>JAVRKA010000038.1:1228082-1842123 GCA_034508555.1 Venustoraphidia nigricollis | reverse complement strand
ACAAATGACAGCACAATTGAAATAATAATCAACACCACACAAAAACTTCTGGACGGTTGACTTAGTTTTGTAAAACAAACCGAGAAATACTCCCACATTATAAATGGAAGGAATACTCAGACTGGATTTTAGATACGACTTTAGTACTTTTAGAACTGAACTACTATGGAAACCACGACATGCTAATGCACTTCGAAGTACTTGTACCTTTGAAAATCGTGGCAGAAGCCCAGACCTTAGAAACGATGTATGATAATATATTTCAGGCTGTTTTTTCTGTTGTTGCTTTTTCCAAATGGAATGCTGAATCAACCGTACACAAATATAACCTAACTAATTTTCATATTTAGACTCTACGCCAATAATTTTAAATACTATTCCTCAAATAATTTCTGCAAGTACAATTAATTTTCACTGTTATCACCGCTGTCTGAAACAATGTCTGCATTGTTAATTGCGCGATTCCTTCGATTGTTATTTCTAGTGGTGTAATTAATAGTGAAGCTCCAAGAATTAGTTCTTTCTCTGGCTTGATTGCGCCTAGTACTATCAGGAACATTACGAGAAGTAAGAATTGAATAATCTCTCCTTGCTCTACTGCCGAAATATCGACGAACAATTTCTTGACGTCTTTGATTCCTGTTTTGCGAACTCATGCCACTTCTTATAACAAATTCTTTCCATAAGGATTCATCCAAACCGTCAACATCTTCTTGAGGAGATGCGTTCGCTGCTTTTAATGGCTTTATTTTTTTCCTATTTTGAAGCGCAAGTTTATGAAAATTCCAAGTGGAGTACCAACCATTCTCTTCACCATCAGAGTCAGTATTAACATATTCAAACATATTTGGGTTTCCTAATTTTTCACCCAGTTTATTCAATATTTTGATATTTTTTATAGTAATAGATTCAGATTGTATTAAATAAAAAATGACATCGTAGAACAAACAACTAAATTCGTAATCTGTGCAGAATGGTTTAAGGAATGACGTAACTTGATCGTTTACTGTGATGCCATAAATCGATAATAATTCTTCAAAAAGGAACTTACCCTTTAAACTTAACTCGCTGGTTCTTTTTGTAGCAGCATTAAATAGTAATTTATTATAATTTGAGTTTCCAATTATGGTTAAGAGACACTCTTTGAAAAGAGTAAGGATCTGAACCCCGTCATCGCTTGAGCTTATTATGGATCGGAAAATGTTTTCCAACTCAGTATTCAGTTTTTCTTTCACTATTTTGGAATATTCTAGTGAAACTTTTGCCTTATCAGTAGTACCACTCTCACATTTGCTTGCCGCCATGATTGACAAAATTATATTTATAATACTAAACGTTATTCTGCTTTGTTAAATGTATTTATAATATTGGCCATTGTATAATAATACTTAATTATGTAATGACTACTACTAAGTTACGTTTACATTAGTCCTCTGAACTGATCGGCTCACTTGAATTAACAAGAAAAGATCGGAGCACACCAAATATTTTTACAGCAATACCTCTATACTTGTTAAACAGAGAATGGGGACCCGTTAGAAAAACAGAAAAAATCGAATCTCGATATCCAAGGGTGAAATATCTATTCACTGGCTTAATTCAGTACTATACCGAGCTGGGTAGAGTAGTGGTACAGCACTAGACTCGCATTCGGGAGGTCCGGGTTCGATTCCCGGCGGGGGCAGATGTGGCTGGGACTTTTTCCTACTGCCTTTCGCCGAGAAACGGTAATTCCTGTACCGGCCATCTTGATTGAGTTTTCCATGGTTTTTCTCAATTAATTCCAGATAAATATCGAGATGGTTCCTTATTTGAGGCCATGGCCGATTACCTATCAAACTCCTAGTTCAAAAATTACCTACCTTATCCTAATTTCCTGTAATTCCTTCATTCGCCCATTGCTATTATATAAGTTGAAGTTTAAGAAATGTAGAAAAAAACGGGAAGTGGTAAAATGAAAAATAGTGATGGTGCGAATGGCGTCTGTTATGACATAAAGTCGAGAAACGGACGTTAAACGTATTATTATTATTATTATTATATTAATTCAGTACTATGTATCGATTAAAAAATCGATTTTTTGGCCCAAAAAATCGATTCTTCGATTAAGGTAGTTGGCGTGGTACAATATTGTCAAAAAGTTATAGATTATACGCGCCACAAAAGTATACTAGCTTGTAGCTAAGTGATCCATAATTTGTACGCAAGACTGTACCCGTAGAAACGTAACCCATACAGTATTCATATGCATGTATACTTTTCTATAAATTATTGAACTTTAAACCGTTATTTATAAATAATTAGACGGCCAAAATTTTTTTCTTATTTTTTTTACTCATAACAAATGCATTGAAAGACTGTCAGTGTTTGGAAAGTTTCTGAGAGTTAGTTCTTTTTTTATAAATAAGAAACTGGCTCAGAACTACAGAGATCGTATACAATCAATGTTAATTATCCAATTTTTAATTGACTTCAAATTTTCAGGGTAATTGTATTATCATGGCCTTAATAAGTATACAAAAATTAAGAATTTTCTGACGGTGTGCCTTAACCGCGACGACTACCTTAATCGATCTCAAATCGCCATGTGTATATTACAGTCATATCATAAATTCCCGGAACACTCTGTACATTGTGAAGCGAGTCGAGCTGTTACTGTGCCGATTTTTTCCTCTTGCGCTGTCACTTTTCGACGTAAAATATTACAAGGAAATAGAAATTTACTGGTATAAATTTGTACAAGTCTTACTACCCTGTTTCACGTCAGCAGGTTGGTCATACGTATTTTCTGTTTCTTTCTACGTCCCGTCTCTGTCACGTTTTCCCTCTCTTTAAATCTTGCTTTTGACTCTTGTTCTTTTTCATCTTTTGTTTTCTCTAGGGTTTTCATTTAAGATAAAATAAAGATGGGCTATTATTTCTCCTCTATTTACATTCATCACTAATTAATATCTACGGATATGACACAAAACCGCTTATGTCGACACTTTGCTTTGAATAAATAACAATTGGGATAAGTTATGTCGGTACAGTCAAAGCCCTCTAAGTGCACAGCTCGGAACCAAGCCCATCCTTTAAGTGCACACTTCCCCTACGATCTTTTTCATCCCCACTCTTCTAACTCCTATAGCTATCTTTATTCAATCAGATGCTATAAACAATATCTCTAAAACTCTATGAATATGATGGAAATGGAAAGTTTGAAAATAGCGCGCTTACGGTCGCACGTGATTGGTCGCAGATTATTCGAAGTGGGGGCTGGGGAACGTGCACTTAGAGGGCGAGTTCGTGTGCAGTAAGAGAGCGTGTGCATTTAGAGAGCGTGCACTTAGAGGGCTTTGACTGTAAGCTAGAAATTTTACAATTGTGCGGCCATCTATTGACTAAAAGCTTCAACCTTGCAAAATTTCTATCTTACCAATATGTCGATACTCCTTTGCATAAACTGAACGTTACTTCCGTGAGAAAAAGTTACTTCGTGTAGAAAAGATTTGAGTTACTCCTCATATGGCGCCTAAAGAATTTCTACTTCAAAAATTAATGGATTTCTCTATACTCCGACGTTTCGTGAAATCGTTCGCTCTGTAGTCCGACAATAGACATTGGAAGGAGAAGACGTCACGTTGTTTGTGTTACAAAAGTTTGAACAAGTTTTTGTAGAAAAAATCGTTTTATTGTTAAAACCTTCATAAAGTCGGTATTGACTTTAGGATTAAAAAAAAAGTTAAAAGAACTCTTTTTTAATAGTTAAAGTTTCAGTCCGTGCTTACATCCAGTAATCCGGCATTTCTACTAGTCGGACATACGCGAAAAATTCTGTTGTCGGTTTGGTGAACGAGTACTGTTGTTTGTTTTGTTGTTCTGTTTATTTTTTTATTGAACAGAAATTGTTAACAGTACAACAATTTTGATTTTCTTGGTCATCAATATAGTACCTACAAGAAATAGGAACAATTTAAGAAGCATTAGACCTAACTTAACACTCTACTTGAAAAGTCCCTTATATTGTTGTGCTAGAATATTTAATCATATTCCTCATGAAATAAAAAACGTTGCTAGTTGTCGACAGTTCAAAAGAAAACTTAAGGCTTTTCTTTGTAATAAATGTTTTTACTCTGTTGAGGATTTTTTTAATATGTAATTTTTTTTATATCTCGTTTGTCATACTGACAATATTTTTTGTCTTTGGAGCAATAAAGTATTATTATTATTAAACAAAATGAAATTACTTATTATTATTATTATTAGTGTATTTGGCATATGGCAACATACACTATTGGCGTCGGTCGGATGGCGGGACCTAGGGGTCGGACCAAAATTTCTCGACGTTTCATAACCTCCTAAACACTTTGGCACCATTTTTAAAAATGTTTATATATATATGTATATATATATATATATATATATATATATATATATATATATATATATATATATATATATATATATATATATATGTGTGTGTGTACGCGCAATAACTTTCGAAAGAGTTAATTGATTTTAACGAAATTTGAACCACGTGTTGAAATCCATCACCGCAAGAAGCCTATTTAAAATGGGCCTAATCGGGCTATTTTAAGGGTAGTTTTTAGAGGTTGAAAAATGTTTTTGGGCCCCAAAATACCGAAAAAATTCTCCGAATCGTTTCAAAATTGAAATTTAACCCTCTGGTAGTGTCCCCAAAATTTTAATAAAATCGGCCTGACAGGACCGGATTTACAAATTTTATTAAAACACTAGTTTGCAGATAGTGACTTATTTATTGAAGGGTGTATTTAATTCAATGTAGACGTTAGATTGATAATAATATTACAATTAAGAAAAAAAGTGTTATTTTAAGGGGTGTATTAAGGGGTTAAATTTTTTATTTTGTCCAAAAACAAACTTAAGTTCGCATAATAAAGCCACAATACCTATATTAGCAAATACACTATATTGTCGGCAGGGTTTTGGCACTGCGACCCGGGTTTTTTTATTTGAATAAAGTCGACATGCGTTATTTTTTTGAAAAATAAGTTTGGGATTGGCTGTATATATCATCTGTTTTTTACTAAAGAGGGCTGGCAAACAATCGAAGGCGCGGTAAAGGCTAGTTAACAAAAACGGTAACCCTATGAAAGTTTTAGCCAGCTTCCTGCATGTGCAATAGTCGTGTTTACCACACACACTCAAGTCTAGATTTATGACGAAAGTTTTGTACAAATTCGTTACACCAAATCTCTGACAACTGCTTACCTTATAATATATAGTACCTACCTTTATATTAATATAAATATTTCTTGATTGATAGCCAAGGTTAGTAGATTAAAAAAACCCGGGTCGCAGTGCCAAAACCCTGCCGACAATATAGTGTATTTGCTTATACAGGCAGTGTGGCTTTATTTTGCGAGTTTAAGTTGGTTTTTGGGCAAAATAAAAAATTTTACTCCTTAATACACCCCTTAAATTAACATTTTTTTTCTTAATTGCAATATTATTATAAATCGAACCTCTATACCAACTTATATACAACTTTCAGTAAATAATTCACTATTTGTAAACTAGTGTTTTCATAAAATTTGTAAGTCCGGTCCTGTCGGGCCGATTTTATTTAAATTTTAGGGCCACCTTTTAATTACTACTAAAGGGTTAAATGTCAATTTTGAAACGATTCTGAGAATTTTTTCGGTATTTTGGGGCCCAAAAACATTTTTCAACCCCTAAAAAATACCCTTAAAATGCCCCGATTACGCCCATTTTAAATAGGCTTCTTGCGGTGATGGATTTCAACACGTGGACCAAATTTCGTTAAAATCAATTAACTCTTTCGAAAGTTATTGCCCGCACACATATATATATATATATATATACGTATATAAATATACATATATATATATATATACATATATATATAAACATTTTCAAAAATGGTGCCAAAGTGTTTAGGAGGTTATGAAACGTCGAGAAATTTTGGTCCGACCCCTAGGTCCCGCCATCCGACCAACGCCAATAGTGTATGTTGCCTTATGGCAAATACACTAAAAAGGCTGCAGCTCATTCTAGCTGACCAATCAGCGTCAGCCCGGAAATGACGTCAACCCATAATAACAGTATCAAAATTATCATTTATATTAATTAACTATAGGACTTATGTAAATCTTTTACAAAAAAAAATACAAATATTGTTGAATAACTCCGAGCGAAGCCACTGGTTCAGGCTAGTACAGTGGACCCCCGGTCATCCGACAAACATTTTGCAGGGCAGTGTCGAACTATCGAATTTGTCGGATTATAGAGTACTGCCCTATAGTCCGGAATTTTTTACAAAAGAGTACCTTGTAATCCGACAAATTACAGATCCAATGATAAGATTCTATATGTTATATATATGTACTCTGCATTAGCGAAGATTGTCAAAAAAATATTCAATAATAAATAATAGACCATGTCGGATTACAGGGGGTGCCGGATTAGACAGCGGCCGGATTACCGGGGGTCCACTGTATATGTTTTCTAAGCCATGAACTGTTGACGAAGATTTTTTCTCCATGTATTGCTTTTTTTACTTTTTAACTAGTTGTTCAGAGACGAGCCGGAAGAGGTCGAACCGATGTTCACTTATGTCGGTGAATGCACTTCCGGTCGGTGATTGTAGAGACAAGAGAGTGCCGCTTGCAGCGCCTCTCCAATGCAATTATGTCTTCGGAACTAAAGTGACGTTTTCGTTCTTACCTACATAATGGTGTACTGCATGTTTATTGATGTGGACCGACGTTCAATTGTTTGTTCAGTCTTACCTTGTCGAAGGAATAACCGATTTGAATGATTTCGAATCCGCTGTATTCAGGATGATGTCGAAATGGTACCATAAAATTTATACTTAAATCGGTTCAGTAATAATAATAATAATAATAGTGCGTTTAACGTCCGTTTGTCGACTTTTATGTCATAACAGACGCCATTCGCACCATTACTATTTTCAATTTTACAACTTTCCGTTATTTTCTACATTTCTGAAACTTCAACTTAACTAATAGCAATGGACGAATGAGGGAATTATAGGAAATTAAGATAGGATAGGTATTTTTTGAACTGGGAGTTTGATAGGTAATCGGCCATGGCCTTGAATAAGGAACTATCTCGATATTTATCTGGAATTAATTGAGGGAAACCATGGAAAACCTCAATCAAGATGGCCGGTACAGGAATTACCGTTTCTCGGCGAGAGGCAGTAGGAAAAAGTCCCAGCCACATCTGCCCCCACCGGGATTCGAACCCGAACCTCCCGAATGCGAGTCTAGTGCTGTCACCACTACTCTACCCAGCTCGGTAAATCTGTTCAGTAGTTTTTAGAGTTCCTCACCCAGTGGGTGCTCACGAAAACCCTATTACTAAAGCTACGCTATCTGTCCGTCTGTCACAGGGCCGTAACAGGTAGATAGTTGAAATTTTCACACAGTGTGGAATTACTATGGCCGCTATAAAAACAAATAATAAATACTGTATTTTTGTATAAACGTCAAAATAGTGCATACGGGCGACATCGGACGGAATCTCCTATAAGTTCAGACCTTTTTGCGCCAAATACTGCATTTTTCTATAAGCGTCAAAATAGTGCAAACTAGAATTAATTAAATAATGAAGATATATTTATATTTATGTAGATATATAGGTAATAAAATGAAAATTAAAATCATGACCAGAAATTACAAACATGCGCAAAAATTTCTGCGCAGCCTTGTATAATAATAATAAATAGCCGCAATAGTTCAAAATAAATTTCCGCGGTTATTTAACCGGATATGTTGCCAGTTAATCAACCGGTAATTTTTGTTACATCGCTACCTGTCCATTTATGTATTGTTCAAAAGACACGACTGTTTTTCTGCAAACCAAGAATTCGATGTGTTTAATCGAACACCCCGTATGCAGGTACACAAACTCGTTGTCTATCCCATTACCTTCTGTTCAACCTACCGCTATGTGCAAATACCTAGATGCCATCTCCAGAAGTCGCCGCCTGTGGATTTTCATGAAATGTTGAAGTTTGTGCTTCAATTCTCGGTGAGATTCTTTAATAATGTCAGTCGTTAAATAATCATAAGTTTTGTGTTTTCAACCATTTGTTTGTTTTGTTTTATTATCCAGGTACAAATTGTCTGTTGAATCAGGCCTGTGGCTTCTTTAAATCGATATACAGTGTAAATTCTTTATAACATTATTCTTTATAACGATAAACTCTCTATAACATAGAAAAGATCACAATTTGGTTGGTTTACCTTAAAACCCATACATTGATACACTCTTTATAGCGCTGCAGCCATTCTCTATTACAAAGAAATGTGTTCATATTTAGACACAGAAAATCGTCATTGTCGGTGTTATTGTTTATGTTATCTTATCAGGTTACAAAAGACGCCGACTAAACTTTTGAGGCCCCGAAACGTCAGGCAAAGTTAACTGACTATATGTATTCATTTTATCAAAAACATACATATTAAAGATTATTGTTAATTTGGTTGTTTTTCTTTCTTCACTCCATATAACGCTAACTCTCTATAACGATAAAAATGCTCGGTCCCTTGAGTTTCGTATTTAAATTACAAGCCGTTTTTTATTCGGTAGTCCGTCAGAAATCCTTACTCAACCGATTCGAATATATATTTATTTTAAGCTGACATACTTCAGATTGTAAAATATGCTCTCGGGAAATTTCAAACTGTGGCCGCAATAATTAATTTGTTTTCTGTTTTTATTAGCTGTGATTAAGCATTAGGCTTCACAAGCTTTGGTTTTCTGCTTAAAAATTTCAAAAATACAATAGAGAATGAATGTCACTGACAGGTCATCACGATGCCTTCCGGAACTATTAGACCTCCAGACTTAAAAATAGTCTTCTAAGGTGTGGAAAGGGGGGAAGTACAGGGGTGTCTATGATTAACACATTCTAATTTTTAAAATACAGTTTCTATGGACTGAAAATGTCGCTGTTAGGTCTTGATGAAGATTCCACTACTGGTGTTGTTGCCGCGTATCAATACAATCGCGGGTGGAGCCGCAGGGAGAGGCTAGTCATAAAATATGTTGGTGTAATAGAATAGAATAGAATAGAAAAGAATATCTTTATTCACAGAGCTAATGTTACAATGTTACAATATCGAAGCGCATATGATAATAATAATAATAATAATAATAATGCGTTTAATGTTCGTTTCTCGACTTTATGTCTTAACAGACGCAATCGCACCATTACTTGTTTTTCATCTACCACTTCCCGTTATTTTCTACTTTTATAAAACTTAATTCCCTAGCAATGAGCGAATGAAGGAATTATAGGAAATTAGGATAAGACAGACAATTTTTGAATTAGGCGTTTGATAGGTAATCGGCTATGGCCTCGAATAAGGAACTATCTCGATATTTATCTGGAATTAGTTGACGGAAACCATGGAGAATCTCAACAAGATGGCCGTTACAGAAACTACCATTTCTCTGCGCGAGGCAATAGGAAAAAATCCCAGCCACATCTGCCTTCGCCGGGATTCGAACCCGGTATCCCGCGAATGCAAGTATAGTGCTCTCATCACTGCTCTACCCTGCTCGGTAATATCGAAGCGCATATAGGTAATGCAGTTTCACTGGAAAAGCTGTATGATTAGAAAAGAGGACAGAGGTGGCCGTAAAACAGTGTCTCATCAGCTATAAAACATATCAAATTATTTGTTTTTATGTACGCTATATTACATTTTCTTTTACCTATATACCTACTGCACGGAATAACAGTAGACAATCACTGAACTTACGTTCCATGACACGCTTGGATTGAACTTTAAAAACTGACATACTTCATCTGTTCAACTATTATTTTAATACATAACAAACGAGATCTTCCAATTATAATATAACGGAAGGACTTTTAGTTGGAATTTGGAAATAGTCGAATGATTTTAATAATCGAAAGGTTGCTGTTTGAATGATTCATTCCAGCGTTGCCAGATTTTTTTTGCCAAGTCGGGATTTTGGAAAAAAGCGGGATTCTTTCGTCGAAAGCGGGACATAGTAAAAAAACGTATATAATCAGAAGTTTTTAAATATTTATCTTTTTATTTGAGTTCAAATTACGTTTACGTGACAATAGATAGCAAAAATAGCCATAGAAAACGTATTTTAATAAAAATATGATATTTTAAATCAGATTTACCCTATCGTTAAATAGTTGAGTCTTATTCGTCTTCTGAATGATTCATTTTTCAAAATTATTTTTGTTTCGCATTTTTTTGTTTAAACTGAAAAATGTTGTTCGTACGGGTCGAATTGAAACCCTCCCCCTTAAAAAGAGTTTTGCCACGCCTTTAATGATGCAACTGTCATATAGGTATATATACAAGTATGATTGTTTTTCTAACATTTTTATGACTGAAAAGACGTTTAATTTCGTGCATTTTATGTTAAGCATAGTTTTATTGCGTAGACTAAAGACGCATTTAAATGAAGTTTTTATAAGTGGAAAAATCTTTGACGTTAATGCATAGAATGGACATAAAGTTCTTTCAAATAAAATTAACTTTGTGACATAAATTTTTATATAGGCGAGTAAAAAGTCACTTTTAGTTTTCATAAAATTCTGTTCTTTATATTTTCAGAAGGAAATTTACGATTAGGTAATCTTTAAATCATACTGTAGACATTTGGAAACGTTTTTAAACCAAAACTGAGACTCCGTTGTCTATCCGTTTGTTTAGTTGGTCAAAGGTTCGTAATTTCTAAATACATTTTGTAGCGAAAACGCGCGATTTGGCAGCGACCTAAAAACATAATCGCACTTTCTCAGTGATTTTTTTATGTACCGACATAATAAAAATACAATACTATTATTTCACGGCCTCTATATGACAGTTTTAGAAAAATATTTTCTTGAACTGTCACTGAGCTTCGTAATGTAATACAACAAAAAGAAGAAAGTTATAAAGAGTGTGAGAAATTAGATTGAATATCTGTAATAAATTGTGACTTATTAAATTGAATTGAATAATAATTTACATAATATTAATTTTTTTTTCGAAAAAACCTCACAATTATACTCTACATAAATTTTATATCATTTTATAGATAATAGGGATGTTGACTATTTTTGGAAAAGTGTTTTAAATCGTGCATAAGTACCTAATATAGCCACAAATATTTATTATTTTTATTTAAATACACTTCAAGCCTTAAAAATCATGTATTTTAAATCCCGTTTCAAATTTCGGTCCAAAACGCCAATACTACACGTGTGACGTCACCTGTTGGTACCAAAGGAGGTTCAAAAGTTTACACAGGAGCTACCATTTTGTAGATGCATATTCTGTGCTCATAAACGCTAGTAAACTGAGGTGATGAAAAGTTGTTTCGTAGTCGTTGCTATAGTTACATGTAATTTGACGTTTCCTATAAACAAATAATAATAAATTACACACTAAATATTAACCAAACAATGAAGTTTTTTGACAGCGACGCAACCTATGACGTCATGCGCTCTGATTGGTGTCTGTTGTCACGTGACTTGAGAGTGTTTTTATTAGGTTTTATTTATTAAATATAAATTAATTTCCTTAAAAATAAGGAAAAATATAGTGGTTTTTGGTATTTCTATCATAGAAACTACTACTTTTCGTTAAAATTATGTTTTTATTTGAATACAGTCAACATCCCTATTACTTGCTCTATGTGCATCAATATACTTATTTAGATAGATAGATATTTATTTAATCAGTTGAGACATTACATCTATTTGACACGTCAACGAGAAAATACAAAAATGAAATTATAGAGTTATCGGCAACATAAATATTCAACAGAATAAAAGGCCCGTTCTAATAAGAAGTTTTTAATATTTGTCTTAAAAATTGAGCAAGTATTATTTTTTAACCTTTCAGGTAATTTGTTATAAATGTAGGCTGAAAAATTTTCTGGGCAATACTTATAAACGTCTATTTTTGCCAACGGTAGTTTTATTGCTTTTTTATGGCAAGTATCATGACCATGTCCATCTTCTGCTAAGGCATAGCGAATTATTCGCACGGGTACCGCTAGTTACATATTATCATTCATTGACATGTTAAAATATTTCTGTTAAAAGTAAAAAAACCCGGGTCGCAGTGCCAAAACCCTGCCGACAATATAGTGTATTTGCTTATACAGGCAGTGTGGCTTTATTGTGCGAACTTTAGTGGGTTTCTGGGCTAAATAAAAAATTAGACTCCTTAATACACCCCTTAAAGTAACATTTTTTTTCTTAATTGCAATATGATTATAAATCGAACCTCTATACCAAATTATATACAACTTTCAGTAAATAATTCACTATTTGTAAACTAGTGTTTTCATAAAATTAGTAAGTCCGGTCCTGTCGGGCCGATTTTATTTAAATTTTAGGGACACCTTTTAATTACTACTAAAGGGTTAAATGTCAATTTTGAAACGATTCTGAGAATTTTTTCGGTATTTTGGGGCCCAAAAACTTTTTTCAACCCCTAAAAACTACCCACAAATGCCCCGATTACGCCCATTTTAAATAGGCTTCTTGCGGTGATGGATTTCAATACGTGGACCAAATTTCGTTAAAATCAATTAACTCTTTCGAAAGTTATTGCCCGCACACATATATATATATATATATATATATATATATATATATATATATATATATATATATATACGTATATAAATATATATATATACATATATATATAAACATTTTAAAAAATGGTGCCAAAGTGTTTAGGAGGTTATGAAACGTCGAGAAATTTTGGTCCGACCCCTAGGTCCCGCCATCCGACCAACGCCAATAGTGTATGTTGCCTTATGGCAAATACACTAAAAATATTTGTTGAACGGGGTGAGTATGGGGAGGCAGAAAACGCAATCCAGAACACAGTTAGTGAATAATCAAGAATTGATGTTCGTAATATAAACTTTACAGTTTTGAATCCTTTAGTTGCACGACTAGTGCACGTATGTATTTTATTGCAAAAACAATTCAACTGGATAATGACAGTACAATTGGTTACATTATGTAATAAAAACAATACATTGTCCGGCATTCATTGCCTGTAAATAATTTCATAGTCCCGAACGACGGGAAGATGTTGCAGTAATGGAAAATCTCGTAAAAATAAAAATAATAAAAATACAATTGAACCGACTTTAAAAATTCCGGCCAACTGAACGACAGAACTATTCCAACTTCAAAAATATTGACATTTGATATATTGTAATAACCTAGCGGCCCGGTTCGGCTTCGTGCGGGCAGCACCTAATTATCTATAGCCATAAAACATGAGAATCACTAAAAAATTTTCAACGTGTATTGAATTTGCGCGAATTCAATCGCTTTTAATTGTGAATGTTACCGAGCTGGGTAGAGTAGTGGTGACAGCACTAGACTCGCATTCGGGAGGTTCGGGTTCAAATCCCGGCAGGGGCAGATGTGGCTGGGACTTTTTCCTACTGCCTCTCGCCGAAAAACGGTAATTCCTGTACCGGCCATTTTGATTGAGGTTTTCCATGGTTTCCCTCAATTAATTCCAGATAAATATCGAGATGGTTCCTTATTCAAGGCCATGGCCGATTACCTATCAAACTCCTAGTTCAAAAATTACCTACCTTATCCTAATTTCCTATATAATTCCTTCATTCGCCCATTGCTATTACATAAGTTGAAGTTGTAAATAATGTAGAAAAAAAATGGGAAGTGGTACATGAAAAAATGGTAATGGTGCGAATGGCGTCTGTTATGACATAAAGTTGAGAAACGGACGTTAAACGCATTATTATTATTATTCACAATTTTTTGGCTCGATAACAATTTGCTTAATATGAATAGTTTAAATTGCACTGCAAAATGCACAAATTGTCCAGTTTGCAAATCAAAAAGTCAAACGCGTTTGCGTCTGAAAAAATATACAATATCTCGCAACTTATGAGCAATTAGTTTGTTTGTCAATTTATAATTTTTAATACGAAAAAGAACGTTTTTTATGTAATTATTCCGTTTATAATAAAAAGATTGTCAACTATAAATGAATCATTCCATTTATTTGAAACTTGTATACCGCTTTAGGGAATAGGGCGACATTTTTCACGGTGCCCCAGGGCGGCACTTAGGGTAAATCCGGTCCTTATCATTCCCCACTTGTAGAGTTGGAATGGTAAAATAATGTTTTAGAAATGTGGATAAAAATGAATGTGTAATAAAATTGTTCAGTCTTAATAAATGTATTGTTGACATAATGAGCTAGCCGTTACCACCGCCGACGACTTGCACCGTATTGTAGCAGCTTCTAGTCGGTCCGACGCAAATGTTTGGTGTTCTGGCCGCATAAGCTCCATCAGACCACGATAAGGTTTCCATGCGGCTTAACACACCGATCCCTCAATGCCACATGGAAGACCTGTACCTACTACGTAAATACATATGCGAGTTCGTGTGTTGGATGTACAATGTTGGGGTTTTAGGTTAGGTTCGAACTTTTCTCTTTTTAAATTTCAATCGACACCAAAATAATATTTCGAATTACGATTACGGATGAGTTAAAGGCCAATCGTCATCCTTTAAGGAGGACAGTTCTTCTTTTGTAGGTTCTGTCCTCCCTCGAAAAGTGTCCTCTTACCTTTTCTTAAATTTCTCAAAATATGAATACAACCTGTAATTTATTTGTTATTTTATTGTTTCATGGCACTCTCAGTGATGGATTTAGGTTCGATGCCGTGCTAAGCCCCGTCCGATATGGTGCCCTTTTTGCTCTATGGGAAAGTGAAGGCCAGAGAATCGTAAATTTGGACAACGGATGATAAATTAATTAAATTAATTTTTAAATTTCAACTGTCCTAGCATTGTTTACTTTTGAAATTTGCTTTATGGGAAAGTGATCATTGAAATTAAACATCTAATGAAGGCCAGAGAACCGTAAATTTGGACAACGGATGATAAATTAATTAAATTAATTTTTAAATTTCAACTATCCTATCATTGTTTACTTTTGAAATTTTGTTGTCTCTAAAATTTTGCCGCCCCTAAAGTCATGCCGCCCTAGGCCTGGGCCTCACGGGCCTAATGGTAAATCCGCCACAGGGCACTCTTGTTAGTAAAATAGCAAATGAATTACATATTGCATTCATATTTTGCGAAATTTAAAAAACACTTTTTTCTGACGAAACTTCATACTTGGGAATTTTTTGTGATTCTGAACAACTTTTTTTAATCAAAATTTTGCCCTATCTTAATCGCACATATGAGTTTACTTGAAACCCTACTTTTTATTTTAATCGTAGTTGGCTAGATTTTGACTTTTAAAAAAAAATGTTCCTACAAAAAAGATGCATCTTAATGGCCTGTATAACTGCTGAAAATTTTATAATGATTGCTTTTAAAATAATAATAATAATATAATAATAATAATGCGTTTAACGTCCGTTTCTCGACTTTATGTCATAACAGACGCCATTCGCACCATTACTATTTTCTATCTACCACACACTTCCCGTTATTTTTCTACATTTTTAAAACTTCAACTTATGTAATAGCAATGGGCGAATGGAGGAATTATAGGAAATTAAGATAAGGTAGGTAATTTTTGAACTAGGAGTTTGATAGGTAATCGGCCATGGCCTCAAATAAGGAACCATCTCGATATTTATCTGGAATTAATTGAGGGAAACCATGGAAAACCTCAATCAAGATGGCCGATACAGGAATTACCGTTTCTGGGCGAGAGGCAGTAGGAAAAAGTCCCAGCTACATCTGCCCCCGCCGGGATTCGAACCCGGTACCTCCCGAATGCGAGTCTAGTGCTGTCACCACTACTCTACCCAGCTCGGTGATTGCTTTTAAAATGAAAAAGTTATTTAGGTGTCCTCATGTAAAGTGAAACACACTGTATATAGAATAATTATAAAAAGTTATTTTTAAACGTGTTTTTACAATTTCTTTTTTAATTCCGTTTAGACTGAGGTAGTTTTGTGTCAGACTGTTTAATAAATACGTTTCACTCCTTTTCTCTCATGTTAATGTTTGTTTCAACAAATTCTTCTTTCATTCGTTTTCATTTTGTTCTATTTATTTAGCCTGAAGACAAACAATCATTTTATTCCTTGTTTTTCTAATAAAATTTGAATTATTTCTTTACACGACTTTCTAATGGATACGCTGAAAAACGAAAATGCTTATTTTAATCTTCGCATTCTATTTTATTACCTCTGAAAAATTCAACAAGTGGTTCAATGCCAGTCGCGAAAAATCTTCCATATTTCAGTTCGAAAATTGTAGGCAATGACTAATACTTCTAGTTCCATTATACGACATAAGCACCACAGTACAATTATGTTTTACTTTGATTTATTACTTTGTCGCTTCTTTACGCTTATTCGGCATGCATTGATTTTGAGTTAGATCAGAGGCTCCCAACCTTTCCTGGACTACCGCCTCGTTTAGAAGAAAAAATATTCTAACGTTCCGTGGTTCATAATAATTAATTTTATATGTAATATCTTTTCAAAAACTATTTTTTCCAAAAAATTAAAAAATTGGTATAAAATTGGAAAAACTTTTCGATACTTCAAATTCACTTTTTTTAATTTTTAAAAAAAATCGGGTACCTACAATTTTTTTGGAATGTTCGAAATGGTGTAAATAATGTTAAGGGCCATTAATGACCATTTTAGAAAAAAATTTACCATTTTTTTTGGGTAGGTACTTTTTTACCATCTTTTTCTTATTTTCAAAGTATGTTATTATATTGATTCCCTAATTAGATAGGTTTTCTTGAGTGCCTTAACACCCTTTATTTGCCTCTGGATCCGCTACCGACCCTTGGGAATCTATGAGTTAGATGCATAGGATTGATTACGTGGGTGTTCCCTCAAAAAAATGCACCCTCGAAAATGCTCTTCGATTTCCAAATAACATATTGTAAAACGGGGCAACTACATATCCGAAGCAAGTGCCTAAACGTTACTTGTTTAGCGAATTCAGATTGGAAATGCCGACTATACTTTGTCCATCTTTCACAAGCAACGATAGTCACAAAGTTCCTATTTCTACCACCATGAACGCGACCTGTCAGCTATCTTCTTTGAATAAAAACGTGAATTTTAATTTATATATATTTTTTTTACATTTCAATACTTGTAAATGAGTTTTATACTTATGAAAACATCGCGCAGTAATATTAATAACTTGTTTAAAAAAATAATAATTTCGAAAACACTCAAAAATTAATAATCAAGAAATTGAAAATATAACCGTTTAAGCTTCATCAACGTCAAAATAGAAGCTTAACTTGAAAGGCAAATATTTTTACAAAAAAAAAAATGAAATTAACTTTCTGTAACAATATTTGTCATTTAATATTATGACAGTCAATTTGGGTTTTAAAATTAATTTACTGTATAAAAAAATATTTTTCGGACGTACAAAAAAAAAAGTAATAATGAAAAATCACCGTCTTTTACTGATTTGGCCGCAACATGTCCTTTGTAAGGGGCACGTTTCATGCGCAGGACACAAAAACCATTATTCATCTGTTCTGTGCTATATGCCTACCATGTCGCACATATATCAAGGAATGTAGCTGTGTCTGCGATTAAATAGAGATTGGCGATTTAAAGTAACTGTTTACCAGCTGTTCAATATATCTCCTTTAATTAGTTTCACCTGTTCCGGTGTCTGTCTGTAATCAAATCTTCCAAGTTAAATTTGATTCACCTCCCGTTTTTCGATTGAGTTGAAATTTTGCACACACCATTGGTTTTGAAGATAATACAATATAGTACATTGAATATTATGGTAGATTCAATATGGCCGCCACCACAAAATGGCGGATTACTTTTTCTTTACAACCTCCTCCACATGGGTGTCAAATGAAAGGGTATGACAAGTAGAATCCAATCAGCAGTGTGATTTCATTCCAAATAAAAAATGGCGGCCGACACAAAATGGTAGATCATCTATTTCTTTACAACTCCCTTGATATTGGTATCAAATGAGAGGGCATGACAAGTAGAATACAGTAAACTGTGTAACGTTATTTAAAATCCAATATGGTGGCCAAAAAGCGTAACTAAAAATTTGAAAATCAAATATTAGAAAAACAAACTTTTATAAAGACAAGCTTTTATTGCAGTGGACTAAAAGGGATAAAAATAATTTTCAATAATTTAAGTTCATAATTATAACATGTAATGGCGCTGAAGTCTCTGAATAGAATAGAATAAAATAAAACAAATGTCACCATCTCGTGGCACGTTGTTTATTTTAACAGTTGTCGGTAATATTAGAATAGAATAGAATACAAATTTAATAATATTGACTCTACCAACAGTAATAGAATATTAAACAAAATGAAGTTACTTGCAATTACTGTTCAAATTAATTTTTTATTTATAAGACGTTTCCACCAACCATTTTGGTCCTTTTCAATTTTTTTCAAATTGAAAAGGACCAAAATGGTTGGTCGAAACGTCTTATAAAAAAAATAATTTGAACAGTAATTGCAAGTAATTTCATTTTGTTTAATAGAATACAAATTTATTTGTCACAGCTGAAAGTTGACAAAAACATATAGAATTTGTGTTTTTTAAAAAAAATCCTTAAAATTATACAGACAGTAAATGATGTAGTGGCGCTGAAGTCTCTGAATAGAATAGAATAAAATTTATTTCCACCTATTATATTACGTAACTGACCATTATCGTTGCGAAGTATTCGCACGGGTTCGCTAGTCTCTAATTAATTTGGTCATTGGTTGGTGTTCGCGAGGCGCCATCTATGTGTGTGTGAACAAACTAATTAAGGGACATCGTGTTATATTAATCCGTCACAACTCGCGGCATATAATTGTCATCCTGTCCGCCCCGCAGGTTCCTCTTCTCACCCGCTTTTCCTCCTCGTATGTGTCCTCATTGTCCTGAAGGAATCTGTATTGCCCGCGTTCGCACATGGTCGGTAAGGCAGGACGCACACTGCTCGTAGAGATGGGAAAAACGGGTCTTTTTAGTGATCTGCATCTTTGCATCTGGATCCCGTAGATATGTGAGCCGGCTCACTGAACCGGTTCAAAAAGAGCCGAGTTCTGAATATGTTTCTGCAGTCTGCCACTGAGTTACCTAGTTCAGTCAATCATATCACGACCTGTATAGAATCAAGAATGCGTAGCCAAACATGTGATGCATGAGTCATTTGAACTGACCGATTAGAGATGGGAAAAACGGGTCTTTTTAGTGATCTGCATCTTTGCATCTGGATCCCGTATGTGAGCCGGCTCACTGAACCGGTTCAAAAAGAGCCGAGTTCTGAATATGTTACTGCAGTCTGCCACTGAGTTACCTAGTTCAGTCAATCATATCACGACCTGTATAGAATCAAGAATGCATAGCCAAACATGTGATGCATGAGTCATTTGAGCTGACAGATGCATCAAAGCAAGAACTGATACGTAAGTGTAAAATGTGCTTCTGTGTGTTAAGTGTTGCACTGAGTTATGCGGTTCCGTTGATCCGTCGGCTCAAAAAAAAAATGAGTCGGCTCTCACGGATCTTCTGTCGGAGTCGGCTCTTTGAACCGGTTCAGATCTGAGTTACACAACTCTAACTGCTCGACGTACCCCGACTTCTAGGTCGCCGTCGTTATGTGTTCCGTTTCCTGTAATTAAGATTATCCGATTAAAATATCGTCGTCCGTTTCTCTAATGCTCATCTTAGAGAGACTATGTGGTTTTTTATATGTTTGCAATATATTTGGGTGATTTATTAGTAGAAAAAAATTATTTTATGCTATCCTCTTAAGAGATTTTTGTAAAAAAAATATGTCGCGACATTTGGAGGGAAACTTGTTATGATAAGAAATAAAAAACTTTAAAAAAATATTCATCTCCTTCAAAAAAATCACTAAAAAGATGAAAATAATGAAATTTTGAGGTCGGAGCTAATTTCATTACAAAAACTTTTAATTACATATCTACTTTTATTAAATAGGCGTCGACCTCAAAATTTCATGTGATTTTTTTTGTAATGAAATTAGCTCCGACCTCAAAATTTCATTATTTTCATCTTTTTAGTGATTTTTTTTAAGAAGGTTAATATTTTATATGTTAATAGATATTGGATAATTGGACTATATTTTAAGAAAATTCTAAATTTTTTAAATTTGCGACGTTTCGTAGAGTGTTTTTCTACTTCATCAGGCAAATTTAAAAAAATTTAGAATTTTCTTTAAAAATAGTCCAATTATCCAATATCATAACATATTTAATATTATGGACGATAACAACTTAAATAAAGTTAATATTTTATTTTTAAAAGTTTTTTTATTTTTTACTTTTTAGTGGTGGATTTGATTTCGCACATTTTTAAAAACTACTGAACCGATTTAAGTAAAATTTATGTGGGATCACCCTGAAGATGTGCCCTATTAAATAAGAAAAGAATCATCATAATCGCTTTACAAATGTTGGAGATATGAGGTAGCACACATTAAAAAATATGTTTTTTTGACGTCATTTAAAAACGGATTTATTTATATGGGACCACCTGGGATGTACACCCTTACAAACAAAAAAAGAATTTTCCAAATCAGTTCAGGCGTCTGCGAGTAATCGTGGAACATGCATAAAAAATTAAAAAAAAAATAAAAAAAAAAAGATTCCGACGAATTGAGAACCTCCTCCTTTTTTTTGAAGTCGGTTAAAAATCAAATGGAAAACAAGTGTGCGTGAAATCTTTACGCGCGCGATTGAAGTAAAACATATAAGTAATACATATGTAGGGACCTATATTATTAGCGGCAAAAAGTATTCATATCGAGAAGATTTTCTTAAACTTCTTACTGAGCTTGGTTGCAAAATTCACTTTATTACTGTTTTTACTGTGATTAAGCATTAAGCTTCACAAAATTTTGCATGCTGCTTAAAAATTTCAAAACACATACATTTTTGCCCTAAAAAATCAATCAAAATACTGTGTTATTCGTCAATATTTCTTTACAGCACTTCAGGAGATTTCGAATTACGGGAAGGCTAATTAACATTTTGCGAAGCTTTTGTTTACAAACTTATGTTAAAAATATTGACAAATCTGGCTTGCTTAATTGATTTTTTTCAAATATGATTTTTTTCTGTGTAAAAATTTGTATAAAACATGTTAATTTTCTCTTATCTGATTTTAAATCGTTTAAATAGATCAAATGATAAACTTGGTTAAGTCATATGGGAAGAATGGTATCAAAAAATATCGATATATCGATATTTTTTATTTGATATATCGATATTTTTGGACGGTATTTAATATTTCGATATATCGATATAAATTTCCGAGTATCGAAAACCGATATTCTTTTCCAGTAGCAACACTTGTATGTACTACCGCGACTGACTATGGCCGTTTAATTATTCCGAAAATATCGAAAACTCCACTGAAAAAGAAATATGTGTTTTCACATGTTTTTGGAACATACTTTTCAGTGCGTTCCAAAAACAACAACAGTAAATAAAACACATGTAAAACACGTTTCTTTTCCACCGGTTTTTTCGATATTTTCGGAATAATAAACAGTCAAAATAGCTATTCGTGCAATGCTTCATTTCATTTCTACAACATCTAGAATATTTTTAATTATTTCGATTTACATCTCAATTCATGCTGTACTCAGCATTGGACTGGCCACATAGTCGAGGTGGCGATTGCCAGCCGGGCCCCAATCTGCGCGGGCCCACCACGGAGCATTACGTTCCGTAGTGCGAGTGCGTAACTTTGTCTATGACTTAACACCAACCAATTTCTATCTTAAATAAGTTCTAAGATGTGTTTAAGAGGAGAATTGATTTGTGCAGATCCATGGGAAAAGTTAATTTTGTATATCCTAAGCACAAAGTTAAGTAGTTTCGGAATTTGCTTTCTACTTAACGTATTTTCAAAGTTCTCTGCGTTTTCGGCACGGGTTAAACTGTATAAATTGGGCTGAAATTTTAAGCTAATCATTTTTTCAATACATAGAACCATTTCAGGGGGTAGCAACTAAAAAAATTTGAAAAAAAAATTGGCTTATACAAATAAAGACCAGCCTAATAATAGACTGGCCCTTATTTTGACAAGTTGGAAATTGTCACATGCTAACGTTTAAAATGGTTCTTTACATTGAAAAAATGATTCTCTGAAAATTTCAGCTCGAATGATTAAAATTAAGCCGTGCCGAAAACGCTGTAACGGTTATAGGTTTGCGGGGCTTGTCGCAAGCCAGGCGGTAGGTAGGATAGGGGGCCCATGCAGACTAGGTCCCAGCTTTTGCGACCTAAATGTAAACTAGATCAGATAGTTCGTTCATACATTAGAGAGAAGTGAAATAGGAAAATATCTCATCTACCATTATCCTGCAGTCTTGGGCCCCGGGCTTGTGGGGAACCACCCGGGCTCTTCCGGCCCAGTCCAACCCTGGCTGTACCAATAATTTTCTGTCGAATGTCACATTTGGAACGCATGCCATAGGTTCGCCATCCTTGGCTTTATTAATCTCTGAAATTCTCTGCTTCTAAATGTATTAGACGTTTGATTAATAAACAAAAAAGTCTTATCGTTGTTTTTGATTTCAGATAATTATTTATTACTTGATTTATTAGAAATAATGTCCGTTAATTGCTATTTGACATTATATTAAGCTAGCCAATATGTATACTAAATTTCTTCGAGTGCCAATGTTCTGTTTAAAATTGCACCGATATATCGATAGTTTTAAAAAAATATATCGGTACCGATATCGATAAAAAATATCGATACGATATATATCGATACTTATTCTGACATCCTTACTTCTAGTTTATTTTGAAGCAGTAACATCAAAGAGTGAATAAGATTTTTTATAGAAATTAGATATTTCCAAAACATGAGTAAGTGCATTTTACATACAAACATCCAACTACTTGTAATGCATGATGGTGAAAAAGGGAGCATATTGAACAGCTGGTACTCGGTAACCTTAAGCGTTTTTGTCTTTTGGCCTCAGATAATACGTGCGTGTGTGTGTGAAATGTCGGTTTGAGTGTGTGCAGACATGTCGGGGAGTTTCGGCGGAGGCCGGTGATACAAGAGGCTGACATTGTCGCGCTAATTACATCCTCGGTGTGGTTCATTTGTCAATCAAGTTGCCAACCCAGCCGCTATATGCTACATGTGGCTCTGTGTTCCGTACACACAGCTTGTTTAATGTCTAATGGACTCTAAAACTATCCTGTCATACCGAGATTCACATACAAAGTGTTCCAGGGCAGACGGGACATACGCACGTTTTGCAGTTTGGGAATTCTTGCGTCACTGTAGCGCTAAGAAATGGAAGCTTAACAAAAAGTGAAACGCGCACTCATATTATATACAAAATATCCCAAGGTAGATGGAAGTAAAGAATGATGTCGTCCTGCGTTTTTGAAATTTATTGTGTCACGGTAGCGCTAAGAAGGAACCGTAACAAAAAGTGAAACGTGAACTTATATTATACAAAGTATTCCAAGGTAGACGGGAATATGAGATTGGAGTTGTCCTGTTTTTGGAATTAGTGTATCACGGTAGCACTAAGCAATGAAAGCGTAACGAAAAGTGAAACCCGAACCCACATTATACAAAGTTTCTTAGGGTAGATGGAAGATAAAAATGTAGTCGTCCTGTATTTTGGGAATTCTTGTGTCACGACAGCACTAAGAAATGTAAGCGAACGAAAAGTGAAACGCTTATTCTGACCCCTCAGTGTGCCATTAAGAAGTAGTGGAGAGGGGGATATCAACCGTCCAACTCTTTTTGAAGTAAACCGCCAGTAAAGTAAGACGTGTTTCAATTTTCGTTACACTGGCTGTGTCGTTCCGTTATGTAGTAGCGGGAAAGAGGGGATGACGTTATCCTGCGGACATGTCAAATGATTGCGAAGCAACAGCTGTTGTTTATATACTTTAATGTCAAAGAATTCATTGCCATTACAGTGTACAAACTACAGTCGAAAATTAACAACTTCGCCGGATAACATCATCCACCCATTACTGTCAAACGTCATGAGACAGCCTCTGCTTTACTAACTTTGCAATATTTATTTGTATGTACTGTCTTGAGCACCTTTTTTACTAACATTCGGTATAAAAATTATATAAGACAAGCTCAGTACGAAGATAACTAAGGATATTAGAATGTTTTCGGTTGTGATAATGCTAATATTCTAGCGGAAGGAATAGAAAACAAGTTTTCTAATTACGCAAGCACTTCTAACTGTGCGTTGAATGGAAATTACTGTTAGATGTTTTTCCTTCCTGGTCTTAACGCTTGCTCTTTGTGCTCAAAAAAGTACGTACGGGACGGTAAATAAAAAAAATAAACGATTTAAAATCAGGTAAAAACTAAAAACTTAATATAAGTTTTACACAAATTTTTGTACAGCAAAATCTGAATCTGAAAAAATTATTGAGTAATACAAATTAGTCAGTATTTTTAACATAAGCTTGTAAAGAAAATACTGTAAGATTTTCCGTAATTCGATACTTCGAGACTTCTGCAAAAAAACATTAACGAAAATCATGATTTTTGCTACAATTTTTAGGACAAAAATATGTCTTTTTTGAAATTTTTTAGCAGCACGTCAAATTTTGTGTGTAATCACAAATAGTAAAAACAGTAGCAAAATGAATTTTGCGACCACAGTTCGAAGTATTTTACGTTCTGAAGGATCAGCAACCTTAAACAAATATTTCATATTATCAAAAATTAAATATTTATGTCGTTTCGGTATTTTTCTCTTTAATAACTTAAGTCCACAATTCACTATTAACTTATATAAGCCCTATTTTCTTCGTCATAACATTTGTGTTGAAAATTGAAAATTTTGCGATGTAATCACTTAAGTCGATTTCACTAACCCCGAGTTACTTTAGCGATCTATAGCTTTAAAAAATTATAAAGATTCGATTTTATTTGTACCTAGGTATTGATGAAAGATAAAATAAAAAATATTTTTATTTCGTAATTTTTTTTATGTGATATAAGAAAAAAAATACAATAAAAGAATGAAAAAAATGAACGCAGAGCATAGAGCGTCAACTTCAATTAAGTAAACAAATGAAAAAAAAACATATATATTTTTTTATCTATTATGTGCTACTGGGTGACAGTTTATTCGTGTTCTAGCTTAACCCATCAAATGTTTCTTTTAAGGTTGCTGATCCTTCAGATAGTAAAATAACCTCTCGAGAAATTTCGAACCGTGGTCGCAAAATTCATTTTATTACTGTTTTTATTAGCTGTGATTAAGCTTAAGCTTTATAAAATTTCGGTTGCTACTTAAAATTAGCAAAAAACGCTTAGAATGATGTAAGGTTAGAAAAAACGAAAAACAATAAATAAATAAATATACATTTAAGTGCATACAGATTTATCAATGTTTAAATGTAAATTATAAATATAGTAGTAATTCTCAATATTGTTCACGTTCATTATAATTAGTAAGTTTTTTTTATTTTTTAATGGGAAATTGGACAATTCAAATATCGTTAAACTAAATTAAAAAATTGCGACGTTTCGTTAAATCTTTTTAACTTCTTCAAGCACAACTGATATGATTAAAAATACAAATTAGTTAATGAAATAATTACAATTTTCTAGAATTGAAATAATAGGTACCTTTAACTAGTTAACCATAAAATTAACAAAATTTGGATATTTAATAATACATATATTGACTTCGAAAATATTAAATAGTAAATATTTAAACAAACTGAAATTATGTAATTTTTTTTCTAAAACAAATTTCAAACAAATACTAAATATGTTTTATTTTTGCTAGACAATTTTATTTTTTATATTATAATAAAAAGTAACTGTGGTAACTAATTAATTTAGAAAAGCAATTATAGTAGTAATATTTAAATTAAAAAAATAAAATTTCACTGGAAAAAGTTTGTATCAAATGTACTTAAAAAAAATAATGAACTATTTATAAATAGTAAGCTATTGCATGTATTATTTATTTCTGAGGGAAATTTATAAATATCATTATTAACTCAACCTAATTGATGTCTAAGTAGAGTTGGGTAACTCAGATCTGAACCGGTTCAAAGAGCCAACTCCGACAGAAGATCCGTGAGAGCCGACTCACTTCTTTTTGAGCCGACGGATCAACGGATCCGCATGACTCAGTGAAACACTTAACACACAGAAGCACATTTTACACTTACGTATCAGTTCTTGCTTTGATGCATCTGTCAGCTCAAATGACTCATGCATCACATGTTGGGCTATGCATTCTTGATTCTATACAGGTCGTGATATGATTGACTGAACTAGGTAACTCAGTGGCAGACTGCAGTAACATATTCAGAACTCGGCTCTTTTTGAACCGGTTCAGTGAGCCGGCTCACATACGGGATCCAGATGCAAAGATGCAGATCACTAAAAAGACCCGTTTTTCCCATCTCTATGTCTAAGTTCTTCATAATATTGTTGAAGAAATGCGAGAACTAATCTTGGTGCAAAATACATTTTTCGCTATTAGTGAAAAGCAGCACAAATTGTAAACACTTTAAATATTACATATATATACAAAAAGACACGCGTATCATATTAAAATACTATATACTATTGCGTGCAAAACGTGGCCAATGGCGATTGGAGTGCGCTTGATGTCGAGTGGAGCCGAGTAAACCCGATTCAGCGTCACCGACCCGAGTGTGGCTGTTCACTTACGTTCAAAAATGCGCCTAATAAAGTTTTAATTTTTGAAATTAAAACATACTTGGGCGCGTTTTTCGAAAAAAAAAATAATTTTTGAAGTTTTTTTTCTCGATATTTCAAGACTCCTACGATAGTAAATCGTACACCCTGTAGATAAGTGAATAAGATATTGTAAACACTTTAAATATTACACATATATACAAAAAGACACGCGTATCATATTAAAATACTATACTATTGCATGCAAAACGTGACCAATGGCGATTGTAGCGCGCTTGATGTCGAGTGGAGCCGAGTAAACCCGATTCTGCGTCACCGACCCGAGTGTTCGTTTTTCATCAAAAATGCGCCTAATGAAGTTTTAATTTTTGAAATTAAAACTTCTTTAGGTGCGTTTTTCGAGAAAAAAAACAATTTTTGAAGTTATGTTTTTTCTTGATATTTCAAGACTCCTACGACAGTAAATCGTACACCCTGTAGATAAGTGAATAAGATGACGGCTGTATGAATATGTACGTAAAACAAATTATCTAGCCTGCCGCGGAGAAACAAATGCGCGCGAACAGAGTTCAAAACAAAAACCACTTCCTGGCATTAATACCGATCATAACTCTCCGGATAAGTAGGTACTCAAAAATTTTATTAAAAATATCTTCTAAGAATTGTACAGCGAGAAAACACACTTGCAATGCAAAAGAGGGAGACGCTGGAGAAGTTTAATGTACTGTGCAAAGTTGTAAGAAGGGCGTTCGACGTCTTGAAGAAAATAATAATTAATATTCATATAATTACACTATGAGATGATCAATTATATTGCTATTAGCTCCAAAGGCGCTTGCATATAGAAAGTGTGTAACCCAGAACAGCATACAAAGCAGAGCGTATAATATGCGCCATGGTTCTAAAAAGTTCCGTAGTTAGAAGCAAATGGAGGCTTACGCAGGTACAGTCGGTTGAAAAACTACAAACTCGCGCTATATTATTATTTTTAATTTTTCTTTAATCTAAAGGTCTAATTCCTTGCATAAAGTCATCCAAAAAATTATTTTTCGTGCTTGTCTATGCAAAACTGTGTTAGGCATCTTGATCAACTAACAATCAAAGAAACAACTTAACAATAGTGTACTGGACTGTACTTTATAGCAGGAAAGCGACAAGTGACACGATGGCCAGCGATAACCAATCACCGACGAGCGCACGTTCTGTGCCGGTAACTGGGAGGTGGGGGGAGTCTTCCTTTCCCACAAAACAACCAGGACGGCTCTAAAATATGCATTTGCGACGCTGTTTGTGAGTAACTTCAGAACTTTTTAGAACCGTGGCGAGTATTATACTTTCTTTCTTATATTAGTACAGCAATCAGCATAAGAAGACTGGCAACTTTGTTTATTTAACTGAAACTGGAGGTTTTAGAATAGTCAAACATGTGGAGGCGTTTCTATGGTTTCTCTATTACAAGCCCCCAGTTTTGCGGTTCTAATATAAGAACTGTTAAATGTATCAATTGGATTAATAAGTTTGTCCCATTATGCTGACCAGGACCTTCAGGATAAAAAAAACTTGAAAAATTACAGCAAGCAAGCTACCACGCTGCACAGTGAAGTACGTTGCGTTGCCTACTCCATAGTCAAATGCAACATTGTTTTTTAGTCTTATAATTAAAACTAGTGTTTAAAAAAACTAACACAACACGCTTTTATGAACTAAAAAATGCAAAATAATTTGACAACAAATTAGCTGTACTGTAAAAAGCGTGAAATGCTTAATATCGGTAATAAAATTTTCATTTACTAGCTAATTGTAAACGTAGAGTTATTAGTAGATAGCACCCCACGCTTTTTACAGTAAAGTTAATTTTGTTGTCAAATTATTTTGCATTTTTAGTTCATAAAAGCGTGTTTTTTTAGTTTTTTTTTAAACTCTAATTTTAATTCTGTTGAATTTTATTTCATTTAGTAAAATTTCAACATCATCAGGCACATATATAATATAAGACACAAAATATATTAACAATGTTGCCATCCCAACTCAACAATAATTTGTACAATCAATGAATGTAATTGATTGCATTTTTTCAATCAATTTCATTAATTGATTGTTAAAATTATTCTTGAGTTTGAATGGCAATATTGTTAATATATTTTGTGTCTAATAGATGCGGCTGATGACGTTGAAATTTTACAACAAACATACAGAATAAAAGCGTCTTAAAAAGAATACAGAAATCTAATTAAGGTAGTTGTCGTGGTACAATATTGTCAAAAAGTTATAGATTATACACGCCACAAAAGTATACTAGCTTGTAGCTAAGTGATCCATAATTTGTACGCAAGACTGTACCCGTGGAAACGTAACCCATACAGTATTCATATGCATGTATACTTTTCTATAAATTGTTGAACTTTAAACCGTTATTTATAAATAATTAGACGGTCAAAAAATTGTTCTTATTTTTTTTTAAACTCATAACAAATGCATTGAAAGACTGTCAGTGTTTGGAAAGTTTCTGACAGTTAGTTCTTTTTTTTTAAATAAGAAACTGATTCAGACCTACAGAGACCGTACACAATCAATGTTAATTATCCAATTTTTAATTGAATTTATCTCGGATTATATACGGTCGATGGACTTCAAATTTTCAGGGTAATTGTATTATCGTGTCCTTAATAAGTATACAAAAATTAAGAATTTTCTGACGGTGTGCCTTAACCACGACAACTACCTTATTGATGGATTTGAATATCGACAATATTGATTGGACATAATATTGGACTTCTATTGTATATTTTAAAGGTTTCAGCTAATACAGATATTTATATGTTTCACTGATCAGAACCGTATTATTATCTGATAAGTAGCTTAGTTGTGTGTTCAACTTTTGAATTGAAGAAAAGGAGAATAAAAAACGAGAACAAGAGCGAATAAAGAAGTTGTGCTTTTGTGACGATAAAAATATTAACTATGAGATGGCGTTCAGGAATGAACGAAGAACAAAAACCGGTGCATAAGTAAGAAAGACAGAGATAACTGATTTGTTGCCATCACAGAAGTTAACTTAAAGCCAATTCAGACTAGCCGTTCTCGGTTACGATTCACCGTTCCGGTTCGGTTTTCGATTAATCTAGGCTGCTCACATTATCCCGATTCGGTTCTACGATTATTCTCGGTGCGCATGCGCAATTTCGAAATATGATTTGACGTTTGATGTGTAGTTAAACGTCAACAAAAACAACTGGCTAGTCACGTGACTCCAGCAAGCGTTCTCATTGGCTACGGTTGCGAACGGTCCGGTTGAAATTAGAGCTGAACCTAAACGCTCGAACCGAACCGCAATCGGGAACGACTACGCCCTGATTGGTCGAGCTCCCAACCGGACCGGTGAATCGTAACCGAGAACGGCTAGTCTGAATTGGCTTTTACAGAAGCGTCAGTGGACGAATCATATTTTTGTGCACATGCGCAAGGTAATAGATTACAGAGGTTGGCTCGTTCCATCTGAACAACCAGGGAATGACGTCAGCTGGCGGACTGTTAACAATATCAAAAATGCCATTTAAATTTTACTAGAACTATGTACATCCTTTACCTTAAAAATCAATTTATTGCAAATAATATCAATATTCTGTCGTATGATTTCTTCAAGATTTGTTAAATACTGCCATTGAAGTTTATAAAAACGGCCGTTGCCACGCAACCGATTGATAGATCCTCCAGATGACGTCATTTCCCCATTACTATTCAACGGAACGAGACAACCTCTGTAATTTATTAGCCATGGCATATGATCAAGTACGCCATGTTAGCTTAGACCTCGGTGGTATAGACAGGTAGGGTAGAAGTTGAAGTCGAAATTTTAGTTCATTGTAGCGGCGCTGCAATCAGGAAGGCAAAAATAAAATAGATAATAAACATGTGATAGAAAAAAATGTACAATTTTTATTAAGTTAGTTTACGTATTCTCTTAATTTCACATTGTAATAGTATATTTGTAACATTTCTGTCACTTCAATGCGGCCATATTGGATGCATATGTGGACTGTTTGTGATAGCAACGCCTACTATGCTTGTCTCTGTTGCTCGTATGGATCTAAATGGAAACTGACAGAGATATTATTATTGAATTGGTAAAATCGAATTACTTTTGTTTTTTATGCTCTAGTAGTGTGAAAAAGGGTAATTTTACAACCGCTATACAGGCATGAAAAGCAGCTATTTTATAGAGGATCGTGCAAAAATATAAGTTATGATTTATAATAGGTTTGGAAAGTTTGGCTGCAAACTTTCCAAACCTATTATAAATTATACAAAAACAGCTGTATAAAAAAAATAGATTTTATCATAAGTTATGATAACTTATTAGTGCATTAGTCGAATATCGCCCGCTCGCGCGGAAACCCATTTTGGTATCATTAGGATGTCAAAAGTTCCATAACACAAACATACCTTCAGTTTATACGATCTTGCTGAAGTCTGAACTGGTCGAAGTAACTCCTGCTTCTGGGGATTCAATCCTGCTGCTAACCGACCGTCTGCTTGCAGTTGTTCAGTTGTTTATGACTTAAAACTGAGTTCGAACGAGTCTCACTCTATACAGTTGGTACAGATAAACTTTTTTCTACCAGTTCATTCACTAACTTAGTAGAATGAAAAGAGATAGCTGGAAAATGAACAGAGTTATGAAAAACTAAATCACTATTAGATAACGAGCAATGCAATTTTCTAATTCTTCCTTAGGTTCTTAAGGTAGTTGTCGTGGTACAATATTGTCAAAAAGTTATAAATTATACGCGCCACAAAAGTATACTAGCTTGTAGCTAAGTGATCCATAATTTGTAGGCAAGACTGTACCCGTGGAAACGTAACCCATACAGTATTCATATGCATGTATACTTTTCTATAAATTGTGGAACTTTAAACCGTTATTTATAAATAATTAGACGGTCAAAAATGTTTTCTTATTTTTTTTAAACTCATAACAAATGCATTGAAAGACTGTCAGTTTTTGGAAAGTTTCTGACAGTTAGTTCTTTTTTTATAAATAAGAAACTGGTTCAGAACTACAGAGATCGTATACAATCAATGTTAATTATCCAATTTTTAATTGAATTTATCTCGGATTATATACGGTCGATCGACTTCAAATTTTCAGGGTAATTGTATTATCATGTCCTTAATAAGTATACAAAAATTAAGAATTTTCTGACGGTGTGCCTTAACCACGACAACTACCTTAACAACACGTTGTTAAATGATTGAGCGTCGGATTTAAAGGTTAGGGGTCCCGTAGTTGTGACGGTTTGAAGGCCCTTGAAAAATGCTTTTTCACTATTATAATTAACATTAATTATTCTAAAAAATTATTCGTAGAGTGAAATTAAAAATAAAGAAATAGATACTGATTATTAAAAAATCTTCATTAATTTGTATTATACACACAAAAAAATTGTGGCGTCCAAAATACTATATCTTGTCATCGTTTTTTCACGTAAAAAAAGAAATTATGATAATGTCGAGGCGCGAGCTTATCACCCGGGATTTTCACCGCAAATAAGGGTCTGGGTTTCACTTTAGTTGAATTAGAGGAGGTTTAAAGTAATGTTTTTTTTTTCAATGTACCAGTTTTCAATCTTATGTTAGCGTCAGTGTAATGAAAAAGTCAGTTTGTCACAGAAAAATCCAAGCTTGTTTCAAACCTATTGTAAAGTTTTTTTTTTTTAATTTCGTGTTGTATGTAATATAAATTTTCATTTTGAAATATGAAAATTTTATGTAAATTAGAAATCGTATATTAAAAAAAACGTCAATTATAATTTTTTCAAGCTTTTATTGAAAATATTTCATAAATTGTAACAAATAATAAAGCGGGGGAAATTGATAATTGGTTTACATTTTTCCAATTACACTTGAAGCATTTTTCATTTATATTAGAGAAAAAACAATATTCCGTTACGAAAAAGAGGCAAAAATATTCGTCGAGTCGTCGTATTGGGGATTGTTTGGAGTAGCTGCCGGCATCGGTTGACGGGTTGGGGTAGAGTTTGTGGTAAGAATGACTTGCTCTGTTTCATATTAAAACTATTAATCACGAGACCAGCGGAATGAAACATATAAACGAAGCAAAAGAACTTGGTATAATAACAGCAGGAGTTTTATGTCGTATTTACTTTTCTTATATAAATACCAGTGTCGCACGCGACTTAAACAAGCAGGGATTTTTGTTTCAGTTAATAAATAGAATATAGATGTAGCAAAGTAGATATGTAAAAAGTTTTTGTAGTTAAAAATATAATAGTTTTTACCGACTTTTTTTTTAAACTAAATTGGCTGCGACTCAAAATTTCATTATTTTCTTCTTTTTAGTGACTTTTTTGAAGGAGTCTTTAATATTTTTTGTTCCAATATATATTTTTAACGTGGAGGGAAAGTTTCGTTGAGGAACAGTTGAAAAAAAAGAAGCTTTACCGATGTTTCGCTTGTGGCCTACGTTTCGGAAAATATATTTCCATCTTCAGGGCCTATGAAAATGTACAAGATTATACAATTGTTTTATTTTACAATAATTACGTAATTATTGTAAAATAAAACAATTGTATAATCTTGTACATCCACGTTTTTTGAAGGAGGTTAATATATTTTCATTACAATCTAAATTAATCAATTTGTTACGTTAGCAATACAAATTACATTTTTTTTTATAATCATTATTCCTTTTAAATTTACATTACAGATATCAAAGAATGCATTAACTTTAATTTCTCAGAGAGAAAAAATTCTTTTTAAGATAATTAACTTTGTTTTTAGTATCGATCAGTTTTAAGTGGAATATTTAGATTAGGTTTATTGATAGTTAGCTAATTTTCTATTATCAAATTTACAACATTATAAAATTAAAAATCGTTTTGACATTTTATTTAGTTTCACCTGTCTCGATGTCTGTCTGTCTGTACTAGAATTTTGCAAGTTAAATTTGACCCAATTCCCTGTCTCTGAACTGAAATTTTGCACACACCTTTGGTTCTGAATACAACACAAAATAGTACATTGAATATTATGGTAGATCTAATATGGCCACCACTACAAAATGGCAGATTACCTTCTTCTTTACAACCCCCTCCACATAGGTATCGAATGAAAGGGTATGACAAGTAGAATTCAATCAATAGTGTGACTTCATTCCAAATCCAAAATGGCGCCTGACACTAAATAGCGGATCATCTATTTCTTTACAACCCCCTTGACATGGGTATCAAATGAGAGGGTATGACAAGTAGAATACAGTAAACTGTGTAACAACTAACAATCCAATATGGCGACCAAAAGGCGTAATTAAAAATTTGAAAATAAAATATTAGAAAAAAAACTTTTATAAAGACAAGATTTTATTGCAGTGTATTAAAAAGGGTAAGAATACTTTTTAATAATTTAAGTTCATAATTATAAAAGCGTGGGCCGTGCCTATCATAGAGCTTAAAATCCACGCTTTTATAATTATGAACCTAAATTATTAAAAATTATTTTTGCCCTTTAGACATTGCAATAAAAAATAGTTTTTATTAAAGTTTTTTATCTGATATTTTTCTACTATTTGCTTCCCTATAAAAACGTTATCATAATATTATCACTAAATTCTAAAAACTTTCAGAATTGAATATTAGTATAGAATTCCATTCGGTAGATGCTTTAAGATTCGACTGACTGTTTATGCTTTCTCTTTTTAATACACTATGAATACCGTAGCAGTATGAGCTAGCAGACACTAGCGCTCCTAGCGGTTGGCTTAGACACCTTCAATTATTATTAATTATATGCTTATTATTCGGTTTACGAGTATTTGCCTTACGAGCTCTTTTATTTAAGAGTCGACAATACCTGAAATATGAATAATTAACAGCAAAACGAAGTTCAATTTATTAAGTAAATTTTGAACTCTATTTACTTTTACCATAGGTACAATGAACGGAGTTGTTGTAGAAAACCTGTATTTTTATAAATTTCCAGCTCACTTCGGAAAAGGCAGAACATTTTTTAGCACGTAAATCTGTCTGCTCTTTGACCTACTATTTTTTTATATTTAGAATTTTTTTTCAGAATATAAACAAATACAATAATGCTATCTTTTATAGTGATATGTGTTTACAGATTACAGGAATTATTATAGATAATTTGGTCAAAATAAATATATATGTGGGTACATTGTGAAATTATTTAAGTGTTTTAATATCCATAACGTGTGAGGTATATTTCAGCAGGTAAGCATTTTTTTATATAATACGATTATCTACAAAACAATAAAAAAATTTAGTTAAAAATAATTCTAAAAATATTTCCATAAACAAAACATATTTATAGTAAATGAGTGTATGTCTGTCCTACCTGGGTACGCCAGGTACTGCGCATACAGGAAAGGCTTAAAAAAATATGTGCCAAAAAAGTGTTTGATTCAAAAGCCAACAAGTACTTGTCGAAAGTTAAGTTGATTTTAGATAAATAAATATATGAGGCAGACACTTTTGAAGGGGTTAACATTAAACCAAAATACCCTAAAGTTGGATTTTCAAAAATGAAAAATAAGTGATTGATTCACGCTGAAATTTTTGTAGCAACTTCATTAGATATATTTAAAAATATTTGCAAAAAGCAAGACACTTTTTCCAGGATTTAAGACCATTTTTGGAAACTTATTTATGGGTAGGTACTTATCCACGATTTAAAACACTTTCCCAAAAATAGTCTTTAACCCCGGAAAAAGTGTCTGGCTTTTTGACAAATATTTTTAAATATATCTAATGAAGTTTCCATAAAAATTTCAGCGTGAATCAATTCTTATGTGAGGCTCAATGTGATTATTTATCTGTTAGAACTATTTATTATTAGTGTATTTGCCATATGGCAACATACACTATTGGCGTCGGTCGGATGCGGGACCTAGGGGTCGGACCAAAATTTCTCGACGTTTCATAACCTCCTAAACACTTTGGCACCATTTTTAAAAATGTTTATATATATATGTATATATATATATATATATATATTTATATACGTATATATATATATATATATATATATATATATATATATATATATATATATATATATATATATATATATATGTGTACGCGCGATAACTTTCGAAAGAGTTAATTGATTTCAACGAAATTTGGGCCACGTGTTGAACCCATCACCGCAAGAAGCCTATTTAAAATGGGCCTAATCGGGCTATTTTAAGGGTAGTTTTTAGGGGTTGAAAACTGTTTTTGGGCCCCAAAATACCGAAAAAATTCTCCGAATCGTTTCAAAATTGAAATTTAACCCTCTGGTAGTGATTAAAAAGTGTCCCCACAATTTTAATAAAATCGGCCCGACAGGACCGGATTTACAAATTTTATGAAAACACTAGTTTGCAGATAGTGACTTATTTATTGAAGGGTGTATTTAATTCGGTGTAGACGTTAGATTGATAATAATATTACAATTAAGAAAAAAATGTTATTTTAAGGGGTGTTTTAAGGGGTTAAATTTTTTATTTTGCCCAAAAACAAACTTAATTTCACATAATAAAAGTATAAAAACCACACGGCCCTATACAAGCAAATACACTATATTGTCGGCAGGGTTTTGGCACTGCGACCCGGGTTTTTTTTAAATTTATATTTGTTTTTTAAAAATTCTATAAACGTTTTTCACGTCTATTTATTTTTTTTTAGCCAAAATGTTGCTTCTCTTAGGAACTGCGTTACTTGGTTTAAGTATTTACTTTTACGTATGGAAACCTATGCAGTACTGGAAAAGGCGTGATGTTCCATATTTAACACCAGTTCCAATACTCGGAAACATGTGGAGAAGTTTTTTTGGAATGAATTCTTTTTCGGACGAATCTATTAGAATTTACAACGTAATGAAAGAAAAACAGTAAGTATTCTTTCATCTTTGTTAACAGCGGCGAACTGGCAAGTCATAACCAGCCCTGGAAATGACGTAGACCGACCGTTCGCTCTGAGAAATAAATGTACTCAATAGGGATGTTGACTATTTTTGGGAAAGTCTTTTATATCGTGCATAAGTACCTAATATAACCACAAATATTTATTGTAATTTTTTAAATATGACTCACGCTTAAAAAAACATGTATTTTAAATTCCGTTTCAAATTTCGCTCCAATATTTGTCACGTGACTGCCGTGACGTCGCAGGCTCATAAACGCTGCTAAACTGATGAGGTGGTAAGTTTTTCGTAATTGTTGACATAGAAATATTCGAATAAATTACACACTCTAAATATTAACCACCAATGAAGCTTTTTGACAGCGTGAACAGCGTCCTTCTCTGTGACAGCGTCTGATGATGTTGATGAGCCAGTGACTTCAGGCACTCTGATTGGTGTTCGTTGTCACGTGACCTGAGGGTGATTTAATTACGTTTTGCTTAATAAATATTAATTAAATTCCTTAAAAATAAGGAAAAATATTGTGGTTTTTAGTATTTCTATCATAGAAACTACCACTTAACGTTAACCCTATTGGTAGTAAAAGGAGATATACAACTAAATTATTTTGAAATTAGGTCCGTCCAAATAGTAATACACAAACCAGCCTTTTCGGAAATTTCCAAAGTTCCGAACACCCTTATCTGACCCTATTTGCGAAAGTTTGTTTCCGATTTTTCTTGTACAGTAAAATCCCGTTTAACGCAGGAGGTACGGTCCAGTAAGTTCCTGCGCTATACGAAACAGCGCTAAACGAGGTCATCTTAATACGTAGATAATAGGCATAAGTGAAACAGAACCCAGAATAAGAAATGTTAGATTTTTTTAGCTTGGTTTTGTAACATTTATTGCTCAATACTCTTTTATCACATTAATTATAGATTTATTAATTGCTAATACCAATTTTTGTTCATAAAATATTTATGAAAATCAAATAAAAGTTCTAGTAAGAAGTTATGTTTGTGATGAGAAAGGTTCCTCATTTCACATATTTTGTTTTTTGTGAAGAAGTCATCTAATGTAGTTTGCCTTTTTCTGTTTCGTTCAGCAAGCTGTTGTCGATAGCAAGATATTGCATCAATGACACTTCGTCTTGCCTTTGAACTTCTATAAACATTTGAATAATTTTGTATAACCTGATTCATAATTTACGTTATAGTTGCTAAACTTTTTTTTGGAACCGCGCAATACTGAAATAGCGTTAAGTGGAGCAGCGTTAAGCGAGGTGTTAGTGCATGTTATATGATTATTTTTTTAAAGTTTTAGATATGGTGGATTATATTTTTTTAATATCCCAGTTTTGTCGGTAATGGACCCAGAGCTCCTCAGAAGAATTGGAGTCAAAGATTTCGATCATTTTTTGGATCATACTGAACAGTTTTTAAAAAAAGAATTAGATCCAGTACTGTCTCAAAATTTATTTTCGTTGACTGGTATTTTTTATTATTTTAAATCATATTTAACCGTCTATTAAATAATTAAATGCATATGAAATATCAAATACGGATTTCTTTTGAGAAATTAATTTATTAATCTTCTTTAAGGAAAAAAATGGAAAGATATGCGATCGACTTTGAGTCCAATTTTCACCGGTAGTAAAATGAAACTAATGTTTGGATTTATCTCCGAATGCGGTGATCAATTAGCCCTTTATCTTTCAAAAGAAACAAAAACGTGTACCGAAAAACCTTTGGACGTCGAACTCAAGGAATTGTGTACCAGATTTACTAACGACGTAATTGCTTCAACTGTCTTCGGCATCAAAATTAATTCATTAGAAGAAAAAACAAACGAATTCTATATGAATGGACATACGCTTACTGATTTAAAAGTATGGAGACTTGTTGGAGTCAATGTGGCCCCTACAATAATGAAGGTATATTTTAGGCTTGTATTAATAATAATAATAATAATGCGTTTAACGTCCGTTTCTCGACTTTATGTCATAACAGACGCCATTCGCACCATTACTATTTTTCATTTTACCACTTCCCGTTTTTTTCTACATTTCTTAAACTTCAACTTATATAATAGCAATGGGCGAATGAAGGAATTACAGGAAATTAGGATAAGATAGGTAATTTTTGAACTAGGAGTTTGATAGGTAATCGGCCATGGCCTCAAATAAGGAACCACCTCGATATTTATCTGGAATTAATTGAGGGAAACCATGGAAAACCTCAATCAAGATGGCCGGTACAGGAATTACCGTTTCTCGGCGAAAGGCAGTAGGAAAAAGTCCCAGCCACATCTGCCCCCGCCGGGAATCGAACCCGGACCTCCCGAATGCGAGTCTAGTGCTGTACCACTACTCTACCCATAATAAATAACATAAATAAAAAGTCAAATTTTGGTTTTTGGACTTTTATATTTACTTGTGCTGTAAGACATTGCTTCTTGCCAGATTTCATGATTCTAGGTCAACGGGAAGTACCCTATAGGTTTTGATTCCCTTGCGAATGTCAAACTATGCGGCATAAACTGCCGTATCTTTTGACTGCGTTGACTTAGAAGTTTGATTTTCTCACAGCTTCAAGGAATTGCAGACCTGAGTATTTGATATTAATTTCAACTTGATACTTTTACGCGTTTTTGAGAAAAAGGGTCTTGAAAGACAGACGAACAACGAAGTGATCCTCTAAGAATTACTTTTTTCTTTTGAGGTACGGAGCCCTAAGAAATGGTGTTGTAATTAATCCTAGATAGAGTGTGGTAGTAATTTGATGGTGGCAATTTTAACATCCAATTTTTGTCCGTAACTGCCGAATATAAAATCAATGTTATCAACGCTATTTACCATCACCAAACACAAACATGTAATTTGTAATAAAGGCAGAGTAATCTTTGAGAATATTAATTGAATATTGGCATTAATTTTATGCCTTTTCAGTGGTTTAAACAAGGAGCAATACCAAACGCAATAGCTAATTTTTTTAGCAGAATCGTTTTGGAGAATATAGAACATCGTGAACGTAATAAAATTGTGAGGCCAGATGTGATTCATTTGTTACTAGAAGCGCGAAAAGGCAAGCTGCATTATGATACGAGCAAAAATACCGAAGAAACCGGATTTGCTATTGTTGAGGAATCTACTGTAGGCCGAAATAAAGTCAACAACGGTAAGTTTCTAATGAAAATACTAGAAACGAGGAAACACAAAATTGATTTCTAGGTTCGAAAAATAAATGTTTTTTTTGGTCTTATCTATCTATCATCCCCTCCCGACAATTAAGTACTGCCTCATTCACACACGCTCACAAGTCAAGTGCGCCGAAAATCGATTGACTAAATCATGTCAAGTAAAATTTTTACTTCCGACCTACCTGAAACACCGCTTCCCTATCTTAAATTCAACGATGGCTACAGCAATGCTCTTTGGAAATACGCACCATTTTGGAGCAATGAAGTTATATTGTTCTCCATAATGATATATTTGTGTTCCGCAAAACAATTTCCAAAGTCATATTTTTTATTTGTTTTTGACGTTATTACAGTTATAAGTGACGAAGACATCGTAGCTCAAGCCTTCATTTTCTTTTTCGCCGGCTTCGACACTGTGTCCACTTGCATGTCGTTTACTGTTTATGAATTAGCACTGAACCCCGACATCCAGAAACGACTTCAGGAAGAGATCGACGAAGTTCTTGAAAATTATAATGGTAAAGTGACTTACGAAGGAGTCAACAAGATGAAATATTTAGACATGGTTATTTCGGGTAAGCCAAATTCTAGGCAAATATTCCTTCTTTAAAATCAAATGAAGAAAACATTTGTAGTTCTTACTGTCAGTGTAATAATAGGTCAGTGGTTTGAAAGATTAATAGCATCATAACAAGCGCTTATTGATCAATAATCTTAAAATAGTACTCTATACTCTAAAATACTTTCCTGGGACAAAATTATAAAATTGACGCCATGATTTTTTGACCTCGTTTATAGTGTAGAAATGGACAAAATGTTTTAATAATCCTGTCAATAAGGCTAATGACTCATTTAATATAATTTATTATAGAAAGTTTAAGAAAATGGCCACCAGCACCTGTTACGGACAGATTTTGTACGAAAACATACACGACAGAACTGGATGGTAAAAAACTTACAATCGAAAAAGGAACTACAGTGAATATTCCCATCCTGGGAATACATAGAAACCCGGAATATTACGAAAATCCAGAAGTGTTCGATCCAGAAAGATTTAATGATGATAACAAACACAGGATTAACCAGTTCACGTACATGCCTTTCGGAATTGGTCCAAGAAATTGCATTGGTATACTTATTTATTTTTTTAATTTCAACCAATCATGAAATTAGATCTTCAATTTTTACTTCTGTTTACGATGTGTTCGATCCAGGAAGATTTGATGATGACAGTAAACATAGTCCACAGAATTAACCAATTCACGTATATGCCTTTCGAAATTGGTCCAAAAAATTGCATTCTTTTAATTCCAGCCAATCGTGGGATTAGATCTTTAATTTTTACTTCTGTTTACGTGTGTTCGATTCAGGAAGATTTGATGATGACAGTAAACATAGTCCACAGAATTTACCAATTCACGTATATGCCTTTCAGAATTGGTCCAAAAAATTGCATTCTTTTAATTCCAGCCAATCGTGGGACTAGATCTTTAATTTTTACTTCTGTTGACGTGTGTTCGATCCAGGAAGATTTGATGATGACAGTAACCACAGTCCACAGAATTTACCAATTCACGTATATGCCTTTCAGAATTGTTCCAAAAAATTGCATTCTTTTAATTCCAGCCGATCGTGGGATTAGATCTTTAATTTATACTTCTGTTTACGGGTGTTCGATCCAGGAAGATTTGATGATGACAGTAACCACAGTCCACATAATTAACTAATTCACGTATATGCCTTTCGGAATTGGTCCAAAAAATTGCATTCTTTAATTCCAGCCAATCGTGGGATTATATCTTTAATTTGTATTTCTTTTTACGTGAATAGCTTCTATGAACTTAAAGGACATCTTCTACTGAATCATTATTACATTCTCAATACTTGTAGATTTATCTGTTGAACTTTGTTTTCAGGTTCTCGGTTTGCGTTGATGGAAACTAAAATCTTGCTGATTCATTTACTGAAAAGTTTTGATGTATCAGTGACTGAAAAAACTCCAATACCTTTCAGATATAAACGAGGCACGTCTGCAAATACTGCAGAAAATGGTTTTTGGGTTGGAATTAAACCCAGGTGTTGAGAATGTCATTTGTCTAAATTCTATGATATACGAAAGAAATCATTTTAAAACACATTTTTATTAGACTGATAAATTAATTTCTTAGATTTATAAATGACTAAGAATGTTTCTTTTTTTTTCATTGATCTTCGTCTTTTAATCATATAAATATACAAATATATTAATAAAACGCTAAATGATACTGTTTCTTGGTTATTTTTTTTCCTTTTAATATATTTTTTTCAGGCTGATAATCTATATATTTTACTCAAAGTTATTAGGCACCATCCAATGGACTGTCAATTGATATTGCGTGGTTGACAAAAAAATATTGGCGAGGTGACCTGTGTATTTAATGACCTTGTATTTTCTCAAATATTTTAAATTTTAAAAACAGATTGCTGACACCTTTTCGTGCCGCCTCTGCTTGTAATATTTACTTTTCTTATAAAACTCTCCAAGCATATTCTAACTTAAACCTTAACAGTAATACATTTACGTATTATTGTAAGGTTTTCGTGAAAATATTAAAACTGGACAAAATATATTAAAACAAGACGAAGTGTTTGCAATATTTTAGTGTGTGTATGTATTTTAGACTGCCTCGCTGATCGTAAATTTTGTAAATTCAACAGCGTTGTTTTAAGAATCGTCTTTTGGGAATTAAAAATAAAGTATAATTACATGTCACACTTTTTATTTTCGATGGCTCTTTCTGGTAGGTTATAATCGAATTTAATCTAACCTTTAGGCGAAGGCAAGATGCCAAACATGTTAAAAAGAGGCGTTCGAAATTGTTTCTTTATAATAATACTAGCGATTCAGCCCAGCTTCGCTAATGTAGATTAAATTTTATCTCAAGACAATTTTAGATTTGACTGCGATCGTTCGTTCAATCGAGTTTATAATTTGTATCTTACAACTCGCTTCGCCCGTTCGCTAAAAAATGTAATTAATTATTACTTTACACACTCGCTTCACTCGTTCAACCTCTAATTTAGAATCAATCTGACTTCCACTCGGGTGAATCCGTGCCTATCAAGACTTCTTCCACAAATAAGCTATCGAATGATTAAATTCGCATTCAGCTATATCGAATTCAATCCGAATTTCATCCGACTGGAATCGGGACGGATAATAATTAGTAGATCTAAACCTTCCCGAGCAAATAAGCTATCGAATGGTAAAAACCGCATTCAAATCCGTTCAGTAATTCTCGTGTTTTTAAGACACATGCGGGGAACTGTTTTGAATATATATTATTTTCTTATTTTTAAGATGATTTTCCAAATATTGTCACTCAGTCGAATGTCGACGGGGTCAGCTCAGTTAATGTTGCTAGATAGCTAAAAAATGTTTGCACTTAAAATGTACCTGAGTTCAACGCATTTGACAGAATAATGGGCAGTATCACATCTACCCATAAGCAGAATAAGCAATGACTTAGTGTCCTAGATTAGTGGGGGGTCCTGTTTAATCGAAACATTGGGAATTTTAAATATTTAAAATATTTATCTTTTAATTTGAGATCAAATTACGTTTATGTGACAATAGATAGTAAAAATAGCCATAGAAAATGTATTTTAATAAAAATATGATATCTTAAATCATATTTACCCTATCGTTAAATAGTTGAGTCTTATTCGTCTTCTGAATAAAAAAAAAAATAAAAAAAACAGAAATCAAAATCAAAAAACCCGGGTCGCAGAGCCAAAACCCTGCCGACAATATAGTGTATTTGCTTGTATAGGGCCGTGTGGTTTTAGACTTTTATTATGTGAAATTAAGTTTGTTTTTGGGCAAAATAAAAAATGTAACCCCTTAATACACCCCTTAAGATAACATTTTTTTCTTAATTGTAATATTATTATCAATCTAACGTCTACACCGAATTAAAGACACCCTTCAATAAATAAGTCACTATCTGCAAATTAGTGTTTTCAAAAAATGTGTAAGTCCGGTCCTGTTGGGCCGATTTTACTAAAATTTTAGAGGCACTTTTTAATTGCTATTAAAGGGTTAAATTTCAATTTTAAAACAATTCTGAGATTTTTTTCGGTATTTTGGGGCCCAAAAACTTTTTTCAACCCCTAAAATTCACCCTTAAAATGATCCGATTGGGCCCATTTTAAATAGGCTTCGTGCGGTAATGGATTCCAACATGTGTGCCAAATTTCGTCAAAATTAATTAACTTCTTCGAAAGTTATAGCCCGCACACATATATATATACCTATATATATATATATATATATATATAAACATTTTTAAAAATGGTGCCAAAGTGTTTAGGAGGCTATGAAACGTCGAGAAATTTTGGTCCGACCCCTAGGTCCCGCCATCCGACCAACGCCAATAGTGTATGTTGCCATATGGCAAATACACTAAAAAGTTTTATTCATTAGAAAAATATGGCGTTTCAAACAATAGTCTGAGGAGTTGAGTGTTACAAATTGCAACTTACAATAAGAGAATAATTATTTACGCACGGTCGAGTTATCCCCGAAAAGCGGGACTGAGCCTGTCGCGCGCGGGACATTTAATTTTGATTTAAAAATCGGTACGTCTGGCAACGCTGACCTTGACAGACAGGCAGACGGACAATGCAGTGATCTTATAAGGGTTTCTTGTTCCTTTTGAGATACGGACCCCTAAAAACTTGATTTTAATAGTATTTGAGTATTCTAGAGGAGGAATTTATATTTTATTTATTTATTTATGTTTTCTATAAATATATGTTGAAGAATGGCCACCTTCTGTGTAACGTAACCATGCATACGTCACTAGGTACAACTTAAGGGTAGCTAAAACACACATACGCGCCGCGCGGGTCCGAATCGAGCCGCTTTGTTGTCGGCAATTTGTGATATAAACGCGTCGAGAATAGCAATGTGCGGTTAACACAACACAACACAAACTACCCGCTACTAGGTACAAACATATCCACAATAGGGGAGACCCCGGTACAGTCGGACATTAGCTACAACCAATTAGTGTATAGCTTTCATTTTAGTTTGTGAAGTTATACTTCTTATGCAACTGCTGAAGCGTACAGCGTTATAAGTTTTACTCTTTCTTATTGTTATAAGGCACTGCCGGTCAACCAATCCTACGTTTCCCAAACTTTTTTAACCGCGACCCGGAATGAGGTACAGTACAACCTGTATATAACAAAACTGAAGGGAACTAGAAATATTCGGTATACCAAGTAATTCGTTATGTATAGAGGGTAGGTTGGTCTAAGATTCGTTTTAACAAGGTAAGAAAACCCATTTTCTTCTGAAAACTTATCTTAACTTTAAAATTGTGGTCAATGTACTTGCGGGCATTTCAGTCTTTAGCGATGTCTAATTTTTTTTATGTAGGACTTTCGTCTACATACTTGATTTTTCGTTTCTCTGCGATGGTTCAGGAACACCTTTTTAGTGTATTTGCCATATGGCAACATACACTATTGGCGTCGGTCGGATGGCGGGACCTAGGGGTCGGACCAAAATTTCTCGACGTTTCATAACCTCCTAAACACTTTGGCACCATTTTTAAAAATGTTTATATATATATATATATAGATACGTATATATATATATATATATATATATATATATATATATATATATATATATATATATATATATATATATATATATATATATGTGTGTGCGGGCAATAACTTTCGAAGGAGTTAATTGATTTTAACGAAATTTGGCCCACGTGTTGAAATCCATTACCGCAAGAAGCCTATTTAAAATGGACCTAATCGGCCCATTTTAAGGGTAGTTTTTAGGGGTTAAAAAATGTTTTTGGGCCCCAAAATACCGAAAAAATTCTCCGAATCGTTTCAAAATTTAAATTTAACCCTCTGGTAGTAATTAAAAAGTGTCCCTAAAATTTTGATAAAATCGGCCCGACAGGACCGGATTTACAAATTTTATGAAAAAACTAGTTTGCAGATTATGAATTATTTACTGAAAGGTGTATATAATTTAGTATAGAGATTCGATTGATATTAATATTGCAATTAAGAAAAAAAATTGTTATTTAAGGGGTGTATTAAGGAGTCTAATTTTTTATTTTGCCCAGAAACCAACTAAAGTTCGCATAATGAAGACACACTGCCTGTAGAAGCAAATACACTATATTGTCGGCAGGGTTTTGGCACTGCGACCCGGGTTTTTTACTTTTCAGCCGCTGCAAATTTAAATTTACTAACAAAAGTGACCAATCGCAGTGTTTATATTATTTTACATCAAACAACAGTGATTGTCTTACGATGAAAAATTAACGTATCTGAACCTATCGAGACATGAATTGTTTTGTTATTGTGGAATTGTGTGTGATTGATTGGTAGGATACCTTATGTAAGTTGATAAAAATCGTTAAATAGAGGTATATTATTTTTTCTATTTATATTCTGCAATGATTGAAAATTCGTTATAAAGAGGTTTTTGACAAAAAGTATTCGTAATGTAGAGATATATTTTGCATTAACTAGTTCTAGGGGATTTCTAAAAATTTGTTAAATCTATAGGAAATCGTTATATTGAGGTTCGTTATATTAAGGTTATAATGTATTAAAATTCTACGCGACTCACCTTATGAAAAAAAAATTTATTTACCAAACAAATTTTATTTTTTAATAGAAATCAAGTTATTTGTTTGCTTATTTTATACACAAAAAATTACAACTTTTTTTCGCGACCCGGCAAATTTTTTCTTCGACCCGGTACCTGGTCGCGACCAATTCAATATATCAGTTGGTTAAAGCGTCGTACTAATGACGCGAACGTCATTGGTTCGATTATTATTTTATAAGGGGTCGCGGAAAAAAGTATTTTATGTGATTCGTTTTAAGAGACGTAGGGTTCCCCTATTTTGAGATGGAACAGCGCTTACCCCCATGTCAGACACATCACCCTCTTATACAATGTCTAGCCGCTACCTGTCGAGATGTAGCCGTTTATCTGTACAGCTATATCGCGATATTTCGCAAGGTGATCACAAATAATTCATATTTTTGCTTTTATTGTAGTGAACTAAAAAGGATAAATATAATTACGACGACGTTTCGATTAATAATTAAAAATCTTTAATTAAACTATTGATATAAAATTATATAAAGCTTTATATGACTCGCATTCACACTGTAAATTGTTAAATTTCTTACAGTGCGAATGAGATTCATACATTACTTTATATGATTTTATATTGTAACAAAACTGTTCTTTGTGGTGGACTAAAATTGATTTATTTTCGACAAACGAGATAAATACAAAGAGTACTTCTCTAATAACAATAACAAAAAGAAACTAACAATGAAAAATAAACGGATTCTTATAATAACACAACAATGACTATATACACGATTATTTACAACACACAGAAATTTATGTAATAACGCACTACTATTTATGTGACTGCACTGCACCGACGCACTCATTGCTTGGACTGAATGACCGTCGCGCCACACACGCGCTGCACTTATAGTGTACCTCGTTTCTAGAACCTTCCAGAACTTATGTCAATTCGTTCGAGAGGCCTGCGTCATTTCCAGTGGCGTCACAACAGGGGGCGCGCTACAATATCAATAGTTTAACTGATGACTTTTAATTATTGACAGGCCTAAAGATGATTACAAACCAGTAATCGAAACGTGTCCGTAATTAAATAAATATCTGACTCAAAAAACAACCGCAATTTATTACTAAGTATCAAGTGTTGAGTGAAAAATGATTGATAAAAATAATTTTTAATATATTTATGTTCATAATTCTAAAAGCGTGGTCCATGACTATCATAGAGCTTACAACCCACGCTTTTATAATTATGAACTTAAATTATTAAAAATTATTTTTATCCTTTTTTATACACTGCAATAAAAGCTTGTCTTTACAAAAAAAAATCTGATATTATATTTTTTCAATCAGTCTCGTGAAGAAATCAACAGTTGTTGACGAAACGTTGGTATAGAGCCTGGGATTGCCTAAACCAAGGTTAGGTTTCACATATTAACAACATAAACATAATATTAAAAACTATCTTGTTTATTAAATCAACATAAAAACGTATACATTTAAACTGATCGGCTCACGGATAATTTCAGTTGGTGGAGTAGTATCGTTTAGAGAAGATAGTAACAAGGTGGGGAATCTGCGTAGTAAGAAGAGTGGGACAAACGATCAGTAGCGATGCGATTTGTAATTTCAGGGGAAATCTTAGGCGGTATCTGTAGGTACCTACTGTTAATTGTGAATTTCGATCAGCGACTAACAACTCATTTATTATATTCATAAGACCATCCTTTGTAAAAAAATAGAGATCCGTCCGACCCGAAACTTGTTTGTGAAATGACGCTACTATCTTCTCTAAACGATACTACTCTGCGACCACGCTAGGTGGCGATGAAAGAGGCGATGTGTAGCGAAATTTATAAAGAAAATGTTAAAAGAACAAGAAAATACATATTCTGTATAAATTAAAAACTGATACGAAACGGTCGATTATTAATTTTCGTGCATTGTGAGGGGGGTACTATTTTGAAACATCCTTGAAGCCTGTGCTACAAATAAAAAACTATTTCTAATTTCACATTTTTGCTAAGTTCTTCTTAGTTCAGAATGTCCTTTTTCACTGGTGGTGTCTTGAATGCATCGGCATTTATTGTAAAAATCGCATACACAATAGCATCACTGAAAAATTAATTAAATTAATTAGTTTAATATTTTTTTTTTTTGTATTGGTAGCGACTATTCCTAACCAAAACATCCTCTACTGTGCCACTGAAGCTTGATAAAGAACCATGATTTTTACAAATGTTTTTAATAAATACTATTTTATTTATACTTTCAAATTTTCAATTATTAAGAAAAATAGTATTAATATCCCGTAAAATAGTGAAAAATTGAGTACTTCGGTTTTACATTTCCTTTGCCCAAATTCGTAGCTTTTTTGTTTACAAAATTTAAATAGTGTTGGTTCTTGAATACTTTTCGGTATTCTGTCCTACAGCAAATGGAAGTAAAATTAATTTAATAAATTTTGAAAATAAGACAAGATATTTTTAGTGTATTTGCCATATGGCAACATACACTATTGGCGTCGGTCGGATGGCGGGACCTAGGGGTCGGACTAAAATTTCTCGACTTTGGCACCATTTTTAAAAATGTTTATATATATATGTATATATATATATATATATATATATATATATATATATATATATATATATATATATATATATATATATATATATATATATATATATATATATATATATATATTTATATACGTATATATATATATATATATATGTGTGCGGGCAATAACTTTCGAAGGAGTTGATTGATTTTAACGAAATTTGGCCCACGTGTTGAAATCCATCACCGCAAAAAGCCTATTTAAAATGAGTCTTATCGGGCTATTTTTAGGGTAGTTTTTAGGGGTTGAAAAATGTTTTTGGGCCCCAAAATACCGAAAAAATTCTCCGAATCGTTTCAAAATTGAAATTTAACTCTCTGGTAGTAATTAAAAAGTGTCCCTAAAATTTTAATAAAATCGGCCCGACAGGACCGGATTTACAAATTTTATGTGAAAACTGGTTTGCAGATAATGACTTATTTATTGAAGGGTGTATTTAATTCGGTATAGACGTTAGATTGATAATAATATTACAATTAAGAAAAAAATGTTATTTTAAGGGGTGTATTAAGGGGTTAAATTTTTTATTTTGCCCAAAAACAAACTTAATTTCACATAATAAAAGTATAAAACCACACTGCCCTATACAAACAAATACACTATATTGTCGGCAGGGTTTTGGCACTGCGACCCGGGTTTTTTATTCTTTCAAATTTTCAATTATTAAGAAAAATCCCGTAAAATAGTGAAAAATTAAGTACTTCGGTTTTACATTTCCTTTGCCCAAATTCGTAGCTTTTTTATTTACAAAATTTAAATACTGTTGGTTCTTGAATACTTTTCGCTATTCTGTCCTACAGCAAATGGAAGTAAAATTAATTTAATAAATTTTGAAAATAAGACAAGATATTTTTAAACTTGTCTCCTAAAATTCTTCTTTAAAAATCGTTGCTGTGTTAATTATACCTCTGTGTTCAGTGTGTAATGAATTGAAAATTATTGTTTTTTCTTTAGCTACGTATCTGTTTTAAATTTTATGTAACGTTAAACGGGAAATGAACTAACGGCGGGGAAATATGAGGGGAACTTTGGTAACGCAAAATTAAAGGGATAATAATTAAACGGCGGGGAAATATAAGAGAAACCTTGGCAACACAAAATGAATAACACATGAATGAAACTCGAAAAAGTTTAATTTCGTCCCTGATTTTGTGTGAGTGTGGTGCATATGTTTTTTTTAAAGCGACGTATCTGTTTGAAAAATGTAAGAAATCGAGGGGAAGTAGAAAAAACAAATTAAGGGGAAGTTAGTTTGTCTCCTAAATTACACGAAACTGACAAGAACAGAAGTTTACAGTGTGTTGCATTTTGATTCGCAAAATAGTAAAACAAGGATGAACGACTTGAATCTGACGTTTAAAATTACGAGCAATTGAAGTACAAAATACTTTCAGTAATTTGCCGTACAAACGGTAGGAACTATAATATATTATATTTCATGTAAATTCAGAAAGGAAAATATTAAATATCATATTCCCTATTTTCAGATATCAGAACAATTTTCAGATTGAACATTTTTTAAATACAAGTAGGTATATATTGAAACGTCACACAATGTGAGGTTATGATGTTGATATACTACACACAATTCATATTAAAAATGTTTTTCTCTAGATTATAGTATGTAAATAAAACTATGGTATGAATGTGACGATCTGCCCATGTGAAAATTTTCACATGACATAAATATCAAAGTGCCCTTTTAAAATGTGTAATAATTTTGCCGTAATTATAATATTAAAAACTAAAGAAGTTAAACTTCTTATGTGAGCTTATGAGGGTGAGGTTCATTATAATTTTTTGTTGTTTAGATAATTACCAACTATTCCTTTAAGACCTTCAAAAATCTGATAGATGTGTAATCTGCCACTTGAATAACTGGCACTTGACAGTACTACATGACTATCGTAATAATCATCATCATTATAATAATTGTAACGTCTCGTAGTCGGATAACGATTACGTGATTCGTAATTGGTTCCTAAAGTGTAACCATAAGCTTGTCTTTTTGATTTCGCTGCATCCTCGAAATTTCCAGACTTCACTGAATCATCAGAGTCGTCTTTTTTCAAATCAACTGAAATAAAATAAAAGTTTAGTTGGCCTGACAATGTAATTTTTGAAGTGAATACTTCTTATGAAACGTCGCCCCATTATTTTCCACGACGTAGATACAGCGAGTTTTTGTTTGCCCTACCAGTATTGAGCAGTTCAAAGATCTTCCGTCTCTCACATGATCAAGATTCTGTTTCTTTCTCTCTTTTACGTCATTCAACTAATTTTTGTCTAAGAAGTATTCACTTCGTGTATAACGACACGTACATTTTTGTAAAGCTTTCTACTGATGAGAGAAAACTAAATAAATTTTGTGCATTATTATTAATGTCCGATTTCTGGCTTCTTTATTTCGTACTGAATTTTACTATCGTTTATTAGTGTATTTGCCATATGGCAACATACACTATTGGCGTTGGTCGGATGGCGGGACCTAGGGGTCGGACCAAAATTTCTCGACGTTTCATAACCTCCTAAACACATTGGCACCATTTTTAAAAATGTTTATATATATGTATATATATATATATATATATATATATATAAATATTTTTAAAAATGGTGCCAATGTGTTTAGGAGGTTATGAAACGTCGAGAAATTTTGGATCGACCCCTAGGTATATATATATATATATATATATATATATATATATATATATATATATATATATATATATATATATATATAGGTATATATATATATATTTATATACGTATATATATATATATATATATATATATATATATATATATATATATATATATATATATATATTTATATGTGCGGGCAATAACTTTCGAAGGAGTTAATTCATTTTAACTAAATTTGGCATACATGTTGGAATCCATCACCGCACGAAGCCTATTTAAAATGGGCCCAATCGGGTCATTTTAAGGCCCAAAAATACCAAAAAAATGCTCAGAATCGTTCCGAAATTGAAATTTAACCCTTTAGTAGCAATTAAAAAGTGCTCCTAAAATTATAAGCAAATGGGCCCGACAGGACCGGACTTACAAATTTTATGAAAACACTAGTTTGCGTATACGAATTTACTTACTGAAGAATGGTAAATAAATAAATAAAACTCGGGTCGCAGCGCCAAAACCCTGCCGACAATATAGTGTATTTGCTAATACAGGTATTGTGGCTTTATTAAATGAACTTAAGTTTGTTTTTGGACAAAATAAAAAAAAAATTAAACCCCTTAATACACCCCTTACAATAATAATTTTATTAGTTGAAATATTGTTATCAATCCAACGTGCAGATGTTGGATTGATAACAATATTTCAACTAATAAAATTATTATTGTAAGGGGTGTATTAAGGGGTTTAATTTTTTTTTTATTTTGTCCAAAAACAAACTTAAGTTCATTTAATAAAGCCACAATACCTGTATTAGCAAATACACTATATTGTCGGCAGGGTTTTGGCACTGCGACCCGAGTTTTATTTATTTATTTACCATTCGACGGAGATGGTTATAAATAAAATACATATAATACTACAATACAATAATACAATCTATACATATAAATAAAATCGACAATTCCGAACTTTGTACAATACAGCACTCTTTACAGAAATGATAATTGATGTGTTTGTATAATATATTATAGCCAATAGATTACGAAGTTCATATATACTGCGAGAATTACTTTTTTCCATTTTCCATTAGATTTAGTGTACCAGAAATTTTTATAAACGTGCAATCCACTTTCCAAAATCTTGTGAGATTAGCAATTTGACAATTTCTTTTAATCGTAACTTACAAAGTAATCAACAAATACTTTTTGAAAGGAGTCCTATGTACATTGGTCACAAAATATTTTACAAACTTCCAGAACAATTGAGGCGCGCATCAGCAGTCGGTGAATTTAAAAAACAATTGAAAAAATACTTATTGGAGCTTTCACCTTATTGCATGTCACATTTATTGTGATATTTTGCACTCTGATGATTTCATCACAATTTGTCCATTACTTCCTTAAATAATTATACTCATGTAATATTGTACCTGACTTGTTCTACGCTGTATGGTATGGCTTCATAGAATAAAACCTTTATTATTATTATTATTATTATTACTTACTAGAATGGTTTCCGCCAGTCAGGAAGATAACGACGAAGAGTGCAACTGCACAAACAGACAATTTCGGCATCGTCAAAGCGCGTCAGTTGTTCAAATTTTGATGTCAAAATTTGAAAAAGCCTATAAAAAATAATGTTTAGACTTTTACAACTGACGTTGTTCCAAATCTTCTTAGTTTCCAGGCTTGTAGGCCGTAATCCCTTGGTATTTCTACCTGATGTTTCGTCTAGAACTGCGACAGATCTTATCAAAGGCGGTATGGTAGCGGACGAAGTGTTCTCCTTATAGTGACCCAAAGGAAAGTGAGCGTGTTTTCTACCTGTGAGTTGCCAAGGAGAACACTTCGCTCGCTTCCAGACAGCCTAATTGGTAGAAATGGTATAAATTTAAATAAACCACGGCCTTCAAGTCCGGAAACCAAGAATTGACAGTCCATTGGATGGCGCCATCCTCCACTACTATCCAGCGGTACGAGGTTTCCTCTGTATCTAATAATCTTCGCCTATACAGTGAAACACTCTTTTTCTATTTTGTTTTGGTTAAATTTCATTAAAAAATATCGGCAATGTCTCAGCTCTGGTTTTCCATATCCTCTGCTACTCAAAGTGGTAAAATGACTGTAGATATATATTGTATTATAGACGCTCGATAACACAGAAAAAATGAGCATAAAACGTTGTTAATATTGATATCTAACGGTTCCTTGACATAATGCAATAGTTCATTAATATCAAACTCTTGTGGGAGGAATTTCCGGGTGCAAATTCGGAGAATAATGAGAAAGAATTAATTAATGTCCTGGTAATTTAATCTTGGTGACTTCACATTTAAAATAATAGATATGTAACTAATTAGCAAGCTATAATATCAAATCGTAAATAAAATGTCTAATTAACTAGTAAAAATAATTTTATCAAAAAGCAGTCAACATGTTACGCAAAATAATTATTTTCAATAACTAACTAATATCAATAATTATACCTTTTATCGTATTATATTCATAATATACTGGGTGTTTGTTTAGATTTTTAAATAGTTTAAGTGTTTAGAAACCAAGTTTAAAGTCTCCTTTAGAAATTGCATGTTCCAAAGAAAGGGTTTGCGAATATTTGTTTGTTTGGGCATTCATTTAAAATTTTTAATAATTTTATTTTGGTCAAATTTGGTACGCAATTTTAAAAAACCGCAATACAGTAAAATTTTAAGGCACTTTAAATATATTTTAATTATTATTATATTTTATATAGATGACGTTTTTTTTCGTATTTCAAAAAAAGATAGTTTTCCATTTTATTTTCAGCTATGTCTGCAGTTTGAAGTCGTTTTATTAATAAAATTGCGTCGGAATTTTTCAAATCGGTATACAATTGACGAAAATATCGGTGAACAAACAAACAAAAAATACAGACGAATATAGAATTACCTCTTTTTTTTAAAATAGAGAGTTGATTTGGATCGTACTTTCACCAGGATATTTGTTATACATCAGGTAATATACTAAATAGCGTTGAGTAGAAATCAAAATAAAAAGCGAGGTTTACGCAAGGGAAGCAGCGGATAAATAGCGGTTTAAAATAAATAAATACTCACCGAGATCTTAAAGCCACTGATGCAATTATGTAAAAAATAACAAACAAATTTTGCTCTAAATTAAAGTCGACGGTAAACCCTACTTTGCCGTTAAGCATTAACTTCCTTCTGCTATGCGACGTACAGTCACCAAGGAACTGGTAATCCTGTCTGTAATATTCGATTTCATTTTAAGTTAGGGGTGCCCAATGCGCGACACAATAAAAATGTCGAGGGTGTAACTCAAACAGTGTTGCCATAGACCTGAAAAAAACGTGGAATTTTTTAAAGTCATAGAAAGATCATCAGAAAGATAGGAATTGATTAAATTTCCGCTTTTAACAATTGTCACGAATATAAAAATGCTTCTATTATTTATACAAAGATTAAGAATAGGAATATTAATTCACCTTTGATTCAGTTAGAAGTAGCTCTCGGTTGAGTGAAGGTTCATATTCTAACGATGCCTAATGTAAAAAGAAAATGTTATGTATACCACACCTTCATAAGCTCACATAAGATGTATAACTTATTTAGTTTTTAATATTATTCCCAAATTGATTTTTTTAATGTGAAACTGTAATATTTACACACTATAAACTTCTGTCCTTGTCAGTTTCGTGTAATTTAGGAAACAAACTAACTTCCCCTTTATTTGCCAGTTCTACTTCCCCTCGATTTCTTACTTTTTTCAAATAGATACGTCGCTAAAGAAGTTAAACTTCAAAAGTAGATCTCGGAAGATGTGAAATACTGTTGCAAATATGTTTGTGGAAAAGTGTAGGTATGTCACTGTAAAATAAATGATAAATCGGCAGCTGCGATAGTGGAAGATTCGGATTTCAGTCCCGAGCGTGACATTGTTTAAAAAATCTCTTTTTTCTTCTAATGAGGTAACCTATCTATCTAATGACCTCTCTTTTCAGATTGTGTCAATGTTTCCAAAAACATTGATGGCTTTTTTTCTTCAATTATTACAGCTTTTATAATGATCGTCTATTGGGCATCCCTAGTATGATAAGGATATTTTAGTTTCGCTGATTAGTAGCGTAGTTAATAAACAATTCCCGGGAGTCCTGATAAAATTTTCCGTCCTCTTTACAAAACAAGTGTTTATTACTTCCATCCAATAAAATGAAAATACGATAAAAAAGTCGGATTTTGATTATTAGTGTATTTGCCATATGGCAACATACACTATTGGCGTCGGTCGGATGGCGGGACCTAGGGGTCGCACCAAAATTTCTCGACGTTTCATAACCTCCTAAACACTTTGGCACCATTTTTAAAAATGTTTATATATATATGTATATATATATTTATATATATATATATATATATATATATATATATATATATATATATATATATGTGTGTGTGTGTGCGGGCAATAACTTTCGAAAGAGTTAATTGATTTTAACGAAATTTGACCCACGTGTTGAAACCCATCACCGCAAGAAGCCTATTTAAAATGGGCGTAATCGGGGCATTTTAAGGGTAGTTTTTAGGGGTTGAAAAATGTTTTTGGACCCCAAAATACCGAAAAAATTCTCAGAATCGTTTCAAAATTGACATTTAACACTTTAGTAGTATTTAAAAAGTGTCCCTAAAATTTTAATAAAATCGGCCCGACAGGACCGGACTTACAAATTTTATGAAAACACTAGTTTGCAGATAGTGAATTATTTACTGAAATTTGTCTGTAATTTGGTATAGAGGTTCGATTGATAATATTATTGCAATTAATAAAAAAAAATGTTATTTTAAGGGGTGTATTAAGGAGTCAAATTTTTTATTTTGCCCAAAAACCAACTTAAGTTTGCATATAAAGCCACACTGCCTGTGTAAGCAAATACACTATATTGTCGGCAGGGTTTTGGCACTGCGACCCGGGTTTTTTTACATTCAAACCGTTAAGAAAGGTGGTTATTGCATGACAGTTGTGGTTGTATGTGTTTGTCTCTCTGTGAATTTTTTTTTCGTTCACAATAATTATTATAAAACTGCCCCGCATTGAATGATTTTTGATGTGAAACACCTAAAGGCGCACTTGGATAGGAGTGATAATGTTTCTATTACAAGATCCGAATTTCCAACTTCGCGTCTTGTCGGCTCTTTCCGTTTTGGCGCTCCTCTTTCAATACTGAACGCCTTTCTCTCTACTACACAATACACTCGCTACTTTAAGTATGTGGTCTAGTGTATCGGTATTTTACTCGTGACTGTCTGTAATGTTTCATATCTGCAAGACGACGGCTTACATTTTTTATTATTCTAGCGAGCCCGTACGAATACTTCGCACCGTTAGTGATCAGTTACGTAATATAATAGGATGGAAATCAATTTTATTATATTCTATTCAGAGACTTCAGTGCCACTACGTCACTTAATATTACCGACAACTGTTAAAATAAACAGATTGCCACCAAATGGCGGCCTTTGTTTTTTCTGAATGTTTTTTTTTGTAATGAAATTTTAAGATTTTTAAATTGTAATTTTTAATGAAAATATTAATTTAAGATGTTAACTTTTATTTCGTCATTAAAGAGAAAAATCATCTCCAAAATGGCGTATCAAACATTAATTTTGATATAGTATTCAGGGAGATACCTATTCATACCGACAAAAAAAACCTTTGAGAAAAAATTACCGATATAAAGCTTGAATAGTTTTTTTACGTTTTACCTTACTATGTTCGTGGATGAAAAATTTTTAGTTTTTCTGTCGTTTTAGTTAACTGTCATTTTGTGTCATCAAACAAACGAAATAAAACACACAAATATTAATGGCAAAATAATTGTATTTGGTACTTTGAAAAACTACATGTAGATTGGATTATTTAAAAAAAATTATACATCAAATAATTAGTTGCTAGTCTGCTAGTTTTTCATTAAAAAATAATCGCATTAACAATTTATAGGAATATTGACATTTGTAATTAAAATTTAGCAATTAAAATATTATTTATTCAAAATAGTTAAAATATGGATTTTATTTGTTTGTATTTTAACCACTTTTTACTTACATAAACTTTATAAAATATTTACTAATAAATGTATGTTACAAAACAAGTGAATTTTTCATAATAATAATAATTACATCAGCAGGGACAGACACTGGCCCACAAGGTGTAAAATTTGAAGTTCAAAATTATACAGTTATTTTTATATTATTTCGTTTTTGAGTACAGAGGATTTTTTTTGAGACTAAATAATTATAAAACAATTGTTCGTACAATTTATTATTCTTCCTCACACTGCCATTAAAAAACTTGTCTCGTATTAATTTTTTTATTATCATAAATGCTCTATAAAAATTAATATAAAAATAAATGCTTTAAAAAACTTTGGTGTCTATGACGAGTAACGAAAACAATGCATTTTGTCCGAAGTATCTATGTCTATGGTTTTTGAGATACTGATTTATGACGTAGGATTACGTCTATGGTAGCGGGTATAAGCCAGTTACTTAGTCATGCCTACGTAACGCGTTTTATAAAACGGGAAATTGCTGTAAATTTGTAACAAACTGAAGATATAATTATGTTTGAGATGTCATTTAAAAGCCGAAGAACGTTCAATTATTATTGATGCAAAACATCTAATGGCGCGCTTGGATGGGAGTGAAAACGTTTAGATTGCAAGACGCGACTTCTCATTCGGTCAGTCTTGCGTTTCGTCGGCTCTTTTTATTTAAAATTTTTAACGTGCATTTGTTTATTTAGTATACAATTTTAAAAAAACACCGAAAAAATGGTTGCAATTATTTTTTTCAAAATAAGAAGTTCTATGAAAAACACCGAACTCACCCGATTTTTTTTTATGAATATGGCCCTCGAGTGCTCTTCTTTTAGTAGCATTTTATAAGCTTCATCGAAGGAACATCACAATCGTGATTTTGAGCAAAATTTAAAAGAAAATTTTACACCGTACTTATCTACTGAACAGTAAGCGCAAATTTAAAAAAATGGGAAAAAATACATCTACAATATTATTGAATCTGTGTTTCAATAAGCTTTCACTTTATGCCCGGAAATAAAACTCTAGAATCAAAATTCAATTTTTTTTATTCTTTACGTCTGAATTTCGGTCACCACATTCTATCTCTGTGCCAAATTTTAATTTTTTACGTCAGAGAGAATCACCTGTAATAAACGGATAGATAGACAGATACCGAAGTGATTCCACAAGTGTTTCGTTTACACGAAACTGTAAAAATACCTACCTATTACAATAAAAAATTTATTCTGTGTCCCATTAAACGGAAGCGCTTTTTCAAACTAAGTCCGTCCCTGCTTTATATTCACTGTCATACCTATTATGTTTGCAGCGTTTGTTTTAAACTTAAAATTTTCTTACATTAAGTTACTGTCAACAATGCAACATTTTACGATTAATAAATAACAGCAGTTGTATTTTATATTAAAGCAGAACCAGTTTAAGACATTTGCACAATTGTCCGGTATATTTAGATTAAATTTTAAATAGATACCGAAACCTAGCATGCATTAGCAGCTCTAGAGCCGGTCCTGATTGAACGTAAATTTTAACTTAAATCTTAAAATATGTTCAGTAAAATTGGACCTAAAATGTAGCTGAGGTAATGAATAAAATTATATAAACAGAAAATGAATAAAGAATTCAATATTTTGTACTGACTAGTTCTATAATTTTTTTTTTTTTTTTGTTACGATGCAGACAAAAGCGGATCTACATGAGGCCTAATAGGACTTAGGCCATGGACTCCCAAGTGTCAAGAATACACAAAACATGAATTTTTATTAAACAGTATAATAGCTATCGTCTGCTATAATTGTTGTAATGCTATATTGTACGTAGCTACAGCGTATGTATATTTACTAATATGAATTTTTATCGCAATTTTTTTGTACTTTTTCATTAACAATGATTATCATTATCATGCGTGAATTTCGACAACTTTTTGGATGAATTTTGGGAATATTTTGGGTGAATTTTGATTTTTTTTTGTAAATTTTGACTATTTTTTGAGAAATTTTAACAAATTAACAATATGTGTGGCGGGTTTTTGGGTAGTTTTTGACAAATTTTTGGATAAATTTCGACAATTTTTTTGATAAATTTTGACAAATTGGGGTCTCATGGGACTTCAATATGTCCTAGACTCCGAAAAACCTAGATGCGCCCTTGGATGCGGTCTACTCTATGACCGCATCCAAGGGCGCATCTAGGTTTTTCGGAGCTTAACTAACAAAATAGTTTTTTATTAAAAAATCGTTATTTTAAAGTTGTGAGTTTTTTGTTATGTCTAACATTAAGGTATCAATAAATTATGGACAATAATAATTACAGATCTACAGTTTTTTACACATAATATTTAATTTAAATTGAAACAGGACAATATAAAATTAAATGTTTTTTAAAATGATTTAACATTATGACACAACAGTCTTTTGTAATATATTACAAGTAAAGCTTTTTTTTTATAAAAAATTAACTCTCCGAGTGCTTACGTTAATTAAAAAAAAAATAGCACCAAAGAAGGCTTGTTTTTCGTAAACTAAACTGAATTATTGTTAACCCTATTATGTATCACCAATTTTTACGCCAACAAATTAAGATTTACCTGCTTTTCCAAATTGCTTAAGGGAGATAGTTTTAAAATAACCGCCGAATTGTTTGCAAATTTGTTTGGTACTGCTGCTGGCCGATTTACGGAAGAATTATAGAAAAGTTTAATCAAACCATTAGGATGTTTTTTTAACCTTTTAAAATAATGCCATATAGCGGAAACTTTTTGGGGCAGGTAACATGCTTATCATTAATTCCCAATATAATTCAGTAAGATTCTAAACACATAAAAAATGTCTTCTCACCAAACTGGGAACGTTAGCCATTAAAAGGTTGAATCAGCTAATTTCACGAATGAATTTTAGGGCCACTTTTCATATAAAAAATTGGTAATACATAACAATTAAGAAAATAACCACCACCCGAACGAAAATAATCGTCCTAATACCTCGTGGTTTTCGGAATGAACCGTACGGGATTGACTCATCTCAGGACTCGTTCAAAACACATTCGGGGTCATCAGAAGGTTAAACAAATGACAGAGTTTATTTATTTATTGTAAAGTTCGCAGAATCAACAATAGCACTGAAAGAGTTAAAAGGCACGTATTAATTGATTTAACGTTTTCCTTGGATAGCTTTGCTTAGCGCATTTTTTAGATAATTACCGGCTGCTGCTTTCAGACCTTCCGCAATTTGATCAGTGAAAGAAGTTCCACTACTCGACGAGCTGCTACCCGAACTTCCGTACCTCGATCCACCCGGTTGACTTCCGTATCCTGGATAACTACTTTGACCATGATTATTATAGCCGTATCCTCCCTGTGGATATCCTCCTTGAGGATATCCGCCTTGTGGATATCCACCTTGGGGATATCCTTGGTTGGGATATTGGCCAGCGTAGCCGCCACTTTGACCTGGATATCCAGATCCTGACGGATATCCTCCTGGGTAGCCTGATCCAACCGAGCCGCCGGGATATCCGGAGCCTACTGAACCTCCAGGATATCCCGATCCTCCGCGTGTACCTGGATAACCAGAACCTACTGAACCTCCAGCATAGCCTTGTGATGGATAATTAGCGGCACCAGGATATGCTGGTCTACTTGTCGTTCCACTGGGATACAAGCTGGGATAAAGGCTGCCTCCGTTTGAAGGACGGTGTGAATCTGTGTTTGAGCCACCATCACTGTGACTTGGTTTTACGTAGGTAGCTGTGGAAAAAATGTCGGAAATTTTTATTTTTTATCGATGAATTTTATGATTTACCAACAGTTTTATTGTATTAGTGCTTCGGTTTTAAAAATGGACTGGATAAAAATTGTTATCGATGATACTGCAAAACTGTTCTGTATTACCATGAAACGTTACGTTGGAAACAACGCAAACAAATATTCGAATGAACACGATTTAAAAGCCCCTCTGATACGAACATTTTCTCATCATTTTAAAGATTTTTTAGTATGAACGCCCCCTCCCCGCGCCGCGGACGCTGCGGACTCTCAGCTACACCGCTGACGGTATTTCAGAGTGCAGTTTTACAATATCGTCGAAGATATGGGATTATGAAATGAACTAAAAATAAAAGTAACTGAAATGTGAAAACCAACATGCAAGCATTACAATGGATGTAAATAAAGAGGTTAATAAAATACAACTCATTTTGAAGGAAATGCGTGCAACTTTAATACCAAAGGTAACAAAACAGTTTCGTAGTGCACATGCGTCACAAAACAAATCAGTAAATTTTCATACGAATTCGGTTAGTAATGGTTACGTTTTCATATAGTATTAAGGCCCCAGTACACAGTGGTCTGTAGTGTGCCATGCTTTGCAATGTGCAACTGTAGGCCACTATCACTTGGTGTTCACACAATGGCCCATGGCTCATTTCTGCCTGGCGAAGCACTTGCGATGGACGTGGAAGTAATTACGGCTGCGGCTATTTATTTATATACTATTTACAGGTATTATAGTATTATAAACCTAAAAGTCTCTTCATTGCTCCAGGATACTGACATTTTGGGCGATAAAAAATTTAAATAGTATAGAATAGAATAGAATAGAATAGCATTTTTTATTCTGTAAGTTGCAACAGCAACATAGAACAGCACGCAACAAAAAAAGTAGGTACCTGTCCAAACAATGGGCGACTGTGTGAACACGACAGGCCACGCCACGCCACGATTCCTTTGAAGTGTGTCAAAAAAACCGACAACAAATGGATTGCGCACCACGATTCGCAATTGTCTGCCACTACAGACCATTACCCCCTGTACACAATGGCGATGGTCTACAATGGCCCACTACAGACCACTGTGTACTGGGGCCTTTAGAGTTCTTCCAGCTAGTTGTTAGTTCAGACTGAAGGTGAGGATTTTTACTTGGTATTAATTATAATACAGAAATTAGGTTTTTCTTTTTCATTTCTTTCATAAAACGTCCATATTTAAAAAGTTATGTCAATTATAAATATTACATACATTAAAAAAATTGAATTTAGTCAGATTGGTTTCATTATGGTCAACGAAATAATTAAGTTTAGTATAAGAGCTTATGTCTGTTATAATTGTTAAGAAACATTCATTGTCGTAGCACTATATTAGAAAAATTTATTATTCCAACACGTCACCGTCGGGACTTAAACCCGAATCTTTCCACTTTCGCGGCGGAATCAGTTAATCAGTTACTCTGGAAAGATTCGGGTTTAAATCCCGACGGTGACGTGTTGGAATAATAAATTTTTCTAATACGTTAGCTATAAGCGTATGTAAAATCTACTAATACGAAATAATTAAGGATAAATAATAATTTTTAGGAGTAATTTTATTTCAACAAATTAACTGACAAAATAACAATACATAAGTTTTTGTATTTCGGGAAATTTGCCACTGCATGGAGTCTTGTAAAAAATCAGATCCATAAAGAAATAAGTACCATTAAAAAAGAATACAAGCCTTTAAACTAAATAAATATTAATTATTGTTAAGTATTAAGTTTATATATTAATTTGGTTACGTTTTGCTATCTTTTAAATTCTTAAAAAATTTTTTTTCTGTAATTTGAATACACACAACAAAACATTAGATTTGTTACAAGGAGTTCGTTAGAGTTATTAAAATTAACAACACAAAATTACTTCTGATGTAAGACCTCACCGATTTTTTATATTTTAACATCTAAAAATATTCTCCAAAGGTCAAAAGCGGTACTGATAATATTTTTTGCGTGAGCCCTTGAATTATTTATTTTCTTATATTTTATGTTTTTATTGAGCAATCATCAAAGGAAACAAAAAAACTAAACGAAATAATAATAACTATTTTTGTAGCAGATCATTGTGCAGAAACATATATATAAAAATTAATGAATAAAAAAAAACATTCAAACACAATTAGTATCATATCTATAAGTGTTTTTGTAGCAAAACATAGTGCAGAAATACCAAGAAATTAATACAAACACCATAGAGACACAAAAACCACAAACACAGTGTTATTTTTTATAAGTCTGTTTCCAGTAGCAGAGCATAGTACAGAAATATATTTTCACCAAAAAAATAAGTACAAATAAATATACAAACGCAGTGAGCATTATATCTACTTTTGGGAATAATCGAATGATTTTGATAATCGAAAGGTTGCTATTCGAATGATTTTTATAATCGAATGATTCATTCAAAACGATTCCAGCTGTTGTATCATAATAATAGGTGTGTTGGTACTATGCGTCAATGAATGAATGTTCCAACACTCAAATAAATTTTGCTCTCGGTTTTGATTGTCAATCTTGAGAGATTCACTTACATACAGTGATTCATTGCATAGGTGCAGATAAAAAACTTAAGTAACCGTGCAATGATACAAGCATCTCGAGTGGTTAGGATGCGAATGAAAACACGATTCATTCTATCTGTCTATGCAATCGATATGAATGAATTTTCCATTAGCAAACTTGAGGGAGTCACCTGAATGCAGTGCTTCATAGAACAGTGGCAGGAAAAACGCTAAGTAATCAATTGCATGCAGTGTTTTAGAGATTAAAGAAAGAGCGTAGTATAATAATTTATTACTGGATATTGTATCTTAATTCGTAACTCATAGATATAAAAATCATTCGAATGATTTTGAATGATCTTTCGAGACATCTCGAGATATTTTTATAATTAATTTTTGCTCTTGATTTCTATTGTCAGTCTTGATAGAGTGCTTTATAGAACAAACGAAAATAAAAGACATAAGTAATCGTACTCAATACTGTGCGAGTGGGTATGTGCTATGCGAGTAAAAACACAAATTCACTCAATATGTCTATGCATTCGAATGAACTCTCTTTTTCGATTATGAGACTTGAGAGAATCACCGGTATGTAGTGCTTCATAGAATATAGTTCGACAATGTTCACTCGAAATATCCCATCTTTAATTATATTATATTATATTATATTTTTGGACAAAAAATCCCGGACAAAATATCCTCAGACAAAATGTCCTTAAGACAAAAAATCTTCGGGACGAAATATACGTGGACAAAAAATCCTTAGACAAAACATACCAAAGATAACACCCACTCACCCAAAATAGCACAACACCCACCCATCCAAAATTGCCCAACATCCACCCACCCAAAATTGCCCAACATCCACTCACCCAAAATTACCCAACACCTACATATAAACTAATATAGGCGTCAAGTTCAAATAATACTAAATCTATACTATAATTAATGGTTACCTTCAAATATTTTAGTGGATGTATTACAACTAATTTACAATTTATTCAATTAACTATAACTTATCTAACTTTATAACTAATAAGTTGGATATTTCAGTATTGGCGCTTCTTTTTCGATTTTTTAGGATATTTTGTCCACGGACATTTAGTCCCACGGATCTTTTGTGGCAAAGATATTTTGTCCGCGGATATAAACGCCGGTTACCATATTTTTGTAGCAGAGCATAGTGTCACCAAAAAATGAATACAAAAAAACATACATGCAAAAACAACAAAACAAACACAGATGAAGTAAAGAAGAAACTACATAATGTATTAACAGAACAATCCCCATCACCAATAGATAGATAGATAGGGTTATATAGTATCAGTCGTAGATCACCATCACCAAGGGACTGTGTCATCATCATGCTCTGGCTCTCGTCTTGCGAGAATGGAGCACAGCATGCGGCCTGTCACCACCGTTCCCCCGATTCGGTATGTATTCATACTCACTGCCTTGATGGTGAGGCGTCACGCATTTAGGGCCACTATCGCCCATCGTGCATTGCTGACCTGGCGGGCAGGCGTACGTCTCACAGGTTACACTGTTCGACGGCTTACAAGTTGGATATCTGCAAGAAAATACCACGACGTTTTTTATGTATGTTTGTCATAATAAAAAACTTGAAAAATAGTATTGTAGCGCGCCCCCAATTGTTACGCCACTCTAATTGACAGAAAATTCTGGAATAATCTCGAACCGGGTGCATACGCATATAAATATTGCAACGCAGTCAGTCAGAATACATTTCGATAGTTGCACAGCGGACAGTAGACATAAATCATTGAGCTCACATAGATAATTGACATAAATAAGTATTGCCATATTAAATAAATTACGGTGTGTGTTAATGTTGTAAATAGTCGTGTTTTGTATATATAGTCATTGTTGTATTATTATTTATTAGAATCCGTTTGTTTTATTTGATTGTTTAGTTTATTTCATTGTTATTAAAGAAATATTTTTTGAAGTTTAATTTCTTTAGCGACGTATCTGTTTAAAAAAAGTAAAGTTTCGAGGGGAAGTAGAATTGTCCCCGAAAGGGGAAGTTAGTTTGTCTCTTAAATTACATGAAACTGACAAGGACAGAAGTTTATAGTGTGTTGCTAAGTATGTGTAAATATTATTAATTAGTTTCACATAAAAAATAAACTTGGGAATAATATTAAAAACTAAAGAAGTTACATTTATTATGTGAGTTTATGAGGCTGAGGGTCATTATAATTTTTTAGTTTTTTTGTTTTGTTGACATTTCGTCAGTGTAAATAAATCAGTTTAAACCACTACAACGAGCAATTTTGTTACAGTATATTACACCGTAAAGACAGGCATTTTAATTTGTATATATATGTATATTAAATTCTTACTTTCCACACTCTGATTGGCCGGGTCCGCAAGGATCTTCAACCATTACACATATTTCATTGTTTAAACATCCAATGTCCTTGCATGTCCTTCCGTATTCTAAACACAACAAAGCGTAAAATTTTAATTAATATTAATTTAAAAAGAAATCAGTCAAGAATTCTGGTGGAAATCTGTTTAAAAGTTGTCGGTAATACCCGGTAATTTATCATTTTACATCACTACCTAATATGTTTTTTTCGATATATTTAGCACATTTTGAGTCAACCTAACAGTAACTTGACAAATCGTATAATAATGTAAAAATAATAAAAGATTGAAAATATTGATGGTGACAACTGAGGCTGTTAGTGTCCTGAAAATATTACTTGGTACTAGACCTAGTTAACATTGGCAGTTGGTGGTATTAAAAAATAGAGGAAACACTTACTGGAGTAGGGCGCTGCGTCAGTCAGGCAAACAATCGCGTAGAGCGCAAAAATGCATATTGTCAGTAATCTTGACATTGTCACCGCGTGTCGCTCGTTCAATTCTCGACGATGACACTTGCAAATGCCTGTAAAACATACACGTGTATATTGTTGGTTTTTTATTGTAGCACAGCTGAACGCTTCATGTGAATGCAATTGACAGAATTGTAACTGCAGGGATATGTCGAAAACACAAATACAAAGAATAAATAGTGTATTACGCTGCAAGGGCAGAAATTTCAATTTTCTGGCCGTGTGGTGTATACTATTTTTCTTTATACTCGGTTGACAATACGTACTTTCGTATCAGTATGCACGAGAAAACTGTTTCGGCCCGCTGTTACAGATGGCATAATTCCAGCACTGCATAAATGTCAGGCTTTCTGCCTTAAAATCGAAGCCGAAAGTACGTACTTTCGACCCGGTATAAAGAAAAATAATAAAAAAAACGTGTGTGCCTCTCAAAATGAAAAAAATAATCCCTTAAGACCCCTTTTAATTTTTTTTTGTTTTTAATTTTAATATTTCGTCTCTTTTATCAATTCATCATCTGAATCCTTTAATAAGTATAATTCTCTATCTGCAAGCGATTTCTTAAAATTTATAAGTCCGGTCTCGTTGATTTTATTAAAATTTTAAGAGCACCTTTTAATTGATACTAAAAGGTTAAATTTAATTATGAATCAATTTCGAGAATTTTTCGTTGTTTTGAGCTCCAAAACAATTTTCAATCCCAAAATACACCCTACAAAATGGTCCAAGTAGGCTCATTTTAAATCGGGTTTGTGCGATGATGAATTCCAACATCGTTTTGTACATCCCTGCAAGTGTGAATCTAATGCGAAGTTCTGTTTGCAACAATAAAATATTATTATAATGGAGTTCGGAAGTATTGTGTATTGTGTTGTGACGTTTGTGCGATGTATTAAGCTTTTCAAAAGCACACATGACATTGTGTCACCACCTTTCACAATGAGTTTTTACAAGGAAACGAAAAATAGAAGGTATTAAATTTTATTCTTTGATATTATAGGCAGTATTATTAGCAAATGATAATGATGTCACGGGTATTCGGACAATTTAATGATAAAAACAATTAAACAATTATTTCGTCTTTTATTAAGACTTTTTCAAGCAATAATATCTTTTATTAATTTGTTTGGACGTGAACTGATGATGAATTATTATTAGTATTCTATTATTATATTAAATTATTTAAGGTTGTGTTCGTGTCCATTATTATTGAATCTAATCAAGATCGCAAAGTGATATTAGTGGTATAAATGAATTTTATTAAATAAATTGAACATCTAATTTATTTAATTAAATTCATTTTTATTACTGGATCACCCCTCTGCGATCTTCATTAGATTATTATCCAAATATAAGAGAAATATTTTGTAAAATTTTGAAAGAAAAAAAAATATGACGTAGGAAGGTGCGAACCATAAACTCATTGGTAGAAGGCAAGATTGTTTTTAAAAGATTATGTCCAGAATTTTTGAAACCTTCAACTGGTATGCCCTATTAATTAAAACTCTTTTATTAATCAGTTAAAAACGACTGATCAGATTTAAAAAAAAAATATGGGGTATTAATTCGTGAATATTCTGAACAAAATGGCGCCGTAATTTTTTAAATCGGGTAATCCCTTGAAAAGTTATGACTGAACAAACATAAAAAAATATATTTACTGAAAATCCCTTATTTTTGAAGAAGGTTAATAAACCTAATAGCAAATACTCGTTTTCTTTATATCCGGTCGAAAGTACGTACTTTCGGCTTCGAATTTTAAGACCGAAAGCCTAACATTTATGCTCTGCTGGATTTACTCGCACACCATCTATAACAGCGGGACGAAAGTTTTCTCGTGGACACTGATACGGGAGACTGCTGCCTCCAGTAGTAAATAACAGCTGTTATTGCTTATAACCTCAAAATTACTCACTTGAAAGTTACCTATTTATATAATGGTGAATAAAAGTTAAATAGTGATAAAACTAATCAAATATAAAGGCCCCAGTACACAGTGGTCTGTAGTGGGTCATTGTAGACCATCGCCATTGTGTACAGGGGCTAATGGTCTGTAGTGGCGGACAATTGTGAATCGTGGTGCGCAATCCATTTGTTGTCGGTTTTTTTTGACACACTTCAAAGGAATCGTGGCGTGGCGTGGCCTGTGGTGTTCACACAGTCGCCCATTGTTTGGACAGGTACCTACTTTTTTTGTTGCGTGCTATACTATTTAAATTTTTAATCGCCCAAAATGTCAGTGTCCTGGAGCAATGAAGAGACTTTTAGGTTTATAATACTATAATACTTGTAAACAGCATATAAATAAGTAGCCGCGGCCGTAATTACTTCCACGTCCATCGCAAGTGCTTCGCCAGGCAGAAATGAGCCATGGGCCATTGTGTGAACACCAAGTGATAGTGGCCTACAGTTGCACATTGCAAAGCATGGCCCACTACAGACCACTGTGTACTGGGGCCTTTAGATGGACGAATAATTAAAATTTTCGACCGGGTATAACGAAAAATAGTGTACACCACATGGGCAGAAGATTGAAATTCGTGTCCTTGTGGTATAATATACTATTTATCTCCGGTTTATAGACAGTGTTAATTTAGTAGCATAAACTATAGCATATAAATCCACCCTTACGAGAATATTTCCAAATGGGTTTTGTAATAGGTTGCATAAATCGTCGTATATTTGATCAGTCTGCGTTTAAGAAAATATATGAATGCAGTTGCGACCTCCGAACGACACAATTTACTTGCTGTTAGCCTGTTACATAATATTATGTAATGTTCACACAATGGTTTAAATCGATTGAGACTGCACAATAATTTTATTGTGTTCATATTTCAAGTTGTCTGGCGTCACAACTTGTCGGTTAGTACAATATTTATTTTGGCACGAGCACCATCCTTCGATAATATCTTGATATAAAATACTTATTGTGTTCTTCTTGCGCATAACGGGTGTCCGATAAAAAATATCGGGCATGAGAAGAGCCGAATGTAAACGAATCTTTGACCCACAGTATTAAAGGAATATTATTTAGTATTGTTCAATGAATTGTGTAATGTTTTATATTATTTAAGTTGCATACGTTGATATTGTAAAGATTCTAAGCCACGTATAAGAAAGAATGGTAATATATCTCCCACATAAAAAAGCGAGTCTCTTATTGGGCGAGTACACGGGGAGCCCGCGGAGTAGCGCTGCGAGCTCAGCAGCAATGCTTGCTGTGTTAAATAAAACGATTAAATTCAATTTTCAAAGTATATTACGCAACGCCAACGCATAGACAAACCCGTTACGCATCTCTTTTAACACAGCAAGCATTGCTGGCGTGTTCGCAGCGCTACTCCGCGGCATCTCCGTCTTCCATGTATAAAAGAATATAAGATACACTACCATTCTTTCTTATACCGTGTTCTAAGCAGATGCAGCTGCATTCTGTGTTGAAACAGGATGGAGTTCGCTTTGATTGTATTGCTGAATTGAATATACTTCATTTAATAATTGAATATGTGTTTATTTGTGGGCTTCATCAGTTTATTTCCTAAATATGAGAAATAAATTGACGTTGTTATTTGGTTGTCAAATCGAAATGTGCCCGGACGAAGCCGGGCTATTAAAACATGAAACAAACACATGAGTTAGTGGCAATTCGTGTTAGTGAAATCGGACATGGTTGTTAACATATTTCTACACGGTTCTATGGCTTTAATGTGTTTATACGAATTAAGTTTTGTAGTCACAAATTTGTTTTTGCTTTTTAGTAATACGTTGTAGCTATAATAGCCATGCGCTGAATCTATAAATAATAATAGAAATTAATAACCTTCAGTGTTTTTAAATTAACATACAGGATGTTTTTTTCAATAACGCTTGTGTTTAGTAAACGTTTGACATGTCAATAAAGTCTTTATTCCATAACCTTAAAATATGTTAATACGTTTTTACAGGCAAGTGGACAAAAATTTGAACAGTGATTCGTATATTTTTTTATACTTCTTCAGGCAACTGAAATAATTATAATATTTATAATAAGAACAAAGTAGTATAATAAAAAATTATACTAATTTGTTATTATTATAATTAATTATTTCAGTTGCCTGAAGAAGTATAAAAAATATACGAACCGTTGCAATTTTACAATAGTCTATTTAATTTTTGTCCACTTGCCCGTAAAAACTTATTAATTATTGATACCGAGCTGGATAGAGTAGTGGTGACAGCACTAGACTCGCATTCGGGAGGTCCGGGTTCGAATCCCGGCGGGCGCAGATGTGGCTGGGACTTTTTCCTACTGCCTCTCGCCGAGAAACGATAATTCCTGTACTGGCCATCTTAATTGAGGTTTTCCATGGTTTCCCTTAATTAATTCCAGATAAATATCGAGATGGTTCCTTATTTGAGGCCATGGCCGATTACCTATCAAACTCCTAGTTGAAAAATTACCGACCTTATCCTAATTTCCTATAATTCCTTCATTCGCCCAATGCTATTACATAAGTTGAAGTTTTAAAACTGTAGAAAAATAACCGGAAGTGTGGTAGATGGAAAATAGTAATGGTGCGAATGGCGTCTGTTATGACATAAAGTCGAGAAACGGGCGTTAAACGCATTATTATTAGTATTATATTATTAATTATTGGACGTAAACAACATGGAGACTTAAAATATATCTTTGCTCGACCCAGGGCCGGCCTTATCACAGGGTGAACGGAGCGGCCGTTTCAGGCACCAACTCCCAGATGGTGCCTCAGTGGTAAAGAAAAGAAATATTTTTTTCGATTTTCGATTATTTGATTGTGGCACCATAACTAGATTTCGCGCCATCTTAAAACTTGTCACGCGCCGACACTGGCACGACAGCCTATAAAATATAATAATAATAATAATAATAATGCGTTTAACGTCCGTTTCTCGACTTTATGTCATAACAGACGCCATTCGCACCATTACTATTTTTCATCTACCACACTTCTCGTTCTTTTTCTACATTTTTAAAATTTCAACTTATGTAATAGCAATGGGCGAATGAAGGAATTATAGGATATTAGGATAAGGTAGGTAATTTTTGAACTAGGAGTTTGATAGATAATCGGCCATGGCATCAAAAAAGGAACCATCTCGATATTTATCTGGAATTAATTGAGGGAAACCATGGAAAACCTCAATCAAGATGGCCGGTACAGGAATTACCGTTTCTAGGCGAGAGGCAGTAGGAAAAAGTCCCAGCCACATCTGCCCCCGCCGGGATTGGAACCCGGACCTCCCGAGTGCGAGTCTAGTGCTGTCACCACTACTCTACCCAGTTCGGTGACAGCCTATAAAATAGTTGCTTTTCATGCCTATATGGCGGTAGTAAAATGACTCATTTAACGCTAGTGCTGTAAAGTAAAACTAATAAGTGCCATCTAACCAATCCAATAAAAAATTTTAAACGTGACTTATTAGTTACCTACCATTTAATAGTATAATATGAGGAACAGAGACAGCAGAGTAGGCGTAGTTTTCGTAAACAACCCAAATAGATTGTAACTGAACATTGAATACGCAGATATTTGTTCATGATATTCCGGCTCGTGCGACTGTTATGATATTGCGACTCGTGTGACTTTTAAAACTCGTTATCACATAATGTTGCACGATGATTAAATTAAAATTAAAGTCTTGATCGAAAATTACAAACATGCGCAATCTTTCTGCGCATTTTTGGATAATAATAATAAAATAGCCGCGGCTCCGGCTATATAAAATAAATTACCGTGATTATTTAACCGGATATTTTATCGGCTAATTAACCGGTTATTTACCCTTTTACATGACTACCAATAGTAATGATATATGTAGAAAAGGATGGGTATTCATTATACATACATTTATATTCTATTTTAATTTAAATTTAAAAACAGCTAATGACACCGTAACACAACATATTTTGTGCCATTTTTTAACCCTATGGTAATTAGTACTTGCATGGTCTATATCGTACATATAATTAGTGTATTTGCCATATGGCAACATACACTATTGGCGTCGGTCGGATGGCGGGACCTAGAGGTCGGACCAAAATTTCTCGACGTTTCATAACCTCCTAAACACTTTGGCACCATTTTTAAAAATGTTTATATATATATGTATATATATATATATATATATATATATATATATATATATATATATATATATATACGTATATATATATATATGTGTGCGGGCAATAACTTTCGAAAGAGTTAATTGATTTTAACGAAATTTGGCCCAGGTGTTGAAATCCATCACCGCAAGAAGCCTATTTAAAATGGGCGTCATCGGGCCATTTTAAGGGTAGTTTTTAGGGGCTGAAAAACGTTTTTGGGCCCCAAAATACCGAAAAAATTCTCAGAATCGTTTCAAAATTGACATTTAACCCTTCAGTAGTAATCAAAAAGTGTCCCTAAAATTTTAATAAAATCGGCGCGACAGGACCGGACTTACAAATTTTATGAAAACACTACTTTGCAGATAGTGAATTATTTACTGAAAGTTGTATATAATTTGGTATAGAAGTTCGATTGATAATAATATTGCAATTAAGAAAAAAAATGTTATTTTAAGGGGTGTATTAAGGAGTCAATTTTTTTATTTTCCCAAAAACCAATTTAAGTTCGCATAATAAAGCCACCCTGCCTGTATAAGCAAATACACTATATTGTCGGCAGGGTTTTGGCACTGCGACCCGAGTTTTTATTTTTGATATAGGTATATCTGTGACAAAAAGCAAAACTGCTCACGGCAAATTTTTCGAAATTTTACATCCATATTTCGTAATAAAAGGTTATATAGCAAGTATTAAGTAACGCATCTTTGAAGTTTTTTTTTCAATCTTGCCCCCCAAGTAACAACTGACAATTTATCAAACACAACAAAATATGAAAAGGTCGACATACGAGGTTTAGTCTTTTGGTTACGGATATAGAGTATGCATAAAGAGAGAGGACGCATGCATAAACATATGAGATGGCGGACAAGGATGGGAATAGTAGAGTTCAAAAAAAATTGGTGTAGATATTGGATTGAAAATAATATTGAAACTAAGAAAATAAATATCATTGTAATGGATGCATTAAGGGAATACATTTTTTATTTTGTCCAAAAACAAAAGTTCGCATAAAGCCCCAATGCAAATACACTATATTGTCGACAAGGTTTGGCTCTGCGATTGAGTTTTTGAAGTTATACTTCTTTTGGCGTACTGAGGGTAAAATTTTCTCTGTTACGAAAGTTAGGCATGCAGCCAACGAATATGTTGCGGAAGTTGTTTCTGATAACGTCAAAATAGTTATTTCATAAAACAACAAAACATCAGGTGATACTAGCGACATCGGACGGAATTTCTTGAAAGCTATTAATTTATACTTTTCTGCGCTTTAATCGTTTTTTATAGACATGTCCTGAGTTAATAACAACTCGTTACATGTATTTTTTTTAAATTATGGATAAAACAGTAGAAAACCCTATAATAGTTAAAAAGTTACTTTGGCAGGCACTAAAAATGTTACTTTTGAAAATGGAACAAAAGTAAAATGTATATAAATTATAAAACCAGAAACATAACCCAACCTGCGTTTAAAAATGTTTTTTCCAATCATGTCCCTAGACATCCTATTTTATTTTTTCAATGTATATCTTTAACAAAAATGTGAATTAGAGTTGGGTAACTCAGATCTGAACCGGTTCAAAGAGCCGACTCCGACAGAAGATCCGTGAGAGCCGACTCACTTTTTTTTGAGCCGACGGATCAACGGATCCGCATAACTCAGTGAAACACAACATACAGAAGCACATTTTACACTTACGTATCAGTTCTTGCTTTGATGCATCTGTCAGCTCAAATAACTCATGCATCACATGTTTGGCTATGCATTCTTGATTCTATACAGGTCGTGATATGATTGACTAAACTAGGTAACTCAGTGGCAGACTGCAGTAACATATTCAGAACTCGGCTCTTTTTGAACCGGTTCAGTGAGCCGGCTCACATACGGGATCCAGATGCAAAGATGCAGATCACTAAAAATACCCGTTTTTCCCATCTCTAATGTGAATATTAATTGTCGCGATCACGCCAGAGAAGTATAACTTCTGCCGTTCGTACATGTGTATACGCACCGTTTTTTTCGTTGTTTAAAATTATATTGAATAATACACACTTTTAGACATTTTGATTTTGCAGAAAAAGCTTTCGAAAAATTCTCAAAAAATTGTTTTATTATCTACTTGTAACGGAGATTCCAATTCTAAAAAAATAAATATGGGACAAGCCCTTTTTGTGATCAGATTTTTGGAAAAGAAAAATTAGTAGGCGAATGTTTAAAATTTAGAGATCTACAAACCCAACAGAGTGTAATGCCTCATTTTAAATAGTGGCTGACTTAACATGCCCTCATTTAACTTCCGCATCCGGTAAAATAATTTCCCATCCCTGCTCAATGGAAGTTCGTCTATTTCCAGATCCTTCTATGGATGGCCGGTCGTCCGTCAGTCGAGGTCACATTTGCCAACTCGGTGATACTTTTGATCTTTTTTGACATTTTATTTATGAACGTTTCTCGCAACAGACACTCTGTTGTGGTCTGCATAACTTATTTTATATCTCTACTAGCATATACCCGCGATTTCTGTCGCGTCAATATCCATTTTTACAGGAATATATGTTTTAAAACATGTTATTTGCATGAAACAAATAGCAACACAACAAGAAAAAATATAACACTAAAAAATAAATAAAAGCTTGAAAAAACTAAAAAAAACACGCATTAATAGCAAACCAAACTAAAATATAAAAAAAAATGTGTTATAAAAAAGGGGGGATGCTTGATATCAACTGGTATAAATATTTCATTAGTAGCTTATTTGTAAAAGTAGAGTTAGTATAAAAATAATAATATAAGCACTCCAAAATATTTTTAACTTTTTAGATCGGTTTGCTATTAAAGCGTGTTTTTTTAATTTGTTTAAACTATTATTAACTTTTTATTTTTTAATCTTGTTTTTTATCCTGATGATCCTAGTCGGGATAATGGGACAGACTTATTAAATTAGGTATTGTATTGTCATCGGTCCTTGATAAGTGTGCAAAGGTTCGGTTTAATATGACGTTTTGAAATGGATGAATTTCACCTTACTTAGATAAAGATAAAGTTTAGATTCGAATCAAAGATTGAAAAAAATTCAAGGTGCTATTTTTATTATATAGTTATTAATTAATTCAAAAATAATCTTTCAATGAAGTCAGATTTTCAAATATATTAACAACGTTTAAAATTCGTTTTATTCTATGAAATAGTTTGTGTTTTCGAGTTCCAAAAATAACTTCTCTCTACAGATGTCTTCAATAAAATATATCGAGGTAAAATAACACGTTTGGCTGTATATCTGTAACCATACGGAAAAACCGCTTAAGTCTAATTTCTCGTTAAAATTTATTTATTTCCGAAATAGCTGTAACAAGTGTTTCTAATTGAATGTAGTTTACGCAAGGTTATTGTAAAAGTAAAAGAAACATTATTTCAATATTTCTAGAGACAATCTAACTTGTATTTTGAAGTTGCCTCAATTTCTCAATTTTTCAGTTATTCGAAATTTCTCGGAAAAAAATCGGGTTGTTATCTTTCTTTTGGTATCCGTTTCACTGTTCTACGATACCTAGAACAGAAGTTATGTTTTTAATATCTCAGTGGCCGCCATTATAAAACAAAATCACAGCTCAACACTCATTGGATGTAGTTAAAAATTTTGGTTATGAGGGCACAAAAAGCAAAGTAAGCTTCATGTCTAAAGCAAATAAGGCCTTTTTTAAGTCGAATAACTCGACATAAGTGATTTCTTCATTCAATGATTTTTTTATTGGCAGGAAATAACTGTACAGTCAGTTGTTTTTTACAGGGACATAATTAAATACGTGTTGTTTTCAATTTAAATATATTATCAGTATCAATTTTTATGAGCCATTTCCGCTTACAAATTTAGTTATAATTTTTTAATAGATAACGAATATATGAAATTATCACAGAAATTATTTTAATTAATTCCCTTGTATACATATATATATTTTTATTATTTTGCTAGTTTAACATTTGGAATTTTAGTGCTGAATTGGCAAAATTAGATTATGGTACCTATTCAAAATATATATTATTTATATAGATTTAAAGTGACTGTTTAGCAGCTGTTTTATATACTCCCTTTTTTAGCCGTGTTGCATTTACTTGCGTTACGGGAATCTCTAATTTCTATAAAAAATCTTAATCAATCTTTGATGTTATTGCTTCAGAATAGACTAGAAATTTGTACCATTCCTCACATATTACTTTTAGTAATGTTTTTAAAGTTTGTTTGATCTAAATAAACGATTTAAAACCAGATAAGAACGAGAACATTAGTAGATAGTTTTACACAATTTTTTGAAAAAAATTATTGAGCAAGCCTTTGCCAATGTTTTTAGCATAAGTTTGAAAGGAAAAAAGCTACGAAATGTTAATTTACTTTGCTATAATTCGAAATCTCGTGACGTACTGTAGAAAAATACTGACGAATATTACGTTTTTTGATTCAATTTTTTAGGCAAAATATGTATTTTTAGAAACTTTTAAGCAGCAACCCAAATTTTGTGAAGCTTAATCACAGCTAATAAGCACAGTAATAAATTGAATTTTGCGACCACAGTTCTAAATTTCCCGAGAGCATATTTTACAATCTAAAGGTCTCTGACATTCGATGGCGTATTTAAAATATCGTTCAGGAAACAGGCGTCCTCAAATAGTTTTAGTTCAAGTTTTATCTCTTGACATAAATATAACTTTTAAAAGAAACTAGAACATTAATTTGCATAAAATTTAGCTCGTGCCCACATTAAATTATCGCGTAATCAACGATCAATACAATATGGTAATTATATTGTGTTGAGCGCATACTCGATATTGTGGTCCTGTTAAAAATATATCCTTTCAATTTAACCAAATAAATCACTCGATAAGACACTTGTTGCCACTATTGTCGAGCGTCTATAATATTGACAATATCTATCTAAATCGTTTGAGGTGTAAAACCTAATTCATGCATAATGCTGCGTAAGCAGCCGCCATGTTCTTAGTAGGCAAATTTGCAAGTTGAGATTCAAAATTAACGCGCGCTGATTCGGGGCCTATAGTCGAGTGAATGAGCTGGTATTCTTATATGCTGTGCTATCGTGAAATAGTAAAATTCCCTGGGCGCGGGCATTGCTAGTGGTTCATGTTCTGGGTTCATTTCAACTCTTAACGAACCTGTCTGCATTTATTACTTAATTGTGTGCCGTGCAATGAAGTTTAAATTTCGAGCGTGTAGTCAACGCATTACAATAAAATAAAATGTATAGTTATTTGATTGAGTAGCAAGCATACCAACACAAAAGAAATGAAAATACCTTCATAACGAGCACGCGATGCCCGTCATTTTTAGGGATGGGGAAATTAGTCGTCTTTTGAAAATAAGCGACTAAGTAACAAAACACATTTTCACGACGCAACGTTTCGAAAGTTATTCGAAAGCTCCGGAAATTATCTGGGATTTTTGTGTATACATTTTTTGGGGAGTTAAAATAAAAATGTAAAACAAAATATTTTGAAAATCGATTGTATTATCAGTGATAAATATTTTTTATTCGACTGATTTTGACATGAATTTTTTCCCAATCCTAGCCAACCGTGTGGGCAGTCAACAATAACACACCTTTCGCTTTTCTCTCTGGTGTATTTACAACAGAACACCACGCCTTAAAATGAACTATTGGAAGTTCACATTAAAATTTTACTGGAAAATGCATCAAGTTTGAATTAATCCAACATTTTTATAATTATAAATCCCACTTCTGCGACTGTGAAAAAAAAACAAAGAACTTTTTTGAAGATTATCGCCGATTGGGGTTATTTAGGCTTAGTGCCAATTTATATTTTGTGGTAGGTACGTGCGTTGAAAATTCAAGTGATACTTCCACCAGTTCTCAAATTAAAACCATGAAAATATACATACGAAAATATAATATAATCATAATTTTATTATATACTAGCTGTTCAGTTTGGCCAGATGTAAATCGCTATTTTCACTCACTGATCATCCCTCTTTTGTCGTTGCGTAATAATACATAACCTATGCTACTTGAGAAGAAGCAAGCTTTTATACAGCGAAAGATTTTTTCTAATTGGTTCATGATATACTATACAACCTATTACTTTTAAATAATACCTCTATAGAGACGGATGATTCAGCAGAATCAAAGAAATGCGACTTCCTCTATGATTTACAAATACTTTCGTTTGTATTTACTAAATGAGTAACAAGTTTACCACGTTTACTAATTACTGCACTGATGGCAGGTCGGTTTAATATTACCGTAAACGGTAATCTACCTGTATCGTTGTAAAGCATTCCATTTGCCTTGACTGGCGACTGCATTGACACTTGACAGCCTAAACTTATTCAATATAAAGAGGTGTTCAATAAAATCATAACCCTTTTTGAAATTTTGCCGTAGTTGGCTAAAAAGTGCATAGAAAAAAACGATATTGTTAATTTTTGTGTAAATCTATTGTTTGAAATTTTATGTCACTTTTCTGTTAGCATATAGATTCATTTATCCAGTATTAGAACAGATATCAACATCTAAATGTAACAGATTTAAGGCTGTTTGAACGCTCTGAATTTAAGCAAAAAATAGGGCTTTGGCTGATAGCTGATTGTAGATTTATTCGTCAACATTTTGCAAAAATTTTTTCTCTATAAGGAAAATAAAGGACAAATCTAGGTCTCTAATGGACTACTTTTGCAATTTATGTACGATTTACTAAAAAATAAGTTGGCATTAATTGTGCCAAAAAACACATGTTTTTAATGTCACACTATGACCTTATTCGTACTTATTTCACAAAATTGTTCCATCACAAACCTAAAGTGACTCTTCCTTTTTCAGAAAAGTTTTTAAATCTTCAAAACATTTCGAAAATTTAGAGTATTCAACTGACAGCGGCACCCTTGCAATAGCGTTTTTTAGCCTCATAGTGTAGCTTAAGTTAGATCAGAGATCTTTTCTGGTCCGTTTAGAAAAAAAAAATATTCCGTAGCAAAATAATTCTATGTTTAAAATTACATTGCAAAATATTCACGTTTAGGCTTTTTTTTATAAAACAAGCTTTCAAAAAATACTCAAAAATAATTTTATTCTGTATTTGTAACATACATTCCAGCCGTAAGAAAACCGTGGGAAGAGCCCATTGTATTTTTTGCACCGTATTCGCAGTTAATCATATTACAGAAATATAAATCGTATAAATAAACATTATTATGCTATAAAAATATGATCTCATTGATTTTCTGGAAACATGATTAATTTTTATTACAAACAAATAAAGCTAAAATAATTATGTGCCAACTGTTATTTCCAAGCAGCATCAAAAATGTAAAAAAAAATCTTATATATTCATTTCGTCACAATATAATTTCTTGCACTGGCGCTGTTTTTTTACTAAAACGTCATAAATCTCCATTATAAGTAAATTAAAGAAATATCAATATGAACATTGGATGTTGTTTCAAAACATAAATAGCTCTAAAATCCAAAATAAAAAAAAAAAAACATTGCGTCACAATATAATTTTCTGTATTATCTTACTAACGCCCTCAGTTGTTGAGCGCCTATAATTCCTACCCTGGCGCTGACTCTAACAGGGACGTATTATAGAATATTTTATTTTTCTTTGAACATTAAAAAATAATATATTCGATGACACACACGTCATGAAGACGACACCTTATTTGTTAAAATCGGTCCAGTAACTATAGTACAAACATACATACATACATTCAAAACTTTTAAACTTATTACTCTTCTTTTCACAGTCGCGTTAATATACCATTTTTTTTTTATTACAAAAAAAAAATGATATTAAGCGTAATATTATAGTTTCTAATAATTGTATAAATTATATCGTCAATTTTTGTGGCTCTGGACGATAAGGAGCGTCCGTCGATTAAAAAAAAAACTAGTAAACAAATTATAAAGTTTACTGAGCCGTTTGTGACATCTCGTATCTTTAATCGACTGTTAAAAACATATTTCATACTATAAATAATAAACGAAAATAAAATACTCACTGTTAGTTTTAAAGGTAAGTAATCCAATAAAAAATAGTCACAGTAACCACACAAAATTTAATCCAAATTCGAACACAATCGATTTTCACTTTAAACGGTGACCTATCTAACTCCGTAGCTAAATCCAACTGTATGTTCTTGCGTCAATTTGCGCTGTGGTGCTACCAGTCTGCACTGTATCTATATATTACTCAGGGCTGTACAGTTTCTGGTATTCGAATTCATTTCGTCGAAAATATGTCCATGATACAAAATTGTTTATGTCGAATTTTTGTAATTTTGTCTCAATCTTTTATCTACACTAATATTATAAAGAGGAAAGATTTGTATTTTTGTATGTTTGTAATGAACAAACTCAAAAACTACTGTGCCGATTTAAAAAATTCTTTCACTATTAGAAAGCGACATTCACCCTGAGTAACATAGGCTATATTTATTGCTAGAAAATATTAGGAATCCTTACTAAAACTTTAGTAACGTAACTCAAGGTGTAAAAAAAATGCCATAAAACATCTTTCGTCGCATGCGCTGCGGAAACTATTGATGATAGAACAAAAGTATGTTCTAAAATATTAAAGAACATATCAGTAACTACAAAAAACTTCGCGATACTATATGTTCAACTATTATCGTTATGTCACAATAACCACTTTTTACATTTTAATAATCTATATATTATATGTATATTATGTAATCTATGGACTCCAAACGGGTAGACCATTTTTGATGAAATTTTCAGACAATCTTTAGATTAGCCCAGCGGGTGATCTTCTGAAGTTTGGTAGCGATCGGATCAACAGAATTTTTTAAATTTCTTTTTGGGAAATAAGATTTTTCTTCGATTTTTGAACATTCACAAATAAAAGCGATTGAATTCGCGCAAATTCAATACACGTTGAGAATTTAATGATAATGATTCTCATCCTATATATTACATATATTCTCATCCTATATATTACATTTACACCCGGGCGAAGCCGGACTGGGCCGCTGGTATTCTACATAACCACGATGCCTATGTTCTCTGTACATTAATTTCACATCGCCAGAATAATTTAGATACTATATATGTGGGCTGTAGCTAGTGGTTCGTGATGTTTGGCGTCAATGACGTCAGTCTTCTGTAATGCCTCAGCCACACACTCGACGAGTGGCATGGGAAGTAGCGAGGAAAGGAGGCAGAGACGTTGTGTGGCCGCGTTACTTGTCATGCCGCACGTCATGCTCCTCGTCATGCCCAGTGCTCCCTCCATTGTCGGTTTTTTTGTGCGCGAGTCAAAGGACCGGCAATAAAAGCACGAGTAAGCCGGCCACATACTCCCGCGCCAAGCGGTCTAAGTGTAAAGGCATAGTGCGCACGCTGCCACAATATCGACCTCCATTGCCGAGAGGCGAAAGCCGAGTGCGGAGCGTCGCGAGTACAGCAGTGTCTGGCCGCTTAGGGCAACATCGCGACAGCGCGATGAGCAGAGCGAGGAGCATAGTCTGGCAGTAGGGTAAGGAAAAATCTATATTTAACCAGCGTCAAACATTTATTGTAAAGCAGTCTAAGTGCTAAATAAAAAATCCAACGACATTATGTAAGCTAAACGAAGCTGAATGATTTAATAAAACAAGGTCATTAAAGGTTTTTGGTAATTCATTCGAGTTGTTATCGTCCATGATGTTACATGTTTGTGGATAGTGAGCAATTGGACATAAATAAATTAAAATTCTAAGTTTTCTAAATTTGCTACGTTTCGGAGGTTAGTTTCCTACTTCTTCAGGCAAGTTTATAGTTTAGAATCTTTGTTGATATATTTTTGGTAATTTTTTCAGATTTATAATAGTTTTCATTTAAAGTTACTGATTTTGTAAAATATCTACAAATGAAATCTGTTTGTATGTATTACTCAATATAATAATAATTTTTATTAGTGTATTTGCCATATGGCAACATACACTATTGGCGTCGGTCGGATGGCGGGACCTAGGGGTCGGACCAAAATTTCTCGACGTTTCATAACCTCCTAAGCACTTTGGCACCATTTTTAAAAATGTTTATATATATATGTATATATATATATATATATATATATATATATATATATATTTATATATATATATATGTGTACGCGCGATAACTTTCGAAAGAGTTAATTGATTTCAACGAAATTTGAGCCACGTGTTGAAACCCATCACCGCAAGAAGCCTATTTAAAATGGGCCTAATCGGGCTATTTTAAGGGTAGTTTTTAGGGGTTGAAAACTGTTTTTGGGCCCCAAAATACCGAAAAAATTCTCCGAATCGTTTCAAAATTGAAATTTAATCCTCTGGTAGTGGTTAAAAAGTGTCCCCACAATTTTAATAAAATCGGCCCCACAGGACCGGATTTACAAATTTTATGAAAACACTAGTTTGCAGATAGTGACTTATTTATTGAAGGGTGTATTTAATTCGGTGTAGACGTTAGATTGATAATAATATTACAATTAAGAAAAAAATGTTATTTTAAGGGGTGTATTAAGGGGTTAAATTTTTTATTTTGCCCAAAAACAAACTTAATTTCACATAATAAAAGTATAAAACCACACTGCCCTATATAAGCAAATACACTATATTGTCGACAGGGTTTTGGCACTGCGACCCGGGTTTTTATTTTTGGATTGCTTCTAGCAATGATTTATTTTTTATATTGCTATAATTATGTTCTGTTTTGGTTAACAGTTATGGATAACGTGAAGTGAAAAGTGCAGCGGCCCAATAGTTAAAAAGAAAGTTGGCTTGACCTTTAAAAGTAATTCAAGGAGGAACTAGGATAGTGACGCACGACAACTAACTACTACAGGTAAGCTAAATATTTGTAAAATACAATGCTAAATTTGACATAAGCGATGTTGCCTTACGGCCATAGATATTGATAAACTTAGATAATATTATGGTTTTGTTGGTATAGATAACATGTATTTGTCGCAGTAAATATTAGGTTTGTCAGAATTTTGAAATTACCAGTCGACAATTACAAATAAATTTGAGGCTGATTGCATTTTTCAAATAATTTTTAATTAGAAATGCAGTTTTTACGTCTATATAAATATTTCTAAATACAATTCTTCTCAAAAATAAACCGTAATTAAGACGTTTTAGTATTTTACGTATGAAAACTAAGTGATTATTTTAAGTACAGTCGATTACCTCTAGGATCTTATTGACTAAAATCATTACTTCTTATAGCGTGAAATCGTTCTTATAAGATACATAACGACCAGACGCAGATTAAAAACGCGCTCCACACGAGCGCAAGCTGGTATTTCGATCGGTCGAAAGTGTCTCGGCCGGTCTGCCGACCATACGCGTCAACATGAAACACTTGTATGATACATCGATCAGAAGAAAGTAGTCTACGAGTTTTAAATATCAGAAGCAATGCTTCCTACACATTGCTTCGAGATAATGGAGGCGATCAATTGTTTTTGTCCAGGGCGCAAATTTTATAAATATGTTCCGATTCCCGGTGGCCCTATTTCGACATTTCTGGAACCCCTTTCACCCTTGATGTAGCCTTTCCTATGACCCCGCCTTCCGGATGGAACATAGTTTTAGTCCAGAAGACATTTTGTGTTTCCTGTTAACAAACTATTTAAAAAAATTGTTTCAAGTCGCACGTACATACGGCGTTGTAAAAATATAGCGTTTTTAAGATATAAAAGTAATCCATGGTTGAAAATAAATATTCGACTTTTTCTGCAAATTATAATAAACTAGCGGCCCAGTCCGGCTTCGCCCGGATGTAAATGTAATATATAGGATATAAAAGATGAGAATCATTATCATTAAATTCTCAACGTGTGAATGTTCAAAAATCGAAGAAAAATCTTATTTTCCAAAAAGAAATTTAAAAAATTCTGTAGATCCGATCGCTACCAAACTTCAGAAGATCACCCGCTGGGTTAATCTAAAGATTGTCTGAAAATTTCATCAAAAATGGTCTACCCGTTTGGAGTCCATAGATTACATAATATACATATAATATATAGATTATTAAAATGTAAAAAGTGGTTATTGTGACATAACGATAATAGTTGGACATATAGTATCGCGAAGTTTTTTGTAGTTATTGATATGTTCTTTAATATTGTAGAACATACTTTTGTTCTATCGTCAATAGTTTCCGCAGCGCATGCGACGAAAGATGTTTTATGGCATTTTTTTTACACCTTGGATTACGTTACTAAAGTTTTAGTAAGGATCCCTAATATTTTCTAGCAATAAATATAGCCTATGTTACTCAGGGTGAATGTAGTTTTCTAATGGTGAAAGAATTTTTTAAATCGGCACAGTAGTTTTTGAGTTTATTCATTACAAACATACAAATCTTTCCGCTTTATAATATTAGTGTAGATAAACAACATGAAAAAAATTACGTAGCTTGACTCCAACTCCCCCCTCCTTTTACGTAGCCCAGCGTAGCTTTCGAACTGACTCCCCTCCTTCTTGATCGAACTACGTCCCTAGAAGGTGCGTTATTTTGAATATCGAGAGATGTCGAATAGACGTAGCGTCGTGGCAATGCCGAAGTCGTTTAGTTATAATAAATTCGATTGTGAACAACAAATCCCTGTCGCACAACTTAGTTGTTACTTGGCTCCGTCGTGCTGTGCCGATTGTGTTGCAGCAGGAGTAGAGAGGCCGGCGGCCGTGGACGGCAACCTAGCAGAACGACTGCCGCGGTGACGTCACTGAGTACAATATAGAGATAGATCGCGACATACGAAGCCGCTATTGCCAGCGGTAGCAGAGATACATGCGTTGTTCTGTTTGAAACAACGTGACATCGTTTGCTTTTTGTTTTATTAAAAAACGGAAAGGATCTCTAATTTCTATGAAAAATATTATTTTATATAAAAATTTTCATAGAAATAAGGACGAAACGTCGTATAAAAATAAATAAAAATATCGAGCTGGGTAGAGTAGTGGTGACAGAACTAGACTCGCATTCGAGAGACACGGATTCGAATCCCGGCAGGGGCAGATGTGGCTGGGACTTTTTCCTACTGCCTCTCGCCTAGAAACGATAATTTCTGTACCGGCGATCTTGATTGATGTGTTCCACGGTTTCCCTCAATTAATTCCAGATAAATATCGAGATGGTTCCTTATTCAAGGCTATGGTCGATTACCTATCAAACTCCCAGTTAAAAAAATACCTATCCTATCCTAATTTCCTATAATTCCTTCATTGCTATTAGTTAAGTTGAAGTTTTAGAAATGTAGAAAATAACGGTAAGTGGTAAAATGGAAAATAGTAATGGTGCGAATGGCGTCTGTTATGACATGTTAAACGCAATATTATTATTATTATATTGTAAAATAAATATAAATCAATAATTAAAAAGTAAATAATTTATCCAAAAAATCTGTGAAGTCTATATATTTAAATATGGAAATGAAACGAGTTAACATATTATTTTATTATAAATATTATTAGAGGATATAGGATCAATGAATTATTTAAGACGAATTATTATTCACAAATCACAACGTTTCGTATTTTTTGTTAATACTTCTTCAGGTGTTGTACAATAAAATAACAAGATTAGTTAATAACTAATACAAGTTTTTAACTTATCTTCTTATTTTATTGTACAACACCTGAAGAAGTATTAATAAAAAATACGAAACGTTGTGAATAATAATTCGTCTTAAATAATTCATTGATCCTAAATCCTCTAGTAATATTTATAATTATTTATCATCAAAAAGATCTGATCTATACGTTTATTCAAAATATTTTATCTTCGATGTGCTTCAAAATAAAACTAGATATACCGTTATCTCCCTATGAGTCAAATTTCTACGGTGTATTTGACCTAAATAAACGATTTAAAATCAGATTAAAAAGGAAAAAATTAACATAACCCTTACGCCGATTTTTGTACAGAAAAAATTTAATTTGAAAAAAATTAGATAAATTTGTCATTATTTTTAACATAGTTTGTAAAGAAAAAACTTCAAAATGTTAATTTGCCTTCCCGTAATTCGAAATCACGTGACGTGCTGTTAAGAAATATTGACGAATATCCCGTTCTCTAATTCAATTTTTAGAACCAAAGTATATATTTTCTGAAATTTTTAAGCAGCAAGTCAAATTTGTGGAGCTTAATGCTTAATCAAAGTTAATAAAAATAGTAATAAAATGAATTTTGCGACCGCAGTCCGAAATTTCCCGCGAGAGCATATTTTACAATCTGAAAGATTAGTTATCTTAATTTAATAAATGGGCGTTTTTTGGCACTTAACTTGTGATGTGCGATACTTTAATATGAAATGTGATAAAAAGTTTTTGACGTCGATAATATGTTTTTGGCAGATATTTTCGAGAAAAGGTTCCAATTGATTATGTTACACCATTTCAATATTTATAGCACTGCAATGCTCTAACATTACCTTTCTGTATTAAGGGTAAAGACGTCAGTTTTATATTTATAAATAGTTGAAATAATGAATTGTGCCATAACGTAAATGTAAAATATAAAATTATAATGCTATTATTTTAAATCTTTAGTTTCGTATAGCCCCAATATAGGAATTTTATATTTCTGAAACGCTCTTCATACTAGAGCATTTCACGTCAAGGATTTATATTCAAAATTAGTGTTAGACCGAGCTGGGTAGAGTAGTGGTGATAGCACTAGACTCGCACTCGGGAGGTACCGGGTTCGAATCCCGGCGGGGGCAGATGTGGCTAGAACTTTTTCCCACTACCTCTCGCCGAGAAACGGTAATTCCTGTACCGGCCATCTTGATTGAGGTTTTCCATGGTTTCCCTCAATTAATTCCAGATAAATATCGATATGGTTCCGTATTTGAGGCCATGGCCATGACCTATCAAACTCCTAGTTCAAAAATAACCTACCTTATCCTGATTTCCTATAATTCCTTCATTCGCCCATTGCTATTACATAAGTAGAAGTTGTAAAAAATGTAGAAAATAACGGGAAGTGGTAGATGCAAAATAGTAATAGTGCGAATGGCGTCTGTTATGACATAAAGTTGAGAAACGGACGTTAAACGCATTATTATTAATTAGTGTTGCTGGAATTTTTAAAGTTTTTTTATCCTCAAGGTCCTGGTCAGGATAATGGGACAAACTTATTAAATTTTGTATTGTCATCAGTTCTTGATATGTGTACAAGTTTCAGTTGACGTTTTGAAGTGGGTGAATTTCACGTTCAAAGATTCCTTTACAAACAAACAAACATACAGGTGCAGAAGCTAATAAAACCATGCTATTAAAAATCGTTAACAATCGGTGCCTTTACCCTAAGTGAACGTTATAAGTTGTGAAGTAAATCCTTACTGAACGACGTAACGTAAATTAATGTTTGTTACAACTAATTTAATGTGCCATCTGATCCTTTTAAAGGACTTTAATTTAGACACTGCACATATCGAATGTTTGGTTGCACTGTTAAAATGTCGATCAGAAGTGTCGGATTTAGGCATGAGTTAAATTAGCTACAAACTTGAGGCTTGACAGTAACTTCAAAAAATTTCACAAAATTTGGGAACCTTTTTAGATTTACAAAAATGTAGAAAAAAACAATTATTATTTTCACGAATTCTCAACTATATTATAAACACATTTTCTCGGAAAAATCTAAGAAAACAAAATCGAATACAATTTCACATTAACTTACGCCTAAACCTTAAAATGTACGTTAAACTGTGTTTTAGCCAGGTTAGAATTCCTGGGGTATATAAAAAACTTGAAATTTTATTTAATTAGATGATGTCGTTCTCCGGTTGTAAGTCAGACTAGCGGACCCATGCGAATATTTCGCACCGTTAGTGGTCAGTTAGTTATATAATAGGGTGGAAATAAATTTTATTCTATTCTATTCAGAGACTTCAGCGCAACTACGTCACTTAATATTACCGACAACTGTTAAAGTGTGCCGCCGAATGACTAAATTTCAAACTGTAATTTTTTAATGAAAACATTAATTTTAGGATATTAATTTCATTTTCGCTATTAGAGAGAAAAGTAATCTCCAAAATGGCGTATTAAACATTAATTTTGATACAGTATTAAGGGAGATATTTCCTACCGACAAAACAACACCTTTGAGAAATAGTATATATTATATACAGTTATTGGACACTGAAAAACTGCCGGTATTTTGGACACTAGCTCCGTGTACAAAAAGACCTTGTATATAGTGTTTGGAGTCGTATGGTGGAGCTATAACATCTTTATTACCTATATACGATGTCGCAGTAATTTATTTAATTAGAGGACTGTTTTAATCGCATTGAAATCGGTCAAAAGACAGCAGTTAAGTCCTTGTTATTAGTAGCTATCAAGGCTGTTTTACTAATTATTATCGGCTATATCTAGAGAAGAACTTTCCTGGAATTTCATTGATAATTCTCAGTGATTGAAGTCTTCTTCACGATTTGATGAACGACATTTTGTACGAATTTTAGTCCAAGAGCTCGTGGTCAAAAATTACAAGATTTTTGTAAAGGCCTATATATTGAGATGAGATAGTATTTAGGGCGTAAATAATTTTGTGACAACACGTTATGCATCATTTTAATAATGTAAATACTACAAAAATTCTCTGGGGTTATAGTTTTACATTTTTGTACTCCTGTTGATCAACGACCAACTTAAGTGTGCTCCCCTAGCCTACAAAACGTCGCGCTGCCACTGGTACCTACATGCACAACTAGTCAGATAGGAAATGTACTTAAATAAGTACATTTTGATGATAAAATCCCTTATTAACAGCGTAAATGAAAGTTAAATATGGTAATGGAACCCACATACTTGAATGAGATTTGAATATTTCATATTTGAATTTTGACGTTAAGCTGGCGATGCACTGTTTTATTCAAAATAATCCAGTAAGCACACGCGCGGCTGTGTGTAGTGCATTTTTATCTCTGCCACAGTTCACGCTCTGTTTTGTTGATTTTTTTCATTTCGTAATAGTTTAATTTTCCTAAAAACGCCGAAGTGTTCTCTTTGTTCATTAAAAAAGTTTGCGCGCCACTGTCGTGAAGTGCCCCATTGTGTATTAAATACAATGCCTTTTTTATTATTTCTTTCAATTGCTTATTAAGTAACAATGAATAAGGTTGATTACGTTCTTCATTTATGTTCTATCCTGCTTATTTATGTTATTATAAATAGTGGTTATTCTTAAAATAAAATAGTAAAATGTGTTACTAGGGCAGAAAGTTGAAGTTTGTGACGAGTTGTGAAGTTTACGACACCGTAAATGGATAGGTTAATATAATTTTTTTACAAATTCTTTTTATTGAGCAAGACAAATTTGTCAGTATTTTTAACATATTGGATTTAACATAAATATATTGATATCCTATAGGTTAGGTGAACTGTCAGATGTAGTTTACGATCATCGCGTAGGATGGCGCCATTTTCGCGTGACTCGAAAATCATTGCCAAAGAGACAAAAACATTTTAAGCTCTTTTGAATGTTGAATGGTTTTACGTCGGGTTTTGAAAAAGTGATGTGATTTGCACCGTAGTATATTTAATTTAAAACTTAAATACGGCGTACATGAAACGAAGCTTTACTCAGATATAAAACCTCTTTCTTTGTCGACCCCATATAAGATGGTTTCCGATTCGAACACCAGATTTTGCTTTTAATTGCGAATATTATTATGATTAATAGAAATTAGTTTCACGGGTAATTGGAATAAAAAATCAATTTAAACACTTATTGATTGCAACGTTTCGTCTTTATTAAATCAACACTTTTTCAAGCTCTGGAAAAAATTTTTTTTACAAAAATTAACAATCATAATATAATAAAAATATAAAACCTTATGGATTAAATAATTTACTAAAAAGAAATAATAATTTGACTAACCTCAGCATGTTTAAATTATAATAAAACTATGATATAAAAGGCAATTTTGCATTACAAAGATCAATAAAATTGAAAATTGTAGAAAATAATATCTTCTTTTTTTTATTATTTTATTTATATTATTTTCACAGTCAACTACAATTATAGTATGACAGTTGCTCAGTTTAACTAATTTTCGTTAGAGGTCAGTATAATTATTAAAATTTTTTGAATTTAAATTAAATATACATCACAGAAAATTGAAAATTGTTTTTGGCACTAATCAAGTGATAAAAAAATTAGGAAATTTAAATTAATAATTTCAAACTTTTAATTTCTTTATATATATAAAATACGAAAATCTTTCAATTACTCAAATTAATCATTTCAAATTTAGAATGTCATTGTACACTAAACTTAAGTTATTTGTATCTGATCTTAAATTAACCGTCTTATTTAATTTAATGAAAGCCATTTCACTTAAATTTCGCTTGAAGTAGTTAGTTTCTTTGTCTAAAATTGATACCTCATCAAACAAAATATTATGTTCCATGTCAAAATGATGACTAGCAAGTGCTGTCTTATTTTCTTTCAAGATGAATTATTATGATTATGACTTTTGAAACCATCTGTATGTATGATGTCATTTTCCAATTACGTGTGTCATTTGTTTAAATAGATACAATTATTTATTTTTCGAGATTTATAATTTGATATTAGATAACCTATTGATGGTGTTATTTTTAATAAAAATTCACAACACGTCTTATTAATTTTTATATTAAATGTATGAAAAAGAAAACTATAGGTATACAAATTTCCTAGCACTCTTCTTAGAAGTGTTATATTTTCTTATCTGTAAATATATCATTAATCAAAATCGCTTCATCCGCTCATAACTGATGCTGATACAAACAAAAACAATATAAAATTTACCCTTTAGGCTTCATAGAAAACACTTAGAAAACTCTGGAAACTCAGAAAATTCTATTTAATAGCTTATGCTACTTACCAAGATGTAGCTATAAGAAATTAAAGTGGTGAAACCAATAATTAAGCAAGAATTCAATTGTTAAATAAAGTGTATTTAATTCAGCAATACAATCAATGTGAACTCCATTCTGTCTCAGCACAGAATGCCACTACTCGCTTACAATCTCCGCAATATGAGTATACGCAGTTTACATAACATAAAGCATTACACAATTCTAGAACAATACTGGATAACATTCGTTTAAATATTGTAGGTTAAACATTTGTTTACATAGGATTTTAAACAGCAAAATCATTTTTCAAATTGTTTCAGTGGTTTGCGAGTTTTGAGGTAACATAGATAAAAACTTGCTCTTTTAATACTTTTCGTTAAAAAATAACGTAAATAAATGTTTAAATTTAAACGAATGTTATCCAGTATTGTTCTATGAATTGTGTAATGACGTATGTTACGTAAACTGCATATACCGATCTTGTCAAGATTGTAATTCTGTGTTGAGACAGGATGGAGTTTACATCGATTGTGTTGCTGAATTAAATATACATTATTTAATAATTGAATTCTTGTTTATTTTGGTTTCATTATTTAATTTCTTACAATAAGTTGACTTTATTTTATGACAATTTAATGGTACCGGGAAATTACGATTGTGGGATTGACACTAAAAATCCCAGTAAATGCAGATTAGTACATCTACTTGAAGATAATTATATTATCATTAATAAGAAGTGGTAGTGACCTCACAAGGTTATCTTATAATGCGACTCTGTTCTGTAGTTAAAGGTCGATTCATAATATAATTATAGGTTTGGATTTGAGCTAGTAACGTAATAATATGTGTATTTCTTGATGAAGTCTTGATGAACTGGACATCTAGAACCAATCCACCATTGTTAGTTGTAGTTAAATTTTGTTTTCAACAAATGGATTTATTATTAAAATTAGTTACGAATATTTATAAAACGCATGAAAAGAAATGTGATATATGAAAATATATATAAATGTCTCTGATCAATTTTATATGAAATGTATTATACTAATTTTTGATTCAGATTTTTATAATGACACTTTCTTGCCTTTTTGGCTATATGAAAATAAATCATATTATTATTATTATTATTATTAAAAATGTATTGAATCGAATACGCCCAAGCGCCAGTCCGTATCTTTTTAGTTTAGACGTTATGACGATTATTGTAAAAAAAAATATCCGAGGTTGACTAATTAAAAGAAATTAATTAGAGTGGTTGTAATCCTTGATGAATGTTGGATAAGTTTGGATAAAATCCGTGGCGCAGGATCAATAAAACAGCAACACTGAGATTAAAATTGCATTTTCACTAACGTTTCGGTATACGCTTTGCACCATCTTCAGAGTTCAAATGCTGTCAAATCATATCAGTATTTAGTTGAAATGGTGATTGGCTTCACAAAATACAGAAATATTAGTAAGATGGTTAATTACAGTAAAATAATATTTTAGTTAAAATTAGTTTATGCCAATGATTAAACTTGCCACTAAATAAAATTGATGGTAATCACTCAAAAATATTTTTTTAACACCATGTTTACATTCTCATTTCGACTAAATATTGACAGCATTTGAACTCTGAAGATGGTGCTAGGCGTACCGAAACGCTAGTGAAAATGCAATTTTATTCTCAGTATTGCTGTTTTATTGATCCTGCGCCACGGATTTTATAAATAAATAAAAAAAAATATCCTTGAAACTAAAGGAGATATGATATGTGAGTGACCGAGCTGGGTAGAGTAGTGGTACAGCACTAGACTCGCATTCGGGAGGTACGGGTTCGAATCCCGGCGGGGGCAGATGTGGCTAGGATCTCTCGCAGAGAAGCGGTAATTCCTGTACCGGCCATCTTGATTGAGGTTTTCCATGGTTTCCCTCAATTAATTCCAGATAAATATCGAGATGGTTCCTTATTTGAGGCCATGGCCGATTACCTATCAAACTCCTAGGTCAAAAATTGCCTAGCTTATCCTAATTTCCTATAATTCCTTCATTCGCCCATTGCTGTTGCATAAGTTGAAGTTTTAAAAATGTAGAAAAATAACGGGAAGTGTGCAGGTAGATGGAAAATAATAATGGTGCGAATGGCGTCTGTTATGACATAAAGTCGAGAAACGGACGTTAAACGCATTATTATTATTAGTGTATTTGCCATATGGCAACATACACTATTGGCGTTGGTCGGATGGCGGGACCTAGGGATCGGACCAAAATTTCTCGACGTTTCATAACCTCCTAAACACTTTGGCACCATTTTTAAAAATGTTTATATATATATGTATATATATATATATATATATATATATATATATATATATATATATATATATATATATATATATATATATATAGGTATATATATATGTGTGCGGGCTATAACTTTGGAAGAAGTTAATTAATTTTGACGAAATTTGGCACACATGTTGGAATCCATTACCGCACGAAGCCTATTCAAAATGGGCCCAATCGGATCATTTTAAGGGTGAATTTTAGGGGTTGAAAAAAGTTTTTGGGCCCCAAAATACCGAAAAAAATCTCGGAATCGTTTTAAAATTGAAATTTAACCCTTTAATAGCAATTAAAAAGTGCCTCTAAAATTTTAGTAAAATCGGCCCAACAGGACCGGACTTACACATTTTTTGAAAACACTAATTTGCAGATAGTGACTTATTTATTGAAGGGTGTCTTTAATTCGGTGTAGACGTTAGATTGATAATAATATTACAATTAAGAAAAAAATGTTATCTTAAGGGGTGTATTAAGGTGTTAAATTTTTTATTTTGCCCAAAAACAAACTTAATTTCACATAATAAAAGTCTAAAACCACACGGCCCTATACAAGCAAATACACTATATTGTCAGCAGGGTTTTGGCACTGCGACCCGGGTTTTTATTATTATTATTATTATTATATGTGAGTGGTCGGAATCGATACCGGCTTAGCATATTTTTTTCTGTACAGATAGGGAATATTTAATATCAGACGGTTACATAATTGTTTTATTCACTTTGTCGTGATAATTTGTTCTAGAATGTACAAATTTTTCGCTCTATGACATATTTAATTTTTATAATATTCCTCACTTTTTTCTTCTTTTTTCCTTTTTTTAACAAACTTCAAAAATGTCTCAGTTACTGTTTCAATATGTAAATAATTATGTGGGTACAAGATCATTTCCCACATCCGTTTTTATCATATTGTTTGCTGACAAGGTTAGATCATGTGTGTCTAATAAATTACTACTTGATGTCCATGAACAATCCACTTTTTCTTATTTCGGTCGTCTTTCTATACGGCAGCATCTGCTAACTTATTGTTGATAGTTCTCAATAGCACTGCCGACAAAACAGTGTACGTAAAATGAAGGATTACGTTTCTTTGTACCGACTAATCTCTAGAACAACTAAACGGATTTAAAAATAGTTTTTATCTCAATATTGATCATTTTCCATTATAATTAATAAGTTTTTTTTTTAATTGTTTAACGGGAAATTGGACAATTCAATTTTAATATAGTTAAACTAAATTAAAAAATTGCGACGTTTCGTTAAATCTTTTAAACTTCTTCGGGCAGAACTTTAACTAGTTAACCATAACATTAATAAAATTTAGATATTTAATAATACATATATTTACTTCAATAAATATTAAATAGTAAATATTTAAACAAACTGAAATTATGTAATTTTTTTTTTCTAAAACAAATTTCAAACAAATTTGTTAAAAAGATTTAACGAAACGTCGCAATTTTTTAATTTAGTTTAACTATATTAAAATTGAATTGTCCAATTTACCGTTAAAAAATAAAAAAACTTGTGGTTTTTGTCATTCTAAAAATTATTTCTTGTGGACGACTTAGATCTATAACTGCCCGGCTCGGATTCGCCCGGTTGCAAATCGCATTGAATCTGCTATACTCAGGGACGGACTTAGGTTATTTTGGGGCCTAGGGCTTATTGAAATCCAATTGGTTCCATTTTTTGTTGAAGTGTGAATTTTTGAATCGGAGTTTAAAATGTTTTTAATTGCATTGAAATTAGATTTGAAACTTGGTGACATGATCAAACAAAAAAACAAATACATCCAAAAAATGTCAAAACTTCTACAAAAAGTTGTCAAAATCCACCCAAAAATTGGACAAAATTCACTCGAAAAGTTGTCAAAAGTCAACCAAAAATTTGACAAAATTCACTTAAAAAATTGTAAAAATGCATTCAAAAAGTTGGCGAAATTTATTTTATTTTTTAGTTCGACTCTGATGACATCAGATGTTGAGCGTCTATAATCTACAATCTATTTATTTTTTACTATACTTATGCTTATGGTTAATGAAGAAGTATTAAAAATGCATTATAATAATTCGATTTTAGTCGGCACTTAACATAGTAAAAATAGTAAAAACACGGGCAAAAAATAAAAAAACCCGGGTCGCAGTGCCAAAACCCTGCCGACAATATAGTGTATTTGTTTATATAGGCAGTGTGGCTTTATTACGCGAACTTAAGTTGGTTTTTGGGCAAAATTAAAAATTTGACTCCTTAATACACCCCTTAAAATATCATTTTTTTTCTTAACTGCAATATTATTATCAATCTAACGTCTACACCGAATTAAATACACCCTTCAATAAATAAGTCACTATCTACAAATTAGTGTTTTCAAAAAATTTGTAAGTCCGGTCCTGTTAAGCCGATTTTATTAAAATTTTAGGGGCACTTTTTAATTGCTGCTAACGGGTTTAACGATTCTGAGAATTTTTTCGGTATTTTGGGGCCTAAAAACATTTTTCAACCCCTAAAAACTACCCTTAAAATGGCCCTATTACGCCCAATTTAAATAGGCTTCTGGCGGTGATGGATTTCAATACGTGGGCCAAATTTCGTTAAAGTCAATTAACTCTTTCGAAAGTTATTGCCCGTACACATATATATATATATATTTTTAAAAATGGTGGCCAAAGTGTTTAGGAAGTTATGAAACATCGAGAAATTTTGGTCCGACCGATGCCAATAGTGTATGTTGCCATATGGCAAATAAACTAATAAAAAAAATAACCGCGGGCCGTCGAATACACTGTCAATGTATTTGGTATAATACGGGAATGGAAGCAGGAGATTTATTTCACTTACACCCACGTTCTAGGAAGACAATTTAGCACCATACAGCCATAGTAAAGGAATAATCGTAGATTGACGATAAACTATTATCGCCAAAGAGCCTTTTTTATTATTTCTTTGGCTGCAAATCGGAATCGTCCAACGAATCAGACAACTCCGATTTGATTTTGGTCCCCGAATTTGAAGCACTCCAGAATATATTCGTAAATTATTGTCAACACTGGAAGAACGCAGATATTATACAAAGGCACTTGAAAAATCTACAGTGCGTTGAGACGAAGACAAAGGCCCTATCGTCGATCTCAGCAAACTATAGCATAAGCTGGACGCCCATGATTTAATAATTCACAAAGCTCAAATATCGTTTTAACCGACAGATAACATAACGATCGTGTAACCGTCAGGTTAAATCTAAATGCATGCCGCCCGGTCTCTTTAAGTCAACATCATAGCATGACATGACAGCTTCAGACTGCCCGAGGACGACCGCTTGTCCGTTTGTATTTATTTAGAACGACGACAGCGAAAAGCACTGCGTGCGAGAGCTATTTTTGGTTTTATTCCATATTGTGTGTATGCAAACATAATACATAAAGTTAACCCGCTACAAAAATATAACTAGCTCTCGCATGTGCTAAGATTCAAATTTCAACATTACAATGATTATGCATAAAAAACTTCTTGAAGCAAAAATATTAATCTCCTGCTAAAGCAGATTTGAAAAAGTTGGAAATAATAAAATCTTTGAGATCGGTTGTAATTTAAGGGGGTATTCTCATGTGACCACTTCGAAAAATCGATTTTTTTTTCATATTTCAATAATAAAACTTATCGAAAATATGCTGTGAAAAATAGAGACCGAAATTCCTAGTTTTAAATAAATTACAACTCATAGTCGTCGACGAGCTGTATAAACGACTTGTTGGCTCTTGAAACTTTGAACGCATTTATCTGGAAACATTATTTTCTAAAACTGTCATGGTCCTAAAAAAAAAGCATTCAACCGATTGCTTTAAAATTTATATATGTTCTTCTACTCATTAATGGTTATCGTCCGTATCAAAATTGCTTATTTTCGAAAATATTTTCTCATTTTTTTTTTCGATTTTTAACAAAAATATTAACAAAAAACAAACTTTTTTTCTACAGTCCGCCATTTTTTTTTTAATGAAATTGATTAATTTTGGTAGGGACGATAGCGACATCCCTACTGAGCAATGATCCATTCGATTTTTTTATTTCAGACAACATGAACAGCCGCTATTATCATGACCAGTGACCTGCTTTTTTTTAGTGTCTAATTTAATTAAAAAAAATATATATATAAAAAATGTAAAATAAGAGAAAATTTTTTTTTTATACAGTTAAAGATACAAACAAAAACATATAAAAAAATTAAAATGATTGAATGTTATTGTCGTCTAAAAAAAAATCCCCTAAAAAGAGGTAAAATTTATGCGTTCACATGAGAATACCCCCTTAAAAAATGCCTATGTAAAGTGCTTATCAGTTCCCATGTAGCTCCACCCCTGGCTATACTGACCACATTTTAATGCTGTTTTTATCATTCGATATAGTTTTTTTCTTGAGAGAAAGTTTTGGTTTATAATGACGGTCCGGTCCGGGTTTAATATTTCACTTCTAAGCAGGATCACAGGCGGCTTTGAAAACCTATAAATTTATTTACTCCTTATTTGAAAAAGTAAAAAAATAAACCTTACTAACAGCCAGTTATGAGAGAGTGAGACAGAAAGAGAGAGTAAATTATAAACGCTCGACAACTGGGATCATTAGCGTCAGATATTAATATTATTTTTAGCTGAGAATCTTTTTTCTATTTTAATGAAAACTATCGCTAGCAGGCACAATTTCAATCTGTTTCTATGTTATTACGTTTCAACTAAATTGAAAACTTCAATTAATGAATAAATCTAATATACTAATGCATTCGAGTCTATTGTACATCAAGTTTGAGGTTAGGTTCTAGTTGAAAATTAGGTAATAATGACCTATTAGACTGTAGCTAGGTTTATAGTTATTTATGTAATGTGTGACCACCGTCTAATTGATGTATTATGTTTGGGGGATTTAGATTCTACAATTGCACCGACCACAGGTTTATAAACAGCGTCCACTGAGATCAGACTAGGCTATAGAGCAAAACCGACAGATAGACGGACAGATATCAGTTGTATGCATTGCACTTATGTATGCATATTCCGAACAATGTATGCAGGCCTACGGCCAAATGCAAGTCCGTTCAGGGCCGGTTTAGGCAGAATTTTGCTAGTTTTTGACATGCTTTTATTAGCTTCACCATATATGTTTCACCATATATATGTTTCACCATATATATGTTTCACCATATATATGTTTTCACCATATAATAATAATAATAATAATAATTTATTAAGTTTCAGATAACTCACGAGAGTATGAAACATAGTCATGTACAAAGATAAAAATTAAACATTAAAAAATTCCTGTAAATTATAAAAACATCTTTCAATTAGGTAGTTTTTCAATCCAGATTTAAAATTATTAAGGGATGCAATATTTTTAATGAAGCATGGTATAGCATTGTAAATTTTGGCAGCCATACTAGCAGGGCTACGCTGATATAGCTCCAGAGATGCTTTCGGCAACAATAAATTATTTTTATTCCGTGTGGAATAGTGATGTTCCACAGTTCCAAAGATATTAGAATGAGTTCTAACAAAAATTGCAATAGTGTAAATATAAATCGATGGCAGAGTTAAAATTCTGTGCTTTATGAAGGTGTCACGACATGATTGATTATAATTTAACTTAAATACAATACGAATAACTTTTTTCTGAAGAATAAATGGACGATTCATGCCAGTACAGCTGCCCCAAACAAGTAAACCATACCTCAAGTGAGGGTAAACGAAAGCATAATATAGGGTTTTTAATGTTTGCAAATCAACCTCTTGCGATAAGCGCCTAAAAATAAATATTAATTTCGATATTTTATTGCAAATACTGTCCATATGAACATCCCAGACCATGTTTTCGTTAACCCATAAGCCTAAAAAATTAAAATTTGGAACGTTATCAATCACAGATTCATCAATTACAACAGTAGGAGAGGTACATAACCTATTCTGCTTTGTAAAGAAATGCATAGATTTGGTTTTATAGATATTTAATTTTAGCGCATTTTTTGTACACCATTCAGATAGTACATTAGCCGCAATGTTTGCATTAATCTCAAGTGAGTTAAATAGCGAATTTTTGAAGGTCAACGTAGTATCGTCAGCATACATAACACAGTGTGACCATTCTTTGACACAAAAGGGTAGGTCATTTACATAAAAGAGGAAGAGAATCGGGCCAAGAGTAGACTCCTGCGGAACACCACAATCAGAGCGAAGCACTCCTGATTTAGCACCATCAATTACTACAACTTGAGATCTATTACAAAGAAATGACTGTACCCAACTAAAGGCATTTCCCCTGATGCCATATTTGAAAAGCTTTGCAAGTAATATATCATGATTTACTAAATCAAACGCCTTGCTAAGATCAAGATATAACGCAGAGGTAACGTCACCATCATTTAAACCAGATAAGACACTCTCAATAAATTCAAACATTGCGGTTTCCGTACTTTTCCCAGACAAGAAACCATGTTGAGTTTTATTAATAATATGAAATTGTACAGAATAGGATAGTAACCTGTTGCAGAAAATGTTTTCAAACAATTTTGAGAAAATATGTTTAAGTAAACACTTATTTGTTATTTATAGCGACGTTTCGTCCCTTGCTTGGGACTTTTGTAATAATTCCGTTTTTTTTAATATTTTTTTTGAACATCAACCGTAAATATATTTAAAAAAAAAAAACGGAATTATTACAAACTTTTTAATGAACAATTGTTTAACTAAAATTTATATTGACATGTGTATTTTAACTTTTATATCTACTTGATCTAAACATTTAATAGTTATAAAGCTTGAAAAAGTCCCAAGCAAGAGACGAAACGTCGCTATAAATAACAAATAACTGTTTACTTAAAAAGTCCTTTTTCCCGACAAATCATTTTTATAATATTATAATACTCACTACAGTCCTGTTTGAATGTCCCGCTTTGCTGAATTTCAATGACGGCTTTTGTCCCACACCATTAGATGAACCGTCTTATCAACTTCGGGGCAAATACAAATACGGGGTTTATTTACACGCTAGAGAACACAAATTTAAATCATTTAATTCAGAAACTAGAAGCATAGAATCATAGTTTCAATCCGTTTTCTTCTTGCTAATGCTTAAATATACCTTAAAGGTGTTATGTAACGTAATTTTGTTGTTAAATTATTTTGCATTTTTTAGTTCATAAATGTGATATTAGACGATTCATTCCGAATGAATGTTCATTTGACTGAATGTTCATTTTTGTTTCGTCCCGTGTTCACACGGCACAGACAAAATGACATAGAAATGAACGTTCTGCAGTCTTTTCGTCGAAGATGTTGTCGAATGAAATTGTGCACCTTGGAATTCGTTTATTTAGCGGTAATTTGATCGAAGAAATGACAAAAAAGAAGCAAAGATTTTATAGCATTTGTCTACATTGTTCTGTCTTTGTATTCGTCGAGTTTGTGGTTCCCAAGACATTGATAATTTTTGAAATTCTCCAAAAACAGCTGCGTGTTTTGATCGTTCCACTTGAATACCATTTTGTCTCATACACAGACAGAATATATTCACTGTGCGGTGTCGTAGTCTCAAGTCCGTCCGGTACAAGACACGACACAAAATGATCAAACCCGAATGAATGTTCTTTCTTGTGTTCAGACGTTTCATTTTTCGCTCATTTGGAGTGCGAATGAATCATGTCGAACACCGATATCTAGCGCTGCTAGATCGGTTCAATGTATTCATTTTTCATTATTGTTTCATTTTGTGTTCAGACGTTTCACTTCGAATGAAAGACAGAAATGAACCCTCAGATATAATCTTAAAAGCGTGTTGTTTTAGTTCTTCTAAACTCTAATTTTAATTTTTATAGCCCCTGTTTAGGGGTGTATAGTAAACATTAAGTTTCCGGTATTGACATCCCGTGTCATTTTTGAATTATATTTCTTTTTTTTATAAAACTCACCCATCATTGCTGTAAGTTCAGTTGCCTATTTTCACTTCTCTCGTTGAAATTATTGATTAAAACAAAAGACTATTAGCAAACCGAATTATCCCATTTCTCAATTCTAAATCTTTTCTGTTTCTCCACTTTTTTCCATTTCTTCTTTTTTGTTGTCTAAATATCTTTCCTACCAAATTTCTGAAAGAACTTGGTTTTTGTTTTTTGTAAAGAAGTCATCAGCTAATGTCTTATGTCGTTTGCCTTTTTTTGTTTCTTTCAGCAAGATATTGCATAAGAGAATAAGATTTGTTAGTTATTTTTGGAACGAAGTTCCTTATCGCGGGTTGGCGAGGGGACCTAACCGAGAAAAAATATAACGTGTCACGAAAAACCGTAAGACAAAAAATGTAACGTGTCACGAAAAACCGTAAAACGTATATATATACTGGTATACAGTGATACAGGGTGTTTTTAGATTATACCGGGTGCTTTTAGATTATATCGGGTGTTTTATTTTTTTGTTTAATTTTGTAACATTTATTGTTAAATACTTTTTTTAACATTAATTATAGATTTCTTAATTGCTAATATTGTTTTTTGTTAATAAATCATTTATGAAAATCAAATAAAAATTCGAGTAAGAAGTCATGTTTGTGATGAGAAAGGTTCCTCATTTGACATATTTTGTTTTTTGTAAAGAAGTCAACTTGTCGTTTGCCTTTTTCTGTTTCGTTCAGCAAGCTGTTGTCGATAGCAAGATATTGCATCAATGACACTTCGTCTTGCCTTTGAACTTCTATCAACATTTGAATCAACTTGTATAAACTGATCCATAATGTACGTTATAGTGGCTAAACTTTTTTTTTTTAGAAACCGCGTAATACTGAAACAGCGTTAAGCACGGTCTTACTGTATATGCAAATGCAATATTAGAAATAAGTTTTGTTAGATCTCATGTACTTTGCTATTCATGTTCGCTTGTGGATATTGACTTTGCACAAATACCTTACTTTGATTGGCTTAGGTTCTAATGAAATATGCAGAATTATTACACCATTTGCACCATTCACAGTTGGTTTTGTCTTTTGTTAAACTATATTGTTCAATTGTTCTACTTGTCAATTGAAACCGAGATTTCAAGAACATTTAATTTCAATATTATTAATTTAATTCATAAATATTGGTAAATTCGTGTCCATAATTTAATTAAGTTTGAATCTTAGGGAATTGGACAGTAATAAAAAGAATTTTTTTTTAATTAGTTGTACGTTTCGTTGTTTATTACAACTTCTTCAGCAACTTATTCTTATATTATATTGTTAATTAATTATTAACATCTTATGGTAAATTTTTCATTTTCTTCTTCTTTCAATTTTATAAAATTGAAAGAAGAAGAAAATGAAAAATTTACCATAAGATGTTAATAATTAACAATATAATATAAGAATAAGTTGCTGAAGAAGTTGTAATAAACAACGAAACGTCCAACTAATTCAAAAATAATTCTTTTTATTACTGTCCAATTCCCTAAGATTCAAACTTAATTCATAAAATTTAATTTTTGAATTTATACTTCTTTTGGCGCATGATGGAGAGTTAATTTGAGCAGGCAACACAAAACAACACAAAAAATCGACAGTATGAAGTTGACCATAAGAGGTTCAGACTAAAATGACATGAACAAATCAATGCACTTTCTGTCATCTGAAAACTATATAATATACTAGACGACTATAACCTTTGATTACAGCCAATAATAAGTGTCATCCAGCGAAAATTATAATATTTTACTCAGTTGATTATTAAAGTAAAAACCAAAGTAAAATTTTGTAATTGTTTTCATATACGTACATACATTCACTTTTTTTTTAAATGATAAGCCCCAGAACCCAAATTTTAATTTCTGAGAACTGGCGACAGTAATAATTGGTTTTTTATTAGTGTATTTGCCATATGGCAACATACACTATTGGCGTCGATCGGATGGCGGGACCTAGGGTTCGGACCAAAATTTCTCGACGTTTCATAACCTCCTAAACACTTTGGCACTATTTTTAAAAATGTTTATATATATATGTATATATATATATATATATATATATATATATATATATATATATATATATATATATATATATATATATATATTTATATGTGCGGGCAATAACTTTCGAAGGAGTTAATTCATTTTAACGAAATTTGGCATACATGTTGGAATCCATCACCGCACGAAGCCTATTTAAAATGGGCCCAATCGGGACATTTTAAGGGTAGTTTTTAGGGGTTGAAAAAAGTTTTTGGGCCCAAAAATACCGAAAAAATTCTCAGAATCGTTTCAAAATTGAAATTTAACCCTTTAGTAGCAATTAAAAAGTGCTCCTAAAATTATAAGCAAATCGGCCCGACAGGACCGGACTTACAAATTTGATGAAAACACTAGTTTGCGTATACGAATTTACTTACTGAAGGTCGTATTTAATTTGGTGCAGATGTTGGATTGATAACAATATTTCAACTAATAAAATTATTATTGTAAAGGGTGTATTAAGAGGTTCAATTTTTTTTTATTTTGTCCAAAAACAAACTTAATTTCATTTAATAAAGCCACAATACCTGTATTAGCAAATACACTATATTGTCGGCAGGGTTTTGGCACTGCGACCCGGGTTTTTTATTTTATTATTAGAATTAATAAATTAAAAATATGTACTTGCTGCTAGGTTCCGACAGGAAGGTTGTTTGAATAAAACATTTTTCTAATATTGCATTGTAACGTCAACAATGGGTGTTTCATAATATAATAGCAAACTGTAAATATCTATTTGTATAGTTGTCTATTGTGTTTAATTTTGAATATATTGACTGGATTACTGACTGGTAGTTTTGGCTGCGTGCAATCGGGATATCTATCTATTTGTTGGTGCATCCATTCATCCATCTGTCTGTCCAGCTGTTTTGAATACATTTTTAATGTAAGGTGCAAATTTGTTTCTGTAGTGTATGATGTTTTTTTAATATACGGTTTTTTTTGGGTACTACACTTAGTGTAATTAGCCACAACTTTTACTCTATCAAATAATTCGACATCACGAAACATCCATGAGCAGAAACAGGATTCGAACTCATGACAGTGTGGCTAAAAGCCATGATGAAAGTGTTTGGTTTAAAATCGTCAATTTTTTAAAGAGGAAAAATCTATATGCTTGTTGCGAGCAATCTCAGGAACTACTTAATCGATTTGAAAAATGCTTTTACTATTTTAAATCTTACTTTGTTTTGAATAACATAAGCTATACATCATTACGCTACTTCAAAAGAGGGATGAGTAGAATGCGAAAATTTAAAGTAAGTCGGGATACCGCACGCGATTTCGTACGCTTGCTACTAAAATCTAACCGGGCGAAACCGGGCCGGGAAGCTAGTAGTTAATATAAATTTACAAAACGAACAAAGATGAATTAATTATGACAAGTTTTTTTTAGTTTTACCTGTTCCGATGTCTGCCTGTAATTAAATTTGACTCACTTCCCGTTCCGATTGAGTTGAAATCTTGCACACACCTTTGGTTCTGAAGACAATACAATATAGTACATTGAATATTATGGTAGATTCAATATGGCCGCCCCCACAAAATGGCGGATTACCTTCTTCATTAAAATCCCCTCCACATGGATATCAAATGGCAAGTAGAATTCAATCAACCGATACAAAATGGCGAATCATCAATTTCTTTATAATCCCCTTGATATGGGTATCAAATGAAAGAGTATGAAAAGTAGAATACAGTAAACTAAAGTTATTCAATATGGCGACCAAAAGGCGTAACGAAAATTTGAACATAAAATATTAGATAAAAAACTTTTATAAAGACAAGTTTCAATAGCAGTGTACCTACTAAAAAGGATAAAAATAATTTTTCATAATTATGAACTTAAATTATTAAAATTTTTTTTATCCTTTTTAGTACACTGCAATAAAAGCTTGTTTTTCTAAAAGTTTTTTATCTAATATTTTTTTTCGTATAGTTGATGCGACGCATATTTTGGTGAAATTATAATTTTTTTCTCGCGTAAAATTTATAATGCGTGAAAGTTAATATTGGAAGTGACGGAGCTGATGTTTTAAATATAATTTATTACGTCATTCGTAGTGAAATAACAGCCTAACAGGCCATACATAGATGAATTCAGGCTGTTGTGAATGAAATCAACAAGCTGAAAACACTATATCAATAATTCAATTTGCAAGGGATGTACACGTTCAAATTTTAGTTTGAAAATTGAATTTAACTACAGTTGTAGATTCAGTCGTTACTTCATACGAATTAACGTTTTAGATTATTTACACAGAGAATAATTATTTAATAATTTAAATAATTTAAAGTTTATGTTCGTCAGACGATTGTAAATTGTTTATGATTTTTTTTATCCTCTATTCAAATTTTGAAGTGAAACTTCTTGTGCGGCATCTCGTCGATTCGGGAAGTAAAATGAACGAAACGAATGAGACAGGATTCTTGGTTATGTTTTTCTGTAAACTATAAGGGAGACCCTATGTTCCCTATTTCTTCAACATTTCAGGTTCAGTAGTTTCGTTGATAAGCGGGGAAGGGGGGAGCGAATGCTCGATTTTCGTATATTTTCCTTGAAATCTTTTATACTGTACATTATAAAATTATAAAAAAAAAATGTATTTTTTTGTAATGAGCCCTTTCATTTGATATGTCACATGATGTACTTGAAAAACAATATTTTTTTAAATTTTTTTTTATTATTTAACAGGAAATTGGACAATTCAATTTTAATATAGTAAACTAAATTAAAACATTTGCGACGTTTCGTTAATTCGTTTTAACTTCTTTAGTTTACTATATTAAAATTGAATTGTCCAATTTCCTGTTAAATAATAAAAAAAAACTTATTAATTATAATGGACGTGAACAATATTGAGAATTTTTTTAAATGTTCTAATTTGGCCCCCAAAATCGGTATTCGTCTATTTACGCTATACGTCCATGATTTTAACTTTTTTCGAACTGTAGATTCAGAGAAAATAGACTGTGACACGAGAGTGGTCTTATAATACTTGCCACGGTTCTAAAGGGTCTGAAGTTAGTTACAAACAGCGTCGCAAATGCATATTTTAGAGCCATCCTGGCTGTTTTGTGGTAAAGGAAGATTCCCACCACCTCCAAGTTACCAGCACAGAAGGTGCGCTCGTCAGTGATTGGTTATCGCTGGTTGTCGTGTCACTTGTCGCTTTCCTGCTATAAAGTACAGTCCAGTACGCTACTGTTGAGTTGTTTCTTTGATTGTTAATTGATCAATATGCCTAATACAGTTTTGCATAGACAAGAGCTAAAAATATTTTTTTGGATGACTTTATGCAAGGAATTAGAACTTTAGATTAAAGAAAAATTAAAAATAATAATATAGCGCGAATTTGTAGTTTTTCAACCGACTGTACCTGCGCAAGCCTCCATTTGCATCTAACTTCAGAACCTTTTAGGACCGTGGGTCAAAGAAATTAACCAGTTACTAAAATAGCTGTTAGTTCAGTCCTGCAAGCTGAAATTTTTTGTATTAAATCATGGCAATACTCCATACGCATTGAAATTGCCGCGAGTTTACTAAACCTATCGAAATAACAATCCATAGACCATAATTCTCTTGAATGTAGACGGTGTATTGTTCCAAACTTCCATTAGTACGCGTGTTAGTACTTCCAAGTCCTTCCAATTGATAGGAATTTCTATCTATTGAAATATTCACTATTATTTACCTTCATTGAAGTCGATCGAAAAAATTTGCATATATCATTCATTTTCTATTTTCAATAGTTCTGTTATACTCTTTCAATATAATATAATAATAATAATAATGCGTTTAACGTCCGTTTCTCGACTTTATGTCATAACAGACGCCATTCGCACCATTACTATTTTTCATTTTACCACTTCCCGTTTTTTTCTACATTTCTTAAACTTCAACTTATATAATAGCAATGGGCGAATGAAGGAATTACAGGAAATTAGGATAAGGTAGGTAATTTTTGAACTAGGAGTTTGATAGGTAATCGGCCATGACCTCAAATAAGGAACCACCTCGATATTTATCTGGAATTAATTGAGGGAAACCATGGAAAACCTCAATCAAGATGGCCGGTACAGGAATTACCGTTTCTCGGCGAAAGGCAGTAGGAAAAAGTCCCAGCCACATCTGCCTCCGCCGGGAATCGAATATGGACCTCCCGAATGCGAGTCTAGTGCTATACCACTACTCTACCCAGCTCGGTTTTCAGTATAATATGAACGGCACAGTTATATGCATGGGAAAATCTAAGAACGGATATGGTTCAGATTGTTTTATTGATTTGCCACTCCATTAGTTAGCTTATTAGTAACTAAGTAGATATTAGTCACTGTCTACAATTTTCGATCTGGACTAGAGATCATGGTGGAAATGCAAGCTTCTTTCTTGCACATAAAATAATACTCATAAAAATTCCTAGAAACGTAATGATTTTTATGTTTGAACTTTGAATGTTTTGGTAACTAACAATTTGAAAAATCGATAGTAAATATTTGACAATTACCACGCGGTGAAGAAATCAACTTTTAATTAAGACGAGACAGTTTAATGAATGAGACCTAGGAAGTCAATAACAAAATCTATAAATATTTTGACATATACAACTATGCTAATGTAATTAGCGTAGTTGTATATGTCAAAATATTTATAGATTTTGTTATTGACTTCCTAGGTCTCTGAGGATGGTTGAATCGTCAACCGAAACGTTAGACCAAGAATAAAACCCTAATAAGAACATATTGTTTTATAATAAGCTTTAACGTGGAAGGAAAGTTTTGTTGAGGAACAGTTGAAAAACAGAAGCTTTACCGATGTTTCGCTTGTGGCCTACGTTTCGGAAAATATATTTCCATCTTCAGGGCCTCAGGCTAGTCAAAGGGTGGTAAATTGTACTAATCTTAAATACATGATCATAATCTATGGATTACTAATAATTTGTATAAAAAAACACATTTGTATAAAAAAACACAGTTGTGCCTGTGACTTTTTAACAAATAGACCATTTTTATAAAGTTTGCAAAACTATTTTAATGAAAAGTATTGTATTTTATACAAATTGTTAGTAATCCATAGATTATGATCATGTATTTAAGATTAGTACAATTTACCACCCTTTGACTAGCCTGAGGTCCTGAAGATGGAAATATATTTTCCGAAACGTAAGCCACAAGCGAAACATCGGTAAAGCTTCTTTTTTTCAACTGTTCCTCAACCAAACTTTCCTTCCACGTTAAAAATATATATTGGAACAAAAAATATTAAAGACTATATTTTATAATAAGCCTTTTATCCTGGATAAAATTTGAGAATATTTAGCATCTCCCTAGACATCCTGTTTTATTTTATCAATGCATCTTTAACGAAAATGTGAATATCAATTATCGCGATCACTTCTGCCACGCGAACGTAAGTACAAGCACCACTTTTTTTCACTTCTGTCGAGTGTGAACACGTAGAGGAACGAAACATAAAAGAAAACGTGATTTTAAGCGAGCGGTGATGAGGTGTTTGTTGTCACAAAAATTGATACTGAGTAATTAATTCCATTAAAAAAAAAAACAAATATTGTCATCACTCATCAAACATTCTGTCGTTGGCTATATCAGAGATAACGATGGAACGGAACGCGGCGTACACGACACATGTTAACTGAAAATCCTTTCGCGTTAGTTCGCCGGTATTCGGATATCCGTACGTCGTTTGTTACGAGCGCAGACGCACTGACAGAAAACAAGTGCGTTGGGCAGGCTTAGCAACCCTCGTTACGTCAGTTCCTGCTAGCTATCGTACAGTAAAGCAGGGAAAGGCGTAACTCCTGCGACGCTTCTAGTCAGCGTCCTGCTGTCGCCGTCACAGAACGTGTATATTGTGCAGCAGGAATCGTTTCCTGCTATATCCTGCTATAACAACTATATACAAAAGGCTGTTTTTTTGGTGTGCAATATACTATTTTGTTCACTCAACTAGTGGGGAACACGAAATTCATAAATTGTACATCCGTTTTTAAAAGAATGTGTTTCATTGTTACAACTAAAAACAGTTTTTTATTGTTGATATTTTATTATGATTGTGACATTTTACGTTGTTTATATAAATCTTTTATAAATAATGATCTAAAATGAAACAATAACAGTTTTATCAAAATAACTGTAAATGTTAAAATAACATTGTTGTGAAGGGTGGTTTCGTTTCTTTCACAATTTTTATTAAAACGTATATTTTTAAATTTCTAGTTTCCTTTTATTATTTTTAACTTAATAGTTACGTTTTTTGTTATAACTTCCCTTTTTGTATTTGTTTTTAAATGTCAAAAATGTCAAGTTTATACGTGACGTAATTTGAACTGTTCAGATGTTTAAAACTGAAATATCAGTATTATAAATTTAGTTTTTAAAAACTTTTAGATAATAATAATATAACTAAATATTTATAAAATATAACTGAAATAGTAATTATATTGTTAACCGTAAATTGTTTGTGTAATCTTTGTGTAAATCAAAATTATTAATAATTAAAAATTAGTGCTTAATTAGTAGTGATGGTAGAATGTCGATATAGAAGGATTATATTTTAGCTGCAAATAGTTCTTATGCAAACATTGGATCTGAGATTAAGGTTTGCGTTTTATGATTTATAATTTATTTTTTAAGTGCTTTAATAATTATTATTCCGTATTTTTAAAATAATTATTAATAACCAACCATTGTGCTGTAAGGATTACAATTGGAGAATTCGGGTTCTGATCCCACATTCGACAACTTTAATTGAGACTTGGTCACGAAGTTCTTCATCGTAGCCAAAAGCTCCTTGGCCTTGAAAGCATCCTCCTTTCTCGTGTTATTAGGCCCATCATATTATGACCTTGGAAATTGACGACTTTAACAAGTAAAAAAAAATATGATACAAGAAAGAAAATAAATTGTTACAAGATTTTTGGCAAAATACAATTAATTACAGGGTTTGAGAATAACGAAGCTAGTAAAAAAATTTCAAGTGGGAATCCTTTGGACAAAAATTACAAAAAAAGTATGAACATACTATGTTTGTAAACAATGCGTTTCCGAGATAAATAAACCTTTTTTGTCCCTAGAATTGCCGTTTCTCGTTTCGTTTTCGAGAAAAACAAATGATATCCGCTATCCAGCACTTCTTTATTCAAGATAATAAGACACAGTAAGCCAATAAAGGCAACAAAGTAAAATATATAACAGAATGATTTGTTATTACTGCGAAAAATTTCAAGGAGAGATTGGGTAAAAACATTCTGAAAAAAGTGCCAAATTTTTCAACTCGATTAGCCCCTCGAAAATTTATGGCTGATCAGACATTAAAATTTATTGACTTTTTTCTTTTTTGTCCTTGGTAATTAATATAAAAATGATTTGTCGGGAAAAAGGAGTTTTTAAGTAAACACTTATTTGTTATTTATAGCAACGTTTCGTCCCTTGCTTGGGACTTTTTCAAGCTTTATAGCTATTAAATGTTTTGATCAAGTAGATATAAAAGTTAAAATACACATGTAAATATAAATTTTAGTTAAACAATTGTTCATTAAAAAATTTGTAATAATTCCGTTTTTTAAAAAATATTTTTACGGTTTATGTTCGAATTATTTTATTTTATTATAAAATAAAATAGTTTGAACATCAAACTTTTTAATGAACAATTGTTTAACTAAAATTTATATTTACATGTGTATGTTAACTCTTATATCTACTTGATCAAAACATTTAATAGTTATAAAGCTTGAAAAAGTCCTAAGCAAGGGACGAAACGTCGCTATAAATAACAAATAAGTGTTTACTTAAAAAGTCCTTTTTCCCGACAAATCGTTTTTATATTAAAATTTATATTTATAAATTTTAATGATTGCTTACCTATAAATTTTCAATTTGAAAAATTTCGACACTGTTTGTCCAGAATGTTTTCATCCAAGAAATCTTACCTTGAAACTTTAACAAATCATTCTGTTATATATTTTCATGGCTCGTATAATACGAACACTTAGTTGCAAAGTTCTTATACATTAATGTGAACTAGTGAAAGTATCAATCGCATTTTCAATTAATTATTAAAGATAATAATGAACTGATAACGTTAAAATTGACGAGATAGTAGGGATCTGTGAACGAGTAAAATTTAGATAATAATTTATTGAATTTAACACTTAGGTACGTTTTTCTACCAAAAATTTGCTTAGCATTATTTCCCAAATAAATAAAAATATCTCGTCTTGAACAACAGCTTTTAAAATATTTTTTTGGGCACCAACTGCGACATTATTTGAGTTTAGTACGAATTCAAATTTTATTTTTAATTTGCTATACATGTATATAATTTAATGATAAACTCAAAATTCAATGAACTAATAAAATATTTATTTATTTCAATAGAAAAAAAGATTTAAATTAATTTTGAAAAATTAATTTATTTTACTTTTTCCAAGCGTAGATATTAAATTATCTTTTATATTAATATGTATATAATATTTTTGGATGTCTTTGCTGGCAAATTATGAAAACTACTGAACGGATTTGAATACAGTTTTTACCAATCGATATCTATAAAACCCGAGTGAAAATCTTATTTTTTCCAAAAAGGGTTAAAATCAACTTTACTTCAAAAGCGGTGTCAAATATAATATTATTATAACAATTAATAATATTTATTTCTTGTAGATTTTAGACGCTCGATAGCTTGGGTCATTAGTGCAATTAATAATAATAATAGTGAGTAACGTATTAATTAAATATAAAATCGAGCGAAACATCGAAGCGAGTGATTAGCGGTAATAATTAATTTTAAATTTGCAACCCTGGCGAAGAAGCCGAACTGGGCGTTTTCATAAAATTAAAAAGTCTGGCCGTGTCGAATCCATTTTATTAATATTTTAGGAGCACATTTTTACGAAAATTTCAGCTCCTTGTTCTTAATATAACAAATAATTTAGAGAATTAATTTTTGGAGCGGTTAAATTAGTTCAATATTTTTTATTATTTATTATTTTTTATTAAATAAAAAATATTGAACTAATTTACCCGCTCCAAAAATTCCTTTGAATTATTTGTTATTTTTTAGGAGCACCTTTTAATTGATACTAAAAAGTTAAATTTAAATTTTGAATTAATTTCGAGAATGGTGTTTTTGGATTCCAAAACAATTTTCAACCCCTAAATACACCTTTAAAATGGTTCTATTAGACTCGTTTATATATAGGCTATGAAATGTCAAGAAATTTTGGTCCGACTCCTAGGTCAACAGTGTTTTTGCCTTATGGCAAATACACTAAAAAATATTACTGTAGTTCAGAAATGTGAAAATAGTTAAGATATTTTATTTTCTGAGAAGGAAAGAATAATGATTTTTTTCATTAAAGCACCGCTCTTGCAAACTACTTGAAACGTTCCAAATAAAAAGTCTTTTCTGTGTAGAGTATGTAATGTTTGTAAATCATGTATACTCCATTAATTTCTCTATAAAAAAGTCAGATTCTGTGCACTATTTCTAAGTTTTTCTTTTCGTTATTACCGATAAAACTATTTTTCATGGATAGGTTTTCATTAAGATTTTCTCAAACAGTGTAAACATTGAACTAAGCATTTTTATATTTTTTAAGTGAACCTTTTTTAGATGCGGTAGATAGCATTGATTCCGATCGGGTAAAGTGCAATGCAAGGTCATTAGATACATAGATTACCTCGTTAACGATCGACGTCACCTGGGAGACCGTTCAATATTTTTATCAACAACACAATATCAATTGACAGTCCACAGGATGACGACACCCGTTCACTGTTATCTAACGGAACGAGGTCACCTCTGTACCTAATAACCCTAGGTGCGATGGAATTAATGCTTAGGAGAGAGGAATACAGCCGCGGTACTAGTATAGATGAATCAGTTAACCGCTAACAGATAGCAGTAAGAAATAAAGTATTTAATACTGCATTGTTTTTAATATTTGTGATCGAGAGAAGGCGCGAAAATATACCATCCAGTAAGAGAGAGAGAGAGAGAGAGAGAGCGAGAGAGAGAGAGAGAGCGAGAGAGAGAGAGAGAGAGAGAGAGCTAAAAAAATAGAAAATAAATTTTTTATTTAAGAAGATACCAGTTGACCCTGAAAGCAAATTTTTATCCTTCTTATTACGATACTGACTTTGCATGAAGACCAGTTAAATGTTTTTTGAACGACGAATTATTTAAAGCCATATATAAATATCAGTTGAGCTTTATTCCATATTCCTTAAAAACATTTTTATATACTCGATAGTTTGGCTGCCGCGGATGTAGGGACATGCACACCATTTTTAAAACATCGAAGGATATATTAAAGAATCATCGATGCAACTCAAAATCAAACATCGATGTTTTTTGTACATTCCTGATAAAACAATTATGCGTGCAGTGTGCATCTAGGACAAGAATTATTTATCTTCCAACATCAGGGTTTCCAGTAAATAAACGTTTACAAGTATTTGGTTTATAAAGAAGCTTAAACATCAATAAAAAAAGGCTTGTTCTGATGCATCGGAACGATGTTCAAAAGACATCGGTATCAAAACGCTAAAGGTCTAATTCTCGATATCAAAATATTGATATTAAGAAGGCATTTATTTTTTTTTGTACATCCCTAGACCGTCCGTGTTTGCATCATCGCAGTCGATTTTTAATATGGTAGAGAATTAAAGTGGAATTTTATATACTTCAGTATTTTACAGTTTTTTTTCCTACAAAGATGCGAATCACGTCTACGAAATTATATCGGACGTCGATTTGTTAAACTTTGTAAATCTGTGATAGATTTTTTTTCTTTATTTTATATCGGTGTTTTTTGTCGGTAGGAAATATCTCCTTTAATACTGTATCAAATTAATGTTTGATACGCCATTTTGGAGATTATTTTTCTCTGTAGGCTATATATTATCGCGGTAAAATAAAAGTGCTTTTCGTGGAGACCAATTTTGCAACGTAAGTAGACGAAAAAAATATTGTTACTATTGAGCCGGACGCAGTCTCGCGAGGCAAGACTCTACTTTGTCTTACCGGATCTACAATATAATTTAAAAGTTAATTTTAAACATAATTTAACATTAACTTTTAAATTATATTGTAGATCCTGAGGAAGGCACAAAGTGATGCCAAAACATTAATCAATAAAATAAGCAAATAAAACTTGTTATCTTATTGATTTAAGTCCTATGTTAATCTAAATTTAATGAAGAAAAGAGGTGACTTTAAAATTGCAAGAAAACATATTTTTTATATGAATGCTACCTCATATGGCCGGCATTTGTGCACCGATTTTGATGATGATTATTTAATAGGGCATACCTTCAGGATGATCCTACATAAATTTTACTTAAATCGGTCAGAAGTTTTTTATTATATATTGACTTTTTGCTTTTTTTGTCCTTGGTAATTAATATAAAATTTTAATTGTTGGGAAAAAAGGACACTTTGAGTAAACACTTATTTGTTAATTTGCGACGTTTCGTCCCTTTATTGGAATAAAGGGACGAAACGTCGCAAATTAACAAATAAGTGTTTACTCAAAGTGTCCTTTTTTCCCAACAAATAAATTTTATATTTTTTATTATAATTTATAAACAAAGCAACTACGAAATCAAATCCACTAAAAATTAACAAAAACTTAAAAAAATATTAACCTCCTTCAAAAAAGTCACTAAAAAGATAAAAAAATGAAATTTTGAGGTCGGAGTCAATTTCATTACAAAAACTTTTAATTAAATTGGCGCCAACCTCAAAATTTCATTATTTTCATCTTTTTAGTGACTTTTTTGAAGGGGTTAATATGTTTTTTTTGGCCCACGTTGTGAAATTTAAAAATAAAGTTAAATAATATTTACCCACACGGAAAAACGTTTCGCTATGTGTCGTAGAGGAATTGAAAACCCCTTCATCAGTATTGATGTTTAATTGTAGGCAACTTTGGACTAATTTCCCTAGGAAAATTGGCAAGGTCCTTTAACCTAAATAATATAACTAAGCACTGCATTTGCAGAAAACGTCTGTTTCTCATTACCTTAGAATTTATTTGTCTGGAATGCAGAACAAACAACTAACGGGGTGAAAATAAAATGCTATGAATTAAGCTGCCGTTTCATAAATAGTCAGTAAATTAATGTTCTAAAAGCGATGTTTTTTTTAATAGACATGAATGAAATGCAAATTATATTTTATATAATCTTTGGAAAATGTTTTTGAACATTAAAATATTTCCAGAATGACAGAAATATGTTTTTTGTTGTGTCATTTGTAGGCTGAGTGTGGATGCTGGGATAACCAGTGGGATTTAATTACCATTATCTAATTAAAACAAATAAATTAATACTCAAGTCCCAAAAGTCATATGAAGCGGCCCCCTCAATTCGTTTCTGCTGAATTCATTTGTTTGTTTTTTATTGCTCCACTAAAGACTACATCTTGATGTATTAAGGTAGCTATAAAACCAACAGGTCAAAAACTGTTGGTAGCTGCTAATTTTCATTAGCGACGTATCTCGAATAAAAAATTCCAGCCAATTGAACGACAGGATTATTCCAATTTCAAAAATATTGACATTTGATACATTACAATAAATAAAATAATATTTACGTTACGGTGACGCGAGTAACGACTAGTAATAAATATGAAATTTACTACAGTCAAAGCCCTCTAAGTGCACAGCTCGGAACCGAGGCCCATCCTTTAAGTGCACACTTCCCCTACGATCTTTTTCATCCCCACTCTTCTAACTCGTATAGCTATCTTTATACAATCAGATGCTCTCTCTCTCTCTCTGCGCGAAACATTGCGCAGAATTTAAAAATGAGTTCAAACTCAAACTGTGTTTACAATCATATGACATGTGTTGACATAAGCGCGCTTACGGTCGCACGTGATTGGTCGCAGATTATTCGAAGTGGGGGCTGGGGAACGTGCACTTAGAGGGCGAGTTCGTGTGCAGTAAGAGAGCGTGTGCATTTAGAGAGCGTGCACTTAGAGGGCTTTGACTGTATTCCTTTGCATGGATTCCGTAATATGGTTTCACATGTAAACATTAACCAAAGCAGGCTTGTCAGTTACTTAACTAATTTTTATGACAGATTTTCAGGACAAAAGAACATTTGATTTTCAAAATGTTTCGGAAACTATGAAGCTTAGAATTTTTTTTACGAAACTTGTTTGGAAGAATAAGTAGAATAATAAACCGTAAACCGTTATAAAAAGTATACTACAACTATATAAAAAAAAAAACAACGTTATAGCATATATCTCTTCTGCGCATGCGACGATTTTACCCAAAAACAAGACGGCTCTTCATATTTGCTTACTAAAATTTTGTTTCATAATTTTTAATCGTGATTAATTAATACATGATTTTTTATAAAATCGACTTTTTACTAGTTTTGTAATCAAATATAGAAAAAAAAAAACTGTTCATCAAAGGAAATTAACTTCCTTCGTAGAAACCCACTAGAAAGAGGAAAATAATTAAATTTTGAGGTCGGCGCCAGTTAAATAAATGTAAATTAATTGGCTGACCTCAAAATTAAATTATTTTTCTCTTTCTAGCGGGTTTTTTTTTTTTTGAAGGAAGTTCAATTTTTTGTAGAAAGTTTTATCATAAAACTTATCTTCTCTTTGTTGTCGCTTGTTTGCGTTAAAAAAAGTTCATAAAATTAGAAGTAGATTTTAATTATGCTGCCATCTAACTGTGCAGAATTATGAGATTTGTTTTGAGAATAAACGAAGAAAACAAAAAGACAATGATGCTAACCCAAGAGCCATGGAGAGCAATATTCATATGTCATATAAACATATGAAAACGTCGCAGTGTCGCCTACATTGCAGAAATTAATTTTACCACAGGACTTCATCATAATGCCATCTCTATAGTAGTACTATTTGTTTTCTTGAAGTTGGTGGAACTGTTACAGTATGAGTCTTGCATGTTTACGAAGTAGTTTTTTATGATTTTTAAAACCACGCGGCGAGTAAACCCTGACCTTGGGTGGCAGATTTTAGGAGATTTTTGAGAAATAGTATCGTAAAATAATAAAACGATCACGTGCGAGTCGTACTCGCGCGGAGAGGGTTCCGTAACATTTCATTTTTCGTGCGAACTTTAAGACAGGAATTGTTGTTTGGTTGCTCGTTTTGAACTTTTCCGAGCGATTCCGCTGAATCCCGCGATTCATACACGTGTTCAGATTCATTATTTTTTTAATAATTCAAAAAACCTTAATAAAAAACCTGTAGATAGATAGTTTTAAATAAATTATTGAATTTTAACTTCTTTAGCGACGTATCTAGGTATTTGAAAAAAGTAAGAAATCGAGGGGAAGTAGAACTGACAAATAAAGGGGAAGTTAGTTTGTCTCCTAAATTACATGAAACTAACCGAGCTGGGTAGAGTAGTGGTACAGCACTAGACTCGCATTCGGGAGGTACGGGTTCGATTCCCGGCAGGGGCAGATGTGGTTGGGACTTTTTCCTACTGCCTCTCGCCGAGAAACGGTAATTCCTGTACCGGCCATCTTGATTGAGGTTTTCCATGGTTTCTCTCAATTAATTCCAGATAAATGTCGAGATGGTTCCTTATTTGAGGCCATGGCCCGATTACCTATCAAACTCCTAGTTAAAAAATTACGTACCTTATCCTAATTTCCTGTAGTTTCTTCATTCGCCCATTGCTATTATATAAGTTGAAGTTTTAAAAAATGTAGAAAATAACGGGAGGTGGTAAATGGTAAATAGGAATGGTGCGAATGGCGTCTGTTATGACATAAAGTCGAGAAACGGACGTTAAACGCATTATTATTATTATTTTTATTATTATTATTATTAAATTACATGAAACTGACAAGGACAGACGTTTATAGGATGTCTCTAAGTATGTGTAAATATTATTTTTTATTTCACATAAAAAAATAAATTTGGGAATAATATTAAAAACTAAAGAAGTTAAACTTCTTATGTGAGCTTATGAGAGTGAGGCTCACTATAATTATTTTTATGTAAATCGGTTGAGTGGAACCGCATCAGGCTCTCAAATGAATTTTATTTTGATACATCGTATTTCAGATTTGATGGTTTCTTTGTGCAACATTTCTTTATTAGTGTATTTACATGCTAAAACAAACATCCTGTATATTATGCATACATTATTATGAAGCTGTTATTATACATGTATTATTATTATTGTTTGTATGCTTAAAGATGTTTATTTGTACAGCAAGGTTTGTTTATGGTAGTTGATGCATGGGCGACTTAAAGATTGAACGAAATTCTGTTCATTTCAGGGCTTAAAAAAATGAACGATTCGACACAACTTGAATGAACTTTTCCCATTTTTCCCGCCTATGTATTTGATAGGAGAAACTATAAAAATATTAAGAGCACTGTGGTTGAAACAATAAAAATAAAAGAGTAGATACTTCTTACCACAACAGATTTATTCAGTGGTTGTACATTTCTTGAAATGTACATCCACTGAATAAATCTGTTGTGGTAAGAAGTATCTACTCTTTTATTTTTAGGAGAAACTAGTTATGTCAGCTTACTTTCTCGTTGTTTTTTTTACATTTTCAAACTCAATTTAGTTAATAGTAGTTATGCGAGTTGAAGAATTATAATAAAGAGTCAAGTGCGAGAAGAGGATTCCGTACTATTCCGTTTTCCGTGAGTACTTTAAGACTTAAGGTTTTCGTTTAGCTTTTCTTGTAAACTAAAGGTGAGACCTGACATTCCCTATTTTTTTCAAAATTTTTTAGGGCCAGTAATTTCTGGGTAGAATTTGAGTCTAGTGTTCCAGCCAGAAAGCAATAATTCGTTTGGTGTTATTTGGCATGTATTTGACCATAGTCTTGCATCTGGATATTTATCGACAATTGTTGACGGAAGTTTCTCGACGAGAGGCAGTTGGAAGAATTTCTTGACCAGATTAGTTCTGAATTTCTTCCGAATGGTAATCGAGTGCTCTTACTAATATGCTGCTATTTATTGAACCATGGTCTTACACAAAGAAGTATCTAGAATCTAGATATTGTCAGAGATTATTGGAGGAACCATCTCGATAAGCTGGAGGAGTGTTTTTTGGCGAGAGGCAGTAGAAAAAAATCTTAACCATATCAAGTGTCGGTACCTTCCAAATGTGAAGTTACTCTTACCACTAGGTTATTCATTCGGTATGCATTAAAATTTATATTTATATATTGTTTGATATTTTTTATAGTTTTATGCAAAACACCACTGTTAATTCCTATGCAGCATTTTCCGTCCGACCCGGAAACAATTCCGTTTCTTCATGCGAATTAATTAGTGTTTTATTGTGTTTTTGTATAAATGCATTCGTAAGGTAATAAACAGGCATTGTAATATTATACAAGGTTCTTCAAAACGTTTATATTTTTTGCCCGAAACACCGGAATTTCCGGAAATGTTTTGAAATTCGTCGGATTGTCACGTGTCTAAGATTGCATAATTTTAACTAAATTCTACGATTACGAAGGTCTAATTGTTCCGACATTTTGTTCCTTATAGTGATAAATGAGTAAAGTTACATTGATTATGTTTGGTAATAGAAGAAAAACCTTTTTTGTTTTGTTTTTGAATGTAAAATAGCCTGCTAGATGGTAGCAAATTGAGTTTTGGTATTTTCAAAAAGTTTAGTATATTTATTGGTAGAAGGGGTTTGCTGGGATTGGTTAAGCGGTTTGTGAGATATTGGTATACCGAAAGTACATTTAAAACATAACGGTCAATTTCCATGAAACGTGCGAGTAAGACATTACGTGACTATGAATTCCGTGTCAAAAACAAACTAATATTTTTTTATAAAATTATATTTGAACGCAATGCATTCTGTGATGATTTAAAATTAACATAAAATTTGTCATTACAATCAAATTAAAATATATCCAATGAGTTAATAATTATTATATCATGAATAAATTCTATTTGTCAGGAAACAATAGCGAAGCGCATGATTCTAGTTTTCTAAAGGTGAAATCAGACGGTTCATTCCGAATGAATGTTCATTTTACATTCCGTGTTCACACGACACAGACAAAATGACATAAAAATGAACGTTCATTCACTCTTTTCGTCGAAGATGTAGTCGAACGAAGTTGTGCGCCTTGGAATTCGTTTGTTTTGTGATTATTTGATCGAAGCAAAGTCTAAGTTTAAATCATTAATTAGAGATTTTATAGAATTTGTCTGTATTGTTCTGTCTTTGTATTCGTCGAGTTTGCGGTTCCAAAGGCATTGATAATTTTTGAAATTCTCCAAAAACAGCAGCGTGTTTTAGTCGTTCCATTTGAATACCATTTTGTCTCATACGCAGACAGAATATCTTCACTATGTGGTGTCGTAGTCCCAAGTTTGGCCGCTACAAAACACGACACAAAATGATCTAACCCGAATGAGTGTTTTTTCTTGTGTTCAAACGTTTCATTTTTCGTTCATTCAGAGTGCGAATGAATCATGCCGAATGCTGATATCTAGCGTTGTTGGATCGGTTCATTAATGAATTCATTTTTCATTATTGTTTCATTTTGTGTTCAGACGCTTCATTTTGAATGAAAGACAAATATGAACGGAAAATTAAATTATGTGCAGTAGAAATTATCCAACAGAAAGTATATTAAAAATATAATAAAAAAACCTAATAAAACAGAACTCTTTCTACTCGTTGACCAACTCAAATGAAAAACTCGCATAGGTGTACGCGTTGGTCAATTAATTAAACGATGGACTTTTTCCTTTATGACTTACTTTAATAAAAAATCTGAAACAATGAGTGCGATGTAATAAAAGAGCGACCTTAACAGCAGAAGCGTAGCGTGCCTTGGCGGGGCCCCGTATAAAAATTTGTTTGGGGGCCCTTTCCCCGTTGAAGTAAATGACTTAAACGATAACCGATGTAGAGTGTTGCCAACTTTTGAACGCACGCTTTACGGGGGAAAAAAAGAAATAGCTTTTTTTGACTTTTGTCATTTCTGAAATAAAAAAAAAAATTGGGAAGTTTTTATTACGTTTTGCTTACGCACGTTGGGGACCCCCGTGGCCCGGGGGCCCCGTATAATTGATACGGCAGATACGGCGGTAGCTACGCCCCTGCTTAATAGTCAAGTTTTAATTTTATAAGGTACTCTGTATTAGCCTTGCCAATAAGGCAGCACTTCCCAAGCTTTTTTGACTCCGGTCCGGAACGAGGTTTTGAAATTGTGTGTGACTCACCTTATGAAAAAAACATTTATATTTACAAAACAAATTTTATTTTTTAATAGAAATCAAGTTATTTGTTTCCTTATTTCATAAACAAAAATTTACAATTTTTTTTGCGACCGGCAAAATTTTTCTACGACCCGGTGCCTGATCACGACCCATATTTTGGGAAACGTTGCAACAGGGTATATGCGTACTATTGTGAATTGTTTTAATACTATTTTTTATTACATTAATTAATATCCACTATATTCATATTTCCTTAAGATCTGTCGTATTTTCGGAAAATTTCAATGTGAAAAATTAAATTTAAAAAAATGCGCCAAAACGCAATTTGCGTCGTGGCGATAGTCACGTGACACATGACGTCACACGCCAGGAAACAACATGTAATTGGTATAGTAAAAAACGAAAATTTGTTTTATTTTCTTGACAAAGGGGGGTGTGGTAAAAAATGAGTAAATTTCGCGTGACGTATTTTATGGATGGCGTTTTAAACAGTTTTTAAATCCAGTTTAAATTTATAATTTGGTGTTGGAATTAAATAAAGTGTTACGCAAAAATAGAATTAAAACGTTGGTTTAAAGATACAGAAAAAAGAATGAAAAATTCGACATTAACGCTTTTGCCTTTCGGCTAGAGTTATTTGCCTCTGGCCTTCATTTTGAACATATTCATTTAGAGGTTAATAGAACGCTCACTACGGATGCGTGCTATCTACATAAACGTTTCTACTGACTGACTGACTCGTAATTTTAAACAGAAGCTGCCAGCTGATAATGTTTGTCTGCGTTTTAATACGCAACACGAAATAAATTAAAATTGACTGCATTTTAATTTATACGTGTGTTTCGAATAATACAAAGCGTCTACATATAAGAGACAGAGAGAGAGAGAGAGATTGTAGATTATAGACGCTCATTCTACTGACTGACTGACTCGTAATTTTAAACAAAAGCTGCCAGCTGATAATGTTTGCGTTGTATAATGTTATTTCGCAACATGAAATAAATTAAAATTGACTGCATTTTAATTTATAATTGTGTTTCACATAATACAAAGCGTCTACATACAAGAGAGAGAGAGATATTGTAGATTATAGACGCTCAACAGCTGAGGTCATCAGCGTCTATTCAGAAGATGTCTTATACTGCGATACTCAAGACACAACAAAAAATCGAATTGTGGAAAAATTTTTTTTGTCAGAAGAAGTTATAAAATGTATTTTTACGATAGCCGAGACCTATATGGTCTTGTCTGTAACTAATTAATTTAAAATTCAAGCACCACGATTAATGGCAAAATTCGACTTAGAGAATAATAATTAAAGCTATAGAAGCTCAGAGATTTTAGAGATATAATTATTTTTTATTTTATTTTTTTGCAAAGAAGCAAGTTACCATACTTTTATTTTTCGTTATACGTAAAATAAAGTCTGTCTTGTTTGTCTGTGATGTTCAAACCACTGAATCGATTTTCCCAAACTTGAGGACAGTTTTTCATCAGGCTAGCTTATATGAAGTGGCTCCCTAAACCATATTTAATTGTTTTATTTAGAAATCTAATCCTTTTTGGAAAATGCAAGGAGGGAACTATGAGGAAGCTGATCAATGTTTTCTTAGACTATTTATTGGTAATTAACATAAAAAGAAAAGCTAATAGTTAGCTTATAATATCATGAAATCCTCATTGGTGCAATTATAATGCGGTTAGAAAAATCTATATTATTCAATGTCACTGTTCGGGACACGAACCCGAATATTCCACTATCGCCGCGGCTGAATTACTAATTATTCTGCAGTGACAAAAATAAGCAACCAACACTTCTCACATTAAAGCAAATTTGCCCCAGTATTCCACATCCACTGACAGTTAATTTTACATTAGCCGTCACTAGAGAATGAACCTTCGCTTAACCGAGAGCCAAGTGTAATTGTGAATCAAAAACGAAATTTTTCTTGTTATCGGTAATTAATTTTTTTGCTTGCAGAATGCTAGCCTATTGAACTATAGCTAAATCACATCCACTGACAGTTAATTTTACATTAGCCATCACTAGAGAATGAACCTTCGTTTAACCGAGAGCCGTGTCATTGTGAATCAAAAACGAAATTTTTCTTGTTATCGGTAATTAATTTTTTTGCTTGCAGAATGCTAGCCTATTGAACTATAGCTAAATCACATCCACTGACAGTTAATTTTACATTAGCCATCACTAGAGAATGAACCTTCGTTTAACCGAGAGCCGTGTCATTGTGAATCAAAAACGAAATTTTTCTTGTTATCGGTAATTAATTTTTTTGCTTGCAGAATGCTAGCCTATTGAACTATAGCTAAATCACATCCACTGACAGTTAATTTTACATTAGCCATCACTAGAGAATGAACCTTCGTTTAACCTAGAGCCGAGTGTAATTGTGAATCAAAAACGAAATTTTTCTTGTTATTGGTAATTAATTTTTTTGCTTGCAGAATGCTAGCGTATTGAACTATAGCTAAATCACATCCACTGACAGTTAATTTTACATTAGCCATCACTAGAGAATGAACCTTCGTTTAACCTAGAGCCGAGTGTAATTGTGAATCAAAAACGAAATTTTTCTTGTTATTGGTAATTAATTTTTTTGCTTGCAGAATGCTAGCGTATTGACTATAGCTAAATGTATTATCATCACTGTATGCAACAAAAGTGCTTCGAACTTTTTTAATATGGTAAAAATTTCCCAGAAGACCTTTAAAAAGACATGTTTTATGCGACATTCCACACATTTAATGGTTAAAGGGAACTCAGGAATGGATAAAATGGGATGGGTGATGTTGTGTTCTCTGTTGTGTAGGTATATGTAAACTGCATTAAGGTTCATTGGGGAACCCACTCACCCCACTCGCTCTTTAAGAAGTCGCACCGGTTATAGCACTATAATGGTCTTAACTATTTACATTAGACACTTTCTTTTTACACTTTTTTTTAAGTTATACTTCTTTTGGCGCGTTAAGAAATGATGAGAGGGAATTTTTACGATCCGTTCGCACACTGCAACATTAAAATTAACAGGATGAAGTATTCGCAGAAGCGCGCGCACACTGTAACATCAAAATTAACAGAATGAAGTTGTTCGCAGAAGCGCGCGCATACTGTAACATCAAAATTAACAGGACAAAGTTGTTCGCAGAAGCGCTACTGTAACATCAAAATTAACAGGATGAAGTTGTTCGCAGAAGCGCGCGCATACTGTAACATCAAAATTAACAGGACGAAATTGTTCGCAGAAGCGCTATTGTAACGTCAAAATTAACAGGATGAAGTTATTCGTAGAAGCGCGCGCACACTGTAACATCAAAATTAACAGAATGAAGTTGTTCGTAGAAGCGCGCGCATACTGTAACATAAAAATTAACAGGACGAAGTTGTTCGCAGAAGCGCTACTGTAACATCAAAATTAACAGGATGAAGTTATTCGCAGAAGCGCGCGCACACTATAACATTAAAATTAACAGGACGAAGTTGTTCGCAGAAGTGCTACTGTAACATCGAAATTGACATGATGAAGTCGCTGGCAGAAAAAGATCACCAACAGAATAGAGGTCGTGTTCGAATGCGTGAAGCGTCTTAGAGTAATGGTGTTTATTCAGGTGTTGCCAGATACACAAATTATATATGCGCGTTTATAAATTAAATACTGTAGCGATTGATAGTGAATATTTTTGAAAATATTTGTAAGTTGTGTTTTATTAAGGTAGTTGTCGTGGTTAAAGCACACCGTCAGAAAATTCTTAATTTTTGTATACTTATTAAGGACATGATAATACAATTACCCAGAAAATTTAAAGTCGATCTACGGTATATAATCCGAGATAAATTCAATTAAAAATTGGATAATTAACATTGATCGTATACGATCTCTGTAGTTCTGAACCAGTTTCTTAATTATAAAAAAAGAACTAACTGTCAGAAACTTTGCAAAAGCTGACGGTCTTTCAATGCATTTGTTATGAGTTTAAAAAAAATAAGAAATTTTTTTTGACCGTTTAATTATTTATAAATAACGGTTTAAAGTTCAACAATTTATATAAAAGTATACATGCATATGAATACTGTATGGGTTACGTTTCCACGGGTACAGTCTTGCTTACAAATTATGGATCACTTAGCTACAAGCTAGTATACTGTTGTGGCGCGTATAATCTATAACTTTTTGATAATAGTGTACCACGACAATTACCTTAAGTTATTAAGTCTTCCGGTATAATTGAGGTCATAAATGTCATGCCAAAGAAGTGCAACTTTTAACGCGCGTATAAAAGTACACGCGCCTACTTTTTGTATTAACTTTACTTGTCAGTAAGGGTCAAATATTGGAATCAAGTTTTGACCTAATCGACTTGAAACTTTGCGTATACGTAGTTCCGAAGACAATACAATATTTTCAGGTCTTCAGCTCTCAAATTGAGTCAATAATATAACTTTTACTGTCTCCCTTTTTTTCGAACTCCCCTGGCGTATTCCTCCCCGCCTGCATCGAGAGACGGGACTGTAGAATATATTCAAATTGTGGTTATTTACATACGGGTATTAAAAGTTTATAGCATTTGTAAAGAAATAGTGACTTTTGATGTCGGTATATAAACCTATTTTATGTTCGATCCAGATGGAAACTAAGTCTCTTTAATTTAAACTGAGCTGTGGAAATTGCATGTATATTTATTTTTTGCATTGAAAATACATCAATTAAATATCCGTAAGGGGAAATATTGGAATTAGGGATTGCAATCCAGCGGCATTTTCAATCTAGCTTGATTTCTGATGGATTAAAGGGTATTATGGAGGTCGTCTGGTGTGACAACTGTTTTTTTCACTCTTTTTTTGGGAATTTTTCGTGGCGAACAATGAATGTATACTACCTTAATATTTTCATCATGTATTTATTGACGACCCCCTTATATTTTGTTCTTTCAATGCTTCTTGTTACAAAAAGTAGGTACTATGTGTTACTCCGACGAAATTTGTGACTCATAACCTTTGTTCTGCCCTTGTACTATTAAAATATTAGACAGTTTGGTTGAAAAAAGTTAAATTTTTTGAGGTCGGAATATATTTCAAAATCGATTATTTAAAAATATGGTAATAATGTTATAGACTTGTAGGATATTTATTGAAAAGCGTTCGATATGGCCTATACAAGATCTGTTGATGTGAAAACTTTTCTAATAAATATGTATTAATAGCGAACTTTACAAAAAAGAAAATTGAGATTAGGCAGAACTTCTGTAATGGTCAAATTAATGTTAATTTATTAATGTGGCTTTTGGAGGAAAATTGATACAGAAGTTTGCTTGTACTTATTGAAATCAGCGAATGCTTTTCTTTTTATTTGAAACATATTTGAAAAAAGCGATGTTTTTAAAGATACATTTTTGAAAAAAAATTTTTTTTTGATATTCTCACGTTGGGTTGTATAAAGGGTTGTCCAAAAAATCTAATTTAACAATGACCTTAGACTGTGATCACACATATTTCCCCATAAAAAAACCATAGCAGAATTTTAAATTGATCCTGCTCGAAATATAATTATTGATCGATTGAACCGATATTTTTTTTTAACTGTAGATATATAACAGTTTTTTATACGATTTTCACTTCGAAACAACGATTTTCTATGCATTTTGATCAAAATTTAGCTTGAAAACCGATCTGTTTCTTAGATATCAATTACTTATTTTTCTGTCGGTACAACCTAATGTTATGACAGGGAGCTTGAATACGACATTAGACTGCTCTGCATGGTCAAATCAAATTTTTTGACAATGATTCGTGCAACCCAGCATCAATTTTTTAGATGACAAATCGTAAAATAAAATCCAATAATTTAAGTTGTTGAACGTATATTATCGGTTATAATCGAATATTGATAGCTGAAATCACAGTTTTGTTTATTGTATTTTTTTTTTAAATTTACAAACTAATTTTAAGTCTGTTTTATGCACAGAGAAATATTTTTAGAGAAATGTTTTCCTTTGTACAGTTCTTCAGTGTTTTTGCTTTGTAACGAAATTCCTAAAACGTGCCGTGATATACAAAAAAAAAAGTTATTGTTCAAATTCCATCGACATACTTTTTAACAGGCGTGTAATCTTAAAAAAATAAAAAAACTACTCACTAGATTTTGCATATCCGTTTCACCTTGGCTGTCACTTCCTTAGAGAAATGAGATTTTTGACAAACATTTTTTTGTTTTCTTTTAAGGATTCCAGGACAGTACTAAGTTGATTTTAATATCTGCTTTATTTCTTTCGAAAAATGTCTTACGACAAAAAACAATGACACTGAGAATTTCTAGAAAGCCCTGCTTGGTCATCGATTTAGGTTTGGTTTATTTAGAATTTATTTCTTGTACACTTCCCATAAAATAACATTTTGTAGAAAAATATAAAACACGAATGGTACAACTGGCTGTCAAAAATAACCTAACCTTTGAATTTATCAGCAACTCAGCACGAGGTCGTTTAGAAGTCTGCAGTACACGATGGTAAAGTCAATTTCACTCGTCAACGCCATCTGTCGTCGAATACAAGTACTTACTGATCAACCATTATGCAAAAAAAAATTATAATGAGCCTCACTCTCATAAATCACATAAGAAGTTTAACTTCTTTAGTTTTTAATATTATTCCCAAGTTTAATTTTTTTATGCGAAACTGATTAATATAATATTTACTCATACTTAGCAACACACTATAAACTGCTGTCCTTGCCAGTTTAGGAGACAAACTAACTTCCTCTTTATGTGGCAGTTCTACTTCCCCTCGATTTTTTACTTTTTTCAAACAGATACGTCGCTAAAGAAATTAAACTTAAAAAAATATTAATGGACACTCTAATATCGATAACGTTATAATTACATAGAGGACTGTATGTAAAAAATTACTAATGATTTTCGTTTATTCGTCTATTTACCACTTCCGAATGGACACTCGATATCGATAACGTTATAAATACCCGCGTACATAGAGAACGGTGTGTAAAATGTTATTATTGATTTTCGTTAATCTGTCTATTTTACACTTCCGAATGGACACTATCGATAACATTATAAATACATAGAGAACCATGTGTAAATATTGCTTGTGTTCTGTTTATACTAAAGGTACAGTATATATGGTAGTAATCCCTAATCGTATTTTCGTCCCTTAATCCTTCTGTATCGCTCCGTCCGCACCGCGCGCCGAGGACACTGCTGTCCGCTCGTCTCCGTCCCATCGGATGTCCGCTTACTTCCTTGTAGTACTCTTGCACCCCTTTCGTCCCTGCAGTCATCGTGATGTGGCGTCGCGGTGCCCTGAATCTAAGCCTACATTACGCTTTACCAAAGACGGGGTACAATAATCAGACGCGACACTCGGAACAAGGCAACAGAGATAAACGAACTGGAGTCGGTCTAGATAGGGACTAATAGGGCTTAAGACCTAAGTCACCAAGTGTCAAGGACCCATAAAATTAATTATTATTATACGTTTTTAATATTTTCTCATTAAGAAAATAAGCATTTATCGTATAGTAAGAAATAATTCATGTGGATGATTTTTATCATTATGGATGAGTTTTGACAATTTTTTTTAGTGAATAGGTATTGACAATTTTTTGGGTGAATTTTGACAATTTTTTTTAGTGAATATTGACAACTTTTGAATGAATTTCGAGTATTTTTTGGGTGAATTTTAATATTTCATGAGTGAATTTTTGTAATTTTCTTCGTGAATTTTGACAATTTTTTGGATGAATGTTTATAATTTTTTTAGGTGAATTTTGACCTTTTTGTTCGGTGAATTTTGACCTTTTTTTCGGTGAATTTTGACAATTTTTTGGGTAAATTTTGAAGTTTTTTTTTGGGTTGACAATTTTTTTTAGTGAATATTGACAATTTTTTGAGGGAATTTCGAAGATTTTTTGAATGAATTTTGACAATTTTTTGTGTGAATTTTTGTAATTTTTTTGGTGAGTTTTGACAATTTTTTGGGTAAATTTTGATATTTTTTTAGGAAATATATAATATTATTTGTTTAGCCAGGCCATCTCGTCATAACTGATTTTAATATTATAAAAATACATTTTAAAACGCATTTTAAAGATTCTTAATTCAACTAAAATACGAGCTCCATTTAACTTCAATAAGCCCTACGCTTCAAAAAACCTAGTTTCGTCCCTGTAAACGAACTATTCAAAGTAAAAATCAAATCCTAGTGAGAGACAAAATATTAAAAAAGAACTAGTTCAATAAAATGACAAAAGCGATTAAGTTAAAGTATGAGTAAATCGGCCATTAAGCTTTAAGAATATAAATATCAAGCGAATTGCTTGTTGTGCCGCCTCTTATAGAACTTACCTACCCTTCGAGTGTACTATAAAATGCGCGTCCCTAACGTAGAGATGGTTGCGACCGTCAGCGAGAAAACGAAAGGCGGTTTATCGAATATCGTTGCTTCAAATTAGTTTTATGTTGAGATGAACACGAATTTTGTAAAATGCGCACGCAACTGACCTTTCGGGGTCACACATTTTCGAGGTTCAGCATCGCGATCTTGGGTTGTGTTCAGGGGACTGTTAAACAGCTGATCAATATGCCCCCATATTCGTCCACCTAGCTCTTTCTTACGAGGCAGTCGGATATAATATTTATGCATGAATGAATAAAATTTGGGGTTGTGACTATCGATAGCCTATAAATGCACGTCATCCTATAAGGATTTTTGTGCTCCCCCTTATCCTGGATCTAGCCTTCCAATAATCCGGATCTTCTCATGAGTTCCAGAAGATTGTTGACTAGATTGTCCTGCGGAATTATTGTGTCCAAAGATGGTATATTTATGCATTAAATAATGTTTCGGAATTGTCTCTATGAAAAATGTTTTTTTTTCTCATAATATCTGTCATCCAATCTTTGATAATAATTTTTTCCATGTGATTTTAAATCAGATTTTTATATTCTATTTGATCTAAATAAGTTATTTAAGGCTTGGTAGAAATAGCAAAAATACCACGTTTGGCACAAATTTGTATAGAGAAAAAATTTAATTATACAAAATTGTTGAACAAGTAAAATTTTTCAGTATTTTTAACATCATTAATTGTAAAGAAAAAAACTTTATAATGTTAATTAGATTTCCTGTAAAGATATATGTTTTTGATACAATTTTTAGGACATACAAACGTGTCTTTTGAAATTTTTAAACAGTAAGCTTAATGCTTAAAAACAGCTAATAAATACAACAGTAAAATGCCTTTTACGACCACAGTCTGAAATTTGCCAATTTTTCTCATCTGATTTCGAGTCAGATTTTTTATTTGATCTAAATAAATTATTTAAGGTTAGGTAAAAATGACAAAAATACCCTATGTTTGGCACAAACTTGTACCGAGAAAAAAACTAATTATACAAAATTGTTGAACAAGTTAAATTTTTCAGTATTTTTAACATCATTTGTACAGAAAAAAACTTTATAATGTTAATTAGACTTCCTGTAAAGAAATATGTTTTTTGATACAATTTTTAGGACATAAAACGTGTCTTTAGAAATTTTTAAACAGCAAGTCAAGTTTTGTGAAGCCTAATGCTTAAAAACAGCTAATGAACACAACAGCTAATCTGATTTCGAGTCAGATTTTTTATTTGATCTAAATACATTATTTAAGGCTAGGTAAAAATGACAAAAATACCACATGTTTGGCACAAATTTGTACCGAGAAAAAAATTAATTATACAAAATTGTTGAACAAGTTAAATTTTTCAGTATTTTTAACATCATTTGTAAAGAAAAAACTTTATAACTTTAATTATAGACATCCTGTAAAGAAATATGTTTTTTGATAATTTTTAGGACAAAACATGTGTCTTTTGAAATTTTTAAACAGCAAGCCAAGTTTTGTGAAGCTTAATACTTAAAAACAGCTAATGAACGCAACAATAAATTGCCTTTTGCGACAACAGTTTGAAATTTGCTGAGAACATTTTTACAATCTGATTGAACAATCTTTGGTGGCAGATATAAAGTACTTAAGTCGAAAAATCTAGTTTCTAAGTCGCTAAATTCAAAAGAAAGAGAATACAACTTGACAGTAAAAAATTAAATTGAACCATTTTTTGACTTAGTCCCTGACATCAGAGAAATTTGGATGAAATTTTGTATTTAGATAAGGTTTTGCTTTTTAAGTTTATCTATATGTGTAGCTGCAGTATTTCTTGTAAAAACGAAATTCTAAAACGTTTTTTTGTAACTATGTAGAAATACCAGTGAAACACGGCCTTCAAGGAATCCTGGAAAAAATAGCTTCGGAAAAAATAGACTGGAAAAAATAGACTTGGAAAAAATAGATTTGGAATAAATAGCCCCGGAAAAAATAGCCGTGGAAAAAATACACCTCGAAAAAATAGTCTAAAAATGTCACTTCCCACCTAAAAATATAACTTCCCACTTAAAAACTGGGGTGTCTATTTTTTCCGGGCTATTTTTCCGGGTCTATTTTTTCCAGGGCTATTTTTTCCGGGGCTATTTTTTCCAAATCTATTTTTTCCAGATCTATTTTTTCCAAGTCTATTTTTTCCGGGGCTATTTTTTCCGATTATCGCCTTCAAGCTCGGAAACCAAGAGTATTTGGAACAACGCCGGCCATGAAAGCCTACTCACTATTGCAAATACTATTGAAAATTTAATTCCAAATATTAGGGACAGCACAACCTGGTACGGTAGTTCTTGCTGTTATAAGTCTATTTGTTGATACAGCAGCGCTTACGACGACCATGCATTGAATGCAGTAAATTTAATTAAACGGTTATTAATTTCCGTAATTAATTTCTATAGAAATAAAGAATACTCTCTCTTTTCTCTCTCCGGAAGGCGTATCTATATAATCTGTTTTTTAATTTAAATTTAGTGTGCTGTAAGTCTTCTTGAGTTACACTTAATAGGAACATCTACATCAGGAATACTATGCTACGCAATACATTTTCTGTGACCCAAAAGCAGCACAGCTCATGTCGATTTTTAAACACGGCACCTGATCGATTCAGAAGAATGAAATGAATAAAACGAGAAACACTGTAGTTATAAAAATTAGAATTAAAAAAAACTAAAACAACACGCTTTTATGAACTAAAAAATGCAACGATTGTTAGAAACATTCACTGTTACAATGCTATATTAGAAAAATTTTATTTTCACCGTCGGGACTCAAACCCGAATCTTTCCACTTTTGCGGCAGAATGAGTTTTCAATTACACTACGGTGCGATATCTCAGCAGTCAGTCCTTCATAATAAAGCAATTGTAACACTGAATTCACATCATGCGAGAGCAGATTTTACTCCGTAAAACTCATTCCGCCGCGAAAGTGGAAAGATTCGGGTTTGAATTCCGACGGTGACAGTTGTAACAATGTTTGTAACGATCATTGCAAAAATCAGCGACTACTGGCTCATGTAAAGAAGTCTTAAGGACTATATAAACGTATGAAAAACCCAGTAAAAATACAAAATAATTTGACAACAAAGTTAGCTTTACTGTAAAAAGCGTGGGGTGCGTAATGCCGGTAATACATTTTTCATTTACTAGCTAGCTGTAAACGGAGAGCTATTATGAAAATTTAAGTAGATAGAACCCCACGCTTTTTACCAATTATTTTGCCAAATTATTTTCAAGAATTGGACAATTATATCCGCTATCTGCTAAATAAAAATCAGCGCAATAAAGATAACGAAAGTTATCTGTACGTTTAGAAAGATTTACGGTCAGTTCAATAAAAAATAAAAAATAACAAATAAATAAAAACACTTGAAAATTCTACAAAATTTATTTTTAATTTATTTCGCAGATCGTTTCGGACAATAAGTTCATCCTCGGGAAAATAAAACATATGTTTAGTTGCCTGCTTTTACTTCTGTTGAAGAAGTTATTGATTGAATCAAAAAATTATTAGCGAGATGATTTTTCTCATTTTTCAATTCCAATCATTTTCTTCAGTTTTTGTTGTCTAAATATCTTTACATATAATTTGACTGATTTTTCACTCGGCACTTGGTAGAACATTTTAAATTTTAATATTATATTGACAATGTCAGATGAATTGTATTTTCTTTGTGACAATAAATTAAGTAAGTAAGTAAGTAAGTAATAATAACAGATAAAAAACCCGGGTCGCAGTGCCAAAACCCTGCCGACAATATAGTGTATTTGCTTATACAGGCAGTGTGGCTTTATTATGCGAACTTTAGTTGGTTTAGTTGGCCCATTTTAAATAGGCTTCTTGCGGTGATGGATTTCAACACGTGGGCCAAATTTAGTTGAAATCAATTAACTCTTTCGAAAGTTATTGCCCGCACAAACATACACACACACACACACACACACACACACATATATATATATATATATATATATATATATATATATATATATATATATATATATACGTATATGTATACGTATATATAAACGTATATAAATACTTATATATAAATATATATATACATATATATATACATACATATATATATATATATATATATATATATATATATATATATATATATATATATGTATATATATATATATATATATATATATATATGTATATATATATATATATATATGTATATATATATTTCTCGACGTTTCATAGCCTCCTAAACACTTTGGCACCATTATATAAACATTTTTAAAAATGGTGCCAAAGTGTTTAGGAGGCTATGAAACGTCGAGAAATTTTGGTCCGACCTCTAGGTCCCGCCATCCGACCGACGCCAATAGTGTATGTTGCCATATGGCAAATACACTAATAAAAACACTTGAAAATTCTACAAGAAATTTTTTATTAAATTATTTCTCGAAGATCGTTTCGGACAATAAATCCATCCTCAGGAGTATAAAACATATACTATGCATATGTTTTATATTCCTGAGGATGGACTTCCTGTTCGAAACGTTCGTCAAAAAATATTTAATAATAAATTTGTAGAATTTTCAAGTGTTTTTAGTTTATCTGTTATTATTAATCACGTTTAACCAAGTGCGGAGTAAAAAATAAATTAATATAGAGACATATGGTGGAAGTGCCGGTATTAATCACGGTACCTCCACCATATATTTTTAAAACAGTCAAAACACCACATCTGTTAAATGCTTGTTATTTATTACATATTTCTTTTGCGTGCTTATTCGACCGCAGCGCCAATTTACCCGATGTCGAACTGATAATTAGTTAGTAAATAAAATGGCAGACATTTAGTTCATCTCTATAATATGACAGGAATTTTTTTTGGAGAGTTCGGTATATAAATGTATTATCGACTTCACCTTATCTTTGTATTCGATAACAGTTCATTTTTTCAAATTGACTTTCGTTGTACGCATAAATAGCTAAAAAAAGAAGTACATTGTTTGACGCTTCACATGAGTGCAAGCGAAACGAGCTGTGCGACAAAGATGGCGCCGGCATCGTTTGTGAGAAACTCCCTGAGGCACACTAATGAAATCCGCTTACGCACTTAGCGGCCGCCGGTTTCAGATGTCGTTGTAGCTATATATATATATATATATGTATTTACAGTGTGTTCCAGGACAGATGTAACAGGAGATGTAATAAACAAAAAACTGTCAAGTGGATTATAAAATATAGTCCAAACTCCATATAACGTCACTCGATTTAACGTTCAACTCCCTAAAACGGCGAAATTGGTTGGTTGGTTTGCCTTGTTCATACCATGATACACTCTATGTAGCATCACACTCACTCTAAATAACGACCATGTGTCATTATAAAGCAAGTAATTTCGGCAACTTATAAAGCACCTACTATTTGTAGGTACTTTCTAAGTTGCCGAAACTAATAAGAACTGCAGCTTTTTTGTCTAGCCCATATTTACCTCGACTATCGGTATCATACGTACAGAATATTTGTTTGTAAATTTTATGCGTTATTATTGAATAGTGCTAAAACAATTTTGATTTTTCGTTCTCTCCATATAACGACAACTTTCTATAACGCCAGAAAATGCGTAGTTCCTTCAGCGTCGCTATATAGAATTTACACTGTAGTTGTATAAAAAATCCAAAAACTATATTGGCTGTGCTTTCATCGTAGACGTTCTTAATTTTTTTTTTTCATTATTTTTCATCATCAATGACGGTTTGTGAACCGCTTTTGCACATATTCCTTTATGTACAAATATGCACCCCCTATACGAGGGGTTGGAGGAGGAAAGTTTCCGATTTCTTAGTTGTTCCATTGTTTATAGGCAAATCCTAGCCTACATACCAAATTTCAGCTTTCTAGGTCTTCAGGAAGCATCCTAGAGGGTTTGCTGATCATCAGTCAGTGACTATGAAACAGGGGACTGTCATCAAACGTAATTCCGAAATACAAAATTTTTTGAAACGAAGCTTTTTCGGACATTGTACGCTCGGTTGTTGACGAGTAAAATAAGAAAAAACGTCATGCGTCACCGTTAACTGCGCACGCGTACTCTATCCAGCTTGCTTAGCTAGTGCAGAGTCGGATACAGGGGGGGTGGCGTTGGGGGCGATCGCCCCCCCCCCTCAATGTCGGAAATCGAAAACTTGAATTTGCGTTGTAAAATTTGTATATTATAAGTTCTTCAAAATATTTTAAAAATCGAGTATAAGATTAACATTAAGAGATATGTACTTAGGTACATTTTATATGCATTAAATTTTGTTAATACACATTGTTCGAATTATTATTATAAAATTTTTCGGTTACCGCCCCCACCCAGAAAAATTCTGTATCTGCCCCTGAGCTAGTGTGCTTGTTTTTGTGCAGCTTTATTCTATTTAACGGAAATCACCTGATTTTCACAAAAAAATCACTTTTGCAGAATTTTATACATCGTCAAATGCGAATTGTATATAAAAAAATTGCGTTAAAAATTTCCTTCATTATTGTTACATCTCTTCTGGGACATTCTGTAAATATATATACAGACATTCCATGTTTCCGCTCTGTTTCTAAAAAAGGTGTAACATTTTCGCGTTCTTTCAACCTATAGATCCGTTCTTCCATCATTATCTCCCGTTCTTGCACCTAAAGGGTGAAGACACTGGATCTCGACTACTCAGCTATTTATTATTTGAACAAATAATTATTTGAAGATCGGTAATAATAATAATGTTAGGTTAAGATTAATAATGAAACTTCATCTTGATTATAATTTCTTGTATTTTATTGAGACCAGGCTTTATTATTAATGCTGGGTTGCAGAAAGCATTGTCAAAAAATTGTTTTGGCAGTGATCTTAGATTGTAGTCATGTTAATTAGAGAAGCTGTCTAATGTCGTTGTGCAACTCCCTGTCTTCTAGAACATTAGATTGTACTCACAGGAAAACAAATGACTAATGTTTACTGATAAAGATCTCTTTTGAAGCTAAATTTTGATAAAAATGCGTAACAAAATGTTGTTTAGAGGTGATAGTTGTGTAAAAAAAACTTTTAAAAAAATATTAACCTCCTTCAAAAAAATCACTAAAAAGATGAAAATAATGAAATTTTGAGGTCGGTGACAATTTCATTACTAGAACTTTTAATTACGTATTAAATTGGCACCGACTTCAAAATTTCATTATTTTCAGCTTTTTAATATTTTTTTTAAGTTTTTTTATTTTTTACTTTTTAGTGGTGGATTTGATTTCGCACATTTTTGAAGATTTCCCTCGATTTCTCCAGGGTTCCATTATCAGATCCTGACCTGATGACCATGGAACCACCTGGGATGTATACCTACCCTTTCAAATAAAAAATCGGTTCAGGCGTCTTCAAGTAATCAGGGAACATACATAAAAAATTAAAAAAATGATTCCGACGAATTGAGAACCTCCTCTTTTTTTTTTGAAGTCGGTTAAAAACTGCATTAAATAGATGCAAATACAGTTAAAAAAATATAGTTTCAATTATTAGTGTATTTGCCATATGGCAACATACACTATTAAAAAGTGCCTCTGAAATTTTAATAAAATCGGCTGAACAGGACCGGACTTACAAATTTTTTGAAAACACTAATTTGCAGATAGTGACTTATTTATTGAAGGGTGTATTTAATTCGGTGTAGACGTTAGATTGATAATAATATTACAATTAAGAAAAAAAATGTTATTTTAAGGTGTGTATTAAGGGGTTAAATTTTTTATTTTGCCCAAAAACAAACTTAATTTCACATAATAAAAGTATAAAACCACACGGCCCTATACAAGCAAATACACTATATTGTCGGCAGGGTTTTGGCACTGCGACCCGGGTTTTTTTAATATTTTATTTAAGATTTGTCCTTTATCTTCCTTATAGAGAAAGAATTTTTGCAAAATATTGACGAATAAGTCTACAATCAGTTGACAGCCGAAGCTCTATTTTGGGCTTAAATTCAGAGCGTTAATTTAAAATGTATAGAAATAATTTTCATCAAGTAACGACCGAATCTGTTAGATATACTAAATTGTTTGAGTAACTTTTAGAATTGACTTATCATTAAACGAACGCCTGCGCAAGTGGCTATTAATGTTGTATTTTTGAATCAGTTAAAAATATTGCCATCCTTGAATCGTGGCACGTCTTTCTTTACTTTCTCTCATCTCTCAGCTTAAATGAGCCGATAACGGCGACACGGACCGCACCGCCGCCGCGACGTGACGCGTCTCCTACACACACACACACACACACACACATTCATATACCATCTTCACTACACTCCTGAACACTAAGTACCTACACAGAAATGACGATGCCAACTTCAGACGTCCTCAAACAATTTTTGAAGTTATACTTCTTTTAGCGCACTGAGGTTAAAATCTTCTCTGTTACGGAGGTTGCGTAGGCAGCATGCAATGAATATAATAATAATAATGATAATGCGTTTAACGTCCGTTTCTCGATTTTATGTCATAACAGACGCCATTCGCACCATTACTATTTTCCATCTACCACACTTCCCGTTATTTTTCTACATTTTTAAAACTTCAACTTATGTAATAGCAATGGGCGAATGAAGGAATTATAGGAAATTAGGCTAAGGTAGGTAATTTTTGAACTAGGAGTTTGATAGGTAATCGGCCATGACCTCAAATAAGGAATCATCTCGATATTTATCTGGAATTAATTGAGGGGAACCAAGGAAAACCTCAATCAAGATGGCCGGTACAGGAATTACCGTTTCTCGGCGAGAGGCAGTAGGAAAAAGTCCCAGCCACATCTGCCCCCGCCGGGATTCGAACCCGGACCTCTCGAATGCGAGTCTAGTGCTGTCACCACTACTGTACCCAGCTCGATGCATGCAATGAATATGTTGCGTAAGTTGTTTCTGTTAACGTCAAAATAGTTATTTCATAAAACAATAAAGTTGTGGGGGGATAATTGCACCGTACATATACCTAATAATAAATCGTGATCAATGAAAACAATAAAATTTATTTTATGTTTAATATTAATATTCGTAAAAACGATAACACAGCAACGATAATTATCACAGCTGAGAATAAAATGAGATGAGATATAATACGCGCTACGGTTCTAAAAGGTTCTGAAGTTAGATGCAAATGGAGGCTTGCGCAGGTACAGTCGGTTGAAAAACTACAAACTTCCTCTATATTATTATTTTTAATTTTTCTTTAATCTAAAGGTCTAATTCTTTGCATAAAGTCATCCAAAAAATTATTTTTCGTGCTTGTCTATGCAAAACAATCAAAGAAACAACTTAACAATAGCGTACTGGACGATAACCAATCACCGACGAGCGCACGTTTTGTGCCGATAACTGGGAGGTGGTGGGAGTCTTCCTTTCCCACAAAACAACCAGGACGGCTCTAAAATATACATTTGCAACGCTGTTTGTGACCAACTTCAGAACCTTTTAGAACCGTGGCGAGTATTATACCTATGTTCATTTCTCAAAAAGTAGGTTATACTAGTTACATCGGAGGGAACTTCTTAAAAGCTATGAACAACTTTTGACAGTTAAAAACCTAAATACTTTTATTTTTTGTCAGGTCAACAATTATATAATGAATTTATTTGTTTGATCGCTTGATGGTTTATTATTTTCTTCGTTTTAGTCGTTTTAATAAAAGCTTGTTTTTAAAAGGTTTTTTATTTATATTTTACTAGCGGCCCAGTCCGGCTTCGCCCGGGTGTAAATGTAATATATAGGATATAAAAGATGAGAATCATTATCATTAAATTCTCAACGTGTATTGAATTTGCGCGAATTTAATCGCTTTTATTTGTGAATGTTCAAAAATCGAAGAAAAATCTTAAAAAGAAATTTAAAAAATTCTGTTGATCCGATCGCTACCAAACTTCAGAAGATCACCCGCTGGGCTAATCTAAAGATTGTCTGAAAATTTCATCAAAAATATACATATATCTTTTATCTATATAGATTATTAAAATGTAAAAAGTGGTTATTGTGACATAACGATAATAGTTGGACATATAGTATCGCGAAGTTTTTTGTAGTTATTGATATGTTCTTTAATATTGTAGAACATACTTTTGTTCTATCATCAATAGTTTCCGCAGCGCATGCGACGTAACATGTTTTATGACATTTTTTTTACACCTTGCGTTACGTTACTAAAGTTTTAGTAAGGATCCCTAATATTTTCTAGCAATAAATATAACCTATATTACTCAGGGTAAATGTAGCTTTCTAACGGTGAAAGAATTTTTTAAATCGGCACAGTAGTTTTTGAGTTTATTACTCTCGATCGAATCCAGTAATGAAAGTGTCAATAATTGATTTGCAATTTATTACTATACAATATACATCATAAAAAAATAAAAATATGAATTACTAGGTTACGAAAAGTCTGATGATTGGTTGACTTAAATATTAGAGACGATAATCACCTCAGCTGTTTAGCGCCTATAATCTACAATCTCTCTGTTTTAAATAAACTTAAAACATTGTAGCTCTATATAATCAGATCATTATAATTCAACATTTTGATATTCATTGCTTTAAGCAAGTTAAAAACTTTTTGTTAAGTTTTTTTTGCTGAATATGTAATCTTTTTTTCAAAAAAGAAGAAAACAGCGTCTTGGTATTTTTAAAACGAAGCTATTCTTTGTGTCATGGTTATGAGACTGTTGTACTCTTTCAAAGTCATTAATTTTCACTTTAATGTATTAAGCTTTCGAATTTTAAGGTGACTGTACACTCAGAATGTAAAAAAATGTTCACGGCAAATTTTAAACCGTGATTGGAAAAGGCATTTTACTATTGTTTTTTTTTTTTTTGCTTTAAAAATTATACCAAAAAGTGATATTTGTTAATATTTCTTTTAGTATGACATTTTAAACTGCAGGAAATCTATGCATTTTAAAGTGTTTAAAATACTGAGAAAAGCTTGTTCAACAATTTTTTGAAATTAAATAAAATGTAAAAAAGGAGGTGCACGTTTGAAGTTATACATCTTTGGCGTGATTAAAAACTATTTCTTATATACATCCAAATAAAATCTTCAAAAAGCTTAAGAATAATACATACAAAAAAAATGATCTCAAATATTTGGAAGCACTTTTATTTTAGTTTTTATTTTTTTTCTCTGCTTGACAGTTAAAACTGGTTGTAATCGAAGGTTATAGTCGTCTAGTATATTATTATATACTTTCCAAATGGCATCAGAAAGTGCGTTGACTTCGTTCTGTTTCATTTCAGTCTGGGTCATTTATCAGCAACTTCATACTGTCGAAAATTCGTTAGCGCGGCTAACTTCATACTGTTGAATTTTCGTTAGCTGTGCAAGCGCAACTTCAGTTGCCTGCTAAAATTTTAGTCTCAACGCGCCAAAAGAAGTATAACTTAAAAAATGGTCAAGCACAGCTGGATGGTTGAAAACCAGTACCTTAATCATCATATATTAACTTACAAAAGCTTGTTAAATAACTTGTTTTTAGCACCTTCATTCCTGCATAATACCTACTTCATCCTATTAAACTAGTTTTACCCCCGAAAGAAACTATTTAAATAAATATTAATGTTATCATCCATCATTATAAAAATAAAAATATAAAATTATCAGGAATGTGGACAGTAGATTGTTAAAAACGCAGACAATCAATTCCGCGACGTTTCGACCATTTTATTTGTTACGCATTGTTAATCAAGACGCCTGATGAAGACCAAATAAAATGGTCGAAACGTCGCGGAATTGATTGTCTGCGTCCGCATTCCTGATAATTTTATATTTTTATATTATTAAATTGTAATACCCATATTCATTCTTTAATTTTTTTTTTGTTTCAGGTAAGCATTGACAACTTAAATCAACACTAAGTGGTAGCAGTATTCAACATGTTTAAAACGGTTCCTTCTGTTCTAATAAGATGTAAATGAATTGAGGTACAGTAAATCTTTACATATTTGTTTGGTTACTTGGTTACTTGTCTAATATTATGTTATATGTTTGTTTTTTTAAGATTTAAGTTCAATTTATTTTCTCTGTTTTCTGTTTATTAATGTTTTTCAACAAAAAGATACAAATATACATGGCGTCATTAAAAAAAAATGTTGAGCCTTATCCACACAGGCTCGCGGGAGAAGTAAAATTCATAGATATTACTTAAATATAATGTTACGTGGCCAAGGTTTCTCTTATTTTTCCCCTTTAACGTAACACGTCATTTCCCCTCTAAGACTGTCGGAACGCTCTGAATTTAGGCCAAAAATAGGGCTTCGGCTGTCAACTGATTGTAGACTTATTCGTCAACATTCTACAAAAATTCTTTCTCTATAAGGAAGATAAAGGAAAAATCTAGATCTCTAATGGACTACTTTTGTAATTTATGTACGATTTACTAGAAAAAAGTTAGCATTAATTGTGCCAAAAAAAACACACGTTTTCAATGTCACACTACGACCTTATTCGTACTTATTTCACAAAACTGTTCCATCACAAACCTAAAGCGACTCTTCCTTTTTCAAAAAAGTTTTTTAAATCTTCAAAATATTTCCAAAAATTAGAGTAATCAACTGACAGCGGCACCCTGCAACAGCATTTTTTAGCCTCGTAGTGTGGCTTAAAGTCAAAGCGTTCCGACAGCCTTAACGTTACAGAAAATTTTAAACAGATACTTCAAAAAAATTGAAATTAAAGTACTTATTGCTCAGTAATGTTATGTGAATAAATGAAATAGCCCGAAACTGGAAGTATCTTCTTATTCATATATTTCAAACAGTTTTTGTTTTAAGAGAGCTTTGATTTCATCTTTAATAGCAACTTTGTAAGTCTGTAATGCAATGTAATGCGATACACGAATGTTTTTGAAATAGGTATTTTAGCTACAATTATATAAAATAATGGCCAACTTCAGCTTCTACGAAAAGGCGATTTCAGTACTTTCAGTTGCTTGGAAACACTGGAAAAATTGCTATTTTAAACTCGTCGTATTTGTCTGGTAGCTTGGGAGTTGTTTTCTGATTTCTTTTTGCTGTTTGAGTTCCTCGAGTAAGAGTTTGGACACACCATTGATATAGAAAAAAATTAGAGTTTAAAAAAAAACTAAAACAACACGTTTTTATCAACTAAAAAATACAAAATAATTTGACAACAAAATTAGCTTTACTCTAAAAAGCGTGGGATGCTATCTACTTAAATTTTTTTAATAGCTCTACTATTACAATTAGCTAGGCAATGAAAAAATTATTATCGATATTAAGCACTCGGCACTTTTTATAGAGCTAATTTTGTTCTCAAATTATTTTGCATTTTTTAGTTGATAAAATCGTTGTATTAGTTTTTTTAAACTCTGATTTTAATTATAAGACTAAAAACTATGAGATAGGCAATGCAACGTACGTCGCTGTACAGCGTGTTAGATTGGTTGCTGTAATTTTTCAAGTTTTTTTATCCTGAAGGTCCTGGTCAGGATAATGGGTCAAACTTATTAAATTATTGTATTGTCATCGATCCTTGATAAGTGTGCAATGTTTCTGTTGAATCTGACGTTTTGAAGTGGGTGAATTTCACGTTCAAAGATTCCTTTACAAACAAAGCTAATAAAGCGTGTTAAATATGGTTTCTCGCTCCAAAAAATGTGAGAAAGTTTCTTAGTCTTAATAGGCTTTTACTGAGATGAGCGATTGAAATTATTTTCTCAGCCCTTTGAGAAGAAAAACGCAAGACAGAAGCATCAACGACTTTGAAAGCGAAGCCATCTTTTTTTTCACGACTTATAAACCATGACAATTCCGGAAGTCGTGTGTTCGTTTCCTTTGATATCGGCCGCAGAGCTTTCATTGCAAAGTACGTTCTTTAACTTTATAAAGCTTTGAGCATTTCAGAATATTACCTATTCTTTTTCCAATCTTTAGAACACATTTACAATATTGCATCTGCATTTTGATTTATTTATACTATTCCAATTCCAACAATGGGAAATGGTACTAATTTAGGTGAAAATTTACTTTTCAAAATTTTAGAATATTTTTTCGTTTGTTGTACTAAATTGGTATTTCTTCGTTTGTATTCAAATAATTAATTGACGTTTTATTTAGTATAACTTATTAAAGATTCACTATCAGTATTTTGATACAATTGTTATTTCAAAGTTTATAATATTACAGTATTTTGAAACGTTAAAAAATTAAAGTTTAGGAGGTTATGAAACGTCGAGAAATTTTGGTCCGACCCCTAGGTCCCGCCATCCGACCGATGCCAATAGTGTATGTTGCCATATGGCAAATACACTAACAATCATGGCAGTTTCTATTACATAACTTTTTACACCTTTCAACAGTTCGTACATCTGGTTTCAACTTTGAACTGTATATTTCTATGAGACATAACTAACATGAAACAATCTCAAGTTGCTCTCCAAACTTAAAGAAATGTCGTTACAGTGAACATGCTTCACTCCTTTTAATGTCATTTATAAGTTTTATTTGATGTTTAATCGATTTACAAAAGTTTTTAAATAACGTTTATTTTATAGTTAATTTTATTGTTATCGTTATTTTGTTTCCATTAAGTATAAGAATTGATTTCACTTAATCTTTCCATTTATTTTTACGATCTTTATTAACTTCCGCACATTGGGCCGGAATATGAAAAACATAATTCAGTTCTAGTTAATAACGCAAAGTTTGCATTCTTATTGACATATAACAGAATGATTTTTAAGTTGATAGTTCTTTTTTAACAGCATGTAGAAATCAAATATAGATGAGCAGATATTTCAAGTAACTTTTTTATCAAAACTCAAAAATAAGAGAGAAACAGTCATTAAAAGTTTAATTAAATTTTATTAAATTTTGAGGTCGGTCTTGGCGTTATGTTATGTCACTATGGAAATATGTTATGTTATTATCAAGTATTTGCAGAAATTGTTCGAAGTTGTCCCCGTTTTGTTTCAAATAGGCAGCAAGATACTTGATAATGACATAACATATTTCCATAGTGACTTAACATAACGCCAGGACTGACCTCAAAACAAAAAAACCCGGGTCGCAGTGCCAAAACCCTGCCGACAATATAGTGTATTTGCTAATATAGGCAGTGTGGATTTGTTATGCGAACTTAAGTTGGTTTTTTGGGCAAAATAAAAATTTGACTCCTTAACACACCCCTTAAAATAACATTTTTTTTCTTAATTGAAATATTATTATCAATTGAAGCTCTATACCAAAGTATATACACCTTTCAGTAAATAATTCACTATCTGCAAACTAGTGTTTCCATAAAATTTGTAAGTCCGGTCCTGTCGGGCCGATTTTATTAACATTTTAGGGACACTTTTTAATTACTACCAGAGGGTTAAGTTTCAATTTTGAAACGATTCGGAGAATTTTTTCGATATTTTGGGGCCCAAAAACATTTTTTAACCCCTAAAAACTACCCTTAAAATGATCCGATTAGGCCCATTTTAAATAGGCGATGGATTTCAACACGTGGGCCAAATTTAGTTGAAATTAAGTAACTCTTTCGAAAGTTATTGCCCTCACACACACACACACATATATATATAAACATTTTTAAAAATGGTGTCAAAGTGTTTAGGAGGTTATGAAACGTCGAGAAATTTTGGTCCAACGCCTAGGTCCCGCCATCTGACCGACGCCAATAGTGTATGTTGCCATATGGCAAATATACACTAATAAAATTTAAAGTTTGAATTGCTGTCCCTCTCTTATTTTTAAGTCTTGATAAAAAAGTTACTTGAAATATTTGTTCGTCTATTTGATTTCCATAGCTGGGCACCGTTAATCAAATACTTAACTTCGTTAATCGTTAATCCGTTACTAAAAAAGTTAACTTCGTTAATCGTTAAGTCGTTAATCTTGCAGGTTAACGATTAACGAATCGTAAATCGTTAACTCGCGATAGAAATTCTATTTTATATTTAATGTTAATACGGGCTATGGAAGTTTAGGCAGGTCATGAAATATTAGTAAAAGAAGGGTGTATCATTAGAGTTTTTAATAATAAATGTTCAACTCAAAATACAGCTAGGCTGACATAAGGTGCATATTCCCCTTCATAAACAACAATATATTGAAGTTTTCGTCGGAAAGTGAGGCTCTTTTAGGCGTTAAAATGTCTTTTCCCGTAGAAAAAAGGCGTTCGACTGCAGCACTTGACGGTATAGCGGTACTATATTTAATAAACAGATTTATTATTATCTGTTCTTCGAGGAATGCCGCATCGTTAAAAGAGTCTTTTGACTTCATGTCTAGCCACATTTTGACGAGACTTTGAGCTTTAGTTCTTAAAGATTTGTGACTTTTAGACTTTTATTTACTTTGAGTGACCGAAATAAAAAAGTCTTCTTCATCTTCCGTACATGTCTGAACGTGTTTTTCGCGGCGCGGCACGGTCCGCACGGTGTCCTTGTGAATTGTAGGTACTTAATTAACGATTGAACGGACTTATGGCAAGTTAACGGAAGTTAATGTGTCCGTTAACATTTTTTAAAGTTAACTGAACAGTTAAATCGTTAAGCACTTTGTTAACTTCGTTAATTAACGATTAACGGATTAACGAGTTAATGCCCACCTATGTTGATTTCTACATGCTGTTAAAAAAAAGAATCAACTTTTTTTAGAATTTTTTTTTAGATTTTTTTTCAGATTTTAAGGTGGAGGAATGTAACAATGTACTATTTCAGTATGCATTGACAATATTGACGTGTTGTTGAATTTTGAATAAAAATAAATATAATAATTAAATATGGTCAGATAAAGTGGTCAATTAAAAAAGAACCCTAAAATCACCAACATGGCGATCCTGCGAGCTAAGTGAACTATTACACCGTTAATACCAAAAGAAAAAAATAAATTTCAATAAAAAATGAAATTTAACAATTTTTTTTACTTAAGTCCCTTATACATGACACTAGAGAATTGTTTATCTGTGTTGTTAACATCTCAACAATATTAACTTATTAAAAGCATATGTCATCAGCTTTTATGTCAATATAACTTATTACATTTTAATCTTTCGGAAATATCATCGACATGGTTTAAATGTGTTTTTTTTCGTTTGCACATCGCACTCAAGGGACTTTGAATACCAACTGGCAAACGCGCCATTTTGTACCGCAGAATGTAAACGACTATTACAGATTGAAATCTCGTTACTCTGATTACCTTTTATTCGATTCACAAGGGAAGCAGAAATCTATATTAATATTATAAAGAGATAGATTTGATTGTTTGTTTGTTCCAGACAAATTCAGAAGCTACTGAACCGATTTTTAAAATTCTTTCACCAATAGAAAGCTCTATTATCAGAGAGTAACATCCTGACTAATATTATAAATGCGAATGTTTGTTACGCTTTCATGCCTAAACCGCTGAACAGATTTCGATACAATTTGACATGGAAATAGATTGCATCCTAAAGAAGAACACAGGCTACCTTTTGTTTTAAAATAAAAACTTAAAGGGGATGCATGTCATTGACAGCTCATCACGATACCTTCCAGAACTATTAGACCTCCAGACTTGAAATTTGGTAGACATGTTTCTTTTGTTGAGTAGAGATACTTAAATAGTCATCTGAGGTGTGGAAAAGGGGGAAAGTACAGGGGTGTCAATGATTAACACACTCTAATTTTTAAAATACAGTTTCTATGGACTGAAAATATAGCTGGTTTTGATGAAGATTCCACTACTGTTGTTGGCGCCGTGTATCATTACAATCGCGGGCGAAGCCGCGGGGAGCAGCTAGTAGGCTATATTTTAGGATAGTTTTGGATTCCACTACAGTTGTCGCTATCGAGTTCAACACACTACTGTTGTTGATATCGAGTGGGGCGCAGCCCACGAGTTAAGGCTGTCGGAACGCTCTGAATTTAAGCCACACTACTAGACTAAAAATGCTGTTGCAAGGGTGCCACTGTCAATTGATTACTCTAAATTTTGGATATATTTTGAAAATTTGAAAATTTTCTCCGAGAAAGGAAAAATCACTTTAGGTTTGTGATGTAACAATTTTGTAAAATTAGTACGAATAAGGTAGTAATGTGACATTGAAAACATGTGTTTTTTGGCACAATTAATGCCAACTTTTTTCTATTAAATCGTACATAAATTACAAAAGTAGTCCATTAGAGATCTAGATTTGTCCTTTATCTTCCTTATAGAGAAAGAATTTTTGCAGAATGTTGACGAATAAGTCTACAATCAGTTGACAGCCGAAGCTCTATATTTGGCTTAAATTCAGAGCGTTCCGATAGCCTTAATGAACATAGTCAAGTTCCGGTTTGGTAGCAGAAGTAAGTCTTTATGCCTCGTGTCAGAGATGTGAGGTTATATCTGTGCAGTCGAAGTATACCGATTGGTTACGAAGTTTATCCGATCTGTTGTGCTTTTATTCTTGACGTCGTCGAACAGTTTCTGTGACAACGCTTTGAATTGAGAGCTTGCCAATGGACGCACGGTGGTAAGCTACTCACCACGTACTTTCTGTAAGCTGGAAGCACACACCAACACACAAACACACACAGAGACTACATATAAGCACTCGAATTTGAAAGAGAGATGACAAATTGGTTGCGTTCATATCACGTAGCACATTTGTCATCTACTATCATGCATCGACCTTATTTCTACACATGTAAACATACACAATATATATATGCATACTTAAATATTACGTATGTTCGAATTCATCTTCATTTTCCCGTAGATATAAAGTCTGATCATAAAATAACAACAAGGAAGAGTTGCATGCATTCTTTTCTCGCATGTTGAAGGTTCCGTATATCCGACGAAAAAACTTGGAACGTGTCGCGGGACACGCGTTTGGAACGAAGTCTCTTTCCTATGCAGGGTTGGCATAATTAATACACATACATATTATACACACACATATATAAAACGCGTTACGAAAAACGTCTTACGCCTTTTCGTGACGCTTTTCCGTAACGCTTTTTCGTGACGCGTTACATTTGTTCTCGGTTAGGTCCCCTCGTCTACCCGCGATAAGGAACTTCGTTCCAAAACACCCGGTATAATCTAAAAACACCCGATATAATCTAAAAACAACCATTGTAATCTAAAAGCACCCGGTATAATCTAAAAGCACCCGGTATAATCTAAAAACACCCGGTATAATCTAAAAACACCCTGTATAATCTAAAAACACCCGTTATAATCTAAAAACACCCGGTATAATCTAAATATAATCTAAAAACACCCGGTATAATCAAAAAACACTCGGTATCACCGTATACCAGTATACATTATACGTCTTACGGTTTTTCGTGACATGTTACATTTTTTGTCTTACGGTTTTTCGTGACACGTTACATTTTTTCTCGGCTAGGTCCCCTCGCCAACCCGCGATAACGAACTTCGTTCCAAAAAAAAATACCCCTACAGTACCGAGCGGGGTAGATTAGTGGTGCGAGCCCTGGACTCGTATTCGGGAGGTACCGGGTTTGAATCCCGGCGGAGGCAGATGTGACTGGGACTTTTTCCTACTGCCTTTCGCCGAGAAACGTAATTCCTGTACCGGCCATTTTGTCGAGGTTTTCCTCAATTAATTCCAGATAAATATCGAGATGGTTCCTTATTCGAAGCCATGACCGATTAACTATCAAACTCCTAGTTCAAATCATGAACGTGTAGCGTAAATTAACGAATTTCGATTTTAGGAGCCAAATTAGAAAATTAAAAAAATATTTTTTTCAAGTGCTTGTTAAATTTTTATTTATATAAAGGAATATTTTCTGTTTATAAATTAATTTGTTTAAAGACACGTTGAATTAAGCGAGGAAAGAAATTTAATTATAGGTAAACCTCTAAAGTTTTTTTCCTTTTAATATTTTGGGAAAACTTTAATAAGTAATAAGTATTTTATAATACTCGCCACGGTTTTAAAAGGCTGTGAAGTTAGTCACAAACAGCGTTGCAAATGTATATTTTAGAGCCGTCCTGGTTGTTTTGTGGGAAAGGAACACTCAGTTACCGGCACAGAGCGTGCGCTCGTCGGTGGCTGGTTATCGCTGGTTGTCGTGTCACTTGTCGCTTTCCTGCTATAAAGTACAGTCCAGTATGCTATTGTTAAGTTGTTTCTTTGATTGTTAATTGATCAAGATACCTCATACAATTTTGCATAGGCAAGCACGAAAAATAATTTTTTGGATGACTTTATGCAAAGAATTAGACCTTTAGATGAAAGAAAAATTAAAAATAATAATATAGCGCGAGTTTGTAGTTTTTCAACCGACTGTACCTGCGCAAACCTCCATTTGCATCTAACCTCAGAACCTTTTAGAACCGTGGCGCGTATTAAAGCTCGCTTTTTTAGAATCTTAGACTTCGGTCACAGAAAGGTGACAGAAAAGGTCAAAACTCAACTTTGGCTTCAGCTGAAAAGCTGGTCTTCGGTCGGGCTAGTTATGTGTAGCTGTTCTTGAGTGTGTGAAAGATTTTTTGTCTGGACGAAGTGTCACTCGAACTTCTTCAAATATTCTTCGTACAGCTGAAGGAATTTCAAAACATCTTTTATTATATTATGACGTGCATTCGGATATGCGTTATATTCGCACGTTCGTTGAATATATTAAAGGACGATTCTTTTAACGAAGATTTACAGCTTTCACTGCCATTCTTATTAAAATATATCTTTACATCTATAGTCTTAAAGTCGAGGTTTATTCTGCCCTTTTAGTTATTTTCCATGCTTTTTTTACACTATTATTCCGTAAACAACGGCATCGCTTACGTTACCCTAGGTTTGCCAACTTTAAAATACAAATTTGCGGGAAATAACGATTTCAAATGCGGGACAAGGGTTTAAAAAGTGGGATCCAACTAATTTTATTTAGAATACAAAAAAACGTGAAATTTACAAGTCAGGATGAGAAGTAAAATACAACATCTTGTTAGATAAATAATAGACAATATTTACTAAAAAAAACAGTTAAAGTGTAATTTAGACTTTATTATGAAAACTATAAATTACTTTTTAAATGAGTATTTTTCTTGTCATTTTGCACTTTTAAGGATTTTTTTATTTTTAAATACAAAATTGTAAAAATCGTAAAAAACGCGTAAAAAGCGGGATATTTAGCGTCCCGCACACACCCTGAACGGGACGTCCCGCGTATAGCGGGACGGTTAGCAACCCTAGTTTACCCCCACCACGAAGGTTTTTTCCAGAAGAAATAGTGTATACTACACAAAAATTCCTGAGAGTTTCAGAGAAAATCGTACAATTTCAATGACTGCATAAAAAGCAAGGGCTAGATGTATTGTGTGCAGGGATTTTACGGTCAGTGCTTTTTTTTGAAGTGAAACTTTTGAGGGACGTGTCTGTTTGAAATTTTTTATGACGTTAAAGAGGAAATGATTCAACAGCAAGAGTAACCTTGAGCGCGAGAAAGAAATAGACTATAATACATTTACATGTATTCAATAATTGTGCTTGGGTTTTATAATATTGTATAACTGTCAAAGTACTATATAATATAAAAAGTGTACGTTGAAAAATAATTTATGTATAATGTTTATATATAATACATGTACACATTTACATATATTTATTTACATATATTTATTGTTTATATATGCATTATGCATGCTTTTTTAAATACAAATATCCGTATTTTATTGAGTGTCGACGCATGTATGATATCAACTGCGTCATCATTTTAACTAGTAAATAATTTCTAAAGATGTTTCATTAACCTTGTGAGCGCTTGTGGGTGAGGCTCACACGTTTTTAGGGTTCCGTATCTCAAAAGAATCTGTCGAGACCCTTTTTCTCAGGAACGCGTGGTGGTATCACGTTGAAATTAATATCAAATACTCAAGTTTGCAATCCCTTGGAGCTGTGAAAAAATCAAACTTCTAAGTCAACGCAATCAAAAGATACGACCGTTTATGCTGCATGTTTTGACACTCGCAAGGGAATCAAAACTTATAGCGTACTTTCCGTTGACCTATAGAATCATGAAATTTGGCAAGAAGCAATGTCTTTTATTCCGAGTAAAGGATTAAGTCCGAAAATCGTAAATTTGTAGTTACATCACAAAAAATATTTTTTTTTTAGAAACATCATAATAATGCATACTAGCGACATCGGACGGAATATCTTAAAAGCTATTGCATTTATGCGCCTTAGTGTGTGTTACTATGACCGCTATAACAACAAATAATAAAAGAAAAATAAAGTTAATAAATATTTTGAATAGATGTATAGATCAGACCCTTGATGATAAATAATTTTTTATTTAATTGTTACTGTAGATGAAGACTTGGTTTAGACAATGAATCTGACAAGATAATTTAAGCTGAACATGTTAAGAGAGTTAATTATAAGCGCCTGATGAAGTATCAATATAAGATACGAAATGTTGCGAATGATAATTCGTCTTGACTAAGTTATTGATCCTAAATCTTCTAATCATCTACACTAATATTATAAAGAGGAAAGATTTGTATTTTTGTGTGTGTGTATGTTTGTAATGAATAAACTCAAAAACTACTGTGCCGATTTAAAAAATTCTTTCACCATTAGAAAGCTACATTCACCCTGAGTAACATAGGCTATATTTATTGCTAGAAAATTATGGGATCCTTACTAAAACTTTAGTAACGTAACCCAAGGTGTAAAAAAAATGCCATAAAACATCTTTCGTCGCATGCGCTGCGGAAACTATTGATGATAGAACAAAAGTATGTTCTACAATATTAAAGAACATATCAATAACTACAAAAAACTTCGCGATACTATATGTCCAACTATTATCGTTATGTCACAATAACCACTTTTTATATTTTAATAATCTATATAGATAAAAGACGATGTATATGTAACCTATGGACTCCAAACGGGTAGACCGTTTTTGATGAAATTTTCAGACAATCTTTCGATTAGCCCAGCGGGTGATCTTCTGAAGTTTGGTAGCGATCGGATCAACAGAATTTTTTAAATTTCTCTTTGGGAAATAAGATTTTTCTTCGATTTTTGAACATTCACAAATAAAAGCGATTGAATTCGCGCAAATTCAATACACGTTGAGAATTTAATGATAATGATTCTCATCTTTTATATCCTATATATTACATTTACACCCGGGCGAAGCCGGACTGGGCCACTAGTCTTTATATAATTTATAAATATTGTACAGTGGGGCTCGCACTTACCAACTTTTTTTCCTTGAGTAATTATGTGTTTGAGGTAATTATTTGTGTCTGTATTCTGGTTATAATAATATACTAATGGCGAAGTTAATCCACTGATGTCAATAGTTTTTGATATGAGACGTTCCGTTAGCGGTACTTCGTTGAGTTTGATCTGGGATCACCGTCGCATCAATCATCGGATTATAAGTTGGTGCAAAGCTCTAATCGAACCCGCCTTACTTACCACTCACCAAGGGACCAATATATTGGTCGTCATTTCATAACTAGGGTGTTTCTTGAATGATGCGATTCTGTAGCCTCTATTAGATTTGTACAGCGCTGTTAAATTTCTATCTCACTTTAAAACGACTATTCAAAATGCGTCCTTTTTAACCTGCTCTTGCTGGGTTGCAGAAATGATTGTCAAATAATTTGATTTGACAATGAGTTTAGATTGTGACCAACCATATTTCTCCGTAGGAAAAGCATTGTCGAATTTTAATTCAATTCAAATAACTGTTCGATTGAAATGATATTTTTTTAAAACTGTGTATACGTGTAGTTAACATAGTTTTAATCAAAATTTGATTTGAAAAACGATCTTTTTCAACGATCAAGTATTTGTTTTTTGTGTGAATCTGCAAATATAATTTCCTTTTGTGTGTCCGGATGTCTGCTTTTCCAGACCCTCCAGAAGGCTTCAGTAGGCTTAGGAAGTTGAAATTTGGCACACTTATAGTATGAGACACGGGACAGATCCTAACGTAGCCTGATCCCCGGGGACCGAATTAGGGTTTTTTTTTTTAAAAAAACTTCACAGAACATAATAGGCCGTGAATGAATGGATGGTTGATTGCTTTGTAGACCAGGGTCGATAATTTTTGAGACCAAAAAAAATTATAGTAGGATGAAACCCATTGGAAAAGGTAGAGAATATAACAAAAATGAAAGGAAAAATAATTTACGGGCGATCTGAGGTCGGGAAGGGGAAGGCGGCGAGTTTTTAAGGGTAAAAAACGGTTTATCTCGATTTCCGGCAAAACTACAAGTCCTTTGAAAAAAAGTTAAATGGTAAAGTTGTAGGTAATAAAAATATCTACAACTTTTGTTTTTGCACTTTTTTCACATAACCTCAAAATTTATGTGAAAAATTTAAATAAGCAAGTTTTTGGTTTTTTATTTTTATTTTTTGCAAAAAAATTAATTTTTTCACGAAATTTGGTGAAAGCTTACGTTTTTATGTCCCAAACACACAGTAATTTTTTTTATTTAAAATATTCATTTTTTCACCTTATTTTGACTTAATATCGAAAAAGCACCCTAATTTTCAATCGAAAATTCTCACGTCAGAATATCTGCTTTTTTAAAAAAATCGGTGGGCTTTTTGTTTGTTGAAATCTCTACTTTCTGATGGTATGAAAAAAAAATATACATTACTACGGTAAATGTTCTCAGAAAATGCAAATAAGTTATCTTAAAATAGCAATAAATAGGCATCTACGCATATAATCTTCTCGGAGACTGAACAATTATACAACGTAATGTTGTACATGACATGGCAGTTTGAATACGCTTCGCCTCGGACATCATGTTACGCGCAGTACAGGAATTTCAACTTTCTGCCCTTGCGGTGTAATATACTATTTTCTATTCGCAGAAGCCAAAAATCCTCCTCTCTGGTTACGTCTCTGCAGTTTAGTTACTATAAATATAGCTTATCTTGAAATTGCAATATTCTGGACGGGTTTTTGACAAAGCTAAATTTCATGTAACAATGTACCTATATTACTGATGTATAAAATGCACCAAGTGAAGCGCGTATTGTTATTGACGTTCAATAACAGTTATTGAAATAACTTAATGAAGCTTCCACTGTTATAAAACGTTCGGAGCAGATACTGTTGTTAACGTATGACAGGTATCAGATATTTCCATTTTTATTAAAGTATTACGGTATTGTGAAAACACAGTCGTTTGAAATTGATACGAAGCAATATCTATCAGCAATATTAAAACAGTAAATAATGAGTGTTCAAAAAGTTTTTAAGTCCTAAGTACAGGTCCGTATTTATATGATTCGAATAAATCCATTGTCTTTTTGCAAGGTGACAACTCTTATCCACCAAATTTTCACATAAAAAATGTTGGTAACCTGCTTAATTTTAAGTAAATATTATATTTTACTTCATATAAAATCTTAATTAACCTTATAAAAAACTGACTTTTTTTTCTTTTTTGTCCTTGGTAATTAATATAAAAATGATTTGTCGGGAAAAAGGACTTTTTAAGTAAACACTTATTTGTTATTTATAGCGACGTTTCGTCCCTTGCTTGGGACCTCTTCAAGCTTTATAACTGTAATTGAATTATTTAAATACAATTTATAAATTTACAATTGAAATATAAAATATCAGATATTAAATATACTCACCTATTAAATGTTTTGATCAAGTAGATATAAAAGTTAAAATACCCATGTAAATATAAATTTAAATATAAACGGAATTATTACAAACCTTTTAATGAACAATTGTTTAACTCAAATTTATATTTACATGTGTATTTTAACTTTTATATCTACTTGATCAAAACATTTAATAGGTGTGTATAATTAATATCTGATATTTTATATTTCAATTGTAAATTTATAAATTGTATTTTAATAATTCAATTACAGTTATAAAGCTTGAAAAAGTCCCAAGCAAGGGACGAAACGTCGCTATAAATAACAAATAAGTGCTTACTTAAGAAGTCCTTTTTCCCGTCAAACCATTCTTATAAAAAACATTTTCTTTCATTGAAAAAGATTTTTTAACGAACTGATTAATAAATTATTTACACGAAAATAAATGCAACACCACCTGACCGTTGTTAAGTAAATAATATATGGAAAAATTTGTTTTTATATTATATTGGAAATAAAAATTTAAGTTTTGTGCCTATAATTAATTAAAATGGAAAAAGTTATATCAAAAAGAAAAAATATTGGAATGGAAATTTTATGGCGGATGCAGTCATCGCAAAAAACATTGAATAATTTATTGTATTATAATATGATGCTTGGACAACTAAAAGTGGTTTAAATTTCCCGCTATTTTGTGATTTTACTACAGCTGAGATGCATCCATGCTATGATTGTACACTGTTGCAATGTTTTCTCTATTTTTCGAGACAAATGAGACGTCATCGACTTGCTTTGGCGTCTGTTTTTATCTATAATTAAATAATTAAGATGTAAAATAACTTGAAAAAAATAGAAATGTGTTCAAAAATGTCAAATTATTAAGTAGCGAAAGTTTCATTGCTTTGGTAATATTTCGACAAAAGCTACAGTATTTTAAAGAGATATGTCCATTTAGTCTCGTGTATAAAATTTCTTGGCGTTTCACGTTATTGTAAGCAGTTTGGCAGCATTTTTGAAAATGTTTGTATGTGCTAGTACAATAACTCTCGACAGATCTAATTGATTTAAACGAAATTTGGTACACATACTGAAATTTACTACCGCATGAAGACTGTGTAAAATGGGTCCAATCGGGCCATTTAAAGGGTATTTTTTAGGGGTTGAAAAAAGTTTTTGGTTTTAAAAATACCGAAAAAATTCTCAGAATTGTTTCTAAATTACAATTAACTCTTTAGTAGCAATTAAAAAGCATTCCTAAAATTCTAAAAAACCCGGGTCGCAGTGCCAAAACCCTGCCGACAATATAGTGTATTTGCTTATACAGGCAGTGTGGCTTTATTTTGCGAGCTTAAGTTGGTTTTTGGGCAAAATAAAAAATTTTACTCCTTAATACACCCCTTAAAATATCATTTTTTTCGTAATTGCAATATTATTATAAATCGAACCTCTATACCAAATTATATAGAACTTTCAGTACATAATTCACTATTTGTAAACTAGTGTTTTCATAAAATTTGTAAGTCCGGTCCTGTCGGGCCGATTTTATTTAAATTTCAGGGATACCTTTTAATTACTACTAAAGGGTTAAATGTCAATTTTGAAACGATTCTGAGAATTTTTTCGGTATTTTGGGGCCCAAAAACATTTTTCAACCCCTAAAAACTACCCTTAAAATGCCCCAATTACGCCCATTTTAAATAGGCTTCTTGCGGTGATGGATTTCAACACGTGGACCAAATTTCATTAAAATCAATTAACTCTTTCGAAAGTTATTGCCCGCACATATATATATATATATACGTATATAAATATATATATATATATATATATATATATATATACATATATATATATATAAACATTTTCAAAAATGGTGCCAAAGTGTTTAGGAGGTTATGAAACGTCGAGAAATTTTGGTCCGACCCCTAGGTCCCGCCATCCGACCAACGCCAATAGTGTATGTTGCCTTATGGCAAATACACTAATAACATCGACCCGACAGGGCCGGATTTATAAATTTTATAAAAACTTTGCAGATAGTGAGTTATTTATTTACTGAAGTGTGTATTTAATTTGGTTGTAGATGTTCGATTTAACATTCGTTTAAATACTATGGGTCAAACATTCGTTTACAGAATATCGAGTACTTTTTCAAATTCTCGTACACCCCTGTTTGATAGTATTTAGTGCACAATGGCGTACGGTATTTTGTAAATTGTAAGGAAGTAGCAAAAGATGAACGTAATAAATAACCTGTTGTAATGCATATTATTAAAGTTGCACAATACAAACCGCCAACATGAATCGTGTTTGTGTTGGCTGGTAGCCTAATTCTAGGACAGGGTAGTCTGGCGTCTTAAGTTATGAGCGTCAGAATTAGGTCGTTCCGCACAGCTTAGGGCTTAGACAGGGATAACACGAGTCACTATTAGGGCTTCTATGTAATTCCCAGATTTCGAAACTAGAATTTGAAAATTAAAAAAAAAACACGCAGAATTTTTTATAGACCTTTGACGGGACTGATATTCAAATATCCAATTTTGACAAGCAGACATTTTTTATGAGCGAACCGTTATTAAAATTACATCACAGATTTCTCTTATTAGTGTATTTGCCATATGGCAACATACACTATTGGCGTCGGTCGGATGGCGGGACCTAGGGGTCGGACCAAAATTTCTCGACGTTTCATAACCTCCTAAACACTTTGGCACCATTTTTAAAAATGTTTATATATATATGTATATATATATATATATATATATATATATATATATATATATATATATATATATATATATATATATATTTATATATATATATATATATATATATATATATATATATATATATATTTATATATATACATATATATATATATATATATATATATATATATATATATAGGTATATATGTGTACGGGCAATAACTTTCGAAGGAGTTAATTTATTTTAACGAAATTTGGCACACATGTTGGAATCCATCACCGCACGAAGCCTATTTAAAATGGGCCCAATCGGGTCATTTTAAGGGTGGTTTTTAGGGGATGAAAAAAGTTTTTGGGCCCAAAAATACCTAAAAAATTCTCAGAATCGTTTCAAACTTGAAATTTAACCCTTTAATAGCAAATAAAAAGTGTTCCTAAAATTTCAATAAAATCGGCCCGACAGGACCGGATTTAAAAATTTTCTGAAAACACTAGTTTGCAGATAGTGAGTTATTTTCTGAAAGGTGTTTTTAATTTTGGTGTAGACGTTTGATCGACAATAATGATGTAGTTAAAAAAAATGTAATTTAAAGGGGTGTATTAAGGAGTTAATTTTTTTATTTTGCCTAATAATCACCTTAAGTTCACATAATAAAGCCACAAGGCCTGATGTATTAGCAAATACACTATATTGTCGGCAGGGTTTTGGCACTGCGACCCGGGTTTTTTTATTTGTTTCTAACAGTTGTTTGATTTCTTTCCTCGAAACAATTTAGTTTTTATATAAACAAAAAACTAGACGTTGATTTCTTTTGTTTTATATAAAAAGAACCTTCATCTGTTTTAGTTAACGTGGTTGTTTTTATTTTTAGTTTCGCAACTACTTTAATTGGAGATTTAAAATTAAACGAGTAGAAAGTAGTAACTTTTTTGTTAAAAAACATTGTACGATCACGTTTACTTTTGAGAACTACTGTATGCGGGCAAGGAGTATAGTTTTAATGAAACAAAAAAATGCACTGTTTTTGTTAATCTTTTGCTATCGTCCTCACAAAGAAAAGGGAGATAATATTATGTAAGACATGAACTGAGTGCAATATAATGCATATTGTCGGTGTACTAGCAAAAGCTTGTAACTAGAATAATAGGGATTTTGAAATGTTTAATTGTATATTACACAGCGTTGCCAGATTTTTTTTTTACCAAGTCGGGATTTTGGAACTTTTTGAGTGAAAAAAGCGGGATTCTTTCGTCGAAAGCGGGACATAGTAAAAAAACGTATATAACCAGAAGTTTTTAAATATTTATCTTTTTATTTGAGTTCAAATTACGTTTACGTGACAATAAATAGCAAAAATAGCCATTGAAAATGTATTTTAATAAAAATATGATATCTTAAATCAGAGTTACCCTATCGTCTTCTGAATAAAAAAAATAGAAATCAAAATGAAAAAAGTTTTATTCATTAGAAAAATATGGCGTTTCAAACAATCATCTGAGGAGTGAGTGTTATACAAATTGCAACTTACAATAAGAGAATAATTATTTACGCACGGTCGAGTTATCCCCGAAAAGCGGGACTGAGCCTGTCCCGCGCGGGACATTTAATTTTGATTTAAAAATCGGGACGTCCCGCCAAAATCGGGACGTCTGGCAACGCTGATATTACACCACAAGGGCAGGAAATTGAAAGCCCTGAACTGGACGACGTGATACCCAAGGCGAAGTTTTCTGTCCGTGTGGTGTATACTATTTTTCTTTATACCCGGTCGAAAGTACGTACATTCAACATTATATAAAAAGACTAATAACTTTCAGTGAGCAATTTTGAGGTTATACGCAAAGCAGCTGTTAGCTATTACTGGCTGACGGCAGTCCACGTATCAGAAAACTCTGTCCCGCTGTTACTTTCTTTTGGCCCGCTGTTATAGATGGTGTGCGATATTATGCATTCTGCTTTAAAATCGAAGCCGAAAGTACGTACTTTCGACCGGGTATAAAGAAAGGTATATTTTCTCTAAAAACGAATTTTCACCTAACTTTTTATAATATTGTACTTCCATAGAATCCTTACATTCGTCGGCGTTATTTCTGCGAAACCCTGTATAATACAGGTAAATATATTCGTTGATATTATGTCTAGTAAGATATTTTATATTTAGATCTTAGCTGAAGATACGTACCAGCATAAAGCTGCATTACGTCTTATTTGCATATATGTAACAATTTACTTGGCTTATTTGCTTTTCAATAGAATACTTTCTGCGCGCTATGAAATTGTAAGAAAGGAAGCAAAAGAGTAAAAACGCTCTTTCCATGTATAGTCTACATGATGTTCTGCCAACTCGTGGACGGAAAGATAGAGGTTATGTTTAGATGGTGTTGACTCCAATAGTGTGCCGAAGTAAAATTTATAGTCAAAGCCCTCTAAGTGCACGCTCTCTAAATGCACACGCTCTCTTACTGCACACGAACTCGCCCTCTAAGTGCACGTTCCCCAGCCCCCACTTCGAATAATCTGCGACCAATCACGTGCGACCGTAAGCGCGCTATTTTCAAACTTTCCATTTCCATCATATTCATAGAGTTTTAGAGATATTGTTTATAGCATCTGATTGAATAAAGATAGCTATAGGAGTTAGAAGAGTGGGGATGAAAAAGATCGTAGGGGAAGTGTGCACTTAAAGGATGGGCTTTGACTGTATGACACTACCTTAAAAATGCGCCTTATTTAATTAGAAAAATAATCATCAAAATTCGGTCATAAATGTTGGATATGGGAAGTTACATATATATGTATTAAATAACTCCTATTTTAAGTTAATTAAAAATGACTGAACCGATTAAAGAATATATGGACCAATATTTTTATTTGTGTGAAACTAATTAATAACAGAAAATAGTCTCACGGGTTATTGGAATAATGAAAATAAATCAATTTAATCACTCATTGATTGCAACGTTTCGTCTTTTCTTTAATTAAGACTTTTTCAAGCTCTCAATATGCTTAAATGATAGTAAAACTATGATATAATATGCAATTTGGCATTACAAAAAACAATTATAATATTTACACATACCTTAGCGACACACTATAAACTTCTGTCCTTGTCAGTTTCATGTAATTTAGGAGACAAACTAACTTCCTCTTTCGGGGTCGATTCTATTTTTTACTTTTTTCAAACAGATACGTCGCTAAAGAAGTTAGACTTCAAAAAATTAGACACGTGTCGAATTGATAATCTCTTTTTTTAAGTCCGTTAAAAATTGCAATTATTGAGCAGAATCTAAAGTCATTGTCAAATCAGATTTTCTGACATTGCCTTTTGCAAGTCAAACGTGTGTGTGAACTTTTTTGTGTTACATCACCCTTGGTATCACCGGGTATAATTTTTGTACGTGTATATAACCCCCTTGAATATCTATAACTTTATGTATAGTATATATTATAAAATGGATGCAGTGTTCGAATTTTCATTGTAGAAAATAAATACATTAGTTTTTAAAACTTTCTATTGTGTCTTTTAAAGCTTGGAAAATGATTTCTTTGGAACAAACTAAGTTTTTATTGCATTTATTGTTTGAAAAATGCAATTTCTTCTATTGTTATAGAAAAAAAATTTTTTTTCATCATAAATAAAATATTAATATATTTCATACATAAATGACAGAAAAGGAAACTTAATGGCTGAATTTTTTATAACATTCAATTATCATTTTTTGTTAAATAACAAGTGATTTTTAAGTATAAGTATATTTTACATATTTCTAGCTGTTTTAACCGGCTTCGCCCGAGAGAGTTTTAGAATGTCAACGTTTCGTTCATAATAAAAATTAAAAAAAAAACTCGGGTCGCAGTGCCAAAACCCTGTCGACAATATAGTGTATTTGGCAATACAGGCATTATGGCTTTATTACGCTAACTTAAGTTTGTTTTTGGACAAAATAAAAAAATTAACTTTTTTTTCTTTTTTGTCTATGCTAATTAATATAAAAATTATTTGTCGGGAAACAGAACTTTTTAAGTAAACACTGATTTGTTATTTATAGCGACGTTTCGTCCCTTGCTTGGAACTTTTTCAAACTTTATAACTGCGTAATTGAATTATTAAAATACAATTTGTAAATTTACAATTGAAATATAAAATATCAGATATTAATTATATACACCTATTAAATGTTTTGATGAAGTAGATATAAAAGTTAAAATACACATGTAAATACATATTTTAGTCCATCTTTAAAGTTCAATTCCAGATATATGTTATAATAGAAAACAGTATCACGGGTAATTGAAATAAAAATAAATCAATTTAAACACTCATTGATTGCAACGTTTCGTCTTTATTTAATTAAGACTTTTTCAAGCTCTCAATATGTTTAAATTATAATAAAACTATGATATAATAAGCAATTTCGCATTACAAAAATTGATTTTGGCCATAAAGATATATAACAGGCTGCCAGAGTCAATACAGGAACTACCTATTAAAATATATAAACAAAAACTCAAAATATTTTGTAAGCAAATCTGCTTTTATAATGTAGAGGATTTTTATAACTATAGCTTTTAAAATGACGTTTTGTACTCACAATGTGATTCACAAATAAAGCATCTATTCTATTCTATTCTATTCTAAACCAAATGGAACAACAAACGGTACCCCCTGAATAATTGTTATTGTGAAGAATGAAATCGTTCCGCGTTTTCTTAAGAGATTTCGTTCCGTCCTTCGGAAAAAGCACCCCCGTTTTAGCATCTCTGTTCTAGACATTTATAGCGATTAAAATAATAGATCCATTATCTTGACGACTACCTTATTGTAGGTGTGACTTTAAACAATTGCTCGTAACAATTTCCAGCCAATCCGCGCGCAAAAAGTAGATGATTAAAAGTTCTTTTGAAAAGTAATTCATGAATGCTTCCACAGTACATTATCTACCACATTTTACTCCCGGTCTTTTATATCGCATTATTCGCCAGTGCAGTGGTGGCTCGTCGCACAGACGCAATAAGCAAACTCTTGGAGCTTCAAAAAAAAATACAATCATGCGCAAAACACTCTATAATAATAATGCGTTTAACGTCCGTTTCTCGACTTTATGTCATAACAGACGCAATTCGCACCATTACTATTTTCCATCTACCACACTTCCCGTTATTTTTCTACAGTTTTAAAACTTCAACTTATGTAATAGCAATGGGCGAATGAAGGAATTATAGGAAATTAGAATAAGGTAGGTAATTTTTGAACTAGGAGTTTGATAGGTAATCGGCCATGGCCTCAAATAAGGAACCATCTCGATATTTATCTGGAATTAATTGAGGGAAACCATGGAAAACCTCAATCAAAATGGCTCGGCGAGAGGCAGTAGGAAAAAGTCCCAGCCACATCTGCCCCCGCTGGGACTGAACCCGGTACCTCCCGAATGCGAGTCTAGTGCTGTCACCACTACTCTACCCAGCTCGGTAGTTACGTAATATAATAGGGTGGAAATAAATTTTATTCTATTCTATTCAGAGACTTCAGCGCCACTACGTCACTTAATATTACCGACAACTGTTAAAATAAACAGTTTGCCATCAGATGGCGACATTTGTTTTATTTTATTCTATTCTGTTCAGAGACTTCAGCACCACTAACGTCATATTATCAACATCCGTGAAAATAAACAGATTTCGACCAGATGGCGACGTTTGTATTTTTCTGAATGTTATTTTCTGTAATGAAATTGTTAAAATTATGAACTGTAATTTTTTAATGAAAACATTAATTTTAAGATACCAACTTATTTTTCGTCATTAGAGAGAAAAATAATCTCCAAAATGGCGTATCAAACATTAATTTTGTTACAGTATTAAGGAAGGTATTTTATACCAACAAAAAAAAACACTTTTGAGAAATAATATATACCGATCCTGTGGCTATTTAAAATAAACTACCGCGGTTATTTAATCGGTTAATTAACCGATTATTTACTGTTTCACAGTACTATCTGGAACGCAAGTTAAATCTAATAAAGCTCGGTCGCTGACGTTCTATTTTCATTCAAACTTTGGAATCGATTTGAGCACTTTTATGAAATTTAATATTTAATGAGTTACGCCTCTGTCTGCAGTTCACCTGACACCTCCTAACTTCACACTGTACAGCCAATAGCTGGAGGCTACATTTACTAACACCTCATTTCTTCCATTAGCTACTGTTTTCCATCCTCCTTGCTTTTTATATTATAGGCCACTGACGCTGGTTTGAAAGCGTATATTAACTTTCATCTGATATTCAGCTAATTAACGACTCAGAGTATAGATGTTAATATATCTATTTAATCGCGTATTTGAATTCTTAACGCTGGTCTTGATTTATTTGCTTTGCTAACTTTTAGTAATTAATATAAATATATATATTAGTATATTAGTTAATGATGAATGGAAATCATACATGTTTACTAATTGAATTACAAAACTTTAGTCTTGGGAATAATCGAATGATTTTGATAATCAAAAGGTTGCTATTCGAATTAGAGTTGGGTAACTCAGATCTGAACCGGTTCAAAGAGCCGACTCCGACAGAAGATCCGTGAGAGTCGACTCACTTTTTTTTGAGCCGACGGATCAACGGATCCGCATAACTCAGTGAAACACTTAACACACAGAAGCACACTTTACACTTACGTATCAGTTCTTGCTTTGATGCATCTGTCAGCTCAAATGACTCATGCATCACATGTTTGGCTATGCATTCTTGATTCTATACAGGTTGTGATATGATTGACTGAACTAGGTAACTCAGTGGCAGACTGCAGTAACATATTCAGAACTCGGCTCTTTTTGAACCGGTTCAGTGAGCCGGCTCACATACGGGATCCAGATGCAAAGATGCAGATCAATAAAAAGACCCGTTTTTCCCATCTCTAATTCGAATGGTTTTTATAAACTAGTGATTCATTCGAAATGATTCTTTGCATGATGTATAATAAAAAAAATAGAGTTTAAAAAAAAATAAAACAACACGCTTTTATGCACTGAAAAATGCAAACAACAAAATTAGGTTTCTATTGGCGAAAAAATTTGTAAAATCGGTTCAGTAGTCTTTGAGTTTATGCGGAACAAACAAACAAATCTATTTCTTTATAGTAGTACCTATAGATATCTACTCTTTCTCTGAACATAGCTTTTTTTTGTTTTAATTCGACTAAAGTAGAGTATTCTTAGTCGATAGAGAGATTGTAGATTATAGACGCTGAATAGGTAATTATTCCCAATCAAAGTTACCTTTTTATTAGTTTCAAGTTGTGAAGGAAATATATTTAATGGATTACTCGAATTCATTAAGTTGCTTTGTTGAGTACTACGTTCATAATTACTCGAGTATAATTAGTTTTGAATAAGAATAGCATTTTGTATAATTAATAATTGTAATTAATTATTTAAACCTACTTGTTTTTGTTTTTGATGAATGTTATAGTTTAAATTATAGGGATTAATCCTTTACATCTTATTAACCATTTTTTTAAATTTAATGCGTACTTAAAACTGCTTATGTTTTAAGTTGTCTCAAGAACCTGACATTCCACTTAAAATAAATCTTATATTTAAATACTCCCCATTGTTTTATTAAATTATATTAAAATTATATAATAATTATTCTCTACTGTTGCGTCCATTTTAATGTTAATTGTGAGTTGCAAAAGTAATAATCGATATTTTGATGTTTTCACTTTCCTGCTAAAACTCACAATTATATAATAATATTTAAAATCTACTGTGTCGAGACCGGCCCAGAAAGCTGATAGGTTTCAAGCTTAGTGACCTCGTTCCGCTGGATATTAGTGGAGGTATGACGTCATCCAACGGACTGTCAATTGATACAAAAAAAAACTAATAACTTTCAAGTGAGCAATTTTGAGGTTATACGAAATAACAACTCTTAGCTACCACTGGCTGGCGGCAGTCTCACGAATCAGTATGCACGAGAAAACTCTTTCGGTCCGCTGTTATAGATGGCGTGCGAGTAATTCCAGTAGTGCATAAATTTTAGGCTGTCTGCTTTAAAATCGAAACCGAAAGTATGTACTTTCGATCGGGTATAAACAAATAGTATATTACACCACAAGAGCAGAAAATTGAATTTCCTGCACTGTGCGTCATGATGCCCGAGGCGAAGTCGAGGGCATCATGTGTCGCGCAGTGCAGGAAATTCAGCTTTCTGCCCGTGTGGTGTATATTATTTTTCTTCATACCCGATCGAAAGTACAGTACTTTCATCAATATATAAAAAGACTGATTACTTTCAAGGGAGCAATTTTGAGGATATATGTAATGACACATGGATCTAGTAATGTCCATGTAATAACAGCAGATGTCTACTACTGCCTACTGGCGAACACGTGACCAAGCAAACGGTAGTCTTACGTGTCAGTGCGCATGACAGAACTGTTTTGACAGACGGTATGCAAGTAATTACAGCAGTGCATAACCCTACTGCCAGACTATGCTCCTCGCACTGCTCCTCGCTCTGCTCATCGCGCTGTCGCGATGTTGCCCTAAGCGGCCAGACACTGCTGTACTCGCGACGCTCCGCACTCGGTTTTCGCCTTTCGGCAATGGAGGTCGATACTGTGGCAGCGTGCGCACTATGCCTTTACACTTAGACCGCTTGATGCGTACTGAGTGGCGCGGAAGTATGTGGCCGGCTTACGCGTGCTCTTATTGCCGGTCCTTTGACTCGCGCACAAAAAACCGACAATCGAGGGAGCACTGGGCATGACGAGGAGCATGACGTGCGGCATGACGAGTAACGCGGCCACACAACGTCTCTGCCTTCTTTCCTCGCTACTTCCCATGCCACTCGTCGAGTGTGTGGTGAGGCTTAAATGTCAGACTTTCTGCCTTAAAATCGAATCCGAAAGTACGTACTTTCGATCGGGTATAAAGAAAAATAAATTTTGTGCGAGAAAAAAAACATTAGGTACCTATAAGTTTTATAAAATAGAGAACAGGGCAACAACTTCAATACTTAAAACTCTGGAGATAATTCGTCATGTAATGTTATGAAGGTGGGAACATACGGAAAACAGAAAATTTAGCGCACATAATTCACGAAAGAAAAGCGGCAAGTTGGCGAAAACTTTTTATAGGTACGTACAGAGTGCGAATAATCAATCTCAGTTTAAAACAGGGTAAAAGTTCATAACATTGCTGACGTCTAGCTCGACAAGTCCATTGCACGGTGGTCCGAACTGAGAGATCAAAGTGGAAAACAGATTTTCTCAACGCTATGACCTTCTAAAATATTATAGAGTAGAACCTCGATAAATTAAAATCCAAGGGAAACGTTAAAAAATTTAAGTTATCGAGTTTTTTACTTATTGAGAGCTGAAGTTAGAGAGGTTGTCAGAGTAAAATTTTTAACTTACCGAGGTTTGTGGATTTTATAGAGGATGTATTTAGTTCAATAGAGGTGACATAACTTTTTTATCTATTCATTTATTCATTTAGAATCAATTATTTAATTATTTATTTATTAAGTTCTTGGCAAAACCTTTTGTTTGGATACTTACTCACTGATAGTTATGGGGGTCACTAAAATATTATTTTAAGTTATCGAGGGCGATGTTCAGAATATTTGTTTAAGTTACAAAGGTTTTGCGATTTAAGTAATGAAGGTTTTATGCTTTCAGGGGAAGTGAATAGGGATGTTGACTATTTTTGGGAAAGTGTTTTAAATCGTGCATAAGTACCCAATATTGCCACAAATATTTATTATTTTTATTTAAATACAACTCAAGCCTTAAAAATCATGTATTTTAAATCCAGTTTCAAATTTCGGTCCAAAACGCCAATACTAGTCGCGTGACGTCACCTGTTCATACCAAAGGAGGCTCAAAAGTTTACACGGGAGCTACCATCCTATAGATGCGTATTCTGTGCTCATAAACGTTAGTAAACTGAGGTGATGAAAAGTTGTTTCGTAGTCGTTGCTATAGTTACATGTAATTTGACGTTTCCTATAAACAAATAATAATAAATTACACACTAAATATTAACCAAACAATGAAGTTTTTCGACAGCGGCTGAACATATGACGTCATGCGCTCTGATTGGTGTCTGTTGTCACGTGACTTGAGAGTGATTTTATTAGGTTTTATTTATTAAATATAAATTAAATTCCTTAAAAATAAGGAAAAACATAGTGTTTTTTAGTATTTCTATCATAGATACTATTACTTTTCGTTAAAATTATGTTTTTATTTGAATACAGTCAACATCTCTATTCTAAAAAATTTTAACTTACAGAGGTTCTTAACTTATCGAGCTTCTACTGAACTTACAATATATTTTGCACTGATTTTTCACTTGGCACTTGATAGAACATATAAAACAAACACAGTATATGTTTTATATTCCTGAGGATGGGCTTATATCTGAAACGATCGTCGAGAAATAATTTAATAATAATTTTTGAAGAAGTGTTTTTATTTATTTTCTATTATTACATACTTAAAAATTATAGAACACATAATAGTTGTTTCTATTGGGTGATAGCATACATTATGGCGATTGTGACATTATGTTAAAAACGAGAGACGGCGAGTTTTAACAGTCACATGAACATCAGGCACGTGAGGCATATAGTATTTTAGGCACGTACGTCCTATAAATTAGCTGAGTTCCAAATAATTTTCAAAATTTGTGACAGTTTCATTTTCATAGTTTTACTACGTTTCACCTTTCTTTTTTATTAGTTTACGCACTAGTGCAAAATGGGTAATTTTACCACCACTATACAGTCATGCGAAGCAACTATTTTATGGGAAAGCGTGCAAAAAATTCTATTTCCCGAAATAGTGTATTTTTAGAAAAAAGTCTGGTCACGTCAATTTTGACTATCACGCAAGCACAGAAGTTTACTAAAACCTAAAAAATCTTTCAAATTCCCGCTTTCAATAAAGACACTGTAAAAAATTCACCTATTTCATACCGCTGTATTTTTGGAACTGACTGTATAGGACATCAAATCTAATTAAGTAATATGCTTACGCAGTACGATATTTTGTAGATATTTTTGTAAAAGAGAATTAGATTGAATTAAAATATATATAATAATATAACATAAAATATAAATATAATATAAAATGTAAATAATAATATAAAACTTCTATTGCAGTGTACTAAAAAGTATGACAATAATTTTTAATAATTTAAGTTCATAATTATAAAAGCGTGGGTTGTTAACTTTATGAGTCATGGTCCACGTTTTTTTAATTATAAACTTAAATTATTAAAAAATATTTTTATCCTTTTCAGTTCACTCCAATAAAAGCTTGTCTTTATAAAAGTTTTTTATCTAATATTTTTTTATAATAAATTACAATCATTTGTGAAATATTTGTGCACGCCTATGCTTTGACAAGTCTATACAGTATACAACTTTATTCTGGCTCCGAACGATAATATGATGCAAGACGACTCATGTTTTTGGCTTTTCAGTTATTTTGTCTCACTTTCTAACGTTATTCTAGAGATGTTAAAGATTTAAGATAATTTAAGGTGGCGAGGAGAAATTACCCCTTCCTTAGTATTTATTTCATACGTAATACTTCTATGAATGACAAATTATTTCATCGTTTACAAAACTTGGATTGAAATCAAGGTCGACTGAAATCGAGTTTATACAAATATTCTTGTTGTGATTTGGTTTACCATTCTCAGTGAACTCGTGTTCATTAATTTGAATTGAATATTATTTACTAAGTTTTCTGTCATTTCAAACGTACGTGGATTCGTGTTAAACAATTAATTTAACTTTGTATGTTTTGTGGCTATTAATTAATTAAAACGTTTTTGTGGTTTATCAACTATTATTTATCTCAAATTAAATCCTGGACATTCATAGGATATTGTTTTTGTGTAGTGCCGTAGTATTGTGTGAACATTTTTTTCCAAGATGTATTTTTTGCTGATATGTGAAGCAGTTCGTTGACCCTATTGAAGTATTTGGAAGTTTTTTAAAGGTTTGAAACTTCATTTTAAGTTATTTTAATAAACTTGTACATAGAGAAGTAAATATGACCTCTCAAAAAGGGTATTTTTATATAATGCTTTTGAAAATATCAAACATAGCTGTTATATTTGTAGGGGATAGAACATAAGGTAATGCAAATAATAATACATTTCAAATATTAATTGCTCCTAGGCTCAGATAAACTCTATTATAGTTACAATACTGCACTTTTAAATTGGTATTATTTTTTAAAATAAAGCGACTAATATTTTTACGTTTACAAATGAACAGGAGATTTATAATTGACTCATAGAAAAGTCATTTAAGGTGATAGATCCGAAAGATTGTAAAATATGCTCTCGAGAAATTTCGAACTGTGGTCGCAAAATTCATCTTATTACTGTGTTTATTAGTGTATTTGCCATATGGCAACATACACTATTGGCGTCGGTCGGATGGCGGGACCTAGGGGTCGGACCAAAATTTCTCGACGTTTCATAACCTCCTAAACACTTTGGCACCATTTTTGAAAATGTTTATATATATATGTATATATATATTTATATATATAAGCGTATATATATATATATATATATATATATATATATATATATATATATATGTGTGTGTGTGCGGGCAATAACTTTCGAAAGAGTTAATTGATTTTGACGAAATTTGGCCCACGTGTTGAAATCCATCACCGCAAGAAGCCTATTTAAAATAGGCGTAATCGGGCCATTTTAAGGGTAGTTTTTAGGGGTTGAAAAACGTTTTTAGGCCCCAAAATACCGAAAAAATTCTCAGAATCGTTTCAAAATTGACATTTAACCCGTTAGTAGCAATTAAAAAGTGTCCCTAAAATTTTAATAAAATCGGCCCAACAGGACCGGACTTACAAATTTTTTGAAAACACCAATTTGTAGATAGTGACTTATTATTGAAGGGTGTATTTAATTCGGTATAGACGTTAGATTGATAATAATATTGCAGTTAAGAAAGAAAATGTTATTTTAAGGGGTGTATTAAGGTGTCAAATTTTTAATTTTTCCCAAAAACCAACTTAAGTTCGCGTACTGTACAAATGTTAAGCAAATACACTATATTGTCGGCAGGGTTTTGGCACTGCGACCCGGGTTTTTATTAGGTGTGATTAAGCATTGAGTTTCACATAATTTGGTTTGCTTCTTAAAAATTTAAAAAAACACATATTTTTGCCCTAAAACTTGAATTAAAAACATGATATTCGTCAATATTTCTTTACAGCATGTCATGAGATTTCGAATTACGACAAGGCAAATCAACATTTTGAAGTTTTTTTTTTTACAAACTTATGTTAAAATTACTGAAAAATTTGATTTGCTCAATAATTTTTTTTCAAATAAAATTTTTTCTGTACAAAAATTTGTGTAAAACTTTCTCTTTTTTATTTGATTTTAAATCGTTTATTTAGATGAAATAAACTGTAAAAACTTGGATCAATGTCATATTGGAAAAATTGTACATATTTCTAGTTTATTTTGAAACATTAACATCAAAGATTGGATAAGATTTTTCACAGAAATTAGAGGTTTCCGAAACGTAAGTGCATTTTAAATGCACCCATACATCCAACTGCTAAGCAGCCACCTTAAAACCTATTATTATTTTATAATACAGAATCTCTGTCTTTTAATTTAATGTGGTTAATTAGACAGTAAATGAAAGAAAAATACTGATTACAAAGAATATCAAAATCAGAGAGCAAATAAACTTCATCTTAAAGCGTTGTAGGCCGTGCTCATAATGTAAAATCATCAAATTATATATAAATCCAGGTACCTTCCATCTTTAGAGCAACTATACCGTGAGCAGTAGGGAAACAGGTGATTATATAAACGTATTAATTAAAAAATAATAATGAGGCCATGAAATGCACTGATCCCCTATTTCAGTGTTTCCAAAACTTTTCAGCCCGGCGGTCATATACCGGAAAATGGTCGAGGACCCGTTTTTTTTCTAGACCACATTTACGTATTATATAAAAAAAGAGTAATTGATTAACTCATTCCGCCACGAAAGTGGAAAGATTCGGGTTTAAATCTCGGCGGTGACGTGTTGGAATAATAAATTTTTCTAATATAGTGCTACAACAATGGATGTTTCTTAACAATTATAGCAGACAATAGCTATTATACTAAATAAAAAAGAGGTTAAAAAATTACAATTAGCAAGAGATATCAACATTATTTGGAACAACTTACAGATTGTGGAAAAATTTAACTGACGTTTTGAAGTGGGTGAATTTCACGTTCAGAGATTCCGTCACAAACATACATTCAAGGATTTTTTTTATCCTGAAGGTCCTGTTCAGGATAATGGGACAAACTTATAAAATTATTGTATTGTCATTGGTCCTTGATAAGTGTGCAAAGTTTCAGTTAAATCTGACGTTTTGAAGTGGGTGAATTTCACGTTCAGAGATTCCGTCACAAACATACATTCAAAGATTTTTTTATCCTGAAGGTCCTGTTCAGGATAATGGGACAAACTTATAAAATTATTGTGTTGTCAGCGGTCCTTGATAAGTGTGCAAGGTTTCAATTTAATGTGACGTTTTGAAGTGGGTGAATTTCACGTTCAGAGATTCCGTCACAAACATACATTCAAAGATTTTTTTTATCCTGAAGGTCCTGTTCAGGATAATGGGACAAACTTATAAAATTATTGTATTGTCATCGGTCCTTGATAAGTGTGCAAGGTTTCAGTTTAATGTGACGTTTTGAAGTGGGTGAATTTCACTTTCAAAAATTCCGTTACAAACAAACAAACATACAAATGAAGCTAATAAAAACGTGTTAAAAAGTACTGAAACCATAATGAAGTGACCGTAAATGTTATAAGTCTCATACAAACATAATTTTTAATCAGAACTCAACCAAAATAGTTCCAACTAAGAAAAGGTAATCTTTTTTTGTGGTGCCTCCTCTGTGGTGGTGCCCTAGGCCGGTGTTCCCTACAGCACTGGATCGACATAATAATTTTTACACCTGCATGGTTTCTTTGCAAAAATATTTTCAGATTTAAAAATAAATAGCTGTCGTTAATAAAAATGTTTTTGATTACGATCGTTCTTCTATCCTGCAGTATAATTTTATTCAGTTAGTTTATGATAGCTTAAACCAAGCTTCAATGGATTTACGCTGGCTCGAGATTATTTCACCACCGGTGTAAAATTTTACAATGTCTTAAATAAGAATTATGGCGTGTAGAGCAGTGCTTATCAACATTTTGATTTGACGAAACTCATTGATTATATTTCCCGAAAATAATATGCATATAGAAATTATTTCATTCAAAAAAAATATTAAATAGCTCTCCGATAGAATATGTAAATGTTTATTTTTATCTTCTAAATATTTTAACTAAAAAAATTAAAATATAACAAAATGAAAATCCTCAACATAAAATTTCGTTTGTGTTATAAACATCCCGTTTTAGATCAGCCGCTGAGCTGCATCCTGTTTGAAAAATCCAGTTAATTCATTCCAATTGATTATAGTCCAGCAGCCACCGCCTGTTTTTTAAGTGATTAATGACAGGCTGAATCTTCGTGAGTTCGTTCGGTTCGACGAGACGCCCAAGTTTTTCCTCTGTCCAAATTCTCAAAGAGGTAGGTAATGAACTGCGCAGATGAAAAACATGTCGATTTGGTAGGGTGTCGAAATTGTCTGACTAACAGTAAATTTTTCATTGAAATTTTAAGATAATATGATAATAAATTCGGAAAAACAATTGTCCTACAAAATCGATGGTTTGAGTTGGAGCGTCCTCCACGCCCAATATGTCGAAATAACGAGGTCATAAAAATTATTAATAACCAGCTAATTTTTTGTATGCAGCTTACTAAATATTAGTATAATTGAATGGCCACAAAGTCCTACAAATGTAGTGGTAGGTTTTCCTAGTCCTACGCTTGGAAGTTGTCGATTCCACGGTAACACTTTTTTCATTAATAACAATCTAGGTTTGATTTTGTCCTATCGGCAATAAAGTGTAGAACACAATTTTACCAAGCGTAGGACTAGGAAAACCTACCACTACATTTGTAGGACTTTGTGGCCATTCAATTATACTAATATTTAGTAAGCTGCATACAAAAAATCAGCTGGTTATTAATAATTTCGACAGCCTACCAAATCGACATGTTTTACATCTGCGCAGTTCATTACCTACCTCTTTGAGAATTTGGACAGAGGAAAAACTTGGGCGTCTCATCGAACCGAACGAACTCACGAAGAAACAGCCTGTTATTAATCACTTAAAAAAACAGGCGGTGGCTGCTGGACTATTAAGTTCAGTAAGAAAGAATGAAATTCTGAGGGTTGTCGGAAAAAATCGACGCACAATTTTTTTTAACCGGACTATGGGAATTATTCTTGGTTTCTGACCTTGTACACCGTGGTCCATTGGTATTTCTACCTGTCGTTTCGCCTACAACTGCGGTAGATATTATATAGATATTAGCCTGTGAGCAGCCGAGAACGACACTTTGCCTGCTACCAATTTGTATGAGATTTTTACCATTCGACAGCAATTATTGGTTCATAATTTCACCACCGATTTACGTCCACTGATACAAGAATGATTACAGACTAACATAGTAGTTTGTGGTGGCGTGAAATCAATATAAAATGTTATGAATTTACATTCAAATAAAACCTGAGGCATAATAAAACAACCGTTACATAGGAGTACTATTAAAGTTTTTATTAGTATTTAGAACGTAAATGATTGGTAATTATTATTAAAACTAAGCTAAAATGTCTCATCAAATCGAAATGACTGCAATCTATATAAACAGAAATGGACGCCGGTTTGTTTGAGATTCGACAGCGTTTGACCGATCGCCATGAAAGTTGGCACATATAACTATTTTTACAAGCTTTTATTTAGTTTCACCTATCCCGATGTCTGTCTGTCTGTAATCGAATCTTGCAAGTTAAATTTGACCCACTTACAGGTTTCCGATTGAGCTGAAATTTTGCACACATCTTTGGTTCTGAAGACAATACAATATAATACATTGAATACTACGGTAGATCCAATATGACCGTCACCACAAAATGGCGGATTACCTTCTTTTTTGCAATCCCCTCCACGTGAATATCAAATGAAAGTGTATGACAAGTAGAATCTAATCAGCAGTGTGACTTCATTTCAAATCCAAAATGGCGGATCATCTATTTCTATACAACCTTCTTGATATGGGTGTCAAATGAAAGGGTATGTCTGTAATCAAATCTTGCAAGTTAAATTCGACCCACTTTCTGGTTGCCGATTGAGCTGAAATTTTGCACACACAGCGCGGTGGGGGACTTTTACTAGAAAGTAAGGTTGGGCGTTAGCATTGTTGAAGGTGTGTTCAGGCGAGACGCGAGAGAGATCGGGGTAAGTAGGCTTGTGGAGTCTTTTTCCAAATAGTTGGGATAAACATACTTGAATAACCAGGCCATGGGCATTGGTGACGTAAGCTAGGGATGTTAGAAGTGCCAAAAAGTATCGATATATAAATCGTATCGATATTTTTTTCAAGTATCGATATCGGTACCGATATATTTTTTTAAAAATATTGATATATCGGTGCAATTTTAAAGAGAACATTGGAATTTAAGAAATATTGGCTAGCCTAATGTAATGTCACATAGCAATTAACGGACATTATTTCTAATAAATCAAGTAATAAATAATTATCTGAAATCAAAAACAACGATAAGATGCTTTTTTGTTTATCAATCAAACGTCTAATACATTTAGAAGCAATTAATAAAGTCAGGGATGGCGAATCTTTGGCATGCGTGCCAGAGGTGACATTCGACAGAAAATTGTTGGTACAGCATGAATTAAAAATATTCTAGATGTTGTAGAAATGAAATGAAATATTGCATGAATAGCTATTTTGACTGTTTATTATTCCGAAAATATCGAAAAATCCGGTGAAAAAGAAACGTATTTTACATGTGCTTTATTCACTGTTGTTGTTTTTGGAACGCACTTAGTATGTTCCAAAAACATATGTAAAAACACATGTTTATTTTTCAGTAGAGTCTTCGATATTTTCGGAATAATTAACGGCCATAGTCTATCGCGGTCGTACATACAAGTGTTGCTACTGGAAAAAAATATCGGTTTTCGATACTCGAAATTTTATATCGAAATATTAAATATTGCCCAAAAATATCTATATATCAAATAAAAAATATCGATATATCGATATTTTTTCGACATCCCTAACGTAAGCAATCGACTCAACCAATCACAGACGTGACCATGTTTCTTTTCAGAGTGTTTTCATCAAGCAAAAATCTATAATATACGCGCCATGTTCAATTTGAATAAAAAATAATCATGTAGGTACATCTTTCCTCGAGAGAAGATTATGACAGCTCCATGCATTTTTCTCTTTTGCTTATTGCTCTTCGCCCATGGAAATAAGGCTAGCTATGCCTTAGCAGAGGATGGACATGGTCATGATACTCGCAGTAAAAAAGCAATAAAACTACCGCTGGCAAAAATAGACATTTATAAGTATTGCTCAGAAAATTTTTCAGCATACATTTATAACAAATTACCTGAAAGGTTAAAAAACCCGGCTCGCAGTGCCAAAACCCTGCCGACAATATAGTGTATTTGCTAATATAGGTATTGTGGCTTTATTAAATGAAATTAAGTTTGTTTTTGGACAAAATAAAAAAAAATTGAACCCCTTAATACACCCCTTACAATAATAATTTTATTAGTTGAAATATTGTTATCAATCCAACATCTGCACCAAATTAAATTACGACCTTCAGTAAGTAAATTCGTGTACGCAAACTAGTGTTTTCATAAAATTTGTAAGTCCGGTCCTGTCGGGCTGATTTGCTTATAATTTTAGGAGCACTTTTTAATTGCTACTATAGGGTTAAATTTCAATTTTGAAACGATTCTGAGAATTTTTTCGGTATTTTTGGGCCCAAAAACTTTTTTCAACCCCTAAAAACTACCCTTAAAATGACCCGATTGGACCCATTTTAAATAGGCTTCGTGCGGTGATGGGTCCCAACATGTATGCCAAATTTCGTTAAAATGAATTAACTCCTTCGAAAGTTATTGCCCGCACATATAAATATATATATATATACGTATATAAATATATATATATATATATATATATATATATATATATACATATATATATATATATATATATATATATACATATATATATATAAACATTTTTAAAAATGGTGCCAAAGTGTTTAGGAGGTTATGAAACGTCGAGAAATTTTGGTCCGACCCCTAGGTCCCGCCATCCGACCGACGCCAATAGTGTACGTTGCCATATGGCAAATACACTAAAAATAATACTTGCTCAATTTTCAAGACAAACATTAAAAACTTCTTATTAGAACAGGCCTTTTATTCTGTTGATGAATATATTTATGTTGCCGATAACTCTATAATTTCAGTTTTCTATTTCTTGTTGACGTGTCAAATAGATGTAATGTCTTAACTGATTAAATAAATATCATATCATATAGCCTCTTACGCCCAACCTTCTAGTATTTTAGTAATCTTGAGGTTGATATACCGTTCCAAATAAGTACGTGCCTGTTCATCTGGTGTTTTGAGCCAGTCCTGAATACGACCTTGGCATGAAGATACCATTACAGAATCTATAGGTAACATAAAATAAGCTCTTCCCTACCTTAATGTGGTAGTTGAAAGGTGGAACGGGGCCGCACTCGTAAAAGCCCCCACACAAATTGCCTTTATATACACATCATCACAGAAATAATTCTTATTCAGCGTCAAACAATAAACGTAAAACCTCTGCTTTAGTTCTCGTTTCATACCGCTACGTGACGACAGCTGCAATGAACTTGTGGTGGTATACTGTCATGTTGGATTTCAAACAGAAGGTTCATGTAAAAGTGCGCTGATATAGCAGAAAAAACTTTTTTTTAAGAGAAACTTTTCAATTCGCGGGTAGCTCTGAATTTTCTGTCACGGGAGTCGAATACGAAAGTGATGTCATGTCAGGGTTGCCAGACGTCTCGATTTTGGCAGTGTCTCGATTTTTAGCTCAAAATTAAATGTCCCGTGAGGGACAACGCAGTCCCGATTTTCGGGGATTACTCAACTGCCTGACTACACGGTAAACCGAACAGTTATTGTTAAAGAAGTGTCTATTTATACGGGTACTGTATAGATTAAATAATCACTATTTATACGGGTACTGGATAGATAAAATATAATTATTTGTCCGGGTATAATTGTTTTTTTTTAATTAAGAAATTTTTTTACATATTTTTTATAACCTTTCATATATACAAAATAAACGCTAGAAATCGGAGTTATTTTAGAATAATTATCATCAGTAAAAACCTTATATTATATAACTCTCAATATTGTTCACGTCCATTATAATTAGTAAGTTTTTTTTATTTTTTAACGGGAAATTGGACAATTCAAATATTAATTTAGTTTAACTATATTTGAATTGTCCAATTTCCCGTTAAAAAATAAAAAAAACTTATATATAACATTAATTAATTTAAAATAAAATTGGCAGTAAAATTGGTTTATTTTCCCTCTTTTTTTAAAGTTTATCTGAAATTCGTGTGTTTTGTGACCACCCATACGAACTGAAGAAAACTTAAAATTTGTTTTAGTTCTTACGTTGGTCAAAAATTTTTTTTTCAAAATGATTGAATTTGAAGTGATTAATCTAACATACAATTTGTTTACAATGGGTAATAATTTAAATGATATTTAATTTTATTATATATATTGTTAATATAGTAAAGTAACGTATTTTCATTTAAATACATTTTCTATGGTTATTTTGAGTATTTATTGTCATGCAAACTTAATTTGAAACTCAAATAAAAGAACAATTATTTAAAAACTGCTGATTATATACGTTTTTTAGTATTTCCCGCTTTTGACAAAAGAATCCCGCTTTTTTACACAATAGGTTTCAAAATCCCCTTTTGCCCGAAAAAAATTTAGTAACACTGTGTCACGTGCATAGTAGTAAGCCAATCGCTAAGTTATATTTTAATTGTACTAATGTTATCAAGAGGTAAAGTTGATAAGTTTGGATAAAGAAGGTAATTTGCGAAACTACTCATCCAATTTTCAAAATTTTTTCACCAATATTTAGAATGAACTTTCAGGATGGACATTGGCTATATATTATAGCGTTAAAATAAAAACGCAGATATAAAGAAAAATATTTATCACTTTCGTATATTATAACTTTTTTCTATATACATTGAAGGAATCAATTTTTGCAAGCATTAAGCGTCAAAAAATTATTCCATGTTTTGTGTAATATGGTGATTTTTTGTAAAGTAGATATTTCATCATGAATAAACAAAAGACTTCGACTTTTACATTATTGTGAATAAAATATAATACATCTCTGAAATAGCAGACGATTTTTTGTCGGAAAGTGATATAAAAACCCGATGCTGTAAAGGTTAATAAATTTTAACACAAAATTCGTTGAAAAAAAGGAAATAAATTCGATTTTATTTTGCTAACAAAAAGTGTGTTGAAATAATAGATATTCATAGGTAATGAAAGACTGTAGACTTTTGTTTTTCTACAGTGGAATGTCCTATTGGAACCGACATAAATATAATTCCACGTTTTTATTAGTTTTACCTGAACATATCAATGTAACGGAATCTTTCAGCGTAATTTTCATCGACTTCAGGACGTCCGATTGATTTAAAAATTTGCACACGTATTAAGGACCGATGAAAATACAATAATTTGATAACTTTGTCCTAATATCCTTACCAGGATCATCAGGATAAAAAAAGATGGACATAAAATAATAGTTTAATTCCACATCTTAAGGTAGTTGTCGTGGTACAATATTGTCAAAAAGTTATAGATTATACGCGCCACAAAAGTATACTAGCTTGTAGCTAAGTGATCCATAATTTGTACGCAAGACTGTACTCGTGGAAACGTAACCCATACAGTATTCATATGCATGTATACTTTTCTATAAATTGTTGAACTTTAAACCGTTATTTATGAATAATTAGACGGTCAAAAATTTTTTCTTAATTTTTTTTAAACTCATAACAAATGCATTGAAAGACTGTCAGTTTTTGGAAAGTTTCTGACAGTTAGTTCTTTTTTTATAAATAAGAAACTGGTTCAGAATTACAGAGATCGTATACAATCAATATTAATTATCCAATTTTTAATTGAATTTATCTTGGATTATATACGGTCGATCGACATCAAATTTTCAGGGTAATTGTATTATCATGTCCTTAATAAGTATACAAAAATTAAGAATTTTCTGATGGTGTGCCTTAACCACGACAACTACCTTAAGTCTTAAAGTATTCTCGCGAGTTCGACTCGCACTTGACCGGTTTTTCAGGCAAGTCTGTGGCCTAGAATCTTTGCTTGACTCATGGAAATATTCTATTTATGGTCGGATAAATACGGTTAAATATTTCACGAGGTTTTACTGTAGCGCGGTAGATTATAGACAACACATCTGCCTGATATGATATACATAATACTATCCTTTTTTGTTTGTAAAAAAACATCTGTCACTGAATTTCATGTCATGTGATATATACATGTATTATTTATCATCCTGGGACAAGATATATTCCTTTAAAAAAAAGGAAAAGTTTATCTCAATACATATACATAATTCTTTATTTTCTATACTGTCGTTTAAATCTTTCATTTCGCTGTTTTGAATTATTCACTCAAAATACACAAACCGCTCGCTTCTTTGCTCGCATTATATATATTATAGCTTTTCCTCGCGGCTTCGTTCCTGTGAACGTCAATTTTGTTGATTTTGATGGGAAGCCCAGCTTCAACAGTACGCTGAACCTAGTTTAGATATCAAAATTTGTTTGTTCATTTTACAATGTTTAATCGAAAATCGAAATCTACTAGAAATGTTTATAGATTAAAAGTATGCGCATAAAAATAAAAATGATTTGTCGGGAAAAAGGACTTTTTAAGTAAACACTTGTTTGTTATTTATAGCGACGTTTCGTCCCTTGCTTGGGACTTTTTCAAACTTTATAACTATTAAATGTTTTGATCAAGTAGATATAAAAGTTAAAATACACATTTATTAATAGTTATAAAGCTTGAAAAAGTCTCAAGCAAAGGACGAAACGTCGCTATAAATAACAAATAAGTGTTTACTTAAAAAGTCCTTTTTCCCGACAAATCATGTTTATATTAATTACCAAGGACAAAAAAGAAAAAAAGTCAGTATGCGCATAAAGTTCTACCCTTTGAGTGTAATTTTATTAAAAATCAATTCAATCGCTTGTTGATTTTGTTTGAAAAATACTTTTATTTTTGAGCTTATTTTAAATCAGAACGGTGTGGTTTAAGTGTCTTTTTGTTTAAAATTTAGTGTTCTATGAAATTAAAGATAACAGCCTCATTGATACTCGGTACAAATAATCCTGCCTTGAAAAAAGAAAATAAAATTGAGTACTCGATTTTAAAAATAGTCGTCTATAATCAAAATTAAAAAATCTACTAAATATTTAATTTATTTGCCGTATTATAAACGAACAGATCGACTCAAAAACAAACGTCAACAGATTAGTTGATTGGAGAAGTTAACTGCAGCTTTTGTCATCTAATTATTTCGTAAAACAGAACATTTTATGAGCTTACACAGAAGCTCTATCTGTCTAATTACTTATTAACCCATTTTATAAAGTTTTAATCTTCGTATTACGACTTTTTACTCGCCATGATCTGTTTCTCTCTCTCTTGATCTTTTCATCTCTCTTTTGTACACATCTGCTGGAAGTGATCGTCATTCTTGCAGGGTTTGTGCAAACTGATTTACTTCCATGCTCAATCTAGAGATGGGAAAAATGGGTCTTTTTAGTGATCTGCATCTTTGCATTTGGATCCCGTATGTGAGCCGGCTCACTGAACCGGTTCAAAAAGAGCCGAGTTCTGAATATGTTACTGCAGTCTGCCACTGAGTTACCTAGTTCAGTCAATCATATCACGACCTGAATAGAATCAAGAATGCATAGCCAAACATGTGATGCATGAGTCATTTGAGCTGACAGATGCATCAAGGCAAGAACTGATACGTAAGTGTAAAATGTGCTTCTGTGTGTTAAGGCTGTCGGAGCGCTCTGAATTTAAGCCAAAAATAGAGCTTCGGCTGTCATCGTGATTGTAGACTTATTGGTTCACATTTTGCAAAAATTCTTTCTTTATAAGGAAGATAAAGGACAAATCTAGGTCTCTAATGGACTACTTTTGTAATTTATGTACGATTTACTAGAAAAAAGTTGGCATTAATTGTGCCAAAAAAACACACGTTTTCAATGTCACACTACGACCTTATTCGTACTTATTTCACAAAACTGTTCCATCACAAACCTAAAGTGACTCTTCCTTTTTCGGAAAAGTTTTTTAAATCTTCAAAATATTCCCAAAAATGAGAGTAATCTGTCGACAGCGGCACCCTTGCAATAAAATTTTTTAGCCTCGTAGTTGGCACCAGCCAAAAATTGAAACGTGCGGATGATTTGAGCGAGACAGAGCTAAAGAAGGCCACACCCACAATATGTATTTTGCCTACCTCGCCCCTTACCGCTGTGTCTCAGCACAAACAAAGTTCGGAGCGTTCCGACAGCCTTAAGTGTTTCACTGAGTTATGCGGATCCGTTGATCCGTCGGCTCAAAAAAAAGTGTGTCGGCTCTCACGGATCTTCTGTCGGAGTCGGCTCTTTGAACCGGTTCACAAATCTTTCCTCTTTATAATATTAGTGTAGATTATTGACTCCGAGCGTTATAAGTTGTCCACACCTTTTGTGTACATATACAGCATGTTTACGGTGGCTGAACTTACTTCACGGTGTGTGAAATTAAAAAGGCTTTGCGTTATGGATCGTTCTAACTGCAGAAGAAGTTAAGTTTATATCATGCCGTAATATTAAAGAGCTTTAGCTTTAACCAAAGCCGCACAGCGCCCGTCAACATATTATTTTGTATCCACCTGCGGCTATATTCTTCTTTCTTTGATATTACATTATATTACTGTAGGTATTCTTACACTTCATAATAAGGACGTCGAACCTTTCAACGCCTGTTATTTGCATACTATGTTGTCAGATTTAATGAGCTTTGTTGTTGAGCGTTTTTAGTCTTTCTTTTAGAATCTTTATGCGCGGTTGAATTAAAACTTGTAAACAATACATATATCGCTATGTTTCGAAAGTATTGCTGAAAAATAGATGCAAAATTGTCCGAGGACTTAGGATCGATAAGTCAATACTAAATTTTTATATTTATCGCGACGTTTCAGCATTTATTAGTGTATGACGGGACCTAGGGGTCGGACCAAAATTTCTCGACGTTTCATAACCCCCTAAACACTTTGGCACCATTTTTAAAAATGTTTATATATATATATATATGTGTGCGGGCAATAACTTTCGAAAGAGCTAATTTATTTCAACGAAATTTGGCCCACGTGTTGAAATCCATCACCGCAAGAAGCCTATTTAAAATGGGCCTAATCGGGCTATTTTAAGGGTAGTTTTTAGGGGTTGAAAAATGTTTTTGGGCCCCAAAATATTGAAAAAATTCTCCGAATCGTTTCAAAATTGAAATTTAACCCTCTGGTAGTAATTAAAAAGTGTCCCCAAAATTTTAATAAAATCGGCCCGACAGGACCGGATTTACAAATTTTATGAAAACACTAGTTTGCAGATAGTGACTTATTTATTGAAGGGTGTATTTAATTCGGTGTAGACGTTAGATTGATAATAATATTACAATTAAGAAAAAAAATGTTATTTTAAGGGGTGTATTAAGGGGTTAAATTTTTTATTTTGCCCAAAAACAAACTTAATTTCACATAATAAAAGTATAAAACCACACGGCCCTATACAAGCAAATACACTATATTGTCGGCAGGGTTTTAGCACTGCGACCCGGGTTTTTTATTCTTTCATCAAGCGTCATAAATTATTTATGTATTGACTGTTTTATTTAGTTGTTTTGTCGTTTCCATTTTTTAGTCTACGGTTTTTTGGTTTATAATTTTTAGTCAAATAGTTTATAAAAGCTAATTAAAACATACAATTTCTATTTATTTAAGTGTCAAATAAATAGAAATTGTATGTTTTAATTAGTTTTTATGAACTATTTGACTAAAAATTATAGACCAAAAAACCGCATACTAAAAATGAAAACGACAAAACAATCTTTGAAATATTGCTGAAAAACTAATACATATGTATACATATAAATAAAATCGACAATTCCAAACTTTGTGCAAGACACCACTCTTTACAGAAGTAATGATTGATGTGTTTATGTATATAGCTAATGTATTACAAAGTTTACATACTGCAAGAGTTGCTTTTTAATGCATTTTACAGAAGTTAGTTTATAAACATTAAGAGCACTGGGGTTGGAACAATAAAATAATAAAAGAATAGTAACTTCTTACCACAACAGATTTATTCAGTGGACGTACATTTCGAGAGCTAAGCTCTCATCTTCAGCAAAACACTAAAGCTGTACATTTCGAGAGCTAAGCTCCCATCGTCAGCAAAACACTAAACCGTTTTGCTGAAAATGAGAGCTTAGCTCTCGTAATGTACATCCACTGAATAAATCTGTTGTGGTAAGAAGTTACTATTCTTTTATTAGTGTATTTGCCATATGGCAACATACACTATTGGCGTCGGTCGGATGGCGGGACCTAGGGGTCGGACCAAAATTTCTCGACGTTTCATAACCTCCTAAACACTTTGGCACCATTTTTAAAAATGTTTATATATATATGTGTATATACATATATTTATATATATATTTATATATATATATATATTTATATATATATATATATATATTTATATATATATATATATATATATTTATATATATATATATATTTATATATATATATATATATGTGTACGCGCGATAACTTTCGAAAGAGTTAATTGATTTCAACGAAATTTGGGCCACGTGTTGAAATCCACCACCGCAAGAAGCCTATTTAAAATGGGCGTAATCGGGGTATTTTAAGGGTAGTTTTTAGGGGTTGAAAAATGTTTTTGGGCCCCAAAATACCGAAAAAATTCTCCGAATCGTTTAAAAATTGAAATTTAACCCTTTGGTAGTGATTAAAAAGTGTCCCCACAATTTTAATAAAATCGGCCCGACAGGACCGGATTTACAAATTTTATGTAAATTCATGTAATAAAACCAGACTGCCTGTATTAGCAAATACACTATGTTGTCGGCAGGGTTTGGGCACTGCGACCCGGGTTTTTATTTTTTTGAAGTTAGTTTAATTAATACAAATTAATAAAATCGTAACGTAGTCTGCAATTATACAGTTTTAAAGATTCCTAGAGCGAATTTTTAGTTTTCAGTCAGTTTGTCTGTCCGGGCTGTCTATCTTTCTTTTTGTTCCGGATAATCTCCGAAACGGCTGGACCGATTTTGACGGGACTTTCACTGGCAGATAGCTGATGTTATGAGTAACTGAGGCTTCTTTTATTTTATCGTCTTCTCTTTCTAGCACTCTAAGGAATGCCAGCCTGGACTGCGCGAGCAATATGACAGAAAGAGATAGCGATAATTGCGGCAGACATTCCGTCTTTGTTCAACTATATACAAGACAGGCCAGAAAGAGACATACCGTGTTTATTGCCTTGTCTACCGGTCGGTTTGTTTGTGCGCAGTGGTACATTAGCAGTCCATATCTAGAGTTTCGAATCTATGTTTTTGTTGCCTAATCTGGCAACACTGGTTACATGTTGTTATCAACTATATTTGCAGCTTAACTCAATGTTTGTGCAGTTATAGTATAGTGGCTACACTGTGCAGTTAGCCAAAGTTATAATTAACTCGTTATCCGATAATATAATGTATCTTTAGAGACGCCAGCGACGCTACCGACGCCTGCTGTAGTACTCAACAGACATATTAAAACGTGAATTTAGTGTACCGGAAAATAAGGTCAGCTACCTCTATTTTCCTTTATACAAATTATTATTGTTGCTTCCGAATTATAGACGTTCGTCATTATAATTTAGTGTACAGCAGGTCCAAATTTTTCTGATAGTTGATGGCATGGAGGAACACGAACACATATGAGTCAAAATGACAGAATCTACCCACCAAATCGTACATATTAGTCTTCTCTTTTTAACACGCTCCAATAGGGATGTTGACTGTATTCAAATAAAAATATAATTTTAACGGAAAGTAGTAGTTTCTATGATAGAAATACTAAAAAACACTATGTTTTTCCTTATTTTTAAGGAATTTAATTAATATTTAATAAATAAAACCTAATAAAATCACTCTCAAGTCACGTGACAACAGACACCAATCAGAGCGCATGACGTCATATGTTCAGCCGCTGTCAAAAAAACTTCATTGTTTGGTTAATATTTAGTGTGTAATTTATTATTATTTGTTTATAGGAAACGTCAAATTACATGTAACTATAGCTACGACTACGAAACAACTTTTCATCACCTCAGTTTACTAACGTTTATGAGCATAGAATACGCATCTATAGGATGGTAGCTCCCGTGTAAACTTTTGAGCGTCCTTTGGTACTAACAAGTGACGTCACGCGACTAGTATTGGCGTTTTGGACCGAAATTTGAAACGGGATTTAAAATACACGATTTTTAAGACTTGAGTTGTATTCAAATAAAAATAATAAATATTTGTGGCAATATTAGGTACTTATGCACGATTTAAAACACTTTCCCAAAAATAGTCAACATCCCTATTGTATCTTTCTTTGATCGTGAAATTCACCCACTTCAAAACGTCAGATTAAACTGAAACTTTGCACACTTATCAAGGACCGATGACAATACAATAATTTAATAAGTTTGTCCCATTATCTTGACAAGGACCTTCAGAATAAAAAAAACACTTGAAAAAATTACAGCAAGCAAGCTAACACGCTGTACAGTGACGTACGTTGCGTTGCCTACCCCATAGTCAATTACAATTTTGTTTTTAGTCTTATAATTAAAATTAGAGTTAAAAAAACTAAAACACGCTTTTATGGACTAGAAAATGCAAAATAATTTGACAACAAACTTAGCTTTACTTTAAAAAGCGTGAAGTGCTTAATATCGGTAATAAATTATTCATTTAATTCTAAACGTAGAGTTATTATGAAAATTTATGTAGATAGCACCCCACGCTTTTTACAGTAAAGCTAATTTTGTTGTCAAATTTTTTTCATTTTTTAGTTTATAAAAGCGTGTTGTTTTAGTTTTTTTTAAACTCCTATTTTAATTTATTTTAAGATATCGCACCGTAGAGTAACTGATTAACTCATTCCGCCGCGAAAGTGGAAAGATTCGGGTTTGAATCCCGACGGTGACAGTGGATAAAATATAAATTTTTCTAATTTAGCATTGTAACAATGCATGATTATAACAATTATGTAGCTCGTTCTGAAGCATTGCAGAATTAACATATTCTTATATTAATTTATTACATTTTTCCAGAAATTGAATATTAGGTTGTAGTGGGGGCTCCAAGTGTCTTAATAAATAAGATACTGTATCGAAATAAAGTACTTTTTGATCATTTTATACTAAATTTTTTTGACTTTAATTGAACAATTCAGTTATCAAGTTCATCTTCGATTCATTCAAGAGCCCTCGCTACTGTGAGAGTTAATGTCTAGCTATAGCTAAAAATAATTGGCTCTCGCATGTAGTGAATTTGAGTGTTGTAAATCACTATATTATGAAGGATTAAAATGTTGAATTGTGTGCACCGTAGAGTAATTGATTAATTAACGGGTTTAAATCCCGACGGTGACGTGTTGGAATAATACATTTTTCTAATATAGTGCTACAACAATGAATGTTTCGTAACAATTATAGCAGACATAAGCTATTATACTAAATGAATTCAGCTGGTACGTAACAACAAGCGTATGTAAAAATCTACTAATAACAAATCAATTATAATAAGTGAAAATTAAGTTGTAGTTATTTTTATTAGCATTAAATGCATACAGTCTGATAACAAATTGGAATACATTTTTAAGCGATGTTATGTTAAAATTTTTTTTCGATTTGGCCTCATAAATTAATTATTATCGCGATAATCGTACTCAAATTGACTACTGTAACTATTCCAAGGTTGCTGCGGAGGTTTCGATAAAATTTCCGTAAATTCCTGAATATTTATCGATTCAGTGCTCTTCTTGTTATTCTGTTTTTCATTATAATTATCATTGAACTTAACATTTTTTTCTGAAGGCGAACGCACATACTGATTCGAACTAACATTTTTAGCTTCATTTTCCTCATATTTCCCTGTTATTACTGCATCGTTATTCTTTTTTCCTTTGCATTTATCGAACTTTCCTGAATTTTCAGCAATAAAACTGTTGGTAGCTGCTAAAGTTTTGCTCAAAGAGCTCAACACTTCTTTTTCGTATTTATCATCGGATACTTCCAACATATTATTATAGATATCTTTTTCACTGGATGTGTTTATCACCGTGATTGTTGAGGTTGACTTGAAGCTTTGATTTGAGTAAACGCTATCCAACATATCCTTATAGCGTTGTTTTTGTTTGCGAACTTCTGATCGCAATTCTTCGCGTTTTTTAGCATATTCATTAATTTGTTCTTGTATATCTTTACATTCGTTTTCTGTACTTTTTATTTCGTATTTCAACTTGTAATAAAACCTCCGCACTTCGGATTTCGTCGTATCTAATCTGTTTAAAAAAAAGTTGCAAAAATAAATAAATTAAGATTATTCGTCATATTGCTAGTAACTACCTTGCTCTAGGGATGTCGAAAAAATGTCGATATTTTTTATTTGATATATCGATATTTTTGGGTGATATTTAGTATTTCGATATAACGATATAAAATTCCGAGTATCGAAAATCGCTCTTTTTTTCCAGTAGCAACTCTTGTATGTACTATCGTCGTTTAATGACTATATGGCCGTTTAATTATTTCGAACATATCGAAAACTCCACTGAAAAAGAAACATGTGTTTTTACATATGTTTTTGGAACATACTTTTAAGTGCGTTCCCAAAAACAACAATATTAAATAAAGCACATGTAAAACACGTTTCTTTTTCACCGAATTTTTCGATATTTTCGGAATAATAAACAGTCAAAATAGCTATTCGTGTAATGTTTCATTTCATTTCTACAACATCTAGAATATTTTTAATTATTTCGAAATCATGCTGTACCAACAATTTTCTGTCGAATGTCACCTCTGGCACGCATGCCATAGGTTCGCCATCTCTGGCTTTATTAATTGTTCGATTGATCTCTAAAATTATCTGCTCCTAAATGTATTAGACGTTTGATTAATATAAACAAAAAAAAATTCTTATCGTTGTTTGATTTCAGATAATTATTTATTACTTGATGTATTGGGAATAATGTCCGTTAATTGCTATTTGAGATTATATTAAGCTAGCCAATATGTATACTAAATTTCTTCGAGTGCCAATGTTCTCTTTAAAATTGTACCGATATATCGATATTTTTAAAAAAATATATCGGGACCGATATCGATACTTAAAAAAAATATCGATACGATATATATCGATAATTTTTGGCACTTCTGACATTCCTACCTTGCTCAGGCCAGTATATGTAAGCCGAACATATTCGTATTCAGATAATAATCAAGACCAAGATTGGGACAGAGGGATTTTGAGTGAATTCAGGGGCTGAAATCAAACTTAAATAGTTCTTACCTTAAAATTTTTTCTTCTGTGTTCTGTATTTTCGCTCTGTTGCTATGCAGTTTTTGTTCTTTTTCAATCAGTTTGTCAGACAATGCATCAAGATGGGCATTTAGCACTTCCGGTGAATCCAAAATGTCGCCTTCTGCCGTCACAATTGGCATAATGGATCTATGAAAAGACAATTCACTGCTGTCGACCAATTTTTTTAATGTATCCATATTGCTTCGAAAATTTACAAACAGAAATATCGCCACGAATGTTGCTGTAGCCAAAATTATTGACATGAATATCAGAATCATTTTGAAGTACAATTTTCACATCAGTTAAAATCAGAATTTTTTTTAAATAAAATTTATAGTTTCAAATAATTGTTTAATTTTCTTTTATACAAATCTTGCTTGACATTTCAAAATAGAAATTTCGCTTTATAGTGGTGAAAAAGATTAATCACTAATAATTTTTTGACATTTTTTATTTCAATTTTTTCTTGACAAAAATTATTCGTAAGTGACTAGATATTTTATTTATTTTTTTACGTGAATTTAATGGCCAATTCGTTGCTAGTTACTTTCACAGGCTCCTACAGGCTATTTGTGATTGACTTACACCGGAAGTTCCCAAAATTGACCAAAAATACACTCTGTAATACGTTGCAGTGTATTTTTCGTCAATTTTGGTGACGTCTGGTGCACAATAATCGAGACTAGCCAATATAGTATAAATATATACGCCCACATGAAATAACTTAATTACCTCTAGCAACTGTATCATACATATAAACTTTTTTATCTAATATAAATATTATATTAGGAAATATATATATACGCTATAGCTACGTACAAGCTAAATTCATTTAACAGTATAATAACTATCGTCTGCTACAATTGTGAAGAGACATTCATTGTTGAAATGCTATTTTAGAAAAATTTATTTTTCAAACTTCCGTCGCCGTCGGACTCAAACCCGAAAGTTCCACTTTCGCGGCGGAATAAGTTATCAATTACTCTACGGTGCACACAGCTCAACATTTTAATCCTTCATAATAAAGCAAATATAACGCTAAATTCACTTCATGTAAGAGCCAATTATTTTAGCTATTGCTAAACATGAACCTTCACCATCACGAGAGTTGTGAATGAATCAAAGATGAAAATTTCCATTATTAATTCAATCCTAAGTATAGAATATTCCTGTAATCGTATCTCTCATGGTTTAGTCATGTAATCGCCCTAAAAGCGTCTTTTTACGACTTGATTTCAAAACGTCGCGATTGCTCTGTCTTTAAGTTTGATATAAATCTACACTAATAAATATTATAAAGAGGAAAGATTTGTATTTTTGTGTGTGTGTATGTTTGTAATGAATAAACTCAAAAACTACTGTGCTGATTTAAAAAATTCTTTCACCGTTAGAAAGCTACATTCACCCTGAGTAACATAGGCTATATTTATTGCTAGAAAATATTAGGGATCCTTACTAAAACTTTAGTAACGTAACCCAAGGTGTAAAAAAATTCCATACACATCTTTCGTCGCATACGCTGCGGAAACTATTGATGATAGAACAAAAGTATGTTCTACAATATTAAAGAACATATCAATAACTACAAAAAACTTCGCGATACTATATGTCCAACTATTATCGTTATATCACAATAACCACTTTTCACATTTTAATAATCTGTGTAGATAAAAGACGATGTATATGTAATCTATGGACTCCAAACGGGTAGATCATTTTTGATGAAATTTTCAGACAATCTTTAGATTAGCCCAGCGGGTGATCTTCTGAAGTTTGGTAGCGATCGGATCAACAGAATTTTTTAAATTTCTTTTTGGGAAATAAAATTTTTCTTCGATTTTTGAACATTCATAAATAAAAGCGATTGAATTCGCGCAAATTCAATACACGTTGAGAATTTAATCATAATGATTCTCATCTTTTATATCCTATATATTACATTTACACCCGGGCGAAGCCGGACTGGGCCGCTAGTATATTATACACATAAACCTTCCAGAAGATATTCTCTAAATGATGGTGAAAACTGGATCAAAATCCATTGTATAGCTTAGAAGAATTAAGCAAATAAAGATATAAATACGGATAGCTATTTTGTTTTACAATATTTAGAGGCAATAACCAAGAGCTATTAAGCATTTTTGGGGAGATATTTGAGACATTGTGAAAATTTGTACAATAACTCTTTAGTAATATTCGAATACAGAAACACAGATTTGGCTGATGTGTAGCGGGCCACTTAACCGACTTAACCGATTTTTCAAACATATTGATTGCCTGTCAACTAAAATATCCCACCGAAACGACCTGGCTTTTTGATTTATTTAGTATAATAGCTATTATGTCTGCTATAATGTTAAGAAACATTCATCGTTGTAGCACTATATTAGAAAAATTTATTATTCCAGCACGTCACCGTCGGGATTTAAACCCGAATCTTTCCACTTTCGCGGCGGAATGAGTTTTTGATTTATGTCTATTTTTAGTTACCAATATTATTCAGTTTAAATTTCAACCTGCCTCAAATATATTTTTTAAGTCTTAAAAAATATAATTTTGCAAACACCTGGCTAAGTTTTAGACCCGATTAAGAAACCTGGCTTTATTATTTTCCAACTCCTTAAATTTATACTAAATTTCAAAGTATGAAATATCAAAATGTCTCAAGGATTTTTTATTGCACAAAAATTTAAAAATCGGTTAAGCCCCGCTACCCTTCAGCCAGGTCTGTGTTTTTGTATTCGGATATTACTAAAGAGTTATTGTACAAATTTTCACAGTGCCTCAAATACTTACCTAAAAATGTCTAACAGTTCTGCCACTATTAGTTCGTGCTAAAAACCTTGATTTATTCCATTTAACTCACCCAACATTGACGGCGTGCTTGATATCAACATTATCGGGCATGTATTTGTTAGCTGTGTACTCTGCATAGTTCTGAACTATGTGTGGAGGACTGATCATCGGTTCACCGTCGATATGTCCAACGACGTCGCCGTTGGTCTGATGACCGCTCGTCACCATTCTGTTAGAGTCTAGACCTCTCCTACTATAAATTTATGGATGCAAAGAAAACACAATAATGCAATGTTTTTTATACTTTTATTAAAATCAAATCTAGTGATAGAAATGTTTCCTGTTTTTTTTTTTAATTTCTTATAATATTTTTTTCTAAATTACTTGTTTCATAGCTTTGACGTGTACCGGGTAGTAATTCTTGATGTATATATTATTTTTTTACTATATATATTTTCTTTTAACTTTGTTTGATTTTAGTTTCAAAATGTGAAAAAAATGTTACGACTTCTTGTGACATGAGATCTTGAACTTGCGTGCTTACATGCGTGTTACTGTCATCAATTGTTTCATGACTTTCATTTGGTGAAATGATACTTTCCATGGTTTCTTTTTCCAATTTATTATCATCATTTTTATATACATCGCTATCATTACAAATTGCGTTATCGATTTTGTTGAATGTACTTCTTTGATTCAGTTTCTCTGAAAGTCTGACACTTTCTTCTGATCTTTTACTTTCGTCGAGTGAAATGTCATCATTGTCTGTGCCACTAATATTTTTGATAATGCTTTGTTCAGATGACATAGCGGGACGCATAGACTGTTTTTCTATTTTTTTAGTCTTAACTTTTGGAACAATATCTTCTTTTATGTTACTATTGTCATCTGTTTCATTGTTGTGTCCATCATTATTTTGAATACCAAATTCTTGACTTTGTTGATTTGTTTGGTTGTCATTCACATCATTATTTTGAATACCATTTTCTTGACTTTGTTTATCTGTCTCGTTGTTGTTTTCATCATTATTTTCGACACTGTTTTCTTGGTTTTGTGTATCTAATTCTTTGTTATTTTCATCATTAAATTGGACACCATTTTCTTGGTTTGGTTTATTTGTTTCGTTGTTATTTTCATCATTCAATTGGACACCATTTTCTTGGTTTGGTTTATTTGTTTCGTTGTTATTTTCATCATTATTTTGGATACCATTCTCTTGATTTTGTTTATTTGAAAGTCTATCAGCTTCAATTTTTTGACGTTTCTCTACCAAACAGTCAATTGAGAGATGTTTTCTGGTATGATTTTTCTTAAATACATAATGACAATCGTGATTTATTTTGATACTACCATTTTCTTTACTATTTTCACGATCCTTGAAGCTAGCAGTTTCGTGACTTAAAGTATTTGTACATTTTTTTGTCAAGTTCTCTGAATTTATTTCCGCTGTCGAGCTATTTTCTTCAGTTTGGTTTTCCTCACTAGTCGACGGGGCAGATACACAATTCAATCGCTTTTTGGCGCAAAAAAATAAAACAATTAGTAGACTATGCAACAAAACAATCCAATAAAAAAGCATAATTTATTTTATTATTACGGAATTGTGTTTTCATTAAAATGATTTTCTTTGAGAATAATTTTAAACAGGTAATTTAGAATTTTTTCTCGAAAATATTAAAACAAAGGCAGTATGTTCTTGTTTTCTAAAATCAACACAACATTTGTTTCTAACAATTATTATAAAAGTTATTATTATTATAAAAAGGGCGGCCAACTAGATGATGTTTGAGAGCTTGATATTCAACAGTTTTGCGAAAAAAATTATCTTGACCTGACCAGTTTTGATATATTAGATCTATTGTGCTGTTATATGTAAAGGCCGAAAATGGCTTTAATGGACCATTTTTAAGGTTCCGTACATCTGATCAAAAATCTATTGCTTATAGGTCCACTCTGAAAACAGTTGAAATTTGGTATGATGATCCAATCACGGACGAGTAGCGTAAATAAACGAATTCCGGTTTTGGGGGTTAATCTTGGAAGCCAAATTACAAAATAAAAAAATATTTTTTTCAATTGCATTACGTGACGTATCGAATGAAAAATATTTTTTTTATAATAGAAAACAGGATCACGGGTAAACGGAATAATGAAAATAAATCAATTTAAACACTCATTGATTGCAGCGTTTCGTCTTTTTTATTAAGACTTTTTCAAGCTCAAAAAAATTTTACAATAATTAACATTCATATAAAAATATTAAACATTATGGATTAAATAATTTACTAAAAAGAAACAATGAATGTTAATTATTGTAAAATTTTTTAGAGCTTGAAAAAGTCTTAACAAAAAAGACGAAACGTTGCAATCAATGAGTGTTTAAATTGATTTATTTTCATTATTCCAATTACCCGTGATCCTTTTTTCTATTATAACATATATCTTGAATTGAACTTTGAAGATGAATTTTTTTTATAATTCGAAAATGCGTAATTTATTTCCAAAACTACTGAATCTAAAATTTTGAGCAAGATAGGGAATATAGGACCTCACCCACAGTTTACAGGAAAACCTAAACGAAAATCCTAAGTCTTAAAGTTCTCACGCGGAAAACGGAATGATACGGAACCAGCGTTGCCAGACGTCCCGATTTTTAAATCAAAATTAAATGTCCCGCGCGGGACAGGCTCAGTCCCGCTTTTCGAGGATAACTCGACCGCGCGTAAATAATTATTCTCTTATTGTAAGTTGCAATTTATAACACTCACTCCTCAGACTAGTGTTTGAAACACCATATTTTTCTAATAAATAAAACTTTTTTGATTTTGATTTCTGTTTTTTATTATTTTTTTTATTCAGAAGACGAATAAGACTCAACTATTTAACGATAGGGTAAATCTGATTTAAAATATCATACTTTTATTAAAATACATTTTCTATGGCTATTTTTGCTATCTATTGTCACGTAAACGTAATTTGAACTCAAATAAAAAGATAAATATTTAAAAACTTCTGATTATATACGTTTTTTTACTATGTCCCGCTTTCGACGAAAGAATCCCGCTTTTTTCACTCAAAAAGTTCCAGTATCCCAACTTGGCAAAAAAAATCTGGCAACGCTGTACGGAACCCTCTTCTCGCGAGTTCGACTCGCACTTGACCGGTTTTTATCACTTACGATTTTTTTTTGTTATATAAAATATTTATTGATATATTTAAAGTTACTCTTAATTTATTTTCTACATTTAATGTATTTTACAGTTTTTTATTTTATTTATTTACAAATCAAGTAGGTAATATAATACGAACTTTTCAGAAAGCTGAGCTTTGAATTAAAGTAAAATAATTCATAATTAGTGTATTTGCCATATGGCAACATACACTATTGGCGTCGGTCGGATGGCGGGACCTAGGGGTCGGACCAAAATTTCTCGACGTTTCATAACCTCCTAAACACATTGGCAGCATTTTTAAAAATGTTTATATATATATGTATATATATATATATATATATGTGTACGCGCAATAACTTTCGAAAGAGTTAATTGATTTCAACGAAATTTGGCACACGTATTGAAATCTGTCACCGCAAGAAGCCTAGTTAAAATGGGCGTAATCGGGCCATTTTAAGGGTAGTTTTTAGGGGTTGAAAAATGTTTTTGGGCCCCAAAATACCGAAAAAATTCTCAGAATCGTTTCAAAATTGAAATTTAAGCCTTAAATAGCAATTAAAAAGTGCTCCTAAAATTATAAGCAAATCGGCCCGACAGGACCGGACTTACAAATTTTATGAAAACACTAGTTTGCGTATACGAATTTACTTAGTGAAAGGTCGTATTTAATTTGGTGCAGATGTTGGATTGATAACAATATTTCAACTAATAAAATTATTATTGTAAGGGATGTATTAAGGGGTTCAATTTTTTTTTATTGTGTCCAAAAACAAACTTAAGTTCATTTAATAAAGCCACAATACCTGTATTAGCAAATACACTATATTGTCGGCAGGGTTTTGGCACTGCGACCCGGGTTTTTTAATATTAGATATTAGTTTTGAAATAGTTTTGAGTAAATTTTATTAAATATTGTTTTTTTTTTCCAGGTAAGGTGCTCAATTTACTTGTAAAGGACATGTAAGTATTTACATGTTTCTTTTAATTTTATATTTTTTAGAAAAATCATTTTTAATGTATCTGTTTTGCTCAAAGTAAGTAATGATTAATAAATATAAATCTAAAGCCAAGTTTTAATTTTGAAATAGATAAAAAAAATTTTTGAACTTAATGTTGTGAGTCGGTGTTTTTGTTTGTCTAAACGTAGAGACAATTTGCGAACAAAATTATATTTGATTTTTTATCTGGAGTGTGCACTAAACAAAAACTGAATAATTACCAGTAAAAATAGCGTTAAAAATACATACAAAAATTTATATTCTTTTTCAAGTTGGCAAGAACGTTCTAATAGGAGTGTCCGACCGAAGTTTAGTTTATTGGCCAAAATCGAACTTCGGTTGTTTTCGTATTCTCTGTCGAAGCCGTTGCGTAATGCTAAAAATGTAAGCTGAGCGAAGTTGCATTGAAAATAAGAAATATTTTATTAATTTCTTCTTTTTTTCTCTCAATATTTTTTGTTTGTTGAATTGCGTGTGTGATTTAAATAAAATACTCACTCAACAAATTTAACATTCGATTTCGACAAAACCTTGGGCCTGTTTTTGGTCGAAATCGAACATTTTTTCCCACGTTCAATTTTTGGCTGAAGCTTCGGTCGGACTCTACAAAAAGGTTACATGTTTTCTTTAAGGACTATTTTCTGTATTTTCAACAGCATCGTCACTAACAAAATCTTCTGGTTTATTTCCGTTTTTATGTTTGTCATTATTAAAAATCGTGACGAAAAATAGTGCGAAAGGTATCCGTAATAAAAAGAACGCAAAAATAAGACCGATTGTTGCATAATAAAATTTGCGATTGTTTAAAAATCCTTTAAATTCAGCGTTTTTCAGCGTATTAAACCAGTGTTTTAGGTTATTACTTGTAAGAGTGCAAACCAATGTTTGTCCAAATAAATCTCCCAAGTTGGGGATTCTTAAAAAATTATTTACATTTTCCTTGAATGTCAACCGTGTATTGACAACACCAGCTACATCAGGCTCTGTTGTTTCAAAATTAGCATTATTCGCGAAATAATTTAATTTACAATCGGTTAAGTTAATCTTTGGATTCAAATCATTTTTAATTTTGAAAATATCAGTACCCTGAATATTGTCTTCAGTTTCGACTAGATTTACAATATTTTTTGTTTTGTTAGTGTCTGTAATGTCGCCTGAATCATAAGTCAATTCATCATTAAAGATTTCACTTTTTCTGTTTTCAATTGTTTTGTTACCTGTAAAATATAAATTCGCATTTTGAATTTTTGTGGATATTTTAAAAAATTAGGTTAGTGTTTCCAATAGAACGTAAAATTCTACCAAAAACATAATTGTGAAAAAATTATATTACCTGAAATTATTTAAGGAAAACCACGGTAATACTCAACAAGATGGTGGGTACAGAAATTACCGTTGAGTTGAAAATAGATGGTGTTGAAAATACGTCAGTACAATATGTGTTTTCGACAATCGCGCGTTCTCGACACCTCGATTCTGTATTTCAGCGAATAAGAAGCGGCCTTATGCTGTACCTGACGATTCACAAGCGAATTAATCGCAATATCGTGATACAAACAGTAGCTTGTGTGCCCTATCTCTTATAGACTAATGTACTTCTTTAAATTTCTGAGAATCGTTACAGCTTTAAAACTAATGGGTCTGCGCAAGACTGATTTGTTACCTGAGATTCTTTCTTGTCCGTTCGAATAATTCTCGATATCTTGCCCAGTGACGTATAAAAAGAAAATTAATATTAGATGAGTAGTCAAGATAAAAATGGCAAGAATTCCGGTTAAAATCCAAACCAATGTATTTTCGAACGATGACGTAGGGAACATTTTTGTCGCTGAAGATTTTTAATTGCTATTTCTCGTGTTTACATTTTTTATTTACACCGGAATTTATATTTTTTGATGATATCGAAATTTATGAAAGAAAAATGAACTTTTTTTCAAAATAGATATTTTTATTTGTTTTTTAATAATTATTTATTTTTTTTGTTACCCTTTGTTGAACTGTCGTTCTCATAGTTACACTAGCTAACGACCTTAATTTTCCCATTTTTTTATCAAGCTTGCAAATTTATATATTAATGTTTATATAATTACGCAAAAAAATTGTACATCCCTCTGTAAAATAGTGAGGCGTTGTTCATAGCCTCAAATATTTACTTTTTTTAACATAAATAATTGTTTTTCAAAACAGTAGTGTATTTTGTTCATAGCAGCTGATTTCATCTCTAAAAAATTCATTTTAATATTATTATCTAATTAACTTAACTCATTATATAATTTCAATTTTTACACATTTTTGTCAGAAATAAAATCTAAAATTCATTATTACTTCTTGAACTGATTTTTGATAGACCGGTCGCTTCACTAGCTGTTTGTGACAAAATACATTACTCTTAAAACTTTCATTTGACTTTATTAAACGGTTATTTCGTATTTCTCATTTACTTGGTGTTTATTGCAAATATTAATTTTATTAATTAAATTTAAAAACCTGCATTATAAAGAACAGACAAAATTTGTCAGGGTTCTCTATAATCAGGGTGTGGTGTATTTTTTTGAGCTTAGATTCCTGTTTTCTTAAGTCTAGCGAGGCTTCACCTCGCCCGATTCCTGGAAACTATCAGGAACTTTCTATTTCGTATTAAATGTGTTTAATTAAATATATCGTTTGAAATATTAAATCGTCATTATTACTTTGTTCAAATTAAACCCTATACTTGTGGAACTGGGTGGGCCCAGCGCAGAAGCGTAGCGTGCCTTGGCGGGGCCCCGTATAAAAATTTGTTTGGGGGCCCTTCCCCTGTTGAAGTAAATGACTTAAACGGGGAAATCCCGCAGCCCGCGATAACCGATGTAGGGTGTTGCCAACTTTAGAACGCACGCTTTACGCGTGAAAAAAAGAAATTGCTTTTTTGACTTTTGTCATTTCTGAAATAAAAAAAAAATTGCGAAGCTTTTATTAATTTTTGCTTACGCACGTTGGGGGCCCCCGTGGCCCGGGGGCCCCGTATAATTGATACGGCGGTAGCTACGCCCCTGGCCCAGCGGTTCCGAATTTAAAACTTAAATAAAGCAAACAAATAAATACTTATATAAGAAAAAAATTTGCAGGTGGGTTTAATAGTAACTTTTCATGTTTGTATAGCGATCATAAAATGAACCATTTATCACTAGTGCTATAAAGTAATTCAAATGAATACAATCTAAACAACTCGCATTCAGCAGGTCAGTAAATTCTATAGCAGGGTGAGTCCAAATCATGACCGACGAAAATTCCCTTCTTTGATTTCTTTTCAGTTTTGTGTCGTTTGTTATCTTGAATTAAGACGTAATAATAACATCCAAATCGTCTAAATTTTCACTCAGCTTGTTTCAGTCTGATTTAATGTGAAAACTGCATAGTTTACAGCTTCAGCTCACAAATTTTCATTCAGGATTGTGGGCTACAATTTTTGGATTCTTTCGTGAGAAATGAATAGTGGAATTTTGTAGAGTCGTGGCATATTTGTCCAGGTTCGTTGCCAAAGACAGCTAACAGTCGTTAAACTGATCGTATAAAATAACTGTTCTTGTGGAACACATTAAATTTCAAATAAAATAACCAACGAATTATTACTGCGCTGCACTATTGCATCTGTAATATATATATATATAAGTATATATATATATATAAGTATATATATATATATAAGTATATATATATATAAAACATATTATTGTGTATTGTTTTATAATGTAGGCACAATATATCAAAAGCTTTCCGTCCAGCTGCACGCTCCCAGAGCTACACCACAAAATTTTACATTATGCCGGCTGAAACAAAAACGTAATTTCATTATGGAAGTGTCTATTTATACAGGTACTGTATAAATAAAATAATCACTATTTATACGGGTACTAGATAAATAAAATAATCACTATTTATACGGGTATAATTATGTTTTGTTTTTTTTTTTTAAATTACGAACATTTTTTCAATTTTTTTTATAACCTTTCATAAAATATACAAAATAAATAAATTATGATTTTGGCGTCCCCTGAAACTGCCGCCCGGGGGAGGTGCCCTGGTTTGACTCCTTCCTAGATTCGGGGCTTCCAATTAGGGACGGTAGCGGATCCAGAGAAAAAAGGTGTTAAGGTAGTCAACAAAGGCGGCTACAGCATAAGTACCTATTTAATTAGGAAATTAATATGTTAAAATACTTTAAAATAATAAGAACTAATTTTGATGAAATTGTTTTTTCGAAAATGTTTCTAAGACTGTCACTAGTGACCGTTAACATAATTTTGAACCATTTGGAAATTTTTGTTTTCGAATTTTTTTCTAGAAACACAATGAAACATCTTGTATAAAAAGAGTACAACTTAATAGTAATATTTATATCTGCATTTCGTTTGCGTTTGAATTTACAGAGGTCTTTTAAATTACAAAATTATACGAAGGCCAAAACAATTTGTGACGTTTGTCGCCCTAGAAATATGCTTTGTCTTCTTTTGTGCTCATTTAAAATTTCATGCAATAAATTTTTTTTAGAACACTAATGATTTTTTAAATTGAAAATAATTAAGTTTTATTTATATTTCAGGTTTATTAAATGACAATTTAAATTAATTTTACATTTTACTGGGTCTGTCTTATAAATATTTTTAAAAGAGTTTCAAAGGAATAAACAAAATCTAAAATTTAATTTAACTGTCAAAGGTTGTCATTCATTGAGGACGTGTCTGTGAAAAACGACTAATGTGCAAAAAAGTGTAAACTAATAGCTTTTAAGAAGTTCCGTCTGATGTCGCTAGTATAACTTACTTTGTTGTTTTATGAAATAACCATTTTGACGTTATCAGAAACATCTTCCGCAACATATGCTGAGTACGCAACTTCCGTAACAGAAAGAATTTTACCCTCAGTGCGTGAAAAAAGGTATAACTTCAGAAATTCACGCATTAGGTACATAACTTACTACTCGTATTGCATTCGAATTTTGAACACATTATCTATCGTAGAAAGAGAGAGAGATATTGTAGATTATAGACGCTAAACATCGGAGGTCATTAGCTTGAAAACATTCTATCAAGGAGAGTGAGACTATTCTAGAACAACATTTATTACACTTATTATTAGATTAATAGCGTGTCCGCAATATACTGCAAAATCTGTCAGTGGCAGTGATATTTTTATTGCAACTACGTAGCCACCATAGCTCATAAACTGTATCGCAGGAAACAAGCCGCAACGCGGTGTGCATCAGTTATCTACTATACCGACCGTGTTACCGTTGGACAGTCGGGGGCACAGATTCTCGAACGACTGAGAAAATGTTCAAGTGAAATCAATTTTTCCCTGCGGTACAGTATTGCACATTCGGTGTTGTTTGTAACGAATAGAATTCTCCAGAGAATATTCACTATTTTCCTATATGGCGGTGATTTTAAATTATAAACGCTCGATAACTGAGGAAGCGTACGAGTTAGGATTCTCAAATACGCGAGAGAATATTTTTATCGATCAGTACATTTTTTTGTCTTTTGTGATTCGAAATTTGATAGTCTCTTAAAAAATTACGAAAATATTTGAACAGCCATAACTCAGAAGCTCGAAGAAACTTGATTTTTAAAATTTTTTTTCAATTATTTTTTATTTGTTTTTACAATTTTTATCATACAGTGGAACGCTTTGCGGGATGTGCACTTTTGGTTTTGTCAACTATTTTATGTTTTTAAAACATTTACCCCGCTGAAATCGTATATTCCTTCATTCCAACCACGTAGTTATGATTACTACATTGCCGACACATACACAGATGTGCCGATATCTTAACGTATTCTATACTCCTTAAGTCTCAACTGTCCTGGTAGAGGTCAAGATTACTAGAAACTAAAGTTGGGCGTGAGCATTGTTGAAGGTGTGTCTAGGCGAGACGCGCGAGAGGGCGGGGGAAGTAGGATTGTGACGTCACAGGAGGCTTCCAAACAATTGGAAAAAGTCTCACGTGAGGCTATTCGACATCCAGTGACGTAGCAATCTATTCAACCAATCACGCGACGCCCAACCTTCTTGTATTTAGTAGTCTTGGATAGAGGTGAAGGTATAACTACTTCTAATCGGAACAATTTTTTCACGTTCAGACAAGAATAGCCTCTATCCACCTATAAGGGTCGATATCGGTGGATATTATTCGTAAATATGTGTGGAATAACAGCTAATACACTTGTTGCTAATGCATAAGTTCAACTGCTGCAGCACAGGGGATAATATCAGATAATATCTAACGACTTTAATTAATTGCTAAATAGGATTTTGAATATAAATATTTATTTAATGCGGAATATAACATTGTTTATAGCCTAGTATTATACACACATCTGTTTGAAGTATGTTTTTAAATAAATAATACTTAATATAGGTTTCCTAAAATCCTTTTTTTGTAAATGTATATTGCAGCGTTTACAGATTCCAGTTTTTTAACAGATTACTTGCATCAAGAAATTACTGTAGTGGTCTGTTAGTATTTTTTGGTTCGGTTATTTTGAAAAACCTTTCATTTTTGTAACATATTATTTAGTAATCTATTATTTTAATTATATTTTATTTTGGTAATATTTTAATGATCTTTTATTATAGTAATTTATTCTTTTAGTAACTTACTAACGTGATTTTTCTGTTGCGATGAGACTAATTTCGTTTACCACTCTAGTGAAAAAAGCGACACTGAGAGGACATGGCGAAAATATTGCATGGAAAACTTAAAAACAAAAGATCGTTTTACGAGTGGTTTCACATCTCCTGTCCTTGTCGAATCAACTATATTCGGACTTTTTCTGTTTTATTTAATATATATATATCTTATTTTGTTTTACCTTTATAGCAAACTATTAAATTGATAGAAGTTTTGTTATGTTAGAGCAGTGGTTCTCAATCTTTTTCAGCTGACGACCCATCTTTCCTTATCGGAATAGGTACCTCCACGGTCTATCGGTCCGTAGTGGAGGGATGTAGTGGTTCTGTTGTCTGCCTCAAATGCCAAAAATCAAGAACCAAGAAAACAATCAGAACACAATTCGATTTGTTTCGATTTTTTTTATCTTTCCTAATGGTTTAGGATCGAGTCACGATCCACATGTAACCCTTCTGCGACCCACTAGTGGGTCGCGTCCCACCGGTTGAGAACCGCTGTGTTAAAGAATTATATTGCGTCAATCATTAAACTGTCTCGTCTTGATTTCAAGTTGATTTCGTCACCACCGTTATCGCCTAAACGTTTGCAATTTATTTTTCAAATTGTTGGTTACCAAAGCATTTAAATATAAAAATCCTCACGTCTTCTAGAAATTTTTATGAGTTATAACACCTGAGTACAGCGCCGGCCCTGTGGTAGAGCGAAAGATGCGGTCGCTCTAGGCGTCAGGTGGCAAGGGGTGTCAAAAAAACAAATGCGACAAAATCTCCAGCGCAAAATAATAATAATTTATTATTTATTTAACATAAAACCGACGTACAATTTACGTGAAGTGAAAGCGTCGACGGCCCAGTGGCGTAGCGACGGTGTGGCGAGCGAGACGCTTGCCTCGGGCGCCAAAATTTGATCGACTTTCGTAGAAAAAAATTTTGTTATTACCCACAAAAAAATTTTTAACATGCTTATCAAAACGACAATTATTATTTATTTTGCAATCGAGTTTTGTGAAATTTCACCTTTTCCAAGAAAAGGGGGGGGGGGCAAATTTTTGAATTCGCCTCGGGCGCCAGAGAGGCTCGCTACGGCTCTGCGTCGACCAAAGGGCGCTGAAAGACAATCTCGCTCTACCCTGATCAAGGACAAGGGCCGGCGCTGCCTGAATATTATTTTACAGCAATGTTAAAGAGAGAAACGATTTTAAGGCGCTAGCTAGAAATCGATTGGTTGGTGGGTAGCGTAAGGAGAAACTCTGTGGACACGCCCTTTTTTTGTTCTTTAACGGAATAATTTTGGAACAGGTGATTTCCCAACAGGTTCTAAATAACTGTTTTGTGCTCGTGTTGTTTTATTCTAGAGACTAAAATGGATTTTGCATCGTATTTGTACATATATAGCAATCCTACATTGCAGTGTTGATCCCACATAAGATGTTTGGCCCCAGTCCAGAGTGGGACGTGCCGTTAATTCACCGTTACATTGGAGGAGTCCCGCGGATTGACTTTGACTCCCAGACGATTTAATGCACTTTATATTGAGTTGTCTGTGAATTACGACTTCGGAGAACTTAGTAGACAGCTTTACGAGCCACCGTGCGCCATCACTACACGATTTTCTACTTAATATAACCCTATCATTATCGCCTTTTGTATTTTGTTGTTTGAAAATGCAATTTGCATGCCGCTTATGTACCGCGCGAAAGAGTAAACATATTATATTCCTGGTTAGAATTAATGTATAACTCGATTTTTAGGATTCCGTAGAATAAACGGATCAGTCGTTGGCTGTCTCTCCGTCCTTCTGTCACAGCCAATTTTCTCCGAATCTACTGAACCGATTAAGTTGAATTTTAGTACACATATGAATTTCTGTGACCCAAATACGGACGCATAACGTTAATAATTGAATTTTGAACATGCAGGTCATTTTTGGGGGGCAAATTAGAAAATTAAAATAAAAAGTCTTGCAAACTGTAGGTACCATGTGACATATCAAATGAAAGGGCTTGTAGTAAGTGTCTCAAATATATTTTTTTTATAATTTTAAAATAAATACAGTGTATACTCTTTATAACGAAACTCAAGGGATCGAGCATTTTTTATCGTTATAGAGAGTTAGCGTTATATGGAGTGAAGAAAGAAAAACAACCAAATTAACAATAATCTTTAATATGTATGTTTTTGATAAAATTAATACATATAGTCAGTTAACTTTGCCTGACGTTTCGGGGCCTCAAAGGCTTAGTCGGCGTCTTTTGTAACCTGATAAGATAACATAAACAATAACACCGACAATGACGATTTTCTGTGTCTAAATATGAACACATTTCTTCGTTAAAGAGAATGGCTGCTGCGCTATAAAGAGTGTATGCATGGGTTTTAAGGTAAACTAACCAAATTGTGATTTTTTCTATGTTATAGAGAGTTTATCGTTATAAAGAGTTTACACTGTAGTTTTAAAGTTATTTAAGAAAATAGATGAAAACTGACCGAAACTACTGATCCTATAATTTAAAAAAAATGGGAAATATAGGCCGTCACCCGTAGTTCACAGGAAAACCTGAACGAAAATCCTGTCTTAAAGTTCTCACGGAAAACGGAATGATACGGAACCTTCTCCATGAGCGTTCGGCTCGCACTTGACCGGTTTTTTCTTCTATATTCTTAGCTCCTCCGCACACGGGTCGACTGTTTTACTATTTGAGTTTCAAACCGGTTTGCAATGCGACTATTCTACAATCGATTTGAAACCGATTGACTTACTTGTCTGCTTACTAACCGCGACTGAATCTAAATCAGTTGTGTTGGTTCATAGTGTCGTGGAACAACAAGTAGGTATTCTTGAAATTACGTAGTTGAATGTAGCAGCATGTCTCATTTGAGATGCAGAAAAAAATCGCTACAGCATGCCATCACGTAACGGACTCCAAAGAGCCGACTCCGACAGCAGATCCGTGAGAGCCGACTCACTTTTTTTTGAGCCGACGGATCAACGGATCCGCATAATTCAGTGAAACACTTAACACACAGAATCACATTTTACACTTACGTATCAGTTCTTGCTTTGATGCATCTGTCTGTTCAAATGACTCATGCATCACATGTTTGGCTATGCATTCTTGATTCTATACAGGTCGTGATATGGTTGACTGAACTAGGTAACTCAGTGGCAGGCTGCAGTAACATATTCAAAACTCGGCTCTTTTTGAACCGGTTCAGTGAGCCGGCTCACATACGGGATCCAGATGCAAAGATGCAGATCACCAAAAAGACCCGTTTTTCCCATCTCTACTTCACGATTAGGGTCGTATTTACTCTAAGACTCTAAGTGCCGCCCTGGGGCACCGTGAAAAATGCTGCCTCGTTACCTAAAATCGGTAAACAATCCCGAAAAGCGGGACTGAGCCTGTCCCGCGCACATTTAATTTTGATTTAAATATCGGGACGTCCTGCCAAAATCGGGACGTCTGGAAACGCTGCAAATGCGTCTTACTTTTTTATTTGCAAACTGGACAATATGCGCCTTTGCAGAGTGCAATTTAAACTAAAATAATGATCATTTCAGACAAATTGTGGTCGACACAAAAATAGGTACTTATTCTTTTTACTAAAAATGCGTGTAAAATTCTAGACACTGATTTTTTTTTACATTTTTGTAAATAAAACAGCAGTGTTTATAATTTACACTAATATTATAAAGAGGAAAGATTTGTATTTTTGTGTGTTTGTAATGAATAAACTCAAAAACTACTGTGCCGATTTAAAAAATTCTTTCACCATTAGAAAGCTACATTCACCCTGAGTAACATAGGCTATATACCGTAAGACAAAAATGTCACGATAAACTGGTATACGGTGACACCGGGTGTTTTTATATTATACCGGGTGTTTTTAGATTATACAGGGTATTTTTAGATTATATAAAACGCGTTACGAAAAACGTCTTATACGAAAGAGACTTCGTTCCAAACGCGTGTCCCGCAACACGTTCCAAGTTTTTTTTTTAATTTCTGTTTGGGAAATAAGATTTTTCTTCGATTTTTGAACATTCACAAATAAAAGCGATTGAATTCGCGCAAATTCAATACACGTTGAGAACTTAATGATAATGATTCTCATCTTTTATATCCTATATATTACATTTACACTCGGGCGAAGCCGGACTGGGCCGCTAGTCGGTTATATTTTTAAACATCCTGTATAGAAAAGATGTAGAGATGATAATGGAGTGAAACAGCGACATATTTTCGTGAAACTGTGACACAGAGCTATTTAGCACCCTGAATTTTGCATCACACAGTCTTGCAAATATCATCACAATGACACTTTAGTCGCTAGTTCTCAATAAAGAGAAAAAGTATTTTGGTTATGAATGTTTTCAACACGATTAGGTACACTTTCGAAAAATTTTACTGTAACATGAAATTTTTGTCTCATGTTCCAAATTTTGCCGCCCCTAGAAATTTGTCGCCCTGGATACTAGCCCCTAGTGTAAATTCAGCGCTGTTCACGACCTCCAAATACGATCGCACACAATCAATTTAGAACAAGCGATATTTTTTATAATTTTACAATTTTCAATCTATTTATTTTTATTCAATATCAACAAAAATATTGCATATTTCTACGAAAATGAGTAAATATATCTCTTCGAATATATATTTGAACAAAAAAAAAAAAAAAAAAAACGAAAACAAGAATAGACAAAACAAAAACCACAACAAAAATAAAAGTAAAAAATATAACATAAATGTGAATATTTGTTTGTGTGTGTATAATATATGTCTATCTGGAAGTGTTACATGTGCCACTTGTGGTCTACTAAAGTGCATTCCGTCTCATATTTAAAAATTGTGTCGATAGTTCTTCAATATTATCCTATATGAAGGCAGATTTTTTTGTCGAATTGATGATAATATTCTTTTAATGAAAACAGTTCTTTTAGATTTTTTCTTCAAACCATTTTTAATTTATATATTTTTTTTACATTAGGCATCGATTCCTATTTTCAATTTACTGTTTTTTCAAACATTATGAAATGCTAAATTACTTCATATTTTTAGTGACGAAATTTTTGAAATCACTGAGTTTAACTTATTACACACATACATTTAAAAAAATTAAAGCTAAGGGCTTGGTAATTGCGGATTGTGTAGCAATAGCGTTGTTTATTACAAGCTCTCAGTTTCCAGGCTTTTAATCCAGGAACCGGTAAAAGTGTCAGTTGGATTTTCAATTTATTATTAAGAAAATAAATTAATTGAAAATATGGAGTGGTATACTAGGTTCAAATAACCTAGGTAATTAGTGGCGTTTGTATTTTTTTTGACAACAAAATTAGCTTTAATGTAAAAAGCTTGGAGTGCTTAATATCGGTAATAAGTTTTTCATTTACTAGTTAATTGTAAACGTTAAGCTATTATGAAAATTTAAGTAGTTAGCACCCCACGCTTTTTACAGTAAAGCTAATTTTGTTGTCAAATTATTTTGCATTTTTTAGTTCAAAGTGTTGTTTTAGTTTTTTTAAACTCTAATTTTAATTATACAACTAAAAACAATATTGTATTTAACTATGGGGTAGGCAACGTCACTGTACTGCGTGTCAGTTTGCTTGCTGTAATTTTTCAAGTTTTTTATCCTAAAAGTCCTGGTCAGGATAATTGGACAAACTTATTAAATTATTGTATTGTCATCGATCCTTGATAAGTGTGCAAAGTTTCAGTTTAATCTGACGTTTTGAAGTGGGTGAATTTCACATTAAAAGATTTCTTTGCAAACAAACAAACAGGTGTTAATTATCATCAACAGAATTAAAGGCCCGTTGTCATGGCACGTTTTTAATATTCGTCTTGAAAATTGAGGGAGTATTATTTTTTTAACCTTTCAGGAAGTTTGTTAAAAATGTAGGCTGAAAAATTTTCTGGACAATACTGATCTGATCCACACACTAAATTGGAATCGGCCATTTATTGAGTGCCCTATGTGACACAAAATGGAGGACAGTCGTGGACAGTTGTTGTCATTCGCTTCACTCCGCATGGTCTCACTGTCCCATTTCATATAATGTGTGCGGTCGTACAAAAAAGCTCAAAGCTTCTCTCTCGCATTAACGGCAGTTTCTGAAAGCTTTCTTCACGTCTTGACATCACGCCACTACTCATCACTGTGTGTCTGTACTACGCTACACTACACAGGACAAAATGAATGCCAAGACTTTTGTGTGTTGTATCTGTTTGTAAGGATTTCTGAATTCACTTTAAAAATCGACACAAGAAATCAATTTACCAGATTCACATAAACGTCGTCTATTTGTTGTTTTGTTTTTTTCCTGTATACGTTATTTCTTTCGCGCAATATAGCAAGGCGCAGCGGTTGGAGTTCTTGTAGTGAGAAGAGATCAAGTATGTAAAAAACCCGGGTCGCGGTGCCAAAACCCTGCCGACAATATAGTGTATTTGCTTATACAGGCAGTGTGGCTTTATTTTGCGAGCTTTAGTTGGTTTTTGGGCAAAACAAAAAATTTGACTCCTTAATACACCCCTTAAAATAACATTTTTTTTCTTAATTGCAATATTATTATAAATCGAACATCTATACCAAATTATATACAACTTTCAGTAAATAATTCAATATTTGTAAACTAGTGTTTTCATAAAATTTGTAAGTCCGGTCCTGTCAAGCCGATTTTATTTAAATTTTAGGAACACCTTTTAATTACTACTAAAGGGTTAAATGTCAATTTTGAAACGATTCTGATAATTTTTTCGGTATTTTGGGGCCCAAAAACATTTTTCAACCCCTAAAAACTACCCTTAAAATGCCCCGATTACGCCCATTTTAAATAGGCTTCTTGCGGTGATGGATTTCAACACGTGTACCAAATTTCGTTAAAATCAATTAACTCTTTCGAAAGTTATTGCCCGCACATATATATATATATATATATATATATATATATATATATATATATATATATATATATATATATATACATATATATATAAACATTTTCAAAAATGGTGCCAGTGTTTAGGAGGGTATGAAACGTCGAGAAATTTTAGTCCGACCCCTAGGTCCCGCCATCCGACCAACGCCAATAGTGTATGTTGCCTTATGGCAAATACACTAACAAAGGTGCCATACGTATTGGTAGTGTGTTTAAAGAAAGAAAACATTGCATAACGAAGGTTTCTTTTATATTTCCCTACAATAGGGATGTTGACTATTTTTGGGAAAGTGTTTTAAATCGTGCATAAGTACCTAATATTGTCACAAATATTTATTATTTTTATTTAAATACAACTCAAGCCTTAAAAATCATGTATTTTAAATCCCGTTTCAAATTTCGGTCCAAAACGCCAATATTAGTCGCGTGACGTCACCTCTTCATACCAAAAGAGGCTCAAAAGTTTACACGGGAGCTACCATTCTATAGATGCGTATTCTGTGCTCATAAACGTTAGTAAACTGAGGTGATGAAAAGTTGTTTCGTAGTCGTTGCTATAGTTACATGTAATTTGACGTTTCCTATAAACAAATAATAATAAATTACACACTAAATATTAACCAAACAATGAAGTTTTTTGACAGCGGCTGAACATATGACGTCATGCGCTCTGATCGGTGTCTGTTGTTACGTGACTTGAGAGTGATTTTATTAGGTTTTATTTATTAAATATTAATTAAATTCCTTAAAAATAAGGAAAAATATGGTGTTTCTTAGTATTTCTATCGTAGAAACTACTACTTATCGTTAAAATTATGTATTTATTTGAATACAGTCAACATCCCTATTGAATCATTTCCCCTTTATTCGTTACAGAAAATTTCCAATAGATACGTCGCCACAGAAGTTTTACTTAAAAAAACCGATCAAGTGCGAGTCGAATTTGCGAGAAGAGGGTTTCGTACCATTCCGTTTTCCGCGTGAGAACTTTAAGACTTAGGATTTTCGTTTAGGTTTTCTTGTAAACTATGGGTGAGACCCGACATTCCCTATTTTTTTCAAAATTTTAGGCCCAGTAGTTTCGGAGATAGGGGGGGGGGGTCAATTGTTCATCTATTTTGTTAAATAACTTTAAAACTGCTTATTTGAGACCCTTACTATAAGCCCTTTCATTTGATATGTAATACGGTACAATTTGCAAAACTTTTTTTTTAATTCTTCTTTAAAGTTCAATTCCAGATATATGTTATAATAGAAAAAACAATCAATGAGTGTTTAAATTGATTTATTTTTATTCCAATTACCCGTGATACTGTTTTCTATTATTTTTTTTTAATTTTCTAATTTCTAGCCACATATATCTCCGCCGGGATTCGAACCCGGTACCTCCCGAATGCGGGTCGAGTGTTCTCACCACTACTCTACATCGCTCGGGTAGGTGAAAAGCAAATATTAGATCTATCATCATTACCTATATAGAAAATTTAATTGATATTTTCACCCGCTGTCTGACTACAATTTTTTTAAATTTCCTTACAAGGTCGATTATTTTCAAGTTCAAAATTATAGCTTTAGAAAATTCATTCCGAATGTCTAGTTATAACTTAGTATATTTCAATTACTTATTCGCATGGATCAGAACTTGAATTTGAGGCAAAATTCATCAAGAGAACAGCAGCGCTTCAGGTGCAAACATTGAGTATTAATACAAGTACAGTAAGACCTTGCTTAACGCTGCTCCGCTTTACGCTGTTTCAATATTACGCGGTTTCTAAAATAAACGTTTAGCCACTAAATCGTGCATCGGTTTATACAAAATGATTCAAATATTGACAGAAGCTCAAAGGCAAGACGAAGTGTCATTGATGCTATATCTTGCTATCGACAACAGTTTGCTGAACGAACCAAAAAAAGGCAAACGACATTAGATGACTTCTTCGCAAAAAACAAAATATGACAAATGAAGAACCTTTCTTACTCAAACTTTTATTTGTTTTTCATAAATGTTGTATGAACAAAAATCGATATTAGCAATTAATAAATCTATAATTAATATGATAAAAAAGTATGTAACAATAAATGCTACAAAATTAAACCAAAAATTAACTAATTTTCTTGTTGTCGGTTCTGTTTCTCTTATTAAGGTAACTTTGCTTAGCGTTGTTTCGTATAGCGCAGAAACTTATTGGAACGTAACTCCCGCGTTAAGCGGGGTCTTACTGTATGTGTAAACAAGGCTTGGTATATACAATAGTTACATATTATATTTGCATAGCAATGCAGTATTTAACTGAGTTAGGAGGCCTGTTCCATACACAGTGAAATGTGCATCTGTTTAAATTAACCGACATGGAACGTTACAGCCTATTCGTCACCACTGACTCCCATTCGCGCTAATTACATTTAGAACTAGCGTTCGGCTTCACTCGCGTTAATTTTTCCCAAAAATAATAGGGGTCTTACCCTTTAAGTGTCGAACATCCTACCAAAATTTGGTTTCGATCTGCTGACTCATTTGATCGCTATTGTGCTAACACTCACCAATTACATTTAAAACTAGTGTTCAGTTTCACACGTGTTAATTTTTCCCAAAAATAACAAGGTTCTTCTCATTTGCGTGTCGAACATCCTACCAAAATTTGGTATCGATCTATTCACCCGTTTGACCGCTATCATACTAACAGACATACGGACAAATTGACTAATTGAAAGAAATACGTTTTTTTACGTTACGGAGATTTCAAGTAGTCAAAGTATATAATACTAGTGTCCCAGTCCGGCTTCGCCCGGGTGTAAATGTAATATATAGGGTATAGAAGATGAGAATCATTATCATTAAATTCTCAACGTGTATTGAATTTGCGCGAATTCAATCGCTTTTATTTGTGAACGTTCAAAAATCGAAGAAAAATCTTATTTCCCAAAAAGAAATTTAAAAAATTCTGTTGAACTTCAGAAGATCACCCGCTGGGCTAATCTAAAGATTGTCTGAAAATTTCATCAAAAATGGTCTACCCGTTTGGACTCCATAGATTACATATACATCGTCTTTTATCTATATAGATTATTAAAATGTAAAAAGTGGTTATTGTGACATAACGATAATAGTTGAACATATAGTATCGCGAAGTTTTTTGTAGTTATTGATATGTTCTTTATTATTGTAGGACATACTTTTGTTCTATCATCAATAGTTTCCGCAGCGCATGCGACGAAAGATTTATGGCATTTTTTTACACCTTGGGTTACGTTACTAAAGTTTTAGTAAGGATCCCTAATATTTTCTAGCAATAAATATAGCCTATGTTATTCAGGATGAATGTAGCTTTCTAATGGTGAAAGAATTTTTTAAATTGGCATAGTAGTTTTTGAGTTTATTCATTACAAACATACACAAAAAAATACAAATCTTTACTCTTTATAATATTAGTGTAGATGTAGATAATGAACGTTTGATAGTTAAGAAAAGGTCTCGAGACCTACTACCTATATATACCTAGTTTTAAATTTTGCTCAAAAGCAAACTTAAGTTCACATAATAAAACCACACTAGTTATATTAGCAAATACAATATTGTCAGCAAGGTTTTGCACTGCGATCGAAGTTTTTTAGTGTATTTGCCATGTGGCAACATACACTATTGGCGTCGGTCGGATGGCGGGACCTAGGGCTCGGACCAAAATTTCTCGACGTTTCATAACCTCCTAAACACTTTGGCACCATTTTTAAAAATGTTTATATATATATGTATATATATATTTATTTATATATATATATATATATATATATATATATATATATATATATATATATATATATATATACGTATATATATATGTGTGCGGGCAATAGCTTTCGAAAGAGTTAATTGATTTCAACTAAATTTGGCCCACGTGTTGAAATCCATCGCCGCAAGAAGCCTATTTAAAATGGGCCTAATCGGGCTATTTTTTAGGGGTTGAAAAATGTTTTTGGGCCCAAAAATACCGAAAAAATTCTCCGAATCGTTTCAAAACTGAAATTTAACCCTCTGGCAGTAATTAAAATGTGTCCATAAAATTTTAATAAAATCGACCTTACAGGACCGGATTTAAAAATTTTAAGAAAGACTAGTTTGCAGATAGTGAATTATTTACTGAAAGGTGTATATAACTTGGTATAGAGGTTCGATTGATAATAATATTGCAATTAAGAAAAAAAAATGTTATTTTAAGGGGTGTATTAAGGAGTAAAATTTTTTATTTTGCCCAAAAACCAGCTTAAGTTCGCATAATAAAGCCACACTGCCTGTATAAGTAAATACACTATACTTATTGTCGGCAGGGTTTTGGCACTGCGACCCGGGTTTTTTTATTTTTGTGGTGACTTCACATTGCTTGATTACTGTAAGCACAAATTATATTCATATAATAGAACACATAGTAATATGTACATAATGAATACAAACAGAGATGATGTACAGTGAGTCAGATAGGTGTATATATTGTGTGTATTATGGAGGCAATATATATTATGTACGTGGTATGCGACTAAAGTGTCATTGTGATGATATTTGCAAGACTGTGTGATGCAAAATTCAGGGTGCTAAATAGCTCTGTGTCACAGTTTCACGAAAATATGTCGCTGTTTCACTCCATTATCATCTCTACATCTTTTCTATACAGGATGTTTAAAAATATAACCGACTAGCGGCCCAGTCCGGCTTCGCCCGGGTATAAATGTAATATATAGGATATAAAAGATGAGAATCATTATCATTAAATTCTCAACGTGTATTGAATTTGAGCGAATTCAATCGCTTTTATTTGTGAATGTTCAAAAATCAACGAAAAATCTTATTTCCCAAAAAGAAATTAAAAAAAAAACTTGGAACGTGTCGCGGGACACGCGTTTAGAACGAAGTCCCTTTCGTATAAGACGTTTTTCGTAACGCGTTTTATATAATCTAAAAACACCCGGTATAATCTAAAAACACCCGGTATAATCTAAAAACACCCGGTATAATCTAAAAACATCCGGTATCACCGTATACCAGTTTTTCGTGACATTTTTGTCTTACGGTATAGCCTATGTTACTCAAGGTGAATGTAGCTTTCTAATGGTGAAAGAATTTTTTAAATCGGCACAGTAGTTTTTGAGTTTATTCATTACATACACACAAAAATACAAATCTTTCCTCTTTATAATATTAGTGTAGATAAAATTCGGAAGGCGATTCCTTAGTTGATTTTAAGGAAAAATGTCGGTAATCCTGAAACGCTTTGTTACGGAGTTGTAGCTCTTTGAATATTTGGATTTTTTATGTATGCCACCTCCAAGGTTAATAGAATACTATAGGTTGGGTGTTAACATTGTTGAAAGTGTGCCTAGGCGAGACGGGAAAGACCTTCAGACCTTTTTCCCAACTATCAAACGTTCATTATAATTAAAGAATCAAGCTAAGGGTTTCGAATGACGTAAGCAATCGATTCAACCAATCACAGACGCTAACACTTTTATAGCGTCTTACGCCCAACCTATAAATATAGTCTACTAATCTTGACGCAAGATTAGTTAAAATACCGGGAGAGAGGGTGGAGATAGTAGACCTTGAAACTTTTTTCCCAACTGTCAAACGTTCATTGTAATTGAAAAATCAAGCCAAAGGTTTGCAATGACGTAAGCGATCGATTCAACCAATCACAGACTTGACCACTTTTATAGTTTGCAAATTGTGTCACCTTTGCCCTGAAGTAAGTAGCAGTTCCTCTAAATTGACTTTATTATTTTTTTTTGTCTATGGCAATTTGATTACATTTTCTAAACAATTGTTTCTCAGACTAACAAAAATATACTTGATATAGTTGATAGATATTCAGGTCCTACTTATGAATCAATTACGCTGCTAAATTAAAATTTACTCTGGCGAAGCCAGGGCGGAGAACTAGCGAGTCTGTCTACAAATGAATAGTTAAAGATTATATAGACGCTCGACAGTTTGTCTATGACGTTCATTGTTATAAGGCTAATGCAATACAATGATGAAATTGCATTTGGAATATTTTATATTGCATTATGATTTTTTTCAGTGTCAAACAAAACGTCGACAATGTCCTCACAGCGAAAATAAGTCACCTACATCACTACAGCTTCAGGCAATTGTAAAATGTACAGCAAATTTCATGAAAATTCCTTTGATTTCAAATTTATACATGCATGATAATTGTATGTATGAGTTATTTACACGTGATTTCTGCAAGCAAAAAATAATTTTTTCATTATACCCGATTGAAAGACCAGACTTGTGAAGTATTTGAGTTTAAAGTATTTCAAAATACAAATACAAATACTTTTCTAGTATTTGTATTTTAAATACTTTTCAATAAAAGTATTTGAATTTGTATTTCACATACAAATTTTTTGGTATTTTATTTTATTTTGCAAATACTTTTTCAAATACTTAACATAGTTTTTTTGTAGTTATGAATGATTAATAAATAATTCAAGTTAACGGAATATTAATAATTACATATAAATTATTCAAACAATTCTTATTATTCAAATAATAATGCAATATCATTTCCAGATAAGAAATTATCTGTTAAGTAATTGTATTTGTATTTAAGTACTTGAAATAAAGTATTTTTTACAAGTATATATTTGCTTAAGTATATTTTTTTCATTAGCCAAGCGAGTATTTGTATTTAAATATTTAAAAGAAAGCATTTTTTACAAGAAAGTACTATATACTTGCCTAAGGATCTGTTTTAATTAGTTGAGCTTTCACACCCGCTTATATAATAAATAATTATTGCTCAAAAATATTTTCGTAGACATGACCCAAAAGTATATGTGTTTGTATTTTAAAGATTCCAAAGTATTTATATTTCTATTTCAATTACTTTAGGAACAAAAGTATTTGTAATTGTATTTAAATACTTTTAAAGAGTATTTTTCACAAGTCTGGAAAGTACGTACTTTTGGCTTCGATTTTAAGGCAAAAAGACTAACATTTATGCTCTGTTGGAATTTACCCGCACGCCATCTATAACAGCGGGCCGAAAGAAAGTAACAGCTTAACGAAAGAGTTTCTTGTGCACACTGATACGTGAGACTGCCGCTAGCCAGTAGTAGCTAACAGTTGTTGTTATTGCGTATAACCTCAAAATTGCTCACTAGAGAGTTATTAGTCTTTTTATAAAGGAAAATAATATACACCACACGGGCAGAAAGTTGAAAGCCCTGAACTGCATCATGTCGCGCAGTGCAGGGATTTGAACTTTCTGCCTTTGTGACTTTTGTGAGTGAGTTGTGACACGGAGTTTTATTTTTTAATAAGAGTACTTGTAAAGTGAGCGACACTTGTGTGCTGTCAGATAAAAAGCATCGCTTTGCCGTGTTTTAAACAAACCGATTCAAACAAATTTTGTGTTTGTTCCGTACCTAGCTTCATGCATATATCTCACAATGTAGGTACTGACACTAGAGATGGGAAAAACGGGTCTTTTTAGTGATCTGCATCTTTGCATCTGGATCCCGTATGTGAGCCGGCTCACTGAACCGGTTCAAAAAGAGCCGAGTTCTAAATATGTTACTGCAGTCTGCCACTGAGTTACCTAGTTCAGTTAATCATATCACGATCTGTACAGAATCAAGAATGCATAGTCAAACATGTGATGCATGAGTCATTTGAGCTGGCAGATGCATTAAAGCAAGAACTGATACGTAAGTGTAAAATGTGCTTCTGTGTGTTAAGTGTTTCACTGAGTTACGCGGAACCGTTGATCCGTCGGCTCAAAAAAAAGTGAGTCGGCTCTCACGGATCTTCCGTCGGAGTCGGCTCTTTGAACCGGTTCAAATCTGAGTTACCCAACTCTAACTTAAACTGCAGGCTTGTAGAGATGGGAAAAACGGGTCTTTTTAGTGATCTGCATTTTTGCATTTGGATCCCGTATGTGAGCCGGCTCACTGAACCGGTTCAAAAAGAGCCGAGTTCTAAATATGTTACTGCAGTCTGCCACTGAGTTACCTAGTTCAGTCAATCATATCACGACCTGTATAGAATCAAGAATGCATAGCCAAACATGTGATGCATGAGTCATTTGAGCTGACAGATGCATCCAAAGCAAGAACTGATACGTAAGTGTAAAACGTGCTTCTGTGTGCTAAGTGTTTCACTGAGTTATGCGGATCCGTTGATCCGTCGGCTCAAAAAAAAGTGAGTCGGCTCTCACGGATCTGCTGTCGGAGTCGGCTCTTCGAACCGGTTCAGATCTGAGTTACCCAACTCTAACTTGAACTACAGGCTTGTAGAGATGGGAAAAACGAGTCTTTTCAGTGATCTGCATCTTTGCATCTGGATCCCGTATGTGAGCCGGCTCACAGAACCGATTCAAAAAGAGCCGAGTTCTAAATATGTTACTGCAGTCTGCCACTGAGTTACCTAGTTCAGTCAATCATATCACGATCTGTATAGAATCAAGAATGCATAGCCAAACATGTGATGCATGAGTCATTTGAGCTGACAGATGCATCAAAGCAAGAACTGATACGTAAGTGTAAAACGTGCTTCTGTGTGTTAAGTGTTTCACTGAGTTATGCGGATCCGTTGATCCGTCGGCTCAAAAAAAAGTGAGTCGGCTCTCACGGATCTTCTGTCGGAGTCGGCTCTTTGAACCGATTCAGATCTGAGTTACCCAACTCTATACAGCACTCATTTCAGACAGTGTGTGTGTGGAATTATGCCGGTGTAGCGCAATGACATGTCTTCACAAATGCACTCCTCTCTCTTTTTTGTTGTCAGACTAAACGCAAGGGCTGTCAATATGCCTATTTTTAGCCGACTTCAGTTTGGTTTCTGAATTACATTTTTTCCCGTCAAAATTCACATTTCAAAATTTTTGAATATTTTTTCGTGTCCACGTCCACATTCTGTGCGTCTGTACAGTACAGGTCAAACGGATGAGAGGATTGAAACTGTTAAAATAGCGAGTTCGCCTACAAAAATTGCCCTCGTTTTACATTTATTTCCTTATGTGTGTGTGTGTGTGTGTGTGCGCGGGCAATAACTTTCGAAGGAGTTAATTCATTTTAACGAAATTTGGCACACATGCTGGAATCCTTCACCGCACAAAGCTTATTTAAAATGGGCCGGCAATAGGGTCATTCTAAGGGTTTTTTCGTTTAAATAAAAAACACTGCAAAGAAGGTGTATTTAAAAAATGTTTTAAAAAAATTCTTGGGTCTAATTTGTTGACTATTTACAATGTAGATAGTCAACATTTTTTTGTAATCGTACTGATGCACTTGGTTAAGTTTTGAACCCTAAGCAGAAAATTAAGTAGTTTCGGAATTTGCTTTCTGCATTATGTATTTCTAAAATTCTTTGCGTTTTCGGCACGGGTTAAATTGTAGAAATTGAGCTGAAATTTTAAGCTAATCATTTTTAGTGTATTTGCCATATGGCAACGTACACTACTGGCATCGGTCGGATGGCGGAATCTAGGGGTCGGACCAAATTTTCTCGACGTTTTATAAGCTCCTAAACACTTTGGCACCATTTTAAAAAATGTTTATATATATATGTATATGTATATATATATATATTTATATAATACGTATATATATATATATGTATATATATATATATGTATATATACGTATATATATATATACGTATATATATATATATATATATATATATATATATACGTACATATATATATATACGTATATATATATATATGTGTGTGCGGGCAATAACTTTCGAAAGAGTTAAATGATTTCAACTAAATTTGGCCCACATGTTGAACTCTATCACCGCAAGAAGCCTATTTAAAATGGGCCTAATCGGGCTATTTTAAGGGTAGTTTTTGTGGGTTGAAAAATGTTTTTGGGCCCCAAAATACCGAAAAAATTCTTCGAATCGCTTAAAATTTGAAATTTTACCCTCTGGTAGTAATTAAAAAGTGTCCCTAAAATTTTATTAAAATCGGCTCGACAGGACCGGATTTACATTTTTTCTGAAAACATTAGTTTGCAGATACTGAATTATTTACTGAAAGGTGTATATAATTTGGTATAGAGGTTCGATTAATAATAATATTGCAATTAAAAAAAAATGTTATTTTAAGGGGTGTATTAAGGAGTAAAATTTTTTATTTTGCCCAAAAACCAACTTAAGTTTGCATAATAAAGCCAGACTGCCTGTATAAACAAATACACTATATTGTCGGCACGGTTTTGGCACTGCGACCTGGGTGTTTTTTTATTATAAAGTACCATTTCAGGGGGTAGCAACTCCAAAAATTTGAAAAAAAATTGGCTTATACATATAAGGGCCAGTCTAATCTACATATTTAATTTTCAATGTTGATCATACTAGAAAGTTATTCGTGTGAACTTCAAGGTTTCCATTGAATGACCCACCTCACGGCTTGTTTTTATAAGCGACCCTGCTGTGGTTCGCCAGGTAAATATTGAACCGCATGTTTAATTCGAGTTTGTCACCTGTGTAGCTAACCGCGGTTTTCAACAGCAGCGTTGATTGCATCTGAATTAATTCACAACCTTACAAAGTATCCCCGTATCTGAATCCATGTTTGCGTCGCGACGCACTGTTTGCACTGCAATATTGTACTCAGTTTCGTACCTACATTATACTTTGAACTCATACAACTACGTGATATTTTTATTAGTGTATTTGCCATATGGCAACATACACTATTGGCATCGGTCGGATGGTGGGACCTAGGGGTCGGACCAAAATTTTTCGACGTTTCATAACCTCTTAAACACTTTGGCACCATTTTTAAAAATGTTTATATATATATGTACCTATATATATATATTTATATATATATATATAAACATTTTTAAAAATGGTGCCAAAGTGTTTAAGAGGTTATGAAACGTCGAGAAATTTTGGTCCGACCGCTAGGTCCCGCCACCCGACCGATGCCAATAGTGGATGATGCCATATGGCAAATACACTAATAATATAGAATCAATTTTCTTCAAGAAAAAAATATGGAGAATCCTTTTTAAAAGTGCATTCGTATAAAATGATATTCTGGTGTACTTGAAACATTTTTAAATGAGCTTACTTTTTGCATTTTGTATTGTAAAATCACAGCGTATAAGCTTAGAGGTATGTACGTACAACTTTTGAAATATTATTTTTATTTATCATTTCTATCTGTACAGTGTTTGTGATTTAGCACAGTAGCAAAAAGAACATTCATTTTTTTGATATTTTAAACACAATACATATAGTAATGTTCACTGAAAAACGTATTTAAAAAATGTTAATTGCGCACATTTAGTTTTATGATTTTTTCATTTAAACAAATTGTATTCAACATTCTTTCAAATTGCAATTACTATTAATTAAAAAAATATACAATTTTACTATCTCAACTCCACAAGTGGGAAATGCTATTAATTCAGATCAAATTTCACTTTGCACAATTTTTTTCGCGGCACAGTAAGTTATTCTTCGGTAGAGTTGGGTAGCTCAGATCTGAACTGGTTCAAAGAGTCGACTCCGACAGAAGATCCGTGAGAGCCGACTCACTTTTTTTTGAGCCGACGGATCAACGGATCCGCATGACTCAGTGAAACACTTAACACACAGAAGCACATTTTACACTTACGTATCAATTCTTGCTTTGATGCATCTGTCAGCTCAAATGACTCATGCATCACATGTTTGGCTATGCATTCTTGATTCTATACAGGTCGTGATATGATTGACTGAACTAGGTAACTCAGTGTCAGACTGCAGTAACATATTCAGAACTCGGCTCTTTTTGAACCGGTTCAGTGAGCCGGCTCACATACGGGATCCAGATGCAAAGATGCAGATCACTAAAAAGACCCGTTTTTCCCATCTCTAAAACAAATTGCAACATTAAATTCACATCATACGAAAGCTAATTTTAGCTTCGTTAACGCTAGACATGAACTTTCACAAATCACAATAGTGAGAGTTATGAATGATTCAGAAGAAATTTCATTAATCCGTTCAGTCACAGAATATTTCTATTTCGTGAGGTCGTTTCAAAAGAGGAAAACGTTAATTTTTTATAAAAATCATTTGTGGGGAAAGGGACTTGTGTTAGTAAACACTTATTTGTTATTTATAGCGACGTTTCGTCCCCTTCTTGAGACTTTTTTAAGCTTTATTAACTGTAATTAAATTATTAAAATACAATTTGTAAATTTACAATTGAAATAAAATATCAGATATTTATACACACCTATTAAATGTTTTTAGATTGGTACATAATTAGAATAGACTTAAAGTTTATTGATTATTAAGTCTTTACCTGTATTTAGCAATTATTCAAAAGAAGGCTAGGTACCTATTATATTTTCAACATGTTTGGTACTTATCTGTAACTAAATTTCTGGCTTGACTTCGCTGGGGGACTTTTTGAAAACCGAATGCAAATCAGTTCAGCTGTATTCGAGCTATAAGTAAAATGACAGACGTAGACACTTTTCGTTTTCTATTTAAATGAATGTTGATTTCGTTCACTTAAAATAAATAGTTCGAAGAGCCGTAACTGGGTAATGTAAACGCGCCTTTAAGATTCTCTTTGTGCGTAATCGCTAAAACAGATGAAAGAGATCCTGACGTCACAACCACAGTCAACTTAGACCTTATTACTAATTCAGTTCATTTAAATTGGCATTGCAGTTTACACACTTAATAAATATTTGTGTAAAAACGGTATCGGCTAGAATAAATTCATTTTATCAAAACTGCAAAGTGTCGCATACTTCTGTGACGATTTTCTTTAATATAGAGAGCCGTGTCTTTTCTTTGCGACCGAGATTTGAGCGCATGTCTGTTTGGTAAATAGATAATCCCGAATAGAAGTTAACTTGTTTTAATATTATAAAAATAATAGACATATCACCGCATACAGTAACTATGCGTTAAAATAATAATATTAGAAAAAAAAAAACTTTTTAAAGACAACCATTATTGCAGTGTACCTTGAAAGTCACGGCCCACGCTTTTAAAATTATGAACTTAAATTATTAAAAAATATGTATTATCCTTTTCAGTTGAAAAGGATAATAAACATTTTTTAATAATTTAAGTTCATAATAATAAAAGCGTGGGCCGTGACTATCATAGAGCTTACAACCTACGCTTTTATAAATATGGACTTAATTTTTATTTGATTTTACATCGTTTATTTAGAATGGTACATTTTTCTAGTTTATTTTGAAGAATTAACATCAAGGATGGAATAAGATTCCGAAACGTGAGTAAGTGCATTTTACATGCCACACACATCTAACTGCTCTGTCAGTGAAAAGAGGGGTATATCAAACAGTTGGTAAACTGCTACTTTAAATAAACGATTAATTGAGAATAATAGCTTTTGTCTGCTATAATTGTTAAGAAACATTCATTGTTGTAGCACTATAATAGAAAAATTTGTTATTCCAACACGTCACCGTCGAGATTTAAACCCGAATCTTTCCACTTTCGCGGCGGAATGAGTTAATCAATTACTCTACGGTGCACACAATTCAATTTTTAATCCTTCATAATATAGCGATTTGTTGGAATAACACATTTTTAGTGTACTTGCCATAGGCAACATACACTATTGGCGTTGGTCGGATGGCGGGACCTAGGGGTCGGACCAAAATTTCTCGACGTTTCATAACCTTCTAAACACTTTGGCACCATTTTTAAAAATGTTTATATATATATGTATATATATATATATATATATATATATATATATATATATATATATATATATATATATATATATATTTATATATATATATATATATATATATATTTATATATATATATATATATATATATATATATATATATATTTATATATATATATATATATATATATATATATATATATATTTATATATATATATATATATATGTGTGCGCGCTATAACTTTCGAAAGAGTTAATTGATTTTTACGAAATTTTGCCCACATGTTGGAATCCACTACCGCAAGAACCCTATTTAAAATGGGCCCAATCGGGCCATTTTAAGGGTAGTTTTTAGGGGTTGAAAAAAGTTTTTGGGCCCAAAAATACCTAAAAAATTCTCAGAATCGTTTCAAAATTGAAATTTAACCCTTTAATAGCAATTAAAAAGTGCTCCTAAAATTTTAATAAAATCGACCCGACAGGACCGGATTTACAAATTTTATGAAAACACTAGTTTGCAGATAGTGAATTATTTGCTGAAAGGTGTATATAATTTAGTTTAGAGGTTCGATTGATAATAATTGCAACTGAGAAAAAAATGTTCTTTTAAGGGGTGTATTAAGGAGTCAAATTTTTTATTTTGCCCAAAAAAACCAACTTAAGTTCGCATAATAAAGCCACACTGCCTATATTAGCAAATACACTATATTGTCGGCAGGGTTTTGGCACTGCGACCCGGGTTTTTCTAATATAGTGCTAAAACGATGAATGTTTCTTAACAATTATAGCAGACAAAAGCTATTATTCTCAATTAATTCAGCAAGTACGTAGCTATAAGCGTATGAAAAATATCTACTAATAATAAACGATTAATGTTATGGACTTTGAAAAAGTAATTTTGCCGAGTCTGTTCGAATCTATATTAATCGCATAGATGATATTATAATGCTATTTCCTTTTCAATTTGCTTTTCCACTTATGGCTCCATGTCTCATGAATTGTTTGTATGTTTCAGAGACGATCTCTAATTTAATTATATCTAAACATTTTAAAACAATATAACACGAAACAATTGGTTGCGATAATAGTAGATCACTGCACATGCGCATTACATGTGCGCTTATAACTTTAGCCGTCGCAAGGACCTTAAAAAACTAGTTTAACGGTTGGCTAATTAATTAAAATAATTTTCAGTGATTTTTCATTCAACACATAGTAGAACATGATTAATATTAGGAAAAATCAGGTCCTGAAATAAATTAGGTAAAAAGAATCAGGTGAAAAGACCAATTTTTACGTTTTTAATACATTTATTCGTTCTACGACGTTTCGTTGGTATTATTCCGACTTCCTCAGGGTCTCGAAAATTCTGTTAAAACGTAGTTATACCAATAATTTTTACAATAAATTATGAAGTACAATAATGCATAAGTCCAAAAACTATTAGATAAACCGATATAAAATATCTCAAAGTGTTAAAATTTATAAAATTGTCAATAATTTAAAGTTTAATTTAATTTGTTATCATTAAACTTTAAATTATTGTCAATAAATTTTAACACTGGGATATTTTATATCGGTTTATCTAATAATTTTTGGACTTACGCATTATTGTACTTCATTATTTATTGTAAAAATTATTGGTATAACTATCTTTTAACAGAATTTTCGAAATACCTGAGGAAGTCGGAATAATACCGACGAAACGTCGTAGAACGAATAAATGTGGTCAAAACGTAAAAATTGGTCTTTTCACCTGATTCTTTTTACCTAATGATTAATAATAGGTAACAGATAAATAAAAATACTTGAAAATTCTACAAAAATTATTATTAAATTATTTCTTGATCGTTTCGGACAATAAGTCCATCCTCAGGAATATAAAACATATATTTTTACTAGTTATATCAGATAAATAAAAACACTTGAAAATTCTACAAAAATTATTAGTGTATTTGCCATAAGGCAACATACACTATTGGCGTTTGTCGGATGGCGGGACCTAGGGGTCGGACCAAAATTTCTCGACGTTTCATAACCTCCTAAACACTTTGCCACCATTTTTAAAAATGTTTATATATATATATTTATATACGTATATATATATATATGTGTGTGTGTGTGCGGGCAATAACTTTCGAAAGAGTTAATTGATTTTAACAAAATTTGGTCCGAGTGTTGAAATCCATCACCGCAAGAAGCCTATTTAAAATGGGCGTAATCGGAGCGTTTTAAGGGTAGTTTTTAGGGGTTGAAAAATGTTTTTAGGCCCCAAAATACCGACAAAATTCTCAGAATCGTTTCAAAATTGACATTTAACCCTTTAGTAGTAATTAAAAAGTGTCCTTAAAATTTTAATAAAATCGGCCCGACAGGACCGGACTTACAAATTTTATGAAAACACTAGTTTGCAGATAGTGAATTATTTACTGAAAGTTGTATATAATTTGGTATAGAGGTTCGATTGATAATATTATTGCAATTAAGAAAAAAAATGTTATTTTAAGGGGTGTATTAAGGAGTCAAATTTTTTATTTTGCCCAAAAACCAACTTAAATTCGCATAAGAAAGCCATACTGCCGGTATAAGCAAATACACTATATTGTCGGCAGGGTTTTGGCACTGCGACCCGGGTTTTTATTTACTTTTCTATGTTCGCACCTAGAAAATAAATTAATTTACCAAATTTCACTTATCGATTGTTTTTAATTGTCATTGTCTAATAGAAACATTTTGCATATGCATATAAAAATATCGACAAATAGGAAAATAATAATGAATTTTATGTTGAAAATAATTGTTCGACATCAAATCATTATTTAATTAAAATTAAATAATGATTTGTATTGTTAGAAATAATTAAAAAATACACATGATATCAAGTATTTTTAATTAAAATTTAATTACTTTTATTAATTTAATATGCTGGAACTGAATTTAAATAAAATCGCACATTTTAATGACGTTTTACATTTCATTTATTGTCGAAAAAGGTGACCATTTAATTAAAAAAAAAAACACACACTCAGACACTGACACAAATACACACGCGGTTTATAAAAGTTTGAAGTGGAATTGCAAATAATGAATTTTTATTAGGAATGTCTATTTTAAAATTTCTTTTTTGAAGTTGTACTTCTTTTGGTGAATTAAGGGTAAAATTTTCTTTGTTCGGATGTTGCGGAGGCGCCAAAATCATAATATAATATGTTTGAAAATTGATAACAAATTATTAAAAAAAATATATATATTAAGGGGTTCTTATTCTCCTCTCGCGGTCACAAAAAATGCCAATATATAATTATGCGAGTTTTTTTAAACAATTTTTATCTCCAACGCTGGAACGGCTCGAAAAATTCGTAGATCCGAGGTTGACAATAACTCGTCATAAAATAGTGCTTTACTAGATACATAAACAACTACAGTAGAACCTCGATAAGTTAAGAACCTCTGTAAGTTAAAAAATTTTTGTAATGCCCTTCCCCTGAAAGCATAAAAACTCCATTACTTAAATCAAAAAACCTCGGTAACTTAAACAAATATTCTGAACATCGCCCTCGATAACTTAAAAAAACCCGAGTCGCAGTGCCCAAACCCTGCCGACAATATAGTGTACTTGCTAATACAGGCAGTCTGGTTTTATTACATGAATTTAAGTTTGTTTTTGGTCAAAATAAAAAATTTAACCCCTTAATACACCCCTTAAATTAACAGTTTTTTTCTTAATTGCAAGATTACTATCATCGAACGTCTACACCAAATTAAATACATCTTTCAGTAAATAACTCACTATCTGCAAACTAGTGTTTCCATAACATTTGTAAATCCGGTCTTGGCGGGCTGTTTTTTTTCAAATTTCGGGAGCACATTTTAATTGCTACTAAAAGTGTAAATTTCAATTTTGAAACGATTCTGAGAATTTTTTCGGTATTTTTGGGCCCAAAAACTGTTTTCAACCGTAAAAACCACCCTTAAAATGATTCGATTGGGCCCATTTTAAATAAGCTTCGTGCGGTGATGGATTCCAATATGCGTGTCAAATTTCGTTAAAATGGATTAACTCTTTCGAAAATTATTGTCCGTACACATATGTACATATATATATAATTTTTCCAAAAATGGTGCCAAAGTGCTTAGAAGGTTATGAAACGTCGAGAAATTTTGGTCCGACCCCTAGGTCCCGCCATCCGACCGATGCCAATGGTGTATGTTGCCATATTGCAAATACACTAATAATATTTTGGTGACCTCCATAAGTTAAAGTATTATCCTCTATTGAACTAAATACATCCTCTATAAAATCCACAAACCTCGGTAAGTTACAAGTTTTACTTTGACAACCTCTCTAACTTCAACTCACGATAAGTAAAAAACTCGATAACTTAATTTTTTAACGTTTCCCTTGGATCTTAACGTATCGAGGTTCTACTGTATTATATTTTCAAAATGTCCGTTATTTTATTTTACTTCTCGTCGATTCAATTTTTATTTCAAAGCTAGATTTATTATATTATGGTCGTACTTTATTGTACTGTTTGAAGCTGTATCTCTGAAACTTTTGTCTGTTACGTTTGTATGTCTTTCTGTCTATTTGTCTGTCGACTCTACAACATATTTAACTATTTATAACGTCTACATTGCTACCAGTTTGTGGATAAACACTTCAAATTGTAACTACAATAATATCAAGCGCTATCTTTATGCTTGTGTTGTCAAAGTGAATTATTTAACTGTATTCATTTAACTTTCACAGAGCTCACAACTGTTTGTGTTTTGTTTAAAATAGATAAATTAAATGCATGCCTCAAAGTGTGATGTATTTTGATTAGAGCTGCAGCATTTTTTAACTTATCATGTCCGTAGGCGGGGCTGTAGCCCACAACTAGAACCACATTTTGGAGCGCAACTTCAGACATTTGAAATAAAGCGCAAATATACAAAACGGGATGTTTATCATTTGCTGGTTATTTTTAAAATAGCGCGTTGGCATTTTATTAACAGTAAAAAACACGTTTTCGGTATTTTTACCCGACCGCCAAGGAGGGTTATGTGTTTGGCGCGTATCTATGTATGATTTATTCTTTACTATCTCGTATCTTCCAAACGACTGGACGGATTTTTAAAATTAAGGTATTGCTGGATTTGTCTCGGCAACCCAAGTGTCCTAGAATAGAAAAGTCAAAATGAAGAATAACAGGTGCCATAATGTGTGGCTCGAATTTTTTTTCCAAATGAATCAAATAGGGTATCAAAATGAAGAATATTAAAAGGTAATTATAAAAATATATACAACTTATATTTTTTTATGTAATTTGGAAAGGCAAGTTGCAAAATGAAACTATTAATTGAACCATTCCATGATATTTTTACCTCAAAAGTATCTTAGTGCCTATTTAAAAAAAAACCCGGGTCGCAGTGCCAAAACCCTGCCGACAATATAGTGTATTTGCTTATACAGGCAGTGTGGCTTTATTGTGCGAACTTAAGTTGGTTTTTGGGCAAAATAAAAAATTTTACTCCTTAATACACCCCTTAAAATAACATTTTTTTTCTTAATTGCAATATTATTATCAATCGAACCTCTATACCAAGTTATATACACCTTTCAGTAAATAACTCACTATCTGCAAACTAGTCTTTCTTAAAATTTTTAAATCCGGTCCTGTAAGGTCGATTTTATTAAAATTTTAGGGACACATTTTAATTACTGCCAGAGGGTTAACTTTCAATTTTGAAACGATTCGGAGAATTTTTTCGGTATTTTAGGGCCCAAAAACATTTTTCAACCCCTAAAAACTACCCTTAAAATGGCCCCATTACGCCCATTTTAAATAGGCTTCTTGCGGCGATGGATTTCAACACGTGGGCCAAATTTAGTTGAAATCAATTAACTCTTTCGAAAGTTATTGCCCGCACACATATATATACAGGGTGTCCCATAAGTCGACGTCCAAACGAAGTGAGGTGATGGGGGAGGTCATTTCCTATCAAAATAACCATAAATGTGATTATCCAATTGTTTACGGTTCGAAAGTTATTTCAATTTTTGTATTTTTCTCTGAAATCGTGTAGTGCTTATACTAAAAAATTAATTTAAAAAAATCTGAGTTGTTTGGTTGATTTTTTTTTTTAATAGGATCCTGAAGGGTCTGCCTTTCCAAAAAAAATAATTTTCATGAGCTCTATTATCATCTGTCAAATAAAAAAAATGGTTTTGTAAACACTTTTCGGTGGCAAGAAAAATATATTTGATTTTAAATTCACGTTGACAGAAAAAAAGTGTTATAAAAAAAATTGACCAATTATCAGAAAAACTTGTCCATTTAATAGAGATTCTAACGCGGTATATTACAACTCGTTATTCATGACAGTTTTTTTTATAACAATTTTTTTACATGCAAGTCGTGTTTGTTAAAAAATACATTTTCGAAAATTTCAAAATCTAAGTTGGCTAGTCTAACACAAATGAACCAAATTTTATTTAAAGTTACAACAAATGTTCGAAATTAGTCGAAACGCCCGTTCGTTATTTTGTATTGTATTGGTCGCAATTCTTATTTTTTGCCGCAGCTGATGTTCGTTTTGGTTTTCTGTCGCGTAGACCAGTTCTTTGAAGTAACCCCATAAAAAGAAGTCTAGGGGGTTTAGGTCAGGTGACCGCGGTGGCCACTGGATGGTTCCTTCCCTTCCAATCCAGCGATTTGTGTATTCGGTGTTGAGGTATCGTCTCACTACTAGAGCATCGTGCTGCAACCACATGTTTCGGCGTATTTCTAGCGACACGTGTTCCAGTAAGCCGCCCAAATCATTTTGCAAAAAATAAAGATATGCATCGCCCCCGATCCTTCTGGGTAGCTCAAGGGGCCCAATCATTTTACCTTCAACAATTCCCGCCCACATGTTGACCCCAAACTGATGTTGAAAATAGTCGTTTCTTATAGCTCTAGAGTTTACATAGTCATAAGAGTGAAAATTATGGATGTTGAATACTCCCGTCCTTCGAAAGCTCGATTCGTCACCCCACAAAATGTTATTAAAAAACTGAGGATCTTCCCTGTTCCGACGTAGAATTTCTCGGCAAAATTGCACCCTTTTGTTATAATCAGCGGGTAAAAGTGCTTGCACACGTTTCACATGGTATGGATGTAACTGATCCCTTTTTAAAATACGGTGCACTGTGGACCTCGAAACTCCCGAACGTCTTGACAAACGACGAACACTTGTAGATGGGTCCTCTGTCACCATTCCAATTATTTCATCTTCGTCGATGCCAAGTCTAGGTCTTCCAGCTCTTTGCTCATTCCCAGGGATTTCACCTTCTATGTACCGCCGATGTATACTTTGGAACACCCTGTGGTCAGGATAGTGTTCTTGGTTGGGATATCGTGCCCGATATTCGCTTGCAGCAGCCCGAGCATTCTCGTCACAAAACCCATAGACATAGTGCATTTCTGCATACTCCCGATGGGAATAAATAACCATTTTGATGCGTCCAACTTGAAAAGAGTCCAAATCACAAACAGGATCGAAGTTCAAATTACCAAGCGCAGGTCCAAATAACAAAGTACAAAATGAAAAGTCAAGTCGGAGGTTTACTAGTAATAAAACGAATAGCGAGCATACATTAGAAGTAGTGAATGAAAGAGGAACGGATTAATTTGTTTAAGTCGTTCCAGCCAACTTAGATTTTGAAATTTTCGAAAATGTATTTTTTAACAAACACGACATGCATGTAAAAAAATTGTTATAAAAAAAACTGTCATGAATAACGAGTTGTACTATACCGCGTTAGAATCTCTATTAAATGGACAAGTTTTTCTGATAATTGGTCAATTTTTTTTATAACACTTTTTTTCTGTCAACGTGAATTTAAAATCAAATATATTTTTCTAGCCACCGAAAAGTGTTTACAAAACCATTTTTTTTATTTGACAGATGATAACAGAGCTCATGAAAATTATTTTTTTTGGAAAGGCAGACCCTTCAGGATCCTATTAAAAAAAAAAAAAAAACAAACAACTCATAGATTTTTTTAAATTAATTTTTTAGTATAAACACTACACGATTTCAGAGGAAAATACAAAAATTGAAATAACTTTCGAACCGTAAACAATTGGATAATCACATTTATGGTAATTTTGATAGGAAATGACCTCCCCCATCACCTCACTTAGTTTGGACGTCGACTTATGGGACACCCTGTATATATATATATATACGTATATATATATATATATATATATATATATATATATATACGTATATATATATATATATATATATATACATATATATATAAACATTTTTAAAAATAATGCCAAAGTGTTTAGGAGGTTATGAAACGTCGAGAAATTTTGGTCCGACCCCTAGGTCCCGCCATCCGACCGATGCCAATAGTGTATGTTGCCATATGGCAAATACACTAACAACAATTTCTGTGCATACTTGATAATGGCATAACCACGATATAAGAAAGAATGGTAGGTAGTGTATTTTATATTCTTTTATACATGGAAGGAGTGAATCTCTTATTGGGCGAGTAACGGAGAAACCGGCGGAGCAGCGCTGCGAGCACACCAGAAATGCTTGCTGTGTTAAAAGAGATGCGTAACGGGTTTGTCTATGCGTTGGCGTTGCGTAAATTATACTTTGAAAATTGAATTTTTTCTTTTTACTCTTTTTAACACGGCAAGCATTGCTGCTGAGCTGGCAGCGTTACTCCGCGGGCTCTCCCAATATGAGAGATATACTACCGAGCTGGGTAGAGTAGTGATGACAGCACTAGACTCGCATTCGGGAGGTACTGGGTTCGAATCCCGGCGGGGGCAGATGTGGCTGGGACTTTTTCCTACTGCCTCTCGCCGAGAATCGGTAATTCCTGTACGGACTATCTTGATTGAGGTTTTCCATGGTTTCCCTCAATCAATTCCAGATAAATGTCGAGATGGTTCCTTATTTGAGGCCATGGCCGATTACCTATCAAACTCCTAGTTCAAAAATTACCTACCTTATCCTAATTTCCTATAATTCCTTCATTCGCCCATTGCTATTACATAAGTTGAAGTTGTAAAAAATGTAGAAAATAACGGGAAGTGGTAGATGAAAAAATAGTAAAGGTGCGAATGGCGTCTGTTATGACATAAAGTCGAGAACCGGACGTTAAACGCATTATTATTATTATTATACTATCATTCTTTCTTTTACCGTGAGCATAACATATTTCCATAGTGACATAACACCAGAACCGACCTCAAAATTTAATAAAATTTAATTAAACTTTGAAAGCCTGTTGCTCTTTAATTTTTGAGTTTTGAAAAAAAAGTTACTTGAAATATTTTTTCGCCTATTTGATTTCTACACGCTGTTAAAAAAATCGACTTAAAAAATCACCTGTATAGTATTAAAACTAGTTTAGCGTCAGTCAAACACAGGTAGTTGCATAATAGTGCGACGTACTATAATATTATATTACATAATATAGCTTTGTTTCTGACATGTATTTCGCATACGTCACTCAGATTAGATAGAAATCCGCCTGTTCTTGTATTCTCTAAAATGTCACTCATAAGTTTGTGTTGCCGTCTTGTCTCGACGAGAAATGCCCATTCTCGTTCTCGTCTCCAGTTTACCAACATTAAATTTCGGAGCTATGGTTTCGCCCTACACACAGCACAAAAATATATAAATAACCGAACGTATAACTCTCTATTACACGCTTTATTTTTTCCTGTAAGCTCGGTGCTCGGTTAACCTGAGATTCTATCCTGAAACGGCCAGTGTTATACCGTCTCCAGTTACATTGTTTATGTATTTGTTTTATTTCATTTTAAAATTGTGTTTGCTATGATAAAAATTAAACAAAAGTTTTTTTTAAATATAGAATAGAATAGAATACATTTATTATCTGAAATAGCCAACAAGCAGGATTCGTCAAATTAAATACAATTTAAAAAATACATTATAAAATCAAATATACGTATCATAAAATTCAAGCTTTAATTAATGATGACTTAAGGACTCTTTTAAATTTAGACAATGGTAATTTCTTCATGTCAGTAGGCAGACAGTTATAGTATTTTAAAGCCGAATATTCAGGGCTATTACGAAAAAGACGTATGTTAGGTTTGGGAAGCAAAATCCAGTTATTACGTGTTTTATAATTATGCATTGCATTGTGAGTTGGATACTTACTAATATATTTTTTCAAATGACATAGCCAGTGATAGATATATATTGATAGAACAGTAAGAATTAAATGTGTTCTTTGGCTTAGTACGTAGTGTAATTAGCCATAACTTGTTTTATTTAATAATAATATACTGTTAGATAATTAAATAAAAATTGTCCAATATTCAGGTAAAACTTTAATTAAACTTAAAACAACAGATAATAACAAAATAATAGCGGCCATGTAACCTCAGCAGTTATCACAACTTCGACTCTCCATAAGTGAATGCGTAGCTGACGAGTGGCGGCTTAGCCCTCCGTATATTTCAATAATATTATTTACATAAATAGACACATTAAAAATGAAACACAGACAGATAAGGCGTGTATATCTCACAGTTGATGTTAAACGAAATATAGACCGATAATACATGCATATATCTAATAATAATTAATATATCAAATAATTCGACATCACGAAACATCCAGGAGCATGGGCGGGATTCGAACCCACGACAGTGCGGTCTATAGAAGCCACGACGCTGACCACTACACAACACTGTCCTCATCAAAACCTTAAATATATAAACTAATTAGGTACTATATAAGAATATGTTAATTCTGCAATGCTTCAGAACGAGCTATATAATTGTTACAAACACTCTTTGTTACAATGCTAAATTAGAAAAAAATATTTTTTGTCCACTGTCACCGTCGGGACTTAAAGCTGTCGGAACGCTCTGAATTTTGTTTGTGCTGAGACCCAGCGGTAAGGGGCGAGGTAGGCAAAAGACATATTGTGGGTGTGACCTTCTTTAGCTCTGTCTCGCTCAAATCATCCGCACGTTTCAATTTTTGGCTGGTGCCAACTACGAGGGTAAAACATTTTTTTTGCAAGGGTACCGCTGTCAATTGATTACTCTAATTTTTGGAAATATTTTGAAGATTTAAAAAACTTTTCCGAAAAAGGAAGAGTCACTTTAGGTTTGTGATGGAACAGTTTTGTGAAATAAGTACGAATAAGGTCATAGTGTGACATTGAAAACGTGTGTTTTTTTAGCACAATTAATGCCAAATTTTTTCTAGTAAATCGTACATAAATTACAAAAGTAGTCCATTAGAGACCTAGATTTGTCCTTTATCTTCCTTATAGAGAAAGAATTTTTGCAGAATGTTGCCGAATATGTCTACAATCAGTTGACAGCCAAAGCTCTATTTTTGGCTTAAATTCAGATCGTTCCGACAGCCTTAAACCCGAATTTTTCTACTTTCGCGGCGGAATGAGTTAATCAATTACTTGATTATTAATTGATTAACTCATTCCGCCGCGAAAGTGGAAAGATTCGGATTTAAGTCCCAGCGGTGACAGTGGACAAAAAATAAATTTTTCTGATTTAGCATTGTAACAATGAATGTTTACAACAATTAAGTACGCCTATCTCATCTTTTACTCGGAACCAAGGTCACGAATCCGTTGCTGGCCTCCGAGTTATACTTCTGGTTATTTACTTATTCTAGTACCCATGGACAGGACAATCCCCAGAAAATATGTCTTGAGAACAACAAAGGGATCCAGTTTTTTTTCAATTTGAGGTACGGAATACCACAAAAAGTTGGACGTCTTCATTATGCTTAAAATACTTCATTTAAATTATTCGTGTTCTTTTAAGTTTGAGGAAGAGCGAATGCTGGGATAGACAACTCATAACGTGTCTTTATTTGCCAACAGATTCACCTTTTGAGCGCTACCGTTTAACTCAGCATTCTCTTATATTGTCGTCGTTAGTCTCTATCTTTCTCTATCTCGCTAATGTCCTTATTCGCCCTCTCTCTGTCTTCATCATATATGCGTCAGTCAGTGTCTTCATCATGCGGTCACACGCGTACATAAAATACGTAAATGCCTCAACGCAAAAGAAAAGATTATCACCGGATGCGTATAAACATTCTGTTGGTATTTTTTTATAATATACGTTTTAAAATTACATTACATACTTGTTTTCGACGCCGAAAGTTGACTGTTAAAACTCATGCATGCGCAAATCATGTTTCCGTTCCTTGAGAAAATCTTTTCGATACGAAACGAAAGTGGTGTCATTCTACGCGATGATTGTAAACTATTTCCGATAGTGAGAATGACAATCGTGAATTCTCGGTCACCTTCGTACCGATACGTAACCTGAGACGTTGTCAGTATTTAGCTCTCAACGAAACAGACATTCTTTACGTTAAGTTCGCGGCACACGATGTTGGTTTTGTCGCTGGATTGGCTACTTGTTTTTGCTTCTAGAGACTAGACGTGCTATGACGCTGAATGTTGTGATGATTTGAATGCGTGTTGGCGTCACGCAATGCGCGTTCTGAAACTAAATTTGTAGGTTTTGTTCGAATATCAACAAAAATGGACGACACAGCGATTATAGCAGATGTTGTTCGTCGCAGACGAATAACAATTATCGCGTTTTTAATTATTTAATTACTGTATATTTAATTAACTATGAATTGACGCAAATAATAAAAGTATACGCTATGACGCCATGTTTGTTTATGGTGTTTGCCTACGCGATAAAATACTGTTTTCAGAGAATCAAGCACAAATATAGCTTCGGTTCTAATTCTAAAACCTAGTCTGTGATCAAGCAATGGCTTCATTTCCTTCATTGCTGGGCAGCCTACAAGTCTCAGCAGCGAATCCAGAGTTGCGTGCAACTAGCTTTAGGCGTATAAATATCTAATTCAAAAGGAAAAATTCTTTCGAATTATTTATAATCTAATCGAAAAATGTCTGGTTGTTCGATTAATTTTGTCACCCCTGATTTGGAGTACCTAACTGTCAACCGTGGAATTTTATGTACGAGTACGCAACCGGTCGTATATAGTACTTACAACCAGGTACTGAGTACAATCAGCGGAACACCGTAGGCCGCGCACGGAGTAACTGCTTGGTAAAGTAAGGTAGATTTCTTGATAGAGTAATGTAGGCAGATTGCATTGACTTAATGAATAGATTGTGCAAAGAAGGTAGACCAATGGTGACTGCTCACTTTACATATCTTTCTTGTAAGAACCAAACTAGGACCTACTCTGTTATTTTGTATCAGAAATATGTAAAAACTAATATTTTAACCTGTCTTCACCAGGTCGTTATGAATATTTGGAATATTAAAGTATTCATCAAATAAATTTGAAAATAAAGAGCTTATAACTGAAAACGTGGCAGCAACGCACTCATATATTATATAAACATTTTTTTGGCGTAACTTCCGCTCACTTTTGACAACTAATCAATAAAATTGATAGATATAACTCAAGGTTATAGTAGCGTACTTATAGGTTGAGCGTAAGAGGCTATAAATGTGGTCATGTCGGTGATTGTTTGAATCGATTGCTTACGTCATTCTAAACCCTGGGCTTGATTTTTCAATTATAATGAACGCTGAGCAGCTTGGGAAAAGGCTTCATTTCAAGTTACGGGTCTGCTTCCCCCGTCCTCTCTTCCGTCTCGCCTAGTCACTCTTTTCAACAATATCACGCCCAGCTTTAGTCATCTACTGACCTTGAAATGCAACATTGATGTGATATTGTAGCGCCCCCCCCCCCCCCAATGGTTACGCCACTGGAAGTGATAGACGTTTCTGGAACGGTCGAGAATAGCACGCCCCCAATTGTTACGCCACTGGAATTTGACAGAGGCTTCTCAAACCTTCTAGAGTCGAACCTCTGCGGGTATAAATAGGCGAACGCGGAGAAGGTCAGGCATTCAGTCAGTCAGCTGCTTGCTTGCTAGTTAGGGCACAGTCATTCAGTAGAAGCGGTCACGCGGCGGACAGCAGAAATAAATAGCATTTAAATTTCGGTGCGTGTGTATTGTGTAAATAGTTATTGTTGCGTTATTATTTATAAGAATCAGTTTGTTTGTTTCATTGTTCAGTTTATTTAATTATTAGAGAAATGCGTTTAATTTATTTCATTGTTGTAAGAGAAATACTTTTTAGCTATTTGTTTTGTATTTATTAGTGTATTTGCCATATGGCAACATACACTACTGGCGTCGGTCGGATGGCGGGACCTAGGGGTCGGACCAAAATTTCTCGACGTTTCATAACCTCCTAAACACATTGGCACCATTTTTAAAAATGCTTATATATATATATGTATATATATATATATATATATATATATATATATATATATATATATATATATATATATATATATATTTATATACGTATATATATATATATATATATATATATATATATATATATATATGTGTACGCGCAATAACTTTCGAAAGAGTTAATTGATTTCAACGGAATTTGGTCCACGTGTTGAAATCCATCACCGCAAGAAGCCTATTTAAAATGGGCGTAATCGGGCCATTTTAAGGGTAGTTTTTAGGGGTTGAAAAATGTTTTTGGGCCCCAAAATACCGAAAAAATTCTCCGAATCGTTTCAAAATTGAAATTTAACCCTTTGGTAGTGATTAAAAAGTGTCCCCACAATTTTAATAAAATTGGCCCGACAGGACCGGACTTACAAATTTTATGAAAGCACTAATTTGCAGATAGTGACTTATTTATTGAAGGGTGTATTTAATTCGGTGTAGACGTTAGATTGATAATAATATTACAATTAAGAAAAAAGGGGTTAAATTTTTTATTTTGCCCAAAACCAAACTTAATTTCACATAATAAAAGTATAAAACCACACGGCCCTATACAAGCAAATACACTATATTGTCGGCAGGGTTTTGGCACTGCGACCCGGGTTTTTTTCGTTTGTTGTAAATAAATCAATTTTAAACCACCAGAAAGAACACTTTTGTTACAATATCTTCGATATTAGTATGAACTCTCATATCCAGAGTTGCAAAAATAATAATCCAAAAATCAAGCATTATTTTTTAATGGATCATTTAAATAATTTCAGTCCTGGTCTACAATTTTCGTGAACTGTATCTATTATAGAAATTACGTCCTGCAATTTTGAAGCTTCGTTTCGAAATCAAGTTCTTCTTCCTATATCTGGCAATCCCATTGCTGAAATAGGAAATGCTTAGTCTATTCAATGTGAGTCAATGACAGGTATGGTGGGAGAGTGTCGGGTTACAGCTCTTATATGCGAGTTATATAATCCTACTTAAAGCGGTCACATGCGTGACTACGCCCCAAATGATGTAATAATAACGCGAGCCGCTCTCTTCTTTCTCTTCTTCTTCGTTGCGATTTCGTACACACCTTCGAAGGGCGTAGGTACAACACAATTTTATCTACACCGGCCAAGTTCTAAGATCTTGACCTCATAGGTCCATTTTTTCTGGTAACTTAGATACTTAGATAACAGTACGTTATATGCAACAAAAAAATATACGTTTTGAGGGAATTGTCAAGACAGGGGCGTAGCTACCACCGTATCTACCGTATCAATTATACGGGGCCCCCGGGCCACGGAGGCCCCCAACGTACGTAAGCAAAAATTAATAAAAACTTCCCAATTTTTTTTTTATTTCGGAAATGACAAAAGTCAAAAAAAGCAATTTCTTTTTTCCCGCGTAAAGCGTGCGTTCAAAAGTTGGCAACACCCTACAGCGGTTATCGCGGGCTGCGGGATTTCCCGTTTAAATTTACTTCAACGGGGGAAGGGCCCCCAAACTAATTTTTATACGAGGCCCAGCCGAGGCACGCTACGCTTCTGTGTCAAGATCTAGAAAACTTGCAGTTTTGCAGAATTATCGATATATGGTTTGGTACTCTGAGCCAAGATTAAGAAAAATTATTATGATGTGTTAATGTCGTCTTAGAAGTGCCATGGAAATGACGGATAAATAGTTCCCTGGATTAACGGCTATTTATAGTTAAAACTAGCTGATACCCTCGACTTAATATAATAAACAACGCAGACGATGTAGCGGGTATCAGTCTAAAATAAAAGTAGACTAAGTTAGTCCTTATAACATTAGCTATCTGTCGTGAAAATCAGTGCAGCTGTTTCGGAGAGCCAAGCCCCTAGCTGAGCTCCGATTTGTACTACGCGTCATAGTCTACGGGGCCTCTCCAAAGTCCAAAGTATATACTTTGAACTTCTAGGACTTCAGGAAGTACCTTAGAGGTTTTGATGATCATCAGTCAGTGAGTGAGTCAGTTACGAAATCGAAGTATTTCAGATGTCAATAAATCTAAAACCATAAAAGCCAGATAATTGATACGTGGTGTGTTTGATAAGTCTGCTAAGGACATCTTATCCTGAAAATGTCAGCTTTCTAGCGTTATCCAGACCGAAGCTATGGCGGTTCAAAAATACGACGAAACGCTTCCAGAAAAGAGAGAGGTAGTGCCTCGCTTCTTTTGGCTCGTCTTGGCGGAAGCATTAGAATGTATTATTTGCATCCGGTTTTTAAATTTGAATAAAAAAAGATATGTTTAACAATAACCTAACTTTATAATAAAATACTCGACAGGTTCAACGCGCTTCAATATTTTCCTTTAGAATAATTCGATTTTCTCAGTTTTCACGCCATCTGAAGTAGTTTGCAAAACCCCCGAGTACTTTTTGTTCGGTCAGTTTTGAAGTAAGTCTAGAGAATTGAAGCCTTTGATGTTAGTTTTACTCTTTTATACAAAAGGTGTTTGCTTTAGAGGTCTGGTTTTGATCGTTACTTTTTCTTTCACATAACTAAAATGAGAAGGATGTCAGTCTTTGGAAAAGCGAAGAAAACTAATTAGCTTTGGAGTACTTGACGCATCATCAAGTGATGGTTGGTGTTGTAAGATAAGTTTATTGAAATAATTATAGACGGAATGTTCCGAAACAGTTTAAGGTATCTGATCCCTCAGAAGTCAGACTGTAAAATATGCTGTCGGAAAATTTTAAACTGTGGTCGCAAGATTCATTTTATTACTGCTTTTATTAGCTGTGGTTAAGCATTAAAATTTGGCTTGCTGCTTAAACATTTCAGAAAACAGATATTTTTGCATTAAAAATTCAATCAAAGAACGTGATATTCGTCAAGGCTTTTTTTAGAGCACGTCACGGATTTCGAATTACGGGAAGGCAAATTGATGTTATTTTGAAGTTTTTTCGTCACAAACTTCTGTTAAAAATACTGACAAATTTGATGTACTTAATATTTTTTTTTATTCTAATTTGTTTCTGTACAAAAATTTGTGTAAAACATGGTAATTTTCTCGTTTTTATTTGATTTTAAATCGTTTATTTAGATTAAATAAACTGTTAGAACTTGACTAAAAGTCATATGGAAAGAATTGTACACATTTCTATAGTTTATTTTGTAAGCATTATTCCATCAAAGATTGAATAAGATTTTTCATAGAAATTAGAGATTTTTGAAACGTACAGCTGGCACTTAGTAACCTTAATAGACATATTCAAGACTATAACGTTAGTACTTCCATGTTTCGTAAAGAAATGAAAATATGCCTAAAGATCGTTTACTTAAACAGAACATTTAATAATAGAAATTAGTTTCACGGGTAATTGGAATAAAAAATCAATTTAAACACTTATTGATTGCAACGTTTCGTCTTTATTGAATCAAGACTTTTTCAAGCTCTGGAAAAAAAAATTTTTACAAAAATTAACAATCATAATGTAATAAAAATATAAAACCTTATGGATTAAATAATTTACTAAAAATAATAATTTGACTAACCTCAGCACGTTTAAATTATAATAAAACTATGATATAAAAGGCAATTTTGGATTACAAAGATCAATAAAATTGAAAATTGTAGAAAATAATATCTTTTTTTTTTAATTATTTTATTTATATTATTTTCACAGTCAACTACAATTATAGTATGACAGTTGCTCAGTTTAACTAATTTTCGTTAGAGGTCAGTATAATTATTAAAATTTTTTGAATTTAAATTAAATATACATCACAGAAAATTGAAAATTGTTTTTGGCACTAATCAAGTGATAAAACTAATTTCTACTATTACATATTTTGGAATTGAACTTTAAAGATGAAGAACATTTAATGTTATAAGCTTGAAAAAGTTCCAATAAAGGGACGAAACGTCGCAAATTAACAAATAAGTGTTTACTTAAAGTGTCCTTTTTTCCCAACAAATAAATTTTATTTAGATTTTACCTTATTACGCTATCAACCAGTCATCATCTTCGGACGACGCCGGGTAAATACGGCTATAGCAGTATTACACAGTTATGAATTACTAGTGTCGAGTTTTCTTGCGCGCTGTAAGGAATACCACACGGAAATTTTATGTTTTCGCGATCTCTTCTTTTATTTTGAATCTTTCGTTGCAAAACTTTGTAACGAAAGAGTTATATCTAAATATTAGTAGGTATGAACACATAAAGTTTGAACCGTTATAATTTAAGTTGTGAAAGTTTATAGGTAGTGCTAGTATTAAGTTCCTAAAGAGGGATTCACATCGGGGTTTAGTTCATTCATATCGGTATTTTCAACTATAAAAATTGAGAAATAAACCTTGAATTTTGTTTATTGTTGCTCCAACTTTCTGCCCAGCAGAACAGTATTGAAATTAAGCAAAAATATTATTTTAAGGGTTGTATTAAGGGGTTAAAAAAACAAACAAATTCATATAATAAAGTCATACTGCCTGTATTAGCAAATACACTATCTTGTCGGCAAGGTTTTGGCATGGAGACTCCAGTATTTTTCTTTTGCTAAGTCTAATCTTCTCAATGCATTAATTCATTTATTAAAATACGTTTTTCTCTGGATGTAGATTATCTGACGAGCAACTAGCGAAATTGCAATGTTTTGTTGGCTTAATCACTTTTATTTAGTTTTTTTGTCTATTAATTTCTAATAATAAATTTTTATCACTAAAACATCTTACTAAATAAGAAATAAAGAAGTGCTGCCTCCCGTGGTTAATCGGAGGCACTGCTCTAACAAAAAAGACTCATAAATAATAATATAATTACTTCGTAATGTACAAGAATAATTTACAGGTTAGTAACCGGCTAAATGTCCGAATAAATATTCGTGGTAACTTAATTTAAATAGCCGCGGCTATTTACGATTATTAGACAAGACTGCGCAGAAAGTTTTGTGCCTGATTGTAACTTCTGGTCGATATTTTAATTTTAGTTTTACTGCCAATTAAACTACATAAATATCAATATTTTATTTTATTTTTTTTATTCTGTTGTTGAAAACTGATCTGTTGTTTTGTTTTTTTAATGTTCTGAGAAACAGAAACTTGACACCACCATTTTAAATTATCCGATAAAATGGTTAGGTACTGTCATAAATAACCTCTAATTTTACATCACTAAATATAATCGATTTGTAACGATGCGTTTAAGAGATATCACAAACGTACTTTAAAATTGTTTGACAATCTCTGTTACCACGTACAGAACATGAAGTAGATTGTAAAGAACATGTAATATGAAACCATAATTTTCTTACTTTCAAATCATATTTCTTTCTTTGAGTTTATGATTATAAATCAAAAATCAAAGTAGGTATAAGTAGATAAAGTTTCTTTTCTAACTTGCACTAAAGTCTAAGAGTGATTTGCTTAGATTTCTGGTACCGTTCAACTAATTTAACTTGGTCAAATTTTGACATTTTGAAACTATATTTTCAATATAGTTACATAAGGGCGTGGTCACTGTTAAACAATAATAACAATATTTTCCTGCCGACCGTTCATAAACCACGTGGCCTTATTTCAGCCTCTCTGGAATCTCTCTCACCCTTCATGTAGCATAGCGCAGCCCTTTTCCTTTGACTCCCCCCTCCCTTTACGTAACTCAGCGTAGCTTTCGAACTGACCTCCACTCACTCTTGATCAAGCTACGTGGTTTATGGATGCTCCCTTTGTACATTTATTGTATAATCTATTGCAAATATATTAGTAGCTTCGATTAAGGCCTGGCAGCTTCAAGGCATGGTTTGCATGAGATTTTCGGCGTATTTCCAAGAGATATCCCTAGGTGGTAGAGATATCGGAAGTGCCAAAAAGTATCGATATATATCGTATCAATATTTTTTTCTAGTATCGATATCGGTACAGATATATTTTTTTTAAATATCGATATATCGATATATCGGAACAATTTTAAAGAGAACATTGGCACTCGAAGAAATTTAGTATACATATTGGCTAGCTTAATATAATCTCAAATAGCAATTAACGGACATTATTTCTAATAAATCAAGTAATAAATAATTATCTGAAATCAAAAACAACGATAAGAATTTTTTTGTTTATTAATCAAACGTCTACTACAATTAGAAGCAGATAATTTTAGGGATTAATCGAACAATTAATAAAGTCAGGGATGGCGAACCTATGGCATGCGTGTCAGAGGTGACATTCGACAGAAAATTGTTGGTACAGCATGAATTGAGGTGTAAATCGCAACAATTAAAATTAAAAATATTCTAGATGTTGTAGAAATGAAATGAAATATTGCGTGAAGAGCTATTTTGATCGTTTATTATTCCGAAAATATCAAAAAGTCCGGTAAAAAAGAAACGTGTTTTTCGTGTGCTTTATTCACTGTTGTTGTTTTTGGAACTCACTTAAAAGTATGTTCCAAAACATATGTAAAAACACATGCTTCTTTTACAGTGGAGTTTTTGATATTTTTGGAATAATTAAACGGCCATAGTAAGTCGCGGTTGTACATACAAGTGTTGCTACTGAAAAAAATATCGGTTTTCGATACTCGGAATTTTATATCGAAATGTTAAATATCGCCCAAAAATATCGATATATCATATGAAAAATATCGATATATCGATATTTTTTCGACATATCTACTCGGTGGGGTGTTTCACAGTCTGTTGGAGCTTGTGGATGTTGTCAAGGCATTTTTGATGCTCAGAAATGTCCAGAAGAAAGATTACGTTGCTCCAGTCGCGGTCCAAGTTTTCCTTCGCCCAAGCCAGTCATTTTTCATTCAACAATCGCTTTGGCAAACTACTTCGATATTTCGCGTTATTTGCAAGCAAATGCCTACAAATCCTATTATGTAACAATTCGCACGTAAAATATTTCGTGACAAATCTAGGTACATTGCATGGAAAGGTAAATCGTTTCAACTGTTGCGTTTATTGAACTGAAATGTGTGCTTATAATAACGTAATTTAAAAGTTATTTCTCGTATTGCATGTTTCTGCAACTGAATTAATGGCAGAACTACTGAATCTGACTATTCTTATAACTTTTGCAGGCTTAGAAGAGATTTGTATCAAATTCACGTCGTTAAAAATCTGCAAATATCCTTCGTAAAATTATAAAACAAGTTTATTTTGTAATGTTATAAAAAAACTTCGATATGTAATCCAAAGCTATTACCTACCGTTAAAATTCCTGAGTATATACGACCAACTTCTTAACAAATTAAAGTTGAGAAATCTTTTTCAAAAAGTCATAAAATGCATTGGAAATTGTTGCGTCCATATTTTTTCAAACATACACAATTAAGTTAGCAGATAAGTGGACCAATGATGTAAATCAATAAACCAATTAATAATAATAATAATTAATAATTGGTTTATTGATTTACATCATTGGTCCACTTACCTGCTAACTTAATTGTGTATGTTTATAAAATACATTATTTGCAAAAAAATGACTGGACCGATTTTGAAGAAATTTTCTACGGCTTATATTGACGTTAATGTGACTCGATTTGTACCCTGACTAATGTAAATCAATAATATTTTTCATTCGAGAGTTTTTGTATAAAATAGTATTGTGAATAATTTTTACAACAAAGTAGCAACTTTGTGTAGTGTATGCTTTAAAATCATACTAATCTTTTAAAGAGTAAAGTTTCTATGTTTGTTGTGGGTAATCTGTGGAACTACTGAACCGATTTGAAAAATGCTTTTACTTTTTAAAACCCCACTTCCTCTCGAGTAATATAAATTATTATTACCCTACTATAAAATAGGGATGAGTAGACAATAAATAATAAAAACCCGGGTCGCAGTGCCAAAACCCTGCCGACAATATAGTGTATTTGCTTGTATAGGGCCGTGTGGTTTTATACTTTTATTATGTGAAATTAAGTTTGTTTTTGGGCAAAATAAAAAATTTAACCCCTTAATACACCCCTTAAAATAACATTTTTTTCTTAATTGTAATATTATTATCAATCTAACGTCTACACCGAATTAAATACACCCTTCAATCAATAAGTCACTATCTGCAAATTAGTGTTTTCATAAAATTTGTAAATCCGGTCCTGTCGGGCCGATTTTATTAAAATTGTGGGGACACTTTTAATCACTACCAGAGGGTTAAATTTCAATTTTGAAACGATTCGGAGAATTTTTTCGGTATTTTGGGGCCCACAAACAGTTTTCAACCCCTAAAAACTACCCTTAAAATAGCCCGATTAGGCCCATTTTAAATAGGCTTCTTGCGGTGATGGGTTTCAACACGTGGCCCAAATTTCGTTGAAATCAATTAACTCTTTCGAAAGTTATCGCGCGTACACATATATATATATATATATATATATATATATATATATATATATATATATATATACGTATATAAATATATATATATATATATATATATATATATATATATATATATACATATATATATAAACATTTTTAAAAATGGTGCCAAAATGTTTAGGAGGTTATGAAACGTCGAGAAATTTTGGTCCGACCCCTAGGTCCCGCCATCCGACCGACGCCAATAGTGTATGTTGCCTTATGGCAAATACACTAATAATAATGAACACGATGGGTACATTGGATTCGGCTTCAATTAATGTTTGAAATGTAGATTTTACATTTTTGTTTTACTTGGTTAAAAAAAGTATGTTTTGCCATTTCAACTTTTGTAGTCATATTATTCGCGGGTCGTAATGTGATTTACAGAAGGAAAAAATATTTCCATTTATGTAAGTACTTTCTCTTTTATAAAACATTTCGTATAGACGTGAGTTTATTCCACAATATTTTCATGAAAACCGAGATAAAAATGTCTGTAAAAATAAGTAATAAAAATATCTGTGTGATACAGCTGTCTATGGACCATAAACAGATATAAAATATGTACAAGAAGTATATATAACTTCGGTCGCATTTCAAAGTCGCTTATGCCACATTGAAAAGAAAAAAAAAATCACATTGGTTTGTATAATAAATGCAATAGTGTAAAAAGTGTTAACACTTTTTAAACTGGGGTCCGATACCAAACACACCTAAAGGCCGATTCACACGGTGCTGGATTTCGTGCTTGCTCACTTACTCGGAGTCCTGATGGCCGTTTTGCATGCTACGCTGCTGGAAATGACGTCACTGGTTGCTCCGCTGCTCGCTAGCTTGCTATATTTTGGTGATAGGTCCGGTGCTATTTTTTCATGCAGCGCTGCCTGCTAGTTTGAGGACTTGGCGATACATGGTATACTATTATTAAGCGCGTCCAAGAGGTAACATGGATGGACGCGTGGTTAAGCGCGCGTACATTGTTTCATACCTAGATGTACAGAGTTCGAGTCCCAAAATCGGCGATGTGTGATTTTTGCTTTTTTTCCAACTGTTTCGTTTTTTACATGATATTTATTTACATTATTTTCCAATTGTCTTTTATATGATAAAAATAAATTATTTTCTTGTTTTAGTAATTAGTGGTGACAAAAGCCTCTTTTGTATGTGATATTTGTCATAAAAAGTTTCGTCATAAATGTAGTTTGGTACGGCATACGAAAATCCATAATATCAATACAAGTGGTACTCATTTTGGGGGGTTATATTGCATTTTGGGAGTTTTATATTGAGTTTTGGGGGTTTTATATTGCGTTTTGGGGGGTTTTATATTGCGTTTTGGCGGGTTAATGTAATACAATATTAATTTTACAATAAAATTGTCATGATGCTAATTAGGACCAAGAAAGTGTAAATAATTGTTTATGATACAAATGCCCATATACTGATTTTTATGTATATACATCAGGTTGCCATTTCTATATATATTAGAAAAATAGACTTTCAAAATTCGATATCTCGAAAACTAGTTCCAGGGATGGCCTGCAGGGTCAATCGTTTTTCTGATTTTTTATATATAAATATACTGTTACTTTTAAAATCTATTACCTTGTAAAAATAATTATATTACGTTGAGTTATATTGAAAATAAAAATTTTATTGAAAATAAAGATTTATATCAATATCGCCGTTTTCTTTAAATATAACTGTCAACCTAGCAAAACAGCGAGCAAACGAGCAAGCTTTGTGTGAAGTGAACTAGCAGGATACCATGCATGGCAGCCGGCAACCGAACCTAGCAAGTGAGCAAGCACGAAATCCAGCACCGTGTGAATGGGCCTTAATATGCCGTTTATTTTTTCAGTCGGAAGTTCGATAAGTAATGAGATATATTGACATTTATTGTTTTCACTTGCCAACAAGGAGTATGATGTGCGGCAGATTATATAATGTGAAAGAGAGAGCGACATTTATGGCACAGATATCAAATTACAGTCGATTCCGTAGATGTATCCAGATGTAGATGACATATGTGTTTCCGTAAATTTGTAGTTACGTCACAAAAAAAAATATTTTTTTATCTACAAACGTCAAAATAGTGCATATTATCGACATCGGATGGAATCTCTTACAAGCTATTAGTTAAGGCGTTTATGCGCCTTAGTGTTATATGACATAATATAAAAATAAAATAAAGTTAATAAATATTGTACGGTGTTATACGGAACCCTTCATGCGCGAGTCCGATTCGCACTTGGTCAGTTTTTGTATTAATATTGCGCTTAAAATCGTAGCTTTCTAGACTAAAACGTATATAACTTAATTCTTTTTATAAGCTTTTATTTAACCTCACTTATTATTCGGTATATACGTTAATAGTGTATATATCATATATTGTATACATATACCTATTTATTATTGTTTATATATGTATATATTTTATACATATAAATATTGTAGTGCACCCCCAATTGTTACGCCACTGGAAATGACACCGGTTTCTCGAACAAACTGACAGAGGCTTCTGGAATGATCAAGAACGGGCGCCCATAAATACAGCGCGTGTGGGGCGCGGCATTCATTCAGTCAGAGTCTCAGTTGCTTGCTTGCTACGGTGAGAGTACATTCAGTGGATGCGTCACGACAGACATAAATCATAATTACATAAATAGTAGTGCGGTCGTACATACATTTCGGTGCGTCTTTACAGTAGTGTATTGTGTACATAGTTATTGTTGTCTTATTATTTATCAGAATCCGTTAGTTTATTAATTGTTTAGTTTCTTTTTGTCATTATTGTTAGAGAAATACTTTTCAATTATTTTTAGTGTATTTGCCATATGGCAACATACACTATTGGCGTCGGTCGGATGGCGGGACCTAGGGATCGGACCAAAATTTCTCGACGTTTCATAGCCTCCTAAACACTTTGGCACCATTTTTGGAAAAATTATATATATATTTATATATATATATATATATATATATATATATATATATATATATATATATATACTTGCGGGCTATAACTTTCGAAAGAGTTAATTGATTTTAGCGAAATTTGGTCCACATGTTGAAATCCATCACCGCAAGAAGCCTATTTAAAATGGGCCCAATCGGACCATTTTAAGGGTAGTTTTTAGGGGTTGAAAAAAGTTTTTGGGCCCAAAAATACCTAAAAAATTCTCAGAATCGTTTCAAAATTGAAATTTAACCCTTTAATAGCAATTAAAAAGTGCCCCTAAAATTTTAATAAAATCGGCCTGACAGGACCGGATTTACAAATTTTATGAAAACACTAGCTTGCAGATAGTGAATTATTTGCTGAAAGGTGTATATAATTTAGTATAGAGGTTCGGTTGATAATATTATTGCAACTGAGAAAAAAATGTTCTTTTAAGGGGTGTATTAAGGAGTCAAATTTTTTATTTTGCCCAAAAAAACAATTTAAGTTCGCATAATAAAGCCACAATACCTGTATTAGCAAATACACTATATTGTCGGCAGGGTTTTGGCACTGCGACCCGGGTTTTTTTTTCTATTTGTATCGTTTGTTGTAAATAAATCAGTTTCAAACCACTACAAAGAACAGTTTTGTTACTATATTATATATATATGAGTACGCTCACGGTTTTTTTAATCATTTTTTCCAAATTTAATCTCTTATTCTGATTTGAGATTAAAAGTTTTGCCTCTGAATCGCTTAGTCAAATGATGTGAAAATACAATTAGCCTCTAAAATAAAAACACGTCTGTGAAAATAACTGTTTTTGAAAGCTGATTTTATTTTCACGAAATCTTTTAATAACACTGTTTTTCACTGTAAATACAAAACTATTTACTCTACAATTTTATGCAAGTACTTTTAAAAATCGTTTTCTAGTTTTAATTTTACAGTTTTTTGCTGTTTTAAATCAATCCTTTTATCCTTTAAAAGGTTTTTTGTTTATGTGAAACGACTAAATATATTTACAACATAAACATTTTGTTTGTACATTATGTGAGTCTATATTTGCAGAGTGTATGCAATTTAAAAAGTCAACTAAATGTAGTTTAACTTTATGCACCTGAATATTATGGGGTTGCTGAAAAGTTTGCCATAAATGACTCAATAATATTTGGTATGTAACATCTTAACTCTGGCTATGGGGGTAATTGTGTGAATGAAGCTGTAATGCGTAAGGAAGGGAGAATGGCGCGCGTTATTCAAATTTTTCCATTTACTAGGTATAATTCTTTGGTGTGATCTATAGTTGGCGCATGTGATGCAGCGTGCTTTTATAAATACAGTGTGAAATGAATATGTTTCACAGCATTACCAATTACTGTAAGACTCGCTCTTCTTTTTGTTTGACTAAATACTTATGTTTTAAATGAAAGTGGCACTATTTTAGTGTATTGTATTTCTTAAGAACGATCTGCTTAGATCGGAACAGCAAAATACAATTCAATTTTCTGACATTCTAAAGAGTATCTTTCTTGGGAGCTCTGTTTTTTCTAGTTATATTGTATCTTCAAACACATTTTATAAAATTGTTTATAGAAACGCAAATAAAATTGAAAAAAAAAACGTATTTTGGTTTTGAATCTGCGCAAGTTTGAAATTTAATTTCTTAGTGGTGATGACTTTAAGGCCAAAAGAGAAGCGGACGTGTTTTTATTTAAGTGTAAAATAAAACTGAAATGAGAATTTAAATTTCACCAAAATTTTTTTATAGAAAATTAATTAGTTCAAAATTATTTTTTTCTGTATATAAATTTATATTAAACATACGCTATTTTTGTCATTTTTATCTGATATTAAATAATTTATTTAGATCAAATTATACAGGTGATGCATTTTAATCTATATGAGAAATTATTGAGACAGGGCAACAATTTCGGGAAAAAAGTTTCAGACAAAAGCTGTTCAGTTTGAAGGAGGACATCGTTTGGAGACAGATACCACCTCCCCATCGCCAATCCCTGCGCAGGGATAAGGGTTACTTTGAGATTTTTAATAGGAACATCTATTTTTTATCACATATAATGATTCTTCGATAAAAAATATGCAACGTTTGTCTGGAATATTTTTTTATCCGATGCCTCCTTCAACTCCTAAAATGCATATCAAAAATCAGTTTCCCAAAACTCCATTAAATTTTTGTGCCTAAACGACGACTTTGAGGAGAAAATTACAGGAGGCAAAAGCCGTTTGGTTTGGGAAGGGTAATCGTTTAAACATAAAATGAATCCCCCACTCCCTGTGTGGAATACAGGGGATGGGGGCTATTTTTATGTTTAATCGATTACCCTTCCTAAACCAAACAGCTTTCACCTCTTGTAATTTTCTGCGCAAGGTCATTGTTTAGGTATAAAAATTTTACCGTATGAAGTTATGCGAGTATTGAAGTGACCCTTATAATTTCAGGGCTTCTCAGATTAGAACGTCAGAACAAGGGGTTTGTACTAATGACAATAATAACTAATTCATCCCTATATTCTCGGTAATTCTCAGGCCCCTTCGTAGTGTTTTAGTACAGATGTGCAAAAACATTAGTTTAGGTACAGTGCTGAGCTGTTTTTATTTGTGAAAGAGTAATTACCGAGTTAAAAAATAATTAGCAGCAACTAATTAAAACAGCTTAATGTTAATGCCGGGTATACACGTGGCATACATCCAGGCGCGGACACCAACGCACTGTACATACAGCGCTCCTGCGGTGTGGTATGGAAGTACACAAAACATCCGTACAGATGTATTGTAGCGGCGGTTGTATTACGCATGCGTTACACGACCGACTCTAAACGAGAATATATTAATTCTGTATCTATATTCACTGCAATCAGATGTACAGTAAAACTCTGTTATAAACAATTGACTGACTCAAGAACTGCTTCAGACTAGGTTTCTAAGAAGCGCTGTTGCACGCGAATTATAAAAATGCCCTGCAGCGGACACAAAACGCGCGCTGCAAAAGCGAATTTTCGTATGGTATAATATTGCAATTACGAAAAAATTAGAGTATGTAGTTGTCGTGGTACAATATTGTCAAAAAGGTATACATTATACGCGTCACAAAAGTATACTAGCTTGTAGCTAAGTGATCCATAATTTGTACGCAAGACTGTACCCGTGGAAACGTAACCCATACAGTATTCATATGCATGTATACTTTTTGTTTGTTGAACTTTAAACCGTTATTTATAAATAATTAGACGGTCAAAAAATTTTTCTTATTTTTTGTAAATTCATAACAAATGCATTGAAAGACTGTCAGTTTTTGGAAAGTTTCTGACAGTTAGTTCTTTTTTTATAAATAAGAAACTGGTTCAGAACTACAGAGATCGTATACAATCAATGTTAATTATCCAATTTTTAATTGAATGTATCTCGGATTATATACGGTCGATCGACTTCAAATTTTCAGGGTAATTGTATTATCATGACCTTAATAAGTATACTGACAGTGTGCCTTAACCACGACAACTACCTTAATTAGAGAATTTAATTTTAACATTCTGACTCCAAGATGGTACTAATTTAGATCAAAATACACTTTTAAAAATTTTACAATATTTTTTTCGTTTTGAGGTCGCCTGAATCCAAAAAAACATATTTTTGGAAAAAGTCTGTGCGTCTATGAGAGTATATTTAATATGCAAATATGTAAAGCCTAATTTTTTTGGGGGAAAATCAACGCATGCGCAGAAGAGATATATGCTATAATGTTGTTTTTTATCTAATGATTGTATAATTTTTATAACGGTTTATTATTCTAAGAAAGTTTCGGATAAGCTTTTTTTCTAAGCTTCATAGTTTCGTAAATATTTTGAAAATAAAAAAGAATTGCTGTTAGTTTGTTCTGAAGATTTGCCAAAAATAAATTAGGTAGCTAACCAGCATGCTTTGGTTAATTTTAACATGTAAAAACATATTATGTAACCATGCAAACGGCTCTCAAATTTCATACTGTCATAATACAAATTAAAAAACCCGTGGTGCAGTGCCAAAAGCCTGCCGCCAATATAGTGTATTTGCTAATACAGGCAGTGTGGCTTTATTACGCGAACTTAAGTTGGTTTTTGGGTAAAATAAAAAATTTGACTCCTTAATACACCCCTTAAAATAACATATTTTTTTAATTGCAATATTATTATCAGTCGAACCTCTATACCAAATTATATACACCTTTCAGTAAATAATTCATTATCTGCAAACTAGTTTTCATAAAATTGTAAATCCGGTCCTGTCGGGCCGATTTTAATAAAATTTTAGGGACACTTTTGATTCCTACCAGAGGGTTAAATTTCAAATTTTAAGCGATTCGGAGATTTTTTTGCGTATTTTGGGGCCCAAAAACATTTTAAACTCCCAAAAACTACCCTTAAAATAGCCCGATTAGGCCCATTTTAAATAGACTTTAAATAGACACCAGAGATTTGTGTCTGATACCAACACTTATTTCTAATTTCTAAGTTGGAAAATTATTTTGAAATTTCAGCCATACTAATGCCGTATTTAATATTTTAAAACCGTCTGGTTAGTATGATAATAAAACACAGCATCCACCTTAATGCATTATCACTAAAAAACAAACTGCTTCTCACGTAGTGTTTGTACGGTCCTTGTTTTTCTGTAGCATTCACCTTAGAAGCATTTTACAGTTTCTTACATTATAGCTTTCATAATAACTCGAGCTTGCAACATTGTCCTCCTGAGGTTCGCTCTCAACTATAAATTCTAGTTGCACATTGACTTATTTTCATCTACAAAACAAACACTTTATTTTGAACAATAAAACTTGAACGAGGTGTTAATTAAAAATGGTTATGTTGAAACCTTAAACGGTTACAATATTTTAAGAAATTCTTGAATAAATACGTATTATATTTTTGACACTACATGGAACATTCCAATAGGGATGTTGACTGTATTCAAATAAAAACATAATTTTAACGTTAATTAGTAGTTTCTATGATAGAAATACTAAAAAACACTATATTTTCCCTTATTTTTAAGAAATTTAATTAATATTTAATAAATAAAACCTAATAAAATCACTCTCGTCACGTGACAACAGACACCAATCAGAGCGCATGACGTCATATGTTCAGCCGCTGTCAAAAAACTTCATTGTTTGGTTATTATTTAGTGTGTAATTTATTATTATTTGTTTATAGGAAACGTCAAATTACATGTAACTATAGCAACGACTACGAAACAACTTTTCATCACCTCAGTTTACTAACGTTTATGAGCACAGAATACGCATCTATAGGATGGTAGCTCCCGTGTAAACTTTTGAGCCTCCTTGGTATGAACAGGTGACGTCACGCGACTAGTATTGGCGTTTTGGACCGAAATTTGAAACTGGATTTATAATACATGATTTTTAAGGCTTGAGTTGTATTTAAATAAAAAAATAAATATTTGTGGGAATATTAGGTACTTATGCACGATTTGAAACACTTTCCAAAAAATAGTCAACATCCCTATTCTTCTGAGTTTTGGTTTTGTAAGCCGTGGTACATTGATGTTTAGATTATTAAAGTGGTACCTAGTTACCTAGAATTGAATTTCTTCCACGAATATGGAAAAAAAATTTTAAAAATGTTTCATAACATAATAGGTAAAAATACATATAAATAATAAATTTGTACGTATAAACAATTATTTTAGTTATAGCTGTGAAATAAAGGATATTATGTTTGCAATTGGATGGTTACACTTTCATTATTCCAGTAATTAAATTGAAAATTTATGTAAATTATGTTACTAATATTTACTTTTTGTTTGTGAATAATAATAAATTGAGCTACCTATTGTTGTGAATTCATTTTCCAACAACAATATTAAATGTTGTTTTAGTTCAACTACGTTCTGGATAAATCGTAATATACAAATTCAGTTCTGATTATGTGTGGTTTTGCCTGTAAAAGCTTAGTATTTTAAACAAAGCAAGCACGATTTTAATATTTTTTGTATTTGTAAATCGAATCTAATTGCCGTTTATCGACTGTCTTGAAAATCGTGACGGCTTGGTCCATTATGCAACGTTTTTTGATGAAAAACGCTTGAAACACAGTTACATAATGAACTGTTACATAACTCTTTTCGATGGAATAATGAAATATGATACTATGCTATAGAAGCATTGTTTAGGGATCAATGTTTTTAGAATGAGATGTACTGTTTAGTAGTGAATCTAACTGAAGATTACTAGAATACTAGAAGAAGGCGTAACAGGCTATAAATATAATAATAATAATAATTCAGCAGGTACGTAGCTATAAGCGTATGAAAAATATCTACTAATATGAATTAATAATAATAATAATAATAATGCGTTTAACATCCGTTTCTCGACTTTATGTCATAACAGACGTCATTCGCACCATTAATATTTTCCATCTACCACATTTCCCGTTATTTTTCTACATTTTTAAAACTTCAACTTATGTAATAGCAATTGGCGAATGAAGGAATTATAGGAAATTAGGATAAGGTAGGCAATTTTTGAACTAGGAGTTTGATAGGTAATCGGCCATGGCCTCAAATAAGGAACCATCTCGATATTTATTTGGAATTAATTAAGGGAAACCATGGAAAACCTCAATCAAGATGGCCGGTACAGGAATTACCGTTTCTCGGCAAGAGGCAGTAGGAAAAAGTCCCAGCCACATCTGCCCCCGCCGGGATTCGAACCCGGACCACCTTAATGCGAGTCTAGTGCTGTCACCACTACTCCACCCATCTCGGTGGCTATAAACATAGTCACGTCTGTGATTGGTTGAGTCGATTGCTTACGTCACCGATGCCCATGGCTTGATTATTCAAGTATGTTTATCCCAACTGTTTGGAAAAAGACTCCACAAGCCTACTTCCCCCGCCCTATCTCGCGTCTCACCATATCACAACTTCAATAATGCTAACGCCCAACCTTAGTTTTTTGTAATCTTGAATGTTCAAAATCCACAATATTTTTTTTAATATTCAAATAAATTTGTGAACTAATCAAAGCCATGTAACATTTATTGATTTTGAAATGTTTTGATAACAGCTAAAATTTTCTTTATTTTTTTCAAAAAATAAGCTTATTTTTCGAAATAATTGTCTACATTTTAAAATATTAACAAATAATAATTCGCATTTGAATTCTCAAAGGATAAGAAAGATTTTTTTTTTTATTTATATGTAGTGTAGCATCAAGTATAGATTTTGATATGTTGTATACATTTTATGATTTTTATACGATTAAATGTTTTAATGGTAACATAGTTGTTGATTTAATTTTTCCTTTTTCATTTTTGAAACAAAACATGTCGGTGTATATAAAATAAATTATTATTATTTTTTTCTACAAACATTTATTGATGTGTAAAATCATTAGATATTGATTATTGATAAATTATCTGGGCATAAAATCATTATTATTTGCAACATAAATCCCCGGTTTTTGTTAAACTACGATTCAACAAAGATGGAGACAATAATACCATGCATCTTACCAGAATTCGAAACAGAAAACGACACTTCAAATTAGCGTATCTTTGTGGTTGTTTTACTGTAACTAACTTTTGGTACAATACGGTGTATACCAGGGGTGATGTTTTTACGATCCGGCCTTATTTAATTTACGGCGCCATTTGCATTTTCATTTGTTTTCAACGCTGGGTTTAAAACAAATTTAATGTTACGAGAGATCCTCAGCGACCCTATGTTGATGATCAGCGTTAATATCCGTTAATGAAATATATACCGTCTGCAAATCAGCCTATAACCTGTTTATTTTATTTTGTTACGATTCGAAACGGATGTAGTAGAGATGTCATATGACATAAACAAATGATAGAGATCCGGATTTCATATTTATCCAGAACCTAAAACAAATGACACATGGAATAAAATAATAATTTGTGTACCATTGTTGTAATGCACTATTTTATGTACGAGATGTGACATTATGTTAATACAATCGATTTGTGAGTTTTAATAATCACACGAGCTACAGAAGCGTTACAAGCGAAATACATGTTACATTTTTTTAAGTATCATATATATTAATACGCTAAAGTTAAGATGTTTGCCTCCCTTTTTCGAAAAAACCACACAATTGCTCCACATACATTTTATATCATTTTATAGATAATTGCTTGCTCTACCGCCATCAACAACTAAAAAATCTATTGTTGCTTTTGTTTTTGCAAAATAATTAATTATAACAATTATGCATTTATTCAGTATATGCAGCAATGCTGCCATCTGACGGTTCTAACTTTGAAACAACGTCAACATGATTGACGGTCGGTAAAATTTTTTTGTTTAATTTTTAATCAAAATTCACGTATAAATACTTTTCGTATGGCGGCGCTTTAGCTCCACGTTTTCGATACTTGCGCCTCTATATGACAGTTTTAGAAAAATATTTTCTTGAGCCGTCACTGAGCTTCGTAATGTAATACAACAAAAAGAAGAAAGTTATAAAGAGTGTGAGAAATTAGAAACGAATTTTAGTGCGAATTATTCGCACAGGTACCGCTAGTATATTATATAGCTCAATAAAAGACGCACATACTGTTTCCAAAAATATTTTTTTTGTCCTCGGGAGACCTCAAAACTTAAAAAATATTGTAAAATTTTGAAAAGTAAATTTTGACCATGTTCCCATTTGTGGATTTGGAATGGTTAAAGTGTGTTAAAAACAACAGGAGACACGTTCTCCCACCACCAAACCCGGAACTTCCACCACATGTCATTTTATTCTTACCCGATGTTTTATTTAAATCGTTTCGGTGCTAAGAAATAGGATTAACTCTAGTGTATCCGTGAACGTTTTAATTTATAATATAAGTTACCATAGTTTCCATTTAAACTAATACATTTTTTCCTTTTGTTGCAGGTGAGTACAAAACTATTGATAAAAAAATGTAAGTAATTTATGAAAGATTAAAATTTAAAAGGTTGATTACACTGTTAAAATTATACAATTTATTATTTGATATACAGATTTTAAATTCGATTTTTAGCTATTTTAGTATTTGGTTATATAATATATAATATAAAAAAAAAACCCGAGTCGCAGTGCCAAAACCCTGGCGACAATATAGTGTATTTGCTAATACAGGCCTTGTGGCTGTATTATGTGAACATAAGGTGATTGTAGGGCAAAATAAAAAAAAATTAACTCCTTAATACACCCCTTAAAATTACATTTTTTCTTAACTACATTATTATTGTCGATCGAACGTCTACACCAAAATTAAAAACACCTTTCAGTAAATAACTCACTATCTGCATACTAGTGTTTTCAGAAAATTCGTAAATCCGGTCCTGTCGGACCGATTTTATTAAGATTTTAGGAGCACTTTTTAATTGCTATTAAAGGGTTAAATTTCAATTTTGAAACGATTCTGAGAATTTTTTAGGTATTTTTGGGCCCAAAAACTTTTTTCAACCCCTAAAAACCACCCTTAAAATGATCCGATTGGGCCTATTTTAAATATGCTTCGTGCGGTGATGGATTCCAACATGTGTGCCAAATTTCGTTAAAATAAATTAACTCCTTCGAAAGTTATTGCTCGTACACATATATACCTATATATATATATATATATATATATATATATATATATATATATATATATATATATATATATATATATATACATATATATAAACATTTTTAAAAATGGTGCCAAAGTGTTTAGGAGGTTATGAAACGTCGAGAAATTTTGGTCCGACCCCTAGGTCCCGCCATCCGACCGATGCCAATAGTGTATGTTGCCATATGGCAAATACACTAAAAAACAATTTGGAAATATAGATAACATAATTATTAGAAATAAAATATGTCGCAATTTTTATTTACAAAACTGTTTCGTACATGCAGAGATTTTGAAGATTTTTATTCGAAGGTACAGCATCAAGCCGTTTTAGACAAAGATATTTTTTTTTGAATTTTAACTAAATATTTTAAATTATGAAGTTGAAATCGTAGGGAATTGGACAGTTTATGAAAAAGTTAATTATTTTCATAAACTGTCCAATTCCCTACAATTCCAACTTCATTAAAATTATGGACACGAATTTACCAACATTTTAAGTTATGATTTTTAACGACTTGATTAAAATAATATGTCCCAAAAATGATGTTCAAGATAATGAAGAATTTCATAAAAATAAATTCTAGTAATTATACTATCAGGAAAAAATAAATTTGATTCCAAAAATACATTTTCAAAAAAAAGAAATTTACATAAATACCAAATATTTTATTAAGTATCGAATTATTAATTTTTTAAGCATCACAAACGTCAGTTTTATGGACGAATCATTTGTCCTTTTTACCCTGTTTTTCCAAAATTTCAGTAAATTTTATTAAGATTTTATTAAGAAATTGAAAGCATATATACTCCTTAATTAACATACCTGATATAAATATAATCAGTTCCATATAATAAAAACGAATATTTTGAATCTTTAGATCATAATATATTTTTAATTATTTCCACATAAAGCCCACCTCTCACGATCCAACGCCACAGTACGATTTAGTTGATTTTACTACAAAATTGAACGCAATTTTATCGTGTATATTTGTCAGTTTACAGCAAGATTACTAGAAACTAAAGTTGGGCGTTAGTAGGTATTGTTGAAGGTGTATCTAGGCGAGACGCGAGAGAGGGCGGGGGAAGTAGGCTTGAGTGTGTATAATTTATTCGAACCAAACAAAATTTATTTGAGGCAAATAGATATTTATTTATTAGTTCTGAATCGTATAATTTTATTTAAACCGAACAAATATTGTTTGAGGCAAACATTTGATCCAAAAAGATTTTACGATTCAACGAACAAACAAATATTGGTTTGCTTCGACAGTTTTCTGGGATCGTGAGTGGCCAGCTTAATGAACGAAATTAAAACATAATTAATATTTTGAATTGATTTTTTCATATTTGCTTTAATATCCGTTCTTAAGCTATTTTAATTTAAGAATATATCAAAACAAATTCCGAATTTAATACACTTAATTTGTTTTAAAGAACATTTTCGATTTTGCTGTTGTACTATAAAGTTGCTAATTAAGATTAAAAAGCAATAGAAATTAAACTTTTAAAACTGAGCTTTGTTTAAAGGCGGAACAAAGGGTTATAAGAGTTTATACGCTTTTTAATTGCAATTAATCTACATAAATTCTTAATGACTCGAGTCACAAACATCGAGTTGTGAATATTTATAAAGCCTTCTTTTCTTAATTAATTTACTTCATAAATTTGCACAGACTTCGGCCATAATAAAACATGCACGAATACACATATATAGGGTACCTTTCTTCCTACCCATCATCAACTATTTGAATAAAGCACTTAATGCATATGTATTTTATTACTTGAAGAAAAGGGATTTTAGAATTTTACATTTTGAAATATTTTATTATTTTAAAACTAGTCTGACAATTGAGTATTGTTCAATTTTTCACTCATTATTAAAATAAATTAATACGGAAAGACTCAAAATCTATAGGGTATTTCCTGTTGACCTAGAATCATGAAATTTGACAAGAAGCAATGTCTTATAGCACAAGTAAAGGGAAAAATCCGAAAACCGTTACATCACGAAAAAAATTTTTTTTTTCTACAGACGTCAAAATAATAATAATAATAATAATAATAATAATAATAATAATAATGCGTTTAACGTCCGTTTCTCGACTTTATGTCATAACAGACGCCATTCGCACCATTACTATTTTTTCATCTACCACTTCGCGTTTTTTTCTACATTTTTTACAACTTCAACTTATATAATAGCAATGGGTGGATGAAGGAATTATAGGAAATTAGGATAAGGTAGATAATTTTTGAACTAGGAATTTGATAGGTAATCGGCCATGGCCTCAAATAAGGAACCATCTCGATATTTATCTGGAATTAATTGAGGGAAACCATGGAAAACCTCAATCAAGATGGCCGGTACAGGAATTACCGTTTCTCGGCGAGAGGCAGTAGGAAAAAGTCCTAGCTGCATCTGCCTCTGCCGGGAATCGAACCCGTACCTCCTGAATGCTAGTCTAGTGCTGTACCACTACTCTACCCAACTCGGTAACAGACGTCAAAATAGTGCATACTAACCAGTTCTAGGGGATTTCGAAAAATTTTCTAAATTGAGGAAATCGTCACATTGAGGTTCGTTATATTAAGGCTACAATCTATATGATCATTACACACAGTTTGGGCCATTCTGTATATTAATATGTACAAGGATAATATTTAACGTGTGGTCAGAGAATCCAATGTGCATACATTTCTGTATAACATGTGTAATTGTGTCACCGCAAATGATTTTAATGAAATCATAGTTAACTGTTAAGCTCCATGTTATAATCAATTGATTGTAGCATACTGTTCGTCCGGCATCATCCCCTTCATTTGTTTACATAATGTTATGCATGCGGCTATAATATACTGACTAGAGATGGGATATTTCGAGTGAAAATTATCCGATTATGAAAATATCTCGAGATGTTACTCAAAATCACTTGCATGATTTTTATACCTACGAGTTAAGGCTGTCGGAACGCTCTGAATTTTGTTTGTGCTGAGACCCAACGGTAAGGGGCGAGGTAGGCAAAAGATATATTGTGGGTGTGACATTTTTTAGCTCTGTCTCGCTCAAATCATCTGCACGTTTCAATTTTTGGCTGGTGTCAACCACGAGGCTAAAAAATGTTGTTGCAAGGGTGCCGCTGTCAATTGATTACTCTAAATTTGGGAAATATTTTGAAGATTTAAAAAACTTTTCCGAAAAAGGAACAGTCACTTTAGGTTTGTGATGGAACAGTTTTGTGAAATAAGTACGTATAAGGTCGTAGTATGACATTGAAAACGTGTGTTTTTTTAGGACAATTAATGCCAACTTTTTTCAAGTAAATCGTACATAAATTACAAAAGTAGTCCTAGATTTGTCCTTTATCTTCCTTATAGAGAAAGCACGTTTACAGAATGTTCACGAATAAGTCTACAATCAGTTGACAGCCGAAGCTCTATTTTTGGCTTAAATTCAGAGCGTTCCGACCACCTTAAGGCTTAAGTCTCCGGTAATAAATTATTATAAACAGTAAAATAGCTATCGTTTGCCATAATTGGTAACATCCATTATTACGATGTTTTCAAACAACTGTCACCGTTGGGACTCAAATCCGATTAATGAATGGAAATAATTGCATCTTGATTCATCCCTAACTCGCATTATTGTGAAGATTCATGTCTAGCGTAACCGAAGCTAAAATTAGCTCTCGTATGATGTGAATTTAGTGCTACAAATTGTTTTATTATGAAAGATTAACTGTTGAGATATGGTGCCGTAGAGTAACTGATAACTCATTCCGCCGCGAAAGTGGAAAGATTCGGGTTTGAGCCCCGACGGTGACAGTTGTTTAAGTTTTAAAATAAATTTCTCTAATATAGCATTGTAACAATGGACGTTTCTTAAACAATTGTAGCAAACGATAGCTATTATACTGTTTATGCATTTAGTCTTACTAATATATATTATTATCCTATGGTTCTTTCTTTACTCTTTGAAACACTGCATGTAAGTGTCTCTCTCAGACTTTAATCAGCTGACATACTCACTGCATTTTATAGTACTGAATATGATTACTTACGTCTTTTATCTGCCTTTGTTGTATGAAGCACTGCATACAGACGACTCTCTCAAGTCTTATAATCGAAAGCGAGCGTTCATTCGAATGCATAGACATATTGAAAGAATTTGTGTTTTCACTCGCATAGCACTTAAACCTCGCATTGAAAAAAAAAACTGTTTTTTGTTATCTACTGGATCAAGTATGAAGTATTTGTATTACTCGACCGACACTTAGTGGGAGTTTTCGAAAATCTCTGAATCGATTTGAAAAAAAATATTTTGGTTTCTACTCGATTCAAGTGTGAAGTGTCTGTACTACCGGCACTCAGTGGGAGTGTTCAAAAATCTCTGAACCGATTTGAAAAAAAAAACTTTTTTTTTATTTTCTACTCGATTCAAGTTTATGATGTATTTTTACTACTCGACCGGCACTCAGTAGGAGTATTCGAAAATTTCTGAACCGATTTGAAAAAAATTTTTTTTTGTTTTCTACTCGATTTAAGTATGAAAGTATTTGTACTACTCGACTGGCACTCAGTGAGAGTATTCAAAAATCTCTGAACCGATTTAAAAAAAAACTTTTTTTTGTTTTCTACTCAATTCAAGTATGACATGTTTGTACTACCAGCACACAGTGAGAGTAGGTATTCGAAAATCTCTGAACCGATTTGAAAAAAAATTGTTTTCTACTGGGCGACTACTCGAACACTTTTACTTTCTATCCTTAAAATTATCTGTGTAACGAATCATATTCTGCATTACAAATTAAGTGTGACAGATATCAAATCCAGTAATCAGAGCGTTTTGTGCGTGCCGTGATACGGCGGTCTCGGCGGTGGCCTATGCAGGCGGTACGTGATGTTAGGTTGGTACACGTTGTCCACAGCTGGCACGTGTGCACGTACCTCTAAATATGTACGCAGTATTCATAAAGTACAAAGAGTATTGAAGCTGGACAACCTGTAAAATTTTCTATCCATTAAAATTATTTGTTTATTTTGTTATTTATTGCGATATAAGGTCTGTACATATAACTAGAATCTAATCGAAGCATCAACTTCGATCATTTTCGGCGACCATTGACCAATAAAAAAATAAATTAAGAAAATCAAAAAAACCCGACTGCGTTAAAAGCGAACTAAAAAGACGGAAACAAGATTAAAATAATGTTAACATGCAGTCGGAGGCTTCCGGTATTTCTGTTCAACTTATTACAGTTACTACATGAATGCCTCCGACTGCATCATATATCATTTTAAACCTTGTTTCCATCCTTTTAGTTCGCTTTTAATGCAGTCGGGTTTTTTTTTTGTTTTTTTGTTTATTTTTTGTCTTATTTTTTTAGTTTTGTTTATTTTTTTTCAAAGACATGGTTTTGCAGTCGGGTGTTTTGTTTTTTAAATAATTTGGTTTATTTGAAGTTTTATAAGATGTTGGGTCATTGATGTATATAAAGCTATTATAATTAATAGAACAAAAATAAATGATTCTTTTTTTTATAATTTTATTTAAATATACTGCACTAAAAATATATCAGTATATAATAATTATGTAATTTTATAAAAACTATAAATATCAATTTCGTCTCTGTTGAATAATCGTAATTTTTAATATTGTATAATGTCCTAGGTATAAGGTCAAATTCTTTTGAAAATTTTTGTTAAAAAAAATATTTTAAATAAATTTCAGTAATAGTTCAAATCTCAAGTCATTTACAACTATTTTTAAAAATCCTTACCCAGCAACGCAACAAAGATTATTTTCTTTTGTATATGCCCAATAGTTTGAGTCTTGACATTTTCGAGGTAAAATTATCATAGAATGGTTCAATTAATATTTTCATTTTGCAATTTGCTTTTCCAAATTACATTAAAACATATAAGTTGTATATATTTTTGTAATCACCTTTTATTATTCTACATTTTGATACCCTAATAGTCCAGCAGCCACCGCCTGTTTTTTTAAGTGATTAATAACAGGCTGAATCTTCATGAGTTCGTTCGGTTCGACGAGATGCCCAAGTTTTTCCTCTGTCCAAATTCTCAATGAGGTAAGTAATAAACTGCGCAGATGTAAAACGTGTCGATTTGGTAGGGTGTCGAAATTGTCTGAGTAACAGTAAATTTTTCATTGAAATTTTAAGATAATTTAATAATAAACTCGGAAAAACAATTGTCCTACAAAATCGATGGTTTGAGTTGGAGCGTCCTCCACTCCGAATATGTCGAAATAACGAGGTCATAAAAATTATTAATAACCAGCTGATTTTTTGTATGCAGCTTACTAAATATTAGTATAATTGAATGGCCACAAAAACCTACAAATGTAGTGGTAGGTTTTCCTAGTCCTACGCTTGGTAAAATTGTGTTATACACTTTATTCCCGATAGGACAAAATCAAACCTAGGTTGTTATTAATGAAAAAAGTGTTACCATGAAATCGACAACTTCCAAGCGTAGGACTAGGAAAACCTATCACTACATATGTAGGACTTTGTGGCCATTCAATTATACTAATATTTAGTAAGCTGCATACAAAAAATCAGCTGATTATTAATAATTTTTATGACCTCGTTATTTCGACATATTCGGCGTGGAGGACGCTCCAACTTAAACCATTGATTTTGTAGGACAATTGTTTTTCCGAGTTTATTATCATATTATCTTAAAATTTCAATGAAAAATTTACTGTTAGTCAGACAATTTCGACACCCTATCAAATCGACATGTTTTACATCTGCGCAGTTCATTACCTACCTCTGAGAATTTGGACAGAGGAAAAACTTGGGCGTCTCGTCGAACCGAACGAACTCACGAAGATTCAGCCTGTTATTAATCACTTAAAAAAACAGGCGGTGGCTGCTGGACTCTATATTGGATTCATTTGGAGAAAAAAAAATTCAAGCCGCACATTATGATACCTAAACTCCGCCATTTTGAATTTTTTTAACGTCACCTATCCTAGGGCACTTGGGTTTCCTAGACAAATCTAACGATATTTTTTAGAAATCCGTCCAGTCGTTTGGATGATACGAGGTAAAAAAGAATGTTACATACATACATGCAAAACGTATAACCCTTCTTGGCAGTCGGGTAACAATATAAACGGTCTTCTCGCTGACGTCATTCATGAACGAGGTAACCTGTGCACTTCTGGTGACCTTGAAGCAGTGTGTCTATTCGCCACATTTCAGTATTCATAGCGACAGACTTCCTTAGTTTATGGTACAGTCGCCGGGGACCAATGAAACATTGCACCGCTATTATTAGATACTATGATGCGCTTCTATTGTTGTAACTTTCCCGTGTAAACTAGCCGGCCGTCATAATCCAGATTGCATTGTTATATATTCATAACTTTTTACAAAGCCTGCTCAGTTTTCTATGCAATTTATCTACTAAACTACAGATTAAAACTGAAAAATTCAAACACGTCTCCAATTTGCAGTCCCGTTGTATATTATGGTCGCCCGACTATAATAATATAATAATAATAATAATAATGCGCATAACGTCCGCTTCTCGAATTGATGTCATAACAGACACCTTTCGCACCATTACTATTTTCCATTTGCCACTTCCCGTTATTTTCTAAAACTTTAACTTAACTAATAGCAATGGGCGAATGAAGGAATTATAGGAAATTAGGATAAGGTAGATAATTTTTGAACTAGGAGTTTGATAGGTAATCGGCCATGGTCTCAAATAAGGAACCATCTCGATATTTATCTGGAATTAATTGAGGGAAACCATGGAAAACCTCAATTAGATGGCCGGTATAAGAATTACCGTTTCTCAGCGAGAGGCAGTAGGAAAAATATTAATACGTTAAAAATTAATTTTTGTAAAGATATTCCATATAAAATTAACAATTATGGACCACGGGGCGTTGGAATTTTTTTTTATTAAGGTGGTTCAGAAAAGGTTGGGAACCTCTGATCTATACGAACTCTCCGAAAACGTGGTAATCACGTTATCGGAACTTTTTTAAAAATATTCTCTTTGTGGTTCATGGCATTGCATGTTCTTTTTCCGGAAATCTTATTTTTAAGCAGATTTTTAAGCTTCTTTGTTGATAAGTTGCCTTTGTTTGCAGAGGAACCAAAATGAGGAAAGTAAGTTTTTTTTTTAAAATACCTCGCTGCACATACTAATTTTTTCTGCTGTGTAACATATTTTCAGCGTCACAAGAATTCTTTTTTTCCTTTTTATCCACAAACCACGCCCCTAGTCCTGATGTCTCCAGTATAGTTGAACTATGGACATAAAAAAAATAGACAAATTACTAAATACAATTTAAGTCGTTTATTTAAACTACGACATTTTTTTATTAGATTCCATCATCAGAAAAAACTAAACCGCTTTTTTAGGTTCTGCTGATATGGGAGTGTTGCCTCGAAATCCAATTATAAAATTGTTGCGTTTGAAATTGTTTCTAAAATTTCCAATCAGAGCGCTCTATACTAAGAACTATAGAAAATTTTCTGATGGAAGATTATAGTATTTGTATGTCTTTTTTAATGCGCCTGGATATTGTAGTTTTTTGGGTACGTAGACCGATGTTTAGATCTGTTATCCGTCCATTTCAGGTTTATTCAAAAACCACAAAATCGATTTTGTTGGCATTTTTTCTTATGACATTTTAAAAAATTAAATTCGCCTACAAATAAAAGCTACAGATATTACATAATCGTTAATCACTGTGGTAAAAATAACCGCGGGAATTTATTTTAAATAGCCGCTGCTTATTATTATACAAGGCTGCGCTGAACTTTATGCGCTTGAATGTAAATTTCGGTCGAGATTTTATTTTGAATTGTATAATCAATATCTACATAAATATGAATATATGATTTAACTAATTCTTTCGATTCTACCGTTGAAAACAGCTCTATTGTATTGTTTTTTGTTGTTCTGAGAAACAGAAGTCAGAAACCGTCATGTTGTTTTATAGATAACCGATTAATTAACCGGCTAAATATCCGGTTCAAATTGTTTTGTCTTGGTGATTTAGTCGTGCAACCAACCGAGCTGGGTAGAGTAGTGGTGACAGCACTAGACTCGCATTCGGGAGGGGGGCAGATGTGGCTGGGACTTTTTCCTACTGCCTCTCGCCGAGAAACGGTAATACCTGTACCGGTCATCTTGATTGAGGTTTTCCATGGTTTCCCTCAAATAATTCCAGATAAATATCGAGATGATTCCTTATTTGAGGCCATGGCCGATTATCTATCAAACTCCTAGTTCAAAAATTACCTGCCTTATCCTAATTTCCTATAATTCCTTCATTCGCCCATTGCTATTACATAAGTTGAAGTTGTAAAAAATGTAGAAAATAACGGGAAGTGGTAGATGAAAAAATAGTAATGGTGCGAATGGCGTCTGTTATGACATAAAGTCGAGAAACGGACGTTAAACGCATTATTATTATTATTATTATTATTACTAACTCTATTTTTACAAATAGCTATATCAATGCAATATTTATACTTGTTCATATCAAGCACAATAAAAACATATTTTTTAGTTTTTAGTTCGGTTTGTTACTAAAACGTGTTTTTTTAGTTTTTTTAAACTATTATTTATTTCTTATACTTATTTTTTTATCCTGATGACCTTGGTCAGAATAATGGGACATACTTATTAAATTATTGCATTGTCATCGATCCTTGATAAGTGTGCAAAGTTTCAGTTTAATCTGACGTTTCGAAGTGGGTGAATTTCTCGTTCAAAAATTCCGTTACAAACATACAGGTGAAGCTAATAAAAGCGTATTAAAAACAGACTTCGTCTATATAATGTGTCACGTCAATGGTTAAGATAGAGAGCTTTTGTAAAACAATGGAACACAGCTACCGTCAAGCTCAACCATGCTGCACATTCTTTTGTTCCGTTCTTCCACACTGAACTAGATTACTTACGTTAGGTCTTATCTGTAATGTTAGACTATTTATTTTTACAAGCGGCGCCTTTCTTTATACGTGTTGTATTCTCTGCTTGTGTGTGTTTGTCTGTATGCGTTAACATATAGATACAAACCTTGTACTTACCTCTTTTTTACTGCTTTCCACCTTTTTAGTGTATTTGCCATATGGCAACATACACTATTGGCGTCGGTCGGATGGCGGGACCTAGGGGTCGATCCAAAATTTCTCGACGTTTCATAACCTCCTAAACACTTTGGCACCATTTTTGAAAATGTTTATATATATATAGGTATATATGTGTACGGGCAATAACTTTCGAAAGAGTTAATTGATTTTAACGAAATTTGGCCCACGTGTTGAAATCCATCACCGCAAGAAACCTATTTTAAATGGGCGTAATCGGGCCATTTAAAGGGTAGTTTTTAGGGGTTGAAAAATGTTTTTGGGCCCCAAAATACCGAAAAAATTCTCCGAATCGTTTCAAAATTGAAATTTAACCCTTTGGTAGTGATTAGAAAGTGTCCCCACAATTTTAATAAAATCGGCCCAACAGGACCGGATTTACAAATTTTATGAAAACACTAGTTTGCAGATAGTGACTTATTTATTGAAGGGTGTATTTAATTCGGTGTAGACGTTAGATTGATAATAATATTACAATTAAAAAAAAATGTTATTTTAAGGGGTGTATTAAGGGGTTAAATTTTTTATTTTGCCCAAAAACAAACGTAATTTCACATAATAAAAGTATAAAACCACACGGCCCTACACAAGCAAATACACTATATTGTCGGCAGGGTTTTGGCACTGCGACCCGGGTTTTCTTCACTTTACTGTCGCTTTACAAAAAGATAGTTCAATCGCATTGTCCAGATGATGGTGAATTGTAGAATTCGAATCTTGGAAAAAATAGCCCTGGAAAAAATAGCCCCGGAAAAAATAGACCAGAAAAAACAGACTTGGAAAAAATAGCCCCGAAAAAAATAGACTTGGAAAAAATAGATTTGGAAAAAATAGACTTGGGAAAAGTAGATTTGGAATAAATAGCCCTGGAAAAAATAGACCTGAATCACAACTATATATGGAAATAGCAACCCGATATATATGCTCTAAGAATACATAAAAATCAGTATATGGACATTTAGCATTATAAACCAAAAGTACCCGACACCCACCCACCCAAAAGCGCCCAACACTCACCGACCCAGTTTTTCCGGGGCTATTTTTTCCAAATCTATTTTTTCCAGGTCTATTTTTTCCAAATCTATTTTTTCCGGGACTATTTTTTCCGATTACCGTAGAATTCACAGTGCTCTTAAATTTTTGTCAATCTCTAACAAAAACATTTAAAATCAGACAAAAATTTTACAGAGCAGTATAATTTCTGCCATTAATAATCATAGTGAACCATGGATTTAGTAATAATCGTGATGGATTATACAGTTGCAGGGGTGATTCCATTGAGGGACGGGTACAAAAATTTGGTACAAAGTAAGAATGGTGTGGATTTTTGATTGGCCGGCGCATTGTGCTGCTTATAAAAGAAAAAAATTTACACCATCGACCAACATAAATTTCATGCCACTAGACATGCGCAGTGCGCCGACCTATGACAAGCAGACACCACTCACCTCGTCGCGTCACTCGTCTAAAACCCTAGTACATGCTGAATGTAGTGAACTCAAGCTTTTGCCGAAGGCTTCGTTCGCGGTTTTAACGAGCGCAGCTGAGTAAAAGTGAACCAAAAAAACATGCATTGAAATTATGTTATATCCCAAGGCTAGTATGGTACAGATTGTATTATTGTTTTATTGGATAGTGGTTCCACCAGACAAGTTTGAGACTAGTTTCATTTATGACAAGATATTTGTCAAAGACAAACCCGTGATTTTGGAAAACTAATCGTAACGCTTTGACGACGTAGTCTCGGTTAACAGTTTGCAGAGTCAAGGTTATTAGACACAGATATGACCTCGTTTCGTTGGATAGTAGTGAGGGATGACGTCATCCAGTGAACCTGTCAATTGATATTACGTGGTTGATAAACATATGAACGTGCCAGCTGACGTCGTTCATGGATTGAGGTAACCTGTGTATCTGATAACCTTGGAATTCGTCCCATGAGTCAATGAAACAATAAAACAGCGTGTCAGCATCTTGGTCGCTTGAAGCTCAGCGCAGTCGCAAACAACTAATCCTAGCCAAGTATGTGCTGTTCACGGGGTGGCAAAGATTGTAGTGAGACAATGACCTTGAATAAAATTAAAATTATTAATTTCAAAAAATGTTTGAGTTCAGTGGATTAATTATTTCAATTTGATTAGGTAATTGTTCTAAAAAGGATTTATGTAATAGCTGAATTATGATCAAATTATTTTACGAAAAATGAATCAGTTGTATTTAAAACTTTGAAACGATACAATACGTTTAAAAAAATAATCAATTTTAGTTTTTATTTTTATAGACTGTAGTTTTAATTTCTAAATAAAGATATTTTAGATACGAAAAACAATAAATAGGAAAAATTGAAATGTTTCCTCTGTACTTTTGTGTCACAGTGTTAGTATTGAAAACTTGCGTATCATAATATTGAACTTAAATACTGCTCTACCATTATTTGTGCTTTTGGTGTTGAAAAAATGGGCGCGGATAATCTTTCAAGTGAAACCCGGTTATATATAATCTGTAACGCACACTATACTGTGGCACCGTCGCGCAAACTACTCGGCTATACATAAGTACCTATATATAATATGTAACCTGGTTAGATGTAACCCGTAACAATATAACTTACTCCAGCTAGAGATAGGAAAATCAGGTCTTTTTAGTGATCTGCATCTTTGCATCTGGATCCCGTATGTGAGCCGGCTCAAAAAGAGCCGAACTCTGAATATGTTACTGCAGTCTGCCACTGGGTTACCTAGTTCACTCAATCATATCACGACCTGTATAGAATCAAGAATGCATTGCCAAACATGTGATGCATGAGTCATTTGAGCTGACAGATGCATCAAAGCAAGAACTGATACGTAAGTGTAAAATGTGCTTCTGTGTGTTAAGTGTTTCACTGAGTTATGCGGATCCGTTGAGCCGTCGGCTCAAAAAAAAGTGAGTCGGCTCTCACGGATCTTCTGTCGGAGTCGGCTCTTTGAGTTACCCAACTGTAACTCCAGCGTAAATTAGTGCAAGCGTAGCTAAACAAGTTTCATTTCTAAATCGTAACCTTTTCTGGCAATACAGATAAGACTTATATAGCATGTAACGATATGATTTACTCTGTCGTGAAAGTGTAAAACGCGGCTAAAGAAGTTCATTTTGATAAAAAATGTGTCAGTGTGGTACTTTTTTACGTGGCGGAAGACAATAAAAGAGTGGACGTTAAGCGAGATATCACTGTATTGAGGTATGTAGTTTCTTTTTTCAACTTTTGGCAGATGAATATTATGCGTTACTGCATCAGAAAAAAACCGACGTATTTGTGTTAACAACATTTTTAGCCATATTAGTGTTAAATTTTTACAGATTGAACAATGGTAAATATAATTAAAAGATTAGATACGTCGTGGTCACACTTGGTAGAAGTGGAACTTATAAATTAACTTAGTGTAAACATGTCTGCAAGCGGTTTAGCAGATTCTGTTTACACAATTTTCCAAAAAATTAATAACTTATTTTTTACAGATAATTTTTCGCTTTGAAAATAACTTTTTAGTTAAACTCTTACTTAAAATTGCCATGGTGATGACGTAATTTTTTTAGTTATTCGCGTGATTTCATTTCGGTGACAAAAAAAATCTGCATTTACCGCGAGTTAAGTTGTTTAAAAATGTTTCAACTTCAAACATTTTTTGAAGTTTAACTTCTTTAGTGACGTATATCTATTTGAAAAAAGTAAGAAATCGAGGGGAAGTAGAACATTCACATAAAGGGGAAGTTAGTTTGTCTCCTAAATTACATGAAACTGACAAGGACAGAAGTTTATAGTGTGTTGTTAAGTATGTGTAAATATTATATTAAATAGTTTTACATAAAAAAATTAAACTTGGGATTAATATTAAAAACTAAAGAAGTTAAACTTCTTATGTGAGCTGATGAGGGTGAGGCTCATTTATTTTTTTTTTTTTTTTTAATTAGACACAACTTATTTCTAGTAAATGAACTTACTTTTTGTTTTAAAAACAAAATTTGTAGTAACGTTGAAAACCGAAATATGTATTTAAAATCGACGAGTTGGTAAAAATATTTGATTAAAATAAAATTCCAAATATTATAGGTTAACATAAAATTGATTTGTCGGAAAAAAGGACTTTTTAAGTAAACACTTATTTGTTATTTATAGCTATTATTTATATAGCTATATTTATATAGCTATATTTATAACTATTAAATGTTTAGATTATAAATAAAATAAATAATTTGAACATCAACAGTAAAAATATTTTTTTAAAAAACGGAATTATTATAAACTTTTAATGAACAATTGTGTAACTCAAATTTATATTTACATGTATATTTTAACTTTTATATCTACTTAATCTAAATATTTAATAGTTATAAAGCTATGAAAAAGTTCCAAGCAAGGAACGAAACGTCGCTATAAATAACAAATAAGTGTTTACTTAAAAAGTCCTTTTTTCCGACAAATCAATTTTATATTAATTACCAAGGACAAAAAAACCTGGGTCGCAGTGCCAAACAGGCAGTGTGGCTCTATTATGCGAATTTAAGTTGGTTTTTAGGCAAAATAAAAAATTTGACTACTTAATACACCCCTTAAAATAACATTTATTTTCTTAATTGCAATATTATTATCAATCGTACTTCTATACCAAATTATATACAACTTCACTATCTGCAAAGTAGTGTTTTCATAAAATTTGTAAGTCCGGTCCTGTCGGGCCGATTTTATTAAAATTTTAGGGACACTTTTTAATTACTACTGGAGGGTTAAATGTCAATTTAAAAACGATTCTGAGAATTTTTTCGGTATTTTGGGGCCCAAAAACGTTTTTCAACCCCTAAAAACTACCCTTAAAATGGCCCGATTACGCCCATTTTAAATAGGCTTCTTGCGGTGATGGATTTCAACGCGTGTGCCAAATTTAGTTGAAATCAATTAACTCTTTCGAAAGTTATTGCCCGCACACATATATATATATATACGTATATAAATATATATATATATATATATATATATACATATATATATAAACATTTTTAAAAATGGTGCCAAAGTGTTTAGGAGGTTATGAAACGTCGAGAAATTTTGGTCCGACCCCTAGATCCCGCCATCCGACCGACGCCAATAGTGTATGTTGCCATATGGCAAATACACTAAAAAGTCAATATTATAGGTTAACGTGTATAAACTAACATCGGGTACTTGATTATAAAAAACGAACGATTTTGTCGTCTCTTGTGTATAAGTTACAAGACAGTTAATAAGTAGCCAGGCCGAATCGGCTGGAATTCTTCACTTTAACGCAATTTTCTTTTCTTATCTTTTGTTGTGTCTGAGGAAAATAACAATTTTCATCGACCCAAAACTAGGCGGATTTGTAACATGTGCCAGAAAGTGCCACCGGCTTTTTTCGAACCTATTTTCGTTAACAGGCTATTATATTCTTTCTATAAACGTTTTAGTAAATTGGTTTTGGTGCAATAACATAATGGTGCCTCATATGGTTAATAGAAAATACATGATTACCAGATACAAACTGTGTTTTCAGTGTCCCATCTGGAGAACGAAGCATAAAATATTAGTTTTCTGTTTAAATTATGTTCGATTTTTTTACAGGAAATGTCAACATTCATTTTTTCTTGATTCACGACGTTTTTCTAAAGTTTTTATTTAGTTACACCCCGTGGATTTGTAATCGAATTCTACAAGTTGAATTTGACCCACTTCCTGTCGTTCGATTAAGCTGAAATTTGGCAAACATGGTTCTGAAGACAATACAATATACTATTATGGTAAATCTAATATGATCGCCAGGGCCGCATTTAGAATTTGGAGGCCCTGGGGTATTCATTTGGTGGAGGCCCCTATAGTTTCTCTGGGTAAAATCGTGTATTCTTGAATAAAACGACATGCTTACGCACGACATATTAAAAACTTTATTCTTGTAAAGTGTGTTGCGCACTGACAGTTTTGCGATTTTAAGTAAAAAAAGCTTTGCGCGATTTCTGATTTGCGTAAGTTTTGACAATATCATCAAAGTCCATCTCGCGCAGTATGTCACTTTCTGAATCAAGAAGGATGAAATTCGACATAAGCGATCTTGAGACATTGTTGTCCGCAATGTGTTCTTAATTATCCTTAGTTTCGAGAAAGATCTTTTCCCACTGCAATTCGTCACCATCATCGATAAGTACATACGAAGTGCTACTTCTGTGTTGCAGAAAGTAGATTGTACATTGTTTTGCAAAATTATCCGACAGAAAAAAATTTCATTTGTTTCACCCGTTTTCTTTTCGTATTGTTTTGCGAAAGTGGCGAGATGAGTTAATTCATTAGTCAAATTCAATCCCAAATCTTCGGGATAAGAATGTACTAGATTTTTAGCCTTCAGTTCCAACTGAGAAGGTTCCATTGTGGCCATTTCAGCCAAGAAACCAAATCGTTCATCAATGACTGCCAAAATAACTACATCAATTTTTTTTTCATCTCTATTAGAATCGGGACTAATTTTTAAAAGAAACTCATAGTTTTTCAAATTTTTGCCGCATTGGTGGGGGCCCTGGGGCCATGGCCCCGTCCTAAATGTGGCCCTGATGACCGCCTCCACAAAATGGCGGATTACATTCTTCTTTTCAACCACCTTCACATGGGTATCTAACGAAAGGGTGAGATAAGTAGAAAACAATCAGACTTCATTCCTAATCCAAAATGGCGGTCGACATATATTTGTTTACAACCCTCTTGATATGGGTATCAAATGCGAGGATATGACAAGTAGAATAAAGTAAACTGCGTGACGTTATTTAAAATCCAATATGGCGGCGAAAAGGCGTAACTAAAAATTTGAAAATAAAGTATTAGAATTTTTTTTTCTAAAAACAAGCTTCTATTGCAGTGTACTTAAAAAGAAAAATATATTTTTTTATAATTTAAGTTCATAATTATTAAGTTGTTATTCGTATTTCAAAGGTGACGCCATCTATTCATTTGGGTAACTTTTCGACCCCCTTGATATTAAAAAACTAACATATAAACATTTTTTTCTATACCTCATCCCTTGTGAGAAAATTTATAATGGGACACCCCGTATATCGCAACTTTCAAAAATTTCATATATTTTTCTTTAAATAAAAAAAAAACAGAAAAGCAGAATGTTTTAATTGGAAAATTAAAACTATTATTGGTTTTCTATTATATTGAAAGCAAAAAGAATAAATCGAAAATATAATTTATTTTTTACAGTAGATGTTTTATTTACGGATGAAAATACGAAATACCTAGACGATTTTGTTTTAATTTAAATTCCAATCAATTCAATTCCGTTTATTTTTGCAACTACAGAAAGTATTTTAAATTGAATTATACCTCGATTGTATAATGTAGGTATTTTAAAAATGTTCACCGATACATTTCAAGTTGCTGACTAGTCTCTTTTTTTTAGTTACTGTTAAGTTACCTTTAATAGTCTGTTCGAATTCGGTTCAGTAGTTTTTGAGTCAACCGGGAACAAATAGTCTGACAAAGTTGACAGAGACAAAAATATTGGGTCTGCGTATTTTATAATCTAGGGGTGGAACCATAAAATCTAGACTCTACATCCTTCTGAACAAAATTGCACCATTTTTGGAAATATTGCGCGTAATAACCCTCGCAAAATTTAGATAACGGATTTGAATGAAATTTGGTATACATACTGGAATGTAACTCTGCACTAACCGTATAAAAATTGGCTTCATTGAGCCATTTTAAATGTTGTTTTTAGGAGTTAATAATGTTTTTACATCTAAAAACACCGAACAGCTTTGCGGAGTTGTTTAAAAATAGTAATTTAACCTTTGATAAAAATGTGTCCTTAAAATTTTATCTAAATTAAACAAAGTCCGGACTTCATTAAAATATTCAAATGAGGGTAGTATACATAAAAGTTGAAGAGAAATTAATCATTTTAAGGGGTGTATTAAGGGACTAGTTTTTTTATTTTGTAAATAAACAAATTTAAGTTTATTTGAGGCAGTCAAAAAAGGTACGCTGTAGCGTTCTTATCTAATTAGGAAAAGAATATAATAAAATACTTTGAAAATAGAAAACGAGTAGCAGAACGGGGTACCCAAAAAATTTGATGAATCAAAAAACTTTTTCGATAATGTTTCTAAGACTGCCTGTCCTAATTTATCACTTTTATTATTATTGCTTAAATTTGAAGTGTCGAAAAGTTTTTGCAAAAACTTTTCTTCAAAAAAAAATATTTTTGCAACATTTTTCCCCAAATGTTTTTTCATAATTTTTTTCAAATTTGATATTTATTTTTTGGAAAAAAATAGTTTTTGAAAAGATATTTCACATAAAATTAACTATTATGAACTACGGGGTGTTGGAATTTTTTCTTCTTCTAAGGGTGGTGGACTAGAAAACGTTGAGTACCTGTGATTTAAATACTGAAACGTATGTGTTATATGTACTGCGAGCAATTTTTTTATGTTTTAAGAAATATTTTTTTATATTTTTAATGCCGTGGATTGAAATATTAATTTACTATTTTATTACAATTTATTCGCTGGGGACTGACAGGATATTGGAAAAGTAATCAAAAATAATTAAGCAGATATCCGTTACATTGTTTCATTGAGAATAATATTGAATTCTGAAAATAATATTTTATTTTTAACAGACGTCAAAGAAAAAGAGGTTATGTTTGTTCAGCGTTAACTTCCCGCGGGATTAACCGATTTGAATAATTTTGAAGCATATTGTATTCTAGAAAATGGCGGGATTCTTTCATATAATTTGTATTTAAATCGGTTCAGTAGTTGTTTCTTTCTACGGATCGAATTTTATTTTTAGTATTTGATGAATTTTAAGATAATTTTTCGCATGTTTGCAAAAACAAAGAAAATTGGCACATTTTTCAAATGCGAATTTTCCAATGAGAAATGAATAGTTCTATTTAAGCTATTTTTTGTCGTATAATTTACTGTCTGAATAGTTATTTCAAGTTTCTTCTAGTGTTTCCGTAATTCTGTACTTTAGTTGATAATATATTCAGTGCAGTAACATTTGTAAAAGACATTGTTAACGTCACTTAGATATGGTAACTATTTCCCCTTAAGTAGGTAGTTTGTAGGATGTATACACTAGAAACCAGGCGTGAAATAGAGAATTTTATCATCTGCATCAAATAACTTTTTGAAAATTATGAAGTACTAGCTGCTACTCGCGGCTCCACACGCGATTAGTTTGTTTAATAATAGTACAAGTAGACAAAGTAGAACACATATATAAAAATAACAAGGGAGGACATTCATAAATTAGGAAAGCGTGGGCCGTGACTATCATTGAGCTTACAACCCACGCTTTTATAATTATTAAGACATATTTTTATCCTTTTTAGCACACTGTCATAAAAGCTTGTCTTTAAAAAGTGCTTTTTATCTAATATTTTATTTTAGGTAGCCTTGAATCTATATAGTCCGACTTCAGCTATCCAGCTGGAACCAGCACATTTTTGGCCTTGCTGGATTCAGCATCTGGCGCTAGATCCAGCGGTGCAGATCCGCAATCAGCTAAAAACAAGTAATTAACTAAGTCTGAGAAGGATTTTGATTAGATATGAGATAGATTTTTTATTAACTCTATTAGATACTTCAATTTCATCATTAAAATAAAACTCAACATTTTTGGTAATATTTCGGGTGCCATTTGTAAAATTTCTTCGTGCCATATAGATAGATTTTCTACATTTATTATTATGAATTACCCTAGCAAATCGAGAAACTTCTCCTGATTAAGGGGGTATTCTTATGTGAACGCATAAATTTTACCTCTTTTTAGGGAATTTTTTTTAGATATGAAATGACACTTTATGAAAGTGAGGGAGTAAGAGGTGAAAACCTAATCTATGATTATTTGATGACTTTCAAACCAACCAGCGTAGAGATAGAGAAAGCCCTTTCCGCATTCGGGTATATTTGCAATTCTTTAAGAAGTAGGCTGGGAGATTACATCATCAATAACATTTCTTTTTTGAGATCTTACTTTAAAAAAAGTAAAAAAAAAACTATTACCTACATAATTGATTGGATTATTATTCAGAAGACAAGTCTTAAATTGGGTTTTTGAATGATTTTTTTTTAAATAACTACAAGTTTTATAGCGAAACTACTTTTATTATTTTGTTTAATTTCATAATGAAAAAGTTAAATTTGTTTTAAAAATAATGTTTAAGCTAAGATCCGAAAACGCGCCAAAAACCTCTGTGACGTCAAAATGTTTTTATGGTCCTGGTTGCCATGGTTACTTTGATAGTATGTATTATAAAGCCATACACAAATGCACAACTTTTGCCATTTTGACGTCACAAACATTCCTGGTACGTTTTGTTATCACGTAATATCTTTTGAAGTTTTATACATTTTAATTAATTTGTTATTAATTACCTATGGCTTAAATTTTTTTTTCATTTCGTTCTTCAATATTATTTACGATATATTATTTAAAAAATAAAAAAAATTAGTATTTTTTTTTAAATTCAAATACTCAATTATATAATATAATTTATATTAAAGTTTTGTTTATAAGCGGGAAACGCAATTTTATTTCTAAAATTATTGAGACTGAGAAACCGAGACTACATAGTTTGTAAAATAGGTAAACGAATAACTATTTCAGATATCTAGTATATCAATATAGGTGATTTAAGACTGTACTGTAATAATTAGTTATAATATTTCGAATACTCGTAACTATTCCTTACTATTAGAGTATTTTACTAACGCCAAAAAACAAGTATTTGATGTAAATGTGGATAAATAATTATTAAAGTTTCTAGAGTTAAAAAACCCGGGTCGCAGTGCCAAAACCCTGCCGACAATATAGTGTATTTGCTTGTGTAGGGCCGTGTGGTTTTATACTTTTATTATGTGAAATTAAGTTTGTTTTTGGGCAAAATAAAAAATTTAACCCCTTAATACACCCCTTAAAATAACATTTTTTTCTTAATTGTAATATTATTATCAATCTAACGTCTACACCAAATTAAATACACCCTTCAATAAATAAGTCACTATCTGCAAACTAGTGTTTCCATAAAATTTGTAAATCCGGTCCTGTCGGGCCGATTTTATTAAAATTGTGGGGAAACTTTCTAATCACTACCAAAGGGTTAAATTTCAATTTTGAAACGATTCGGAGAATTTTTTCGGTATTTTGGGGCCCAAAAACAGTTTTCAACCCCTAAAAACTACCCTTAAAATAGCCCGATTAGGCCCATTTTAAATAGGCTTCTTGCGGTGATGGATTTCAACATGTGGCCCAAATTTCGTTGAAATCAATTAACTCTTTCGAAAGTTATCGCGCGTACACATATATATATATATATATATATATAAATATATATATATATATATATACATATATATATAAACATTTTTAAAAATGGTGCCAAAGTGTTTAGGAGGTTATGAAACGTCGAGAAATTTTGGTCCGACCCCTAGGTCCCGCCATCCGACCGACGCCAATAGTGTATGTTGCCATATGGCAAATACACTAAAAACTGTTACATTTATTTGAAAAATAGATGCTGGATCCGCGCTGGATTCAGCTGGATTTGCTTTAATCCAGCATAAATCTAGCTGGATTGAAAATGCCGCTGGATTGCAATTCCTAAGTCCGACCAAGGGCGTCGCCAAGGGGGGGGGCAGGTAGGGGCAGCTGCCCCTCCCTAGGGGTTCGGGATTTTTTTAAGTTATAAGTTTTCCTGCCTAATGTCACAGAATAAGTAAATAACAAAATGTAGCGTTCAGCAGAATCACTCTGAAACTAAAATCAAATTTAAGGATTCAATAAATGTGTTAATATTTAATATCTTAACCCTCAAAAATCTAAAATTATTTTTTTTTGTTCATCCTTCTGCCCCCCTCTGGCTCAAAGGCTGACGACGCCCTTGAGTCCGACCCTGTTGTACAACAACGTTGTACTACAACTATACTTGTAGTATACGTTCTCTGCATGTAGCCTGTAGCCATTGCAGGGATAATCGCCGTGCGGCCCCTGTTAAAGGCACCCACAGGAGCTGTCGAGCTTCACCTATTTTCCTTTAATCTTCCATAGATACAGTAGCTAATGTTCGGTTGCTTGATTTTCGATGACAGTTACTTAGAGAAAATACAGCTACTTTGCGTCTTGTGTATTCTGCCACTGCTTATATTTTAATTAATACAGTTTCACGGTTGATTTCACTCGTTGCAGAAGTTTGTGAGACAGTTTTATATTTTTTTTAACTAAAACTTCTTTCTCACGGAAGTAACCTTCAGTTTATACAAAGGAATATCGACATATTGGTAAGTTAGAAATTTTATTAGGTTGAAGCTTTTAGTCAATAGATGGCCACACAGTTGTAAAATTTCTAGCTTACCGACATAAATGAATAAATGACAATTGTCACGTGCGCTATTTAACCTTAAATTTAGCAAATTATGATGTATTGTTAATCTTACATTAGAATGTATTTAATCAGGGGCGTAGCTACCGCCGTATATGCCGTATCAATTATACGGGGCCCCCGGACCACGGGGACCCCAACGTGCGTAAGCAAAAATTAATAAAAACTTCCCAAATTTTTTTTTATTTCAGAAATGACAAAAGTCAAAAAAAGCAATTTCTTTTTTTTCCGCGTAAAGCGTCGTTCAAAAGTTGACAACACCCTACATCGGTTATCGCGGATTTCCCCTATAGATAGCTAGCTATCATCAGCTATAAATGATTTATAAACCAGTTTGCCGAAAAAAAGGCAAGGACAGTGTATATTCAATTTGAATTGTTTGTAAAAATTTTGGAAAAAGTGACAGATAATTATGATGAATAAATATTTCTTTTAATTTTATGCAAACATTTTTTTTCTTTTGTGAGAAATCTTTACCCTTCCTAAGGGCCTCCAAACAAATTTTTATACGGGGCCCCGCCAAGGCACGCTACGCTTCTGTATTTAATTTATAAATACATCAATCAAAGAATATCTCGTTCAGTAAAGTAGCAATCTCTTTAAAAATTTGGTTAATTTTCAAATTGCTCGTGAATATTTCCCAAAAAAAATAAAAAAATATTTATAACGATATTAAAAATTCAAATGACACATGACATACATTTTTATTGTAGTTCAATCGTAAAATATGCCAGTATGTCAAAGAAGTTTTAGTTCAACATGCAAACGTTTTTTTTTGTAATATTTAAGGTCGCCAACTGTCAGGGTTAATTGCGCCTAGTACTAATTTATACTTCTAACTGCACTTTTAATATTTTTTTCTGACAATTCAGAAAAATAGTTATGAAGCATCAAGCAATGTTCACCACGACAGTTCTGAAAATTAAAAATGTGTTGTTCTGAAAATTATATATCTATCTTTATGAATTTTCTACTGCTTTCTGAGAATTCAGAACTATTTTATTCTTAAATCATTTTCAGAACGATGATTCTAAAATTTCGGAAACGTTATTTTATTTCAGGCAATTTTTAACAGTGTATTTTTCGTTTCACAAACCTGTGAGATTGATTGACCATTTTTCTTGTTATTATTATTAGTGTATTTGCCATATGGCAACATACACTATTGGCGTCGGTCGGATGGCGGGACCTAGGGGTCGGACCAAAATTTCTCGACGTTTCATAACCTTCTAAGCACTTTGGCACCATTTTTAAAAATGTTTATATATATATATATATATATTTATATATATACGTATATATATATGTGTGCGGGCAATAACTTTCGAAAGAGTTAATTGATTTTAACGAAATTTGGCCCACGTGTTGAAATCCATCACCGCAAGAAGCCTATTTAAAATGGGCGTAATCGGGGCATTTTAAGGGTACTTTTTAGGGGTTGAAAAAAGTTTTTGGGCCCCAAAATACCGAAAAAATTCTCAGAATCGTTTCAAAATTGACATTTAACCCTTTAGTAGTAATTAAAAAGTATCTCTAAAATTTTAATAAAATCGGCCCGACAGGACCGGACTTACAAATTTTTTGAAAACACTAATTTGCAGATAGTGAGTTATTTATTGAAGGGTGTCTTTAATTCGGTGTAGACGTTAGATTGATAATAATATTACAATTAAGAAAAAAAATGTTATTTTAAGGGGTGTATTAAGGGGTTAAATTTTTTATTTTGCCCAAAAACAAACTTAATTTCACATAATAAAAGTATAAAACCACACTACCCTATACAAACAAATACACTATATTGTCGGCAGGGTTTTGGCACTGCGACCCGGGTTTTATTATTTATTTAAGCTTGGACACAAACCTCAATTATTTATCATTCTCACTTGGTATCTGTTTTGAGAATCAGTTTTTCTTTGAAATTTGTCAAATCACTGGTAATGTTGATTTCGCAAGGTTTAATTAAGAAAAAAAAACACATAATTTTTAACGAGAATCATTTCCTTTAAAAAATGTGTAAATTAGGTAAAATGAAACTCACAGTCTCTGGATTCTACAACAAAAAGATGCAAATGATCCTGTCTTGTCACAGTTCTGTTGGGTTTGCATATTTAATGTGGTTGGAAATTATATCGACTCTGAAAAAGATGAAAAAACATCCTCTCAACTTTGTCTGTGTGAATTTTAAATTCTTTTATATCACATAGGAGTAGAGAAATAACGTGCACCATATATGAAATGTTATTTTAATAGAAATTTTCATTTGAATATATTTTAATTACTTATGATTTAACCTTTTTTTGTGACATTATGGACATTTCCTGGGTCACGTAAATATAAATTTTAGATAGATTACATAATTAGTGTATTTGCCATATGGCAACATTCACTATTGGCGTCGGTCGGATGGCGGAACCTAGGTGTCGGACCAAAATTTCTCGCCGTTTCATAACCTCCTAAACACTTTGGCACCATTTTTAAAAATGTTATATATATATATATATATATATATATATATATATATATATATATATATATATATATATATATATATATATATATTACTTTCGAAGGAGTTAATTCATTTTAACGAAATTTGGCATACAGGTTGGAATCCATCACCGCACGAAGCCTATTTAAAATGGGCCCAATCGGGTCATTTTAAGGGTGGTTTTTAGGGGTTGAAAACAGTTTTTCGGCCTAAAAATACCGAAAAAATTCTCAGAATTTAACCCTTTAGTAGCAATTAAAAAGTGCTCCTAAAATTATAAGCAAAACGGCCCGACAGGACCGGACTTACAAATTTTATGAAAACACTAGTTTGCGTATAGGAATTTACTTACTGAAGGTCGTATTTAATTTGGTGAAGATGTTGGATTGATAACAATATTTCAACTAATAAAATTATTATTGTAAGGGGTGTATTAAGGGGTTCAATTTTTTTTTTTATTTTGTCCAAAAACAAACTTTAGTTCATGTAATAAAGCCACAATACCTGTATTAGCAAATACACTATATTGTTGGCAGGGTTTTGGCACTGCGACCCGGGTTTTTTTAATTTTTTGTCAATTGTTTTTGTAATCCATAAATAATAATAATAATAATAATAATAATAATAATAATAATAATGTTTGAGAGTAGATATATATTGCACGCCACTGAGAGATAACTATAAAAAGGGAAAAAAACATTTTACATTTCAAATGAAAGCTTTGTTCTACATGACAACTTACTAAATATAACATCGTTGAAGAAGTAAGAATATAACCCTCTTTCGTCCCCTGAGAAAGTGTCATTTTTATTATCTTCAAAGTTGTTCAACTTGTTCAATTGATTAATCTTTTGACTGCTGTTTTTATTGACCTAATTGTAAAAAGAATCTGCTTATTTGCTGATGTGAACCGATTACAAATTTGAGAACCGGTTTTTATTGTTTACTTTAAGAAAAAACCGGTATTTTTAGGTTTCTTTTGTTACTTTTTAAAGAAACATGGAACATTTTAACACGCTTTTGTTAACTTCACCTGTATGTTTCTTTGTTTGTAATGGAATATTTGAACGTGAAATTCACCCACTTCAAAACGTCAGATTAAACTGAAACTTTGCACACTTATCAAGGACCGATGACAATACAATAATTTAATAAGTTTGTCCCATTATCTTGACCAGGACCTTCAGGATAAAAAAACTTGAAAAATTACAGTGCAAGCAAGCTAACGCTCTACAGTGACGAACATTGAGTTGCCTACCTCATAGTCAAATACAATATTGTTTTTTAGTCTTATAATTAAATTAGAGTTTAAAAAAACTATAACAACGCGCTTTTATGGACTAAAAAATGCAAAATAATTTGGCAACAAAATCAGCTTTACTGTAAAAATCGTGGAGTGCTATCTACTTAAATTTTCATAATAGCTCTACGTTTACAATTAGCTAGTAAATGAAAAATTTATTACCTACTGTAAAAAGCGTGGAGTGCTTAATATCGGTAATAAATTTTTCATTTACTAGCTAATTGTAAACGTAGAGCTATTATGAAAATTTAAGTAGATAGCACTCCACGATTTTTACAGTAAAGCTAATTTTGTTATCAAATTATTTTAGTTTTTTTAAACTCTAATTTTTTCATCATACCGGTTAAATTCAATAAAAAAAATAGTAGTGTTGTTCACTAGACTTTTATACGATGGGAGCGCGAACTAATATAGTAAAATAAAAGAAAGCGTGTCCTTGACATCAATGCAAGAATAAAAACAAATGCAAACGTTCGCATTCAAGAATCGGCTACTAGTTCATTCATAATATTTCTGTCATCATGCACATTTTTTTCTCTTGCGTATGAAGATTCTTGCGTTTGAAAGAAGTTTGTGTCCCCTACTTTGTGTGCATCGAAAAAGAAAGAATAATATAAACAAGTGAATGACTGAAAGAATGAATAAAAATATCTGGTTTTGACAAGTCGCTTCCTTTTAGATATTGCTCTTTAGAACGCGTGATTCTACTTTTTATGTTCTGTAATTCAGTAGCGGACTTTCCGGTCTAACAATTGAAAATTAATTTGATGACAGCTGGATATTACATAAAAAAATGTGTTGACGCACGTTTATATTTTTCAATATTTTCTTATCGTTTTTGTAACTGACGTATAATAGGGATGTTGACTATTTTTGGGAGTGTTTTAAATCGTACATAAGTACCTAATATTGTAACAAATATTTATTATTTTTATTTAAATACAACTCAAGCCTTAAAAATCATGTATTTTAAATCCTGTTTCAAATTTCGGTCCAAAACGCCAATACTAGTCGCGTGACGTCACCTGTTCATACCAAAGGAGGCTCAAAAGTTTACACGGGAGCTACCATCCTATATAGATGCGTATTCTGTGCTCATAAACGTTAGTAAACTGAGGTGATGAAAAGTTGTTTCGTAGTCGTTGCTATAGTTACATGTAATTTGACGTTTCCTATAAACAAATAATAATAAATTACACACTAAATATTAACCAAACATAGAAGTTTTTTGACAGCGGCTGAACATATGACGGCATGCGCTCTGATTGGTGTCTGTTGTCACGTGACTTGAGAGTGATTTGATTAGGTTTTATTTATTAAATATTAATTAAATTCCTTAAAAATAAGGAAAAATATAGTGTTTTTTAGTATTTCTATCATAGAAACTACTACTTTTCGTTAAAATTGTGTTTTTATTTGAATACAATCAACATCCCTATTGTATCTCCATTTCAATAACAGAGAGATTATTATTATTACTATGAGAATTAAGAAATCCGTAAAGAATTTTGCATCCACAAGTACCGAAAATTTCCGAGTTTTCGCTTATCCGACGTTCCTCCCCACATTACTTCGGATAAACGAGGTTTTACTGTACCTATTTTTAGACTACAAAATAATATTATTGATATACCTACATCTTATTACAAACCGGTACAGCATTGTTTCGACAAATAGAGCTCTAAAATAATAATTAAAATACTCTATCCTGGAGCTATTTAATTTACAAAATGGAAAGTTAATGTGTCAGCTTTCAACAAACTTTAAATAAAAAAAACCCGGGTCGCAGTGCCAAAACCCTGCCGACAATATAGTGTATTTGCTTATACAGGCAGTGTGGCTCTATTAAGCGAACTTAAGTTGGTTTTTGGGCAAAATAAAAAATCTGACTCCTTAATACACCTCTTACAATAATTTTTTTCTCTTAATCGAACCTCTATACCAAATTATATACAACTTTCAGTAAATAATTCACTATCTACAAACTAGTGTTTTCATAAAATTTGTAAGTCCGGTCCTGTCGGGCCGATTTTATTAAAATTTTGGGAACACTTTTTAATTACTACCAGAGGGTTAAATGTCAATTTTGAAACGATTCTGAGAATTTTTTCGGTATTTTGGGGCCCAAAAACATTTTGTCAACCCCTAAAAACTACCCTTAAAATGACCCGATTGCGCCCATTTTAAATAGGCTTCTTGCGGTGATGAATTTCAACACGTGGGCCAAATTTCGTTAAAATCAATTAACTCTTTCGAAAGTTATTGCCCGCACACATATATATATATATATATATATATATATATATACGTATATATATAAATATATATATATATATATACATATATATATAAACATTTTTAAAAATGGTGGCAAAGTGTTTAGGAGGTTATGAAACGTCGAGAAATTTTGGTCCGACCCCTAGGTCCCGCCATCCGACCGATGCCAATAGTGTATGTTGCCATATGGCAAATACACTAAAAACTCGGGTCCCTGCTAACAATATAGTATATTTGCTAATACAGGCAATGTGGTTTTATTATGTGAACTTGTTTATTTTTGGCCAAAATAAAAATTCATCCCATTAATACACCCCTTAAAATAATACTATTTCCTTAATTTCAATATTTGGTCCCTGTTTTATCAATTCATCATCTGCACCAAGTTATACCGGGTGTTTTATTCAAAACTTTGAATCGATTGTTCCATTGTATGGCAGTGAATGGAGAACACTTTGAAAACTTATTATCTTAATGTTAAAATAAAGAATAATTTAATTCAAGTACTTGGTGAGATTTTTAATGCAATTGGCAACTCGGAATACTCCCTCACCCTTCATCATTATCATCAACATTATCAAGACTTTACACAAAAATAACGGAAAATTAAAAAAAGTTTTAGACAAAAGCTGTTCATTTTTACACAAAAAAAATTTAATCATAAAAATCGGTGATTGTCATTTAAAAAACAACAGTTACCCCCCATGCCGAGGGGTGGGGGGAGAGGGTTGGTATTACGTGTAAATTATTTCCCTCTCAAAACCCAATAACTTTTGCCTAAAACTTTTTTTGATTCAACCGGTGTATCAACAAAAAAATCCATTCAATGTTTTGAAAAAAACACCCGGTATACAGCCTTCAGGAAGTATAATTCTCTATCTGAAAAAAATGTTCGGCCCCGTCGAACCAATTTTATTCAAATTTTAGGAGCAATATTTAATTGATACTAACTCGTTTTAAAGAGGCTTCGTGTTGTTCAGAATAATGTGAAACGTCGATAAATTATGATCCGACACCTAGGTCCTGTCATCCGACCGACGCCAATAGTGTATGTGTCATATGGCAACGGTACTAAAAAGTTTCAACAAGCCTACAGATGTTTTAATTCCGGTGACAAGCAAATTAACAATTGTTAACGAAAAACAAATTTTGTGAAACAAGCAACTGTTTATTCAACAATTTTTATAAATAGAAAGTAACAATTAAATTAACTCCAATTTTAAATTTAAGGTTAACGTAAAGGATATATATAGGACGAGAGCTATTAAGCATTTTTGGGTAGGCATTTGAGGCACTGTGAAAATTTGTGCAATCACTCTTTAGTAATATCCGAATACAAAAACACAGACTTGGCTGAAGGCTAACGGGACTTAACCAAAGTTTTGCGCAATAAAAAATCCTTGAGGCATTTTAAAATTTTTATATCTTGCAATTTAGTACTTCAGGAGTTGAAAAATAAAAAACCGGATTTTTTAATCGGGTCTAAAACTTAGCCAAGTGTTTGAAAAATTATATTTTTTAAGACTTTAAAATAGTTTAACAAAATAAAAAAACCCGGGTCGCAGTGCCAAAACCCTGCCGACAATATAGTGTATTTGCTTATACAGGCAGTGTGGCTTTATTTTGCGAGCTTAAGTTGGTTTTTGGGCAAAATAAAAAATTTTACTCCTTAATACACCCCTTAAAATAACATTTTTTTTCTTAATTGCAATATTATTATAAATCGAACCTCTATACCAAATTATATACAACTTTCAGTAAATAATTCACTATTTGTAAACTAGTGTTTTCATAAAATTTGTAAGTCCGGTCCTATCGAACCGATTTTATTTAAATTTTAGGGACACCTTTTAATTACTACTAAAGGGTTAAATGTCAATTTTGAAACGATTCTGAGAATTTTTTCGGTATTTTGGGGCCCAAAAACATTTTTCAACCCCTAAAAACTACCCTTAAAATGCCCCGATTACGCCCATTTTAAATAGGCTTCTTGCGGTGATGGATTTCAACACGTGGACCAAATTTCGTTAAAATCAATTAACTCTTTCGAAAGTTATTGCCCGCACACACACATATATATATATATATATATATATATATATATATATATATATATATATATATATATATATATATATATATATATAACATTTTCAAAAATGGTGCCAAAGTGTTTAGGAGGTTATGAAACGTCGAGAAATTTTGGTCCGACCCCTAGGTCCCGCCATCCGACCAACGCCAATAGTGTATGTTGCCTTATGGCAAATACACTAATTACTTGCAATACTGTTCAATTGGTTTTTATTAATATAAAATACTACGTTTCAACCAAACTTTGTGGTCCTTTTCAAGTTTCAAATACAAAATTAAAATAAAAACCAATTGAACAGTATTGCAATTTGCAAGTAATTTTATTTTGTTAATATATCTATTACTGTTGGTAGAGTCAATTATTATTAATTACTTAAAATAGTTATTTGAAGCCCATTGAAATTGAAACAGAATAATATTGGTAACTAAAAATAGATATATCAAAAAGACAGGTCGTTTCGGAGGGACATTTTACCTGCCAGGCGATCAATATGTTTGATAAATTGGTTAAGTCGGTTATGCCCTGCTACCCTTCAGCCAGGTCTGTGTTTTTGTATTCAGATATTACTAAAGAAGTATTTTCACAGTGCTTTAAATACACATTGTTTTATATCAAATATGTGTAGAATATTTTAGAAATAAGAATTTAGGACTTTAAAAACGTATTATTTTTCGTAAAATTCCATGCTAAATACACCGTAGCCTTACAGTATTTATTAAAGCACATTGTTTAATTAACATAAATACCTTAGTAGTTCCACTTCAGAGATAAGAGCTGTAAAGAACTTTTCTGCCCGGAGTTCCACAGAAACTGTGCCCTTAAAATCTTTTGTTTTACATTTAAAACATCTTATGTATCAAGTTTTGAAACTGAGATATCAAATTAAATATTTTATATTTTTTGTGACACTAGTGTAAAATTTTCTCTGGTCTGTTTGTTACTCCTTGATAAAAATGCAGGATGTGAAATTTAACTGACACAAGATCACTATTTCATATTTATGTTTTTGTAGAAGGGCGCGTTGACACATCTAATAAATTTTCCGGGTTTTCTCTGACGTTTAAGGTCATTTTTTTAAATCTAGTTGCTGCATATAGATTTTCTTTATGCTGCGTTTCACTAATGTTGATAAATGGCCGTATATAAATATTTTTTAAGTTTGAAGTTATTTTATCACCCGTTTATTAGCTTGCTTTCTTGTCTGTTTGTTCGGCACAAAATTTGCAAACGATTTTTCATGTACTTTCCGTTATCCAATATTTTTACCAACTTGTTTAGTTACGCTGACAATACAATATTATCTTTCGGGTACAAATCTCAGTTCACGATGAGCTAAGACTTAAAATTAAATTTTTAAATCTTAAAAAAAATTATATTTTTATAATTTTTTTTAATTTTTGAAATGACATTTCTTGTATAAAATTTTTTTTTATTATTATTTATTTGTTGGATCAAAAAGCTCTAACAAATAGAGATATGGTGATCCGTTGATTGTTGAAAAGTTGAAAGGAAACTCGGTGGCTCGGGATCAAATTAAAAGCAATACTAATGTTAAAATTGCATTTATGGCTAACGGTTATTTATTATAAATTATTTCTTTTTTTATTTTAATTATAATATCTATCCTAACGTAACAAGTTTTACTTGAACCTCGCGTAAAATTTACAGTTATTAGTGTATTTGCCATATGGCAACATACACTATTGGCGTCGGTCGGATGGCGGGATCTAGGGGTCGGACCAAAATTTCTCGACGATTCATAACCTCCTAAACTCAACTCAATTTGGCACACGCGTTGAAATCCATCACCGCAAGAAGCCTATTTAAAATGGGCGTAATCGGGCCTTTTTAAGGATAGTTTTTAGGGGTTGGAAAACGTTTTTGGGCCCCAAAATACCGAAAAAATTCTCAGAATCGTTTCAAAATTGACATTTAACCCTCCAATAGTAATTAAAAAGTGTCCTTAAAATTTTAATAAAATCGGCCCGACAGGACCGGACTTACAAATTTTATGAAAACACTACTTTGCAGATAGTGAACTTTTTACTGAAAGTTGTATATAATTTGGTGTAGAAGTTCGATTGATAATAATATTGCAATTAAGAAAAAAAGTGTTATTTTAAGGGGTGTATTAAGGAGTCAAATTTTTATTTTGCCCAAAAACCAACTTAAGTTCGCATAATAAAGTCACCCTGCCTGTATAAGCAAATACACTATATTGTCGGCAGAGTTTTGGCACTGCGACCCGGGTTTTTTTTTAGAAACGATGAACGAAACCTTCAATAAATGCATTTATTGCTTAATACGATTGGCGTCATAAAACATAAAGACTTGTTCTCTCGACGTCTGTTTCACTAACCATGTTAGCATGATCAAGATAGGATTAAATCTATTATCAGTATTGTTTAATACAATGGAGTGGTTTTGTATTATTTATCGATATATTTTATGGAACGGAGTAGAGAACGTGTTCAGTTGATCATTTTTCTCCTTATTTTACTGAAACCCGCAGTTGACATTCTATCACCAATTCACTTTGTATGGTAACTTAAAGTAAACACAAACAGTGCCTTTGTATTCAGTGACCACCGCATCGCTGGCTGTCGGCTCGCGTCCTCTCGAGCTTATAGGCTGTCCAAATCACATCATAGTACGAACTGCTGTTGATAGGATACAAATATTTAACTTTACGCACTAGTGTCAAATTGGTAAATTTACTATCGCTATAAAGGCACGAAAAGCAGCGAAAAGAGCGATGTATTACAATGGGTGAGAGCACTAATCGAGCGCGGTGGAGTAGTGGTAAGAGCACCGTATTCGAATCTCGACAGGAGCGGATGTGGTTGGAACTTTTTCCTACTGCCTTTCGTCGAGAAACGGCAATAGGGATGTTGACTATTTTTGAGAAAGTGTTTTAAATCGTGCATAAGTCCCTATTGCCACAAATATTTATTATTTTTATTTAAATACAACTCAAGCCTTAAAAATCATGTATTTTAAATCCCGTTTCAAATTTCGGTCCAAAACGCCAATACTAGTCGCGTGACGTCACCTGTTCATACCAAAGGAGGCTCAAAAGTTTACACGGGAGCTACCGTCCTATAGATGCGTATTCTGTGCTCATAAACGCTAGTAAACTGAGGTGATGAAAAGTTGTTTCGTAGTCGTTGCTATAGTTACATGTAATTTGACGTTTTCTATAAACAAATAATAATAAATTACACACTTAATATTAACCAAACAATGAAGTTTTTTGACAGCAGCTGAACATGTGACGTTATACGCTCTGATTGGTGTCTGTTGTCACGTGACTTGAGAGTGATTTTATTAGGTTTTATTTATTAAATATTAATTGAATTCCTTAAAAATAAGGAAAAATATAGTGTTTTTTAGTATTTCTATCATAGAAACTACTACTTTTCGTTAAAATTATGTTTTTATTTGAATACAGTCAACATCTCTATTCCTGCATCGGTCATCTTGTTGAAGTTTTCCATGGTTTCCCTCAATTAATTCCAGATAAATATGGATGCGGTTCCTTATTCAAGGCCATGGCCGATTTCCCTGACAAACTATTTTTTTTATTTTTTTACTAAAAAAATATTAATACATGTTAATAATAAATTATACATAATAATAATAAACAAAAATATATAGAGTATAGACTCCCTGTAACGTCACTCGATTTAACGTCAAACTCCCTAAAACGTCGAAATTACTCGACTTTGGTTGGTTTCATACAATGATACACTCTATGTAGCATCACACCCACTCTAAATAACGATCATATGTCATTATAAAGCAATAATCTCGGCAATTTATAAAGCACCTACTATTTTTAGGTAGTTCTAAGTTGCCAAAATTGATAAAATATAATCAAGATCAACCCACAATATCTCAAGATATGAATAAAATTCATAAGAAAATACAATTAAAATACTGGCATAGCAAAAAAACATCAGATAACAGATTTTACACAATAAGCGTTGTTTTTTGTGTTAATAGTAATGTTTGTTTGTAAATTTTATGCGTTATTATTAAATAATACTATAATAGTAAAACAATATTGATTTTTCTTTCCCTCCATATAAGGACAACTCTCTATAACGCCAGAAAATGCGCAGTCCTTTCAGCGTCGTTATTTAGAGTTTACACTGTATATAATTTTTTTATAAGCAATAAAATAAAAAGGATTTCCTGCCCAACTTGGCTAGTGCCTGCCTTCTCCTAATTTCTTATAATCCTACCTGTAATTATGTTTTCACCTGTTTGTAGGGTATAAATAAATAAAGAGTCGTGAAAAAAATGTTTATAATTTTTAGTGTATTTGCCATATGGCAACATACACTATTGGCGTTGGTCGGATGGCGGGACCTAGGGGTCGGACCAAAATTTCTCGACGTTTCATAACCTCCTAAACACTTTGGCACCATTTTTGAAAATGTTTATATATATATGTGTGCGGGCAATAACTTTCGAAAGAGTTAATTGATTTTAACGAAATTTGGCCCATGTGTTGAAATCCATCACCGCAAAAAGCCTATTTAAAATGGGCGTAATCGGGGCATTTTAAGGGTAGTTTTTAAGGGTTGAAAAATGTTTTTGGGCCCCAAATTACCGAAAAAATTCTCAGAATCGTTTCAAAATTGACATTTAACCCTTTAGTAGTAATTAAAAAGTGTCCCTAAAATTTAAATAAAATCGGTCCGACAGGACCGGACTTACAAATTTTGTGAAAACGCTAGTTTGCAGATAGTGATTTATTTACTGAAAGGTGTATTTAATTTGGTATAGATGTTCGATTGATCATAATAATGCAATTAAAAACAAAAATGCTTTAAGGGGCGTATTAAGGAGTCAAATTTTTTATTTTGCCCAAAAACCAACTTAAGTTCGCAAAATAAAGCCACACTGCCTGTATAAGCAAATACACTATATTGTCGGCAGGGTTTTGGCACTGCGACCCGGGTTTTTCTTAAATTTGATATTTCTATCCCGTGTTTAACGTTCCAAATAATGATTTAATTGAGCTGAAATATTCAGTTTTCTGAACAGAAAATGTTATGTTTTCTTAATCTCGCGATGTTTGCATTTTATAACGTCTCGTTGTAGAAGAAAGGTCCTTTTTCCAGCGATCAGACAAAGTAAACACAAAACCTTTCCTACGAACACATGTCCTCTTTTGCCCGGACAACTTTGCGTATCTTCGTTTGGCACGAATTCAGATATAAAAAAATTACCATAAAAGATTACCTCACTTCAGAATACTTAAAAATATTTCGAATGTGTGCTGACTTCAATAGAAGTGTAAGAACGAACGTAAAGTTAATCTTCTGGATTTTAGGGAGCACTAAACGATCAAATAGAATCACTAAGAATCACTAGTGGTCTGTGATGGGCCATTTTAGACCATTGCCATTGTGTACAGGGGGTAATGGTCTATGGTGGCGGACAACTGTTAATCGTGGCGCGCAATGCAGATGTTGTCGGTTTTTTTTGACACACTTCAAAGGAATCGTGGCGTGGCGTGGCCTGTGGTGTTCACACAGTTGCCCATTGTTTGGACAGGTACCTACTTTTTTGTTGCGTGCTATACTATTTAAATTTTTAATCGCCCAAAATGTCAGTATCCGGGAGCAATGAAGAGACTTTTAGGTTTATAATACTATAATACTTGTAAACAGCATACAAATAAATAGCCGCGGCCGTAATTACATCCACGTTCATCGCAAGTGCTTTGCCAGGCAGAAATGAGCCATGCACCATTGTGTGAACACCAAGTGATGGTGGCCTACTGTTGCACATTGCAAAGCATGGCCCATCACAGACCACTGTTTACTGGGGCCTTAACAGCCAACAAATCACGGGGTCTAGCTGGAACACGGATTGGCTGCGCCATGTTGAGCCATTTTATACGCAGTGTATAAGAAATTTCTGCGAAACGAAACATTCTGTATAATATTATAAGGTAAAGCATGTATTGTGTACACTCCGTCAGACAATCTCATTCACAGTGAGTGTACAGCTATAAATTTAAATCATCCTGGCGTCTTTTAATGAAAACAATAAACAAACAGTCTGTTCTCCATTCAAAACACACGCCGACTGTCGCCGACTGGAACCGAAACTCGTCTCACCTCATAGCCTTTGTCAGTTCAGTTTGCTATACTCCTGTGTGCTACTCTATCCATTGACATAGAGAATGTGTCGTAAGGCACTATAGATGCGAGTATTGTCATCCGCCATATTGGGTCCTTGCTTGTCACGCGTAGTACGACAACATATGACTAAAGTTAACAGATAAATTATATTCTTTAAAAGAAAAATGATTTGAATGTTTGTCAAGATTTTTTAAAGGTCCTGCTGTTTACCGTACGCAAAAGTGCTTTAAAGTGGGAATATCAATGTGACAGCTGTACAAAAGTTCACAGGAAAAATTGCGGTAATTATTTATTTTTCATCACTATACTATGCAGAATAGAAAAATAATTTGTTAATTGTAATGACTATTGTTTTTTTTGCGGGCTATTAAAAAAAATGCGGAAATGTCAGAAAAGAAATCTGCCTTTGGCAACGACACTTCAATTTTATCAGCTGAAATACGAAACAAATAAAATAAAAAAAAAAATTGGATACAAATTGTATTATTTATTATAAAAAAAAATATACATTAAATAAAAAACATTATGGAGTATTATAAAGTTGCTATTTTTTTGAATTGCAACCTGAAGTGGATGTTACTGAATACATGTTTGGCTTAAAATCTATCAGTCAATCATTTTAGAACGGTTTCATTGTTATCTTTCTCTAGCACATTGGTACAATAGATAGCGGTATTTGATAAATCTAGGAGACTTTATGTCAATGGTTATTACATATGCTACGGTACACAGAGACAATGAAGTACCTATTATATTATATACAGAAAATGAAAACTCTCGCAATCCGACTTACACAGTTACTAGAATAAGCATATCATATCACGCTAGAATATAATGTTATTGTGTGTTTTTTTCGCGTTTTTTTTCAAATATGTGGAGTGACGTTTGTTATACCGTACCATAGTTTTTGTCAATCGAAGCTAATTTCACAATCAATGGATACATATGGCACGCCGTTTTACTATTTAATCCCAGTATATTTTTACAAAACATAAAAAATAATTCGAGTTGTTATCGTCCATATTATAGTGGGTAATTGGACACAAATAAATAAAAATTCTAAGTTTTCTAAATTTGCTACGTTTCGTAGGTTAGTTTCCTACTTCTTCAGGCAAGTTTATAGTTTAGAATCTTTGTTGATATGTTTGCAGTGATATCATCTTGTCATTCATTACCCCTCGACGAGCTTATATCTAAAAAAAAAACTCGTATGTTAGGGCACTCGTATGTCGAGGTATAATACGCGCCACGGTTCTAAAAGGTTCTGAAGTTAGTCACAAACAGCGTCGCAAATGCATATTTTAGAGCCGTCCTGGTTGTTTCGTGGGAAAGGAAAACTCCTACCACCTCCCAGTTACCGGCACAGAACGTGCGCTCGTCAGTGATTGATTATCGCTGGTTGTCGTGTCACTTGTCGCTTTCCTGCTATAAAGTACAGTCCAGTACGCTATTGTTAAGTTGTCTCTTTGATTGTTAATTGATCAAGATGTCTAATACAGTTTTGCATAGACAAGCACGAAAAATAATTTTTTAGATGACTTTATGCAAGGAATTAGACCTTTAGATTAAAGAAAAATTTAAAAAGCCCGGGTCGCAGTGCCAAAACCCTGCCGACAATATAGTGCATTTGCTGATACAGGCCTTGTGGCTTTATTATGTGAACTTAAGGTGATTGTTGGGCAAAATAAAAAAATTAACTCCTTAATACACCCCTTAAAATTGCATTTTTTTTTAACTACATTATTATTGTCGATCGAACGTCTACACCAAAATTAAAAACACCTTTCAGTAAATAACTCACTATCTGCAAACTGGTGTTTTCAGAAAATTTGAAAATCCGGTCCTGTCGGGCCGATTTTATTAACATTTTAGGAGCACTTTTTAATTGCTATTAAAGGGTTAAATTTCAATTTTGAAACGATTCTGAGAATTTTTTAGGTATTTTTGGGCCCAAAAACTTTTTTCAAACCCTAAAAACCACCCTTAAAATGACCCGATTGGGCCTATTTTAAATAGGCTTCGTGCGGTGATGGATTCCAACATGTTAAAATGAATTAACTCCTTCGAAAGTTATTGCCCGTACACATATATACCTACATATATATATATATATATATATATATATATATATATATAAACATTTTCATTTCAAAAATGGTGCCAAAGTGCTTAGGAGGCTATGAAACGGCGAGAAATTTTGGTCCGACCCCTAGGTCCCGCCATCCGACCGATGCCAATAGTGTATGTTGTACACTAATAATAATATAGCGCAAGTTTGTAGTTTTTCAACCGACTGTACCTGCGCAAGCCTCCATTTGCATCTAACTTCCGAGCCTTTTAGATCCATGGCATGTACTGTACACCGTTGAAGATGGATAACTATCTATATATGTAAGGTGGATAGAAAACAGGCATTCATTTACTGATCTCCTGAAATTGGATAAAACACGCCGTATAAGAATATTTACGAAGTGTAAGAATATCTGCTGAGGAAGCCGAAACGAGGTAATGTTAAGGTGCAGAATAAAGGCTATACGGATGAGTTAGTAGACAACGGCGGATGGTAGATAGCTATGGAGGGCGATGGGGGAGATCACCTCTGAGACTTGGAGACAAGCGACGAATGTACTCCACTTATGGGTTCTAAGAATATAACTCCCCAATCTCTCTTGCATATTGTGTTGACGCCGCTGTAAGATACACTGTTTTGCATTTTGCAGTATTTTATATGTTTTTATTTTTAGCTTTTTTGTACTGAAATGTATTTTAATTTAACTTGTCAAGCGAGACGATCAATTTAGAGGTCAAGAGACTTACAGAAACAAAATGAAGAATTCAAAGAATAAAAACCACATCCGGTGTTGGATTAGGTATTTGGGGGAAGCAGAAATCAGTTTTCATGGAGCCCTATTTTAAGTTTTTCAGCTTGAAAAAAGTACCTTTAATTTAGAATCGAGGTCAAGAGAACCCAATGAGCATTCCAAAGGTTTAATAAATCAGTATCATAGTGAATTAAAAGTTTTTGCAGACGAGAAATTTTTGATGCTAAAAAAACTGTGTGTTATACACTAAACCCTACAGAAGTGAAACTGATATAGTTTTTAATAAAAATAATAATAATGCAATCGACCACCGGGATCGAATCTATGAGCTTTAAGTTGTAGCTAAGTGTTCTACCTCACCGCCTACTTAACTGAATGTTCTAGAACCAGTTTTCATAGTATACGGTATACGTACATTGCGACATGTTCGTTACATTTTCAAGCTCAAGAACGAATTTTACCCTACCATTACAAGTGTTGTTTTACTTCAAAAAGATAAGGTTTAATTAGAATCAAAGCTAGTCGAATCTTCGAGAACCAAATGAAAGTTTATTATTTTAAGAATTCATTAAATTATAGATTTTCCAAGTTCAATGCATCACTGAACGCAAGGTTAGTAGATTACATAGGTTGCCTCGTGGTGGGGAAATACCATCATCCGGCAGATTTGTCGATTGATTACGTAGCAACGGCTGTTGTTTATAAATTTTAATAGCAGTTATAATTCAATAATAAATCTCAGAAATTTGGATTAATAATACAAAACAATCGTGTTATTGTTAATCTTGCTACGTTTCGACTACTTTATTTAGTCGAAACGTAGCAAGATTAACAATAACACGATTGTTTTGTATTATTAATCCAAATACCTGAGATTTATTATTGAATTATAATAATAATTTTGGATGTGATATAATGTCTAATTTAATAGCAGTATTTAACAAATGTCAAAGAAAACAAGGCAGAATATTGATATTATTTGCAATAAATTGATTTTTACGAAAGAGATTTACGTAGTCCTAGTTAAATATAAAATAACATTTCTAATATCGTTATTATAGATTGATAAAAATATGAACGGTCTGCCAGCTGACGCAATAACCAAACTTACGCTGATTGGTCAAATGGAAAGAGGCAACCTCTGTGATTTAATAACCTTGATTGAAGGCAGGAATCGTTCAAGGTGTAATTTCCTAGATTAATATAAATAGTAGCTGTAGATTACACAGGAAAATGGGGCATAAGATAACAATTTATTGACTTTTTTTTGTCCTTGGTAATTAATATAAAAATGATTTATCGGGAAAAAGGACTTTTTAAGTAAACACTTATTTGTTATTTATAGCGACGTTTCGTCCCTTGCTTGGGACTTTTTCAAGCTTTATAGCTATTAAATGTTTAAATCAAGTAGATATAAAAGTTAAAATACATATGTAAATATAAATTTGAGTTAACCAATTGTTCATAAAAAGTTTGTAATAATTCCGTTTTGAAAAAAAATATTTTTACGGTTGATGTTCAAACTATTTTATTTAATTGACAGTGACTTTATTTACAAACTGTCAATAAAATCATCAATAAAAACATCAACCGTAAAAATATTTTTTTTAAAAACGGACTTATTACAAACTTTTTATGAACAATTGGTTAACTCAAATTTATATTTACATGTGTATTTTAACTTTTATATCTACTTGATCTAAACATTTAATAGTTATAAAGCTTGAAAAAGTCCCAAGCAAGGGACGAAACGTCGCTATAAATAACAAATAAGTGTTTACATAAAAAGTCCTTTTTCCCGACAAATCATTTTTATAACAATTTATTATTTGCTCTCTTTAATGATCAACGTTTCGGCACATTTTATGTCTTCTTCAGGATCTTAATGAAGAAAAGAGGTGACACTAAAATTGAAATAAATAGTAGCGATAAGTTTATAAGTTTATAAATAAGGGCGTATAAATAAGATATGTTTTCTTTTTTATCAAAGAGTATTAGAAGAATGAATTGATGCAAAGCAGAATGAATGATGGGTGACAAGATACAGCGTGAATTGTCATCATAAAACTCACAAAGTGTTATATAGACTTCTCTAGATTCCTCTACCCACTGAGATCTGACCTGACCTCTGTCCGTTCAGTTGGGAACTGCGTTATAGCCGTAAACTATTGTCTGTTGTATGCTTTTACAAATTGTTTCAAAACCGAATTTAAACTTGAAATTAGTCTGGCACCCTCCTTTCTACAAGAAACTTTATTCCGCGTTTACAAATGTATCTTTGAACCGACGATAGATTTTTTGAAGCTAATAATCCTCTTTTGGGAAAGCCAAATTAAAAAAAAATGACTCCAGGTCACACAATACCTTACTGAATGTTAAGGGGGTATTCTTATGTGACCACTTCGAAAAATCGATTTTTTTTTCATATTTCAATAGTAAAACCTATCGAAAATATGCTGTGAAAAATAGAGACCGAAATTCCTAGTTTTAAATAAATTACAACTCATAGTCGCTGACGAGCCGTATAAGCGACTTGTTGACTCTTGAAACTTTAAACGCATTTTTCTGGAAATATTATTTTCTAAAACTGTCATGGTCCTAAAAAAAAAGTATTCAACCGATTGCTTTGAAATTTATATATGTTCTTCTACTCATTAATGGTTATCGTCCGTTCCAAAATTGCTTATTTTCGAAAATATTTTCTTATTTTTTTAAACGATTTTTAACAAAAAAATTAACAAAAAACACAAACTTTTTTTCTACAATCTGCCTTTTTTTTTAATGAAATTGATTAATTTTGGTAGGGACGATAGCGACATCCCTACTGAACAATGACTCATTCGATTTTTAGTGTATTTGCCATATGGCAACATACACTATTGGCATCGGTCGGATGGCGGGACCTAGGGGTCGGACCAAAATTTCTCGACGTTTCATAACCTCCTAAACACTTTGGCACCATTTTTGAAAATGTTTATATATATATGTATATATATATATATATATATATATATATATATATTTATATATATATATATATATATATATATATATATATATATATATATATATATATATGTATATATATATAGGTATATATGTGTACGGGCAATAACTTTCGAAGGAGTTAATTCATTTTAACGAAATTTGGCACACACGTTGGAATCCATCACCGCACGAAGCCTATTTAAAATAGGCCCAATCGGGTCATTTTAAGGGTGGTTTTTAGGGGTTGAAAAAAGTTTTTGAGCCCAAAAATACCTAAAAAATTCTCAGAATCGTTTCAAAATTGAAATTTAACCCTTTAATAGCAATTACAAAGTGCTCCTAAAATTTTAATAAAATCGGCCCGACAGGACCGGGTTTTCAAATTTTCTGAAAACAGTAATTTGTAGATAGTGACTTATTTATTGAAGGGTGTATTTAATTGGGTGTAGACGTTAGATTGATAATAATATTGCAGTTAAGAAAAAAAATGTTATTTTAAGGGGTGTATTAAGGAGTCAAATTTTTAATTTTGCCCAAAAACCAATTTAAGTTCGCGTAATAAGGCCACACTGCCTATGTATAAGCAAATACACTATATTGTCGGCAGGGTTTTGGCACTGCGACCCGGGTTTTTTTTATTTCAGACAACATGAACAGCCGCTATTACCATGACCAGTGACTTGCTTTTTTTTTAGTGTCTAATTTAATTTAAAAATATATATATATAAAAAATGTAAAATAAGAGAAAAAAAATTTTTTTTATGCAGTTAAAGATACAAACAAAAACATATAAAAAAATTAAAATGATTGAATGTTATTGTCGTCTAAAAAAAAATCCCTAAAAAGAGGTAAAATTTATGCGTTCACATAAGAATACCCCCTTAAATGGTCTTACGTCAGCTCTACTAAAAAACATTTTAGTATCCCTCAGATTGTAAAATATGCGTTCGAGAAATTTCGATCTGTGGCCGCAAAATTCATTTTATTACTGTTTTTATTAGCTGTCATTAACCTTCACAAAATTTAGCTTGTTGCTTAAAAACTTCAAAAAAACATATTTTTGTCCTAAAACTTGAATAAAAAAACGTGATATTCGTCAATATTGCTTTACAGCACGTCACGCGATTTCGATTTACGAGAAGGCAAATTCTCATTTTGAAGTTTTTTTTAGAAACATTTGTTAATGCTGACAAATTTGGCTTCCTCATTATATATTTTTTTTTTATTTAAATGTAAACGTAATGAAACCATTCTTATAGTTTATTTATTTCAACGGTTTTAACTTCTTTCGCGATGTAAGTATTTGTTTGAAAAATACAAGAAATCGAGGGGAAGTAGAATAAACAAATAAAGGGGAAGTTAGTTTGTCCCCAAAATTACATGAAACTGACAAAGACAGAAGTTTATAGTGTGTTGCATTTTGATTCGCAAAATAGAAAGACAAGGATGAACGGCTTAAATCTGACGTTTAAAATTACGAACAATTGAAGTACAAAATAATTTCTGTAATTTGACGTACAAACGGTAGGAACTCATATATTTCATGTAAATTCTGAAAGGAAAATTTTTTATTTTCAGATAGAACAATTTTCGGATTAAACATTTTTTAAATACAAGTATATGCTGAAACGTCACATAATGTGAGGTTATGATATTGATATACTACAGACAATTCATACTAAACATGTTTTTCTGTAGATTATAGTATGTAAATAAAACTATGGTATGAATGTGACGATCTGTCCATATGAGAATTTTCACATGACACATAAACATCAAAGTGCCCTCTGAAAATGTGTAATAATTTCGCCGTAATTATAACATTAAAACTAAAGAAGTTAAACTTTTTATGTGAGCTTATGAGGATGAGACTCATTTTAATTTTTCAACTAAATTTTGTCACAAGTTGGCCAGCCTGTATAAGGTCGTAGCGGAGAGACAGGACCGCCACCACATTGCAACGATATCGTAGCCACTATAATACTGACGTCATACATGGTATGGGGATACGGGGATGTCCCGCGAGTGCTGTATAAATTTCATTCGTGCTAGTTTTTATAGATAACTCCTGTGGGAAGCCAGGAGATAATACACTCAACGCCATCCTTGCGCGCCTGAATCTTCTTTATATTATATGCGCAATGTATATATGTTATACTATAGGCCTGGAGTGTGATAACGTTATACGAGTGTCATGTCGCTTGGTACCCCCGTTTACCCTACGAACTAGTCGGCGATCCGTTAAAAAAATATTGAAACACAAATACTTTTTTTTTTGCACTACCCTTGATAAAATGGTGTCCAGACTAAATCACCAAGACAAAATAACCACGACATAGTGCCTTGTATGATTTTAAATTGTTCTAAAATAGTGTTTTGTAACGATTTTATGTAATGGTCTTTTAATTGTGACGTATTTACTATGTGAATAAATTCCATCATTATCAATATTATCATTAACAACCACGACAAAAATAACCCTTTCAAGAATGACCATGTCAAAAACAACCACAGGCGGCAATTTGTTTATTTTTACCATTGTCAGTAATATTAAGTGATGTAGTGTCGCTGAAGTTTCTGAATAGAATAGAATAAAATTTATTTCCACCCTATTATATTATGTAACTGGCCACTAACAGTGCGAAGTATTTATACGGGTCTGCTAGTAAAATATAAATAATTCCATTTTTCTTTTCACATTTTGACTTGAATAAGCGTGAAACAATAAAACTTTGAATTTATTTCTAGCATAGAAATCAGCTGTGTCGCCTATGTCTATATTTTTTCAAAAGTTAATACCAGCGTTGCCAGATTTTTTTTTGCCAAGTCGGGATTTTAGAACTTGTTGAGTGCAAAAAGCGGGATTCTTTCGTCGAAAGCGGGACATAGTAAAAAAACGTATATAATCAGAAGTTTTTAAATATTTATCTTTTTATTTGAGTTCAAATTACGTTGATGTGACAATAGATAGTAAAAATAGCCATAGAAAATGTATTTTAATAAAAATATGATATTTTAAATCAGATTTACCCTATCGTTAAATAGTTGAGTCTTATTCGTCTTCTGAATAAAAAAAAAAATAAAAAAACAGAAATCAGAATCAAAAAAGTTTTATTCATTAGAAAAATATGGCGTTTCAAACAATAGTCTGAGGAGTGAGTGTTACAAATTGCAACTTACAATAAGAGAATAATTATTTACGCACGGTCGAGTTATCCCCGAAAAGCGGTACTGAGCCTGTCCCGCGCGGGACATTTAATTTTGATTTAAAAATCGGGACGTCTGGCAACGCTGGTTAATACACACATGGGCATATGCACGCCCAGGATTAGTTTGATTTTCATAGAGGTCAGAGGGTTAAAGGCAGGTATTAAGAATTTAAAATAGAAACATGTCATTTTTGGTATATCGAAAAGATAGTAAAAATACTGTTTTATTTTGTATAAAAGATTTGTTTTATTTGATATTTTTATAGTCAAATATATAATACTCTGTCTTACTTTCCTTATTTTCCAAGTTAGAAAGAGAGAGAGGGGTTGTAGATTATAGACGCTCGATAATTGAGACAATTAGAATCTATATTTCCTGAGATAAGAACATAAATTTCAAATTTGGAAAAAGGTTCTGGGTTCGAATCCCGGCTCACAGACAGATTAACAGACGAACAAACGTTTTTCAAAAATATGTTTTTTGAGCTCGAGGGACCTTAAAACGAAAAAAATATTGTAAAATTTCGTAATGTGAATTTTGACGTAAATTATTACCATTTTCCCATTTGTGGCGTTAGAATGGTAAAACGTGTTAAAAACAACAGGAGACACGTTCTCCCACCACCAAAACCGGAACCGCCACCACATGTGATTTTTGTTCTTACTTGATTTTATTAAATCCGTTCGGTGTCAGTTCTAGAGTCTCTGTGAACGTTTTAATTTTTAAAATAAGTTAATAGTTTCGTTTTAAACTAATACAGTTGTTCTTTTGTTGCAGGTGAGTGAAAAACCATTGGCATATAAATCTAAGGAATTTATGAAAGAAAAAAGGTTGGTTTGTAATATATCTACACTGTTAAAAGTTTACAATTTTTTATTTGAATGATAATATTTAATACTGCTAAATACAACGTAAAAACAAAAAATAAACAAAAAGAATAAAACTTAAAACAAATCAAGAATCACAAAAGTGCATAATATTTGGAGTAACAAACTACCGAAATAAAAGTCTTAGTACAATTTGACGTTGTTGCTACTATGATCACCGAATTGATTTATTAATATAAAATAAATTAAAAAAAATAAATAAAACACAATAAAATTTGATTTAATCAAGACGAAATTTAAATACGTCTGATCACAACGGGATTAAAAATTATATTATACTTATTTGTTTCTTAAGCTTTGCTAATAGAAACTCAAAATAAAACAATGCTGTGGTTGAAAATGCAGCGTATTAATGTTGTCACAAAAAGATCCAACACTGCTATTTTATAATATTCGCTGATGAACCTACTTTCGTCAGAAATAAAACACGCTGCCATGTTTAATTTTAATTCCGTCTGAGTAAAATTTATTTTTTATTTTGTAAAAAATCCATTTAAATAAAACAGTTTTGTTCTGGTGTTCTTATAATCTTTATATTAGAAACCATATAAAAATTTTTATTTCACCAGAAACATTTAATGACACCATCTCTATAAAGAAGTTTTACAGTTTATTTCAAGAGTATTTTTATATTCTGAAACTTGCGCTAGTGCTTTTATGTAATAGAACATTACTCTTTAAAATTTTGTTTGTAAAAGAAAACCGGAAGATAACCGGTTCACGGTGGGCAGGTTAACTTGGTAATTTTCAAGATATGAAGAGGCATAAAATATTACCCTTCTTTAAGATCAGAAGAGTGAAGAAATCTTTTTAACATTTCGTGTGATTTAAATTTGTGAATATTTGAATTTCTGAAATATTAGCAACGTTCGAAATATTTCAATATTTTTTCGTTTTAACGTCTCTCGCGTTAAAAAAACATATTTTTAGAAATTTCTGTTTGTTTGTTCGTTTGATTGTGAGCGCGATACAGGAGGTTAAATGCCCAACCAGATTGAAACTAAATTTTGAAACTATTTGTAACATGTAAAAAGAAAGAACTCTATTGTTTTTTGCGGAAAATCGACACATGTTCAGAAAAGATATATACTATACCTCTGTTTTCTGTTTAACAGTTTATTATTCTTTTTGTTTTTCAAGAAAGTCTTGCAAAAACAGTTTTTATTAGCTTAGCAGTTTCGCAAATATTTTGAAAATTAAAATATGAGATGCTCTTTTGTTTTGAAGATAAATCAAATAAGATATTAGGGGTGGCCGAGAAGCATGCTTTGGTTAATTTTTACTTGTGAAACCATATTATATAACCATGCAAATGGAAAACAAACATCATAATATTTATTACTAGTCACTACCCGCGTCACCGCACGTTAGCAGATATCTAATTTTATTTATAACAAATAAATAGTAAACATTTGAAAATTCCACAATTTTTTTTATTTTTAAATTATTAATTAATTTAAAGTATTTTTAAATTATTTCTCGCCGATCGTTTCGAACAATAAGTCCATGCTTTAGGAATATAAATCATGTTTTACCAAGTGCCGAGTGAAAAGTCAGTGCAAATAAAATTTTATTTATTATTCATCTTTAAAGTTCAATTCCAGATATATGTTGTAATAGAAAACAGTATCACGGGTAATTGGAATAATGAAAATAAATCAATTTAAACACTCCTTGATTGCAACGTTTCGTCTTTTCTTTCGTTGCAATCAATGAGTGTTTAAATTGATTTATTTTCATTATTCCAATTACCCGTGATACTGTTTTCTATTATTTTATTTATTATAATATGTCAAATGCCAGTATGTTTGAAGCTGGACTCGTTCAATTAGCTGGAATTTTTTAATAGTTTTTGCTTAATTTTAAAGTAATTTTGATCAGTTTTTTCGGCTATGTGCCCCACTGTGCAACGAAGTAATATTTGGCGGGTGTGACATAGTGCTTATAGTCAACAGGATGTTGCGTATCACATTCACAGCTAACAGGACGTGATGTCAGACGCAGCTAATGAAAGATAGCTATTGCCATGGGATGCCTCAATGTTCACGATAAATAGAACCTAATGGCACATCAAAAGGGCTTGAACAAACTTTTTTTTACCGACTTATTCCTTTTAGTAACTGTTATAACCGTTACTTATGAGGTACTGTTAATTGTAAATAAACGGTTCTCATTGTCGTCTAAAATAACTGTTAACTATTCGATTCTTTAAGATATCTGAAGAGGACAGTGTGGTCCAATGGCTAGCACGCTGGCTTCTTGGCTGGACTGTCGTGGGTTCGAATCCTGTCTTCACTCATGGATGTTTTGTGAAGTCGTTTAAATTGGGATATCTATTTTTTTTAATTTATTGTAGATTATAGACACTCGACAACCTAGGTCATTAAAACTATATTTCCACTTTCATAGAGTTTCGTATCTCAGAATAAAAGAAAGGGAACTATTAGAGAATGATTTTTTGTCTGTCTGTCTGTTCGTCAAGACACTTTTTTCTCAGAAATGACTAGAGGTATTAAGTAGTATCAAATCCTAAGGTCTGCGACCTTCTAACTCAATGCAAAGATAAAAATATTGTATTTTTCATCAAAACTTATAGGATATTTTCTGTAGACCTAGAATTCTGTAATTTGGTACGAAGGAAGGTTTGTAGCACAAATAAAAGGAATAAATCCGAAAATCATTTATTATGCGGAATTACCACGTAACAAACTTAATTTTTAAGGATTTATTTGGGCCCTTTTTTAGAAATGATAGAGGTATCAAGTTGAAATTAATATCAAGTATCAAGGTCTATAAGCTCATAGTCCTGTAAAAAAATTAAACTTCTAAGTGAATGCGATAAGAAGATACGACCTTTAACAGCATACATATATCGTATTTGTGTTTCTTTGAAAGTAAGCGAAAGTGGCGCCATCCTACGCAATTATTGTAAACTATATTAACCGTCAAAGCGCCCTTCTCCGTCGTTATTTATTTTGATTTAATGTCACGAAAAATGAAGTTTTATGATGTTAGCGGTCTATCTTTGCAAGGGCAACTTTCATAAACATGTCGTTCGATTTGTTTTAATCAAGCGAGATTTTTATGAATTCAAAATCGTTGTAATATTTGTAAGATGAGAGAGAGATTGTAGATTATAGACGCTCAACAGCTGTTATCAGCATCTATATTTGTAACATGACAACATATAGTAGTTTACTAATGAAAGTTAATACTTTTTTGTAAAATGGGTTTTATATACGAACGTGTATTGTTCTGAACAAACGATAAATATATTATGTATTTATTTATTAATCTCAACCCTGCCAACGCTTGCGTATTGAGCCACACGCAGCACAAGCGAATAATAATAATAATAATAACAGAGATTATTTCTACAAACAGTCGTTCTGGTGCTATATATTTTTTATATATTTTTCTCTCTCTTTCTGTAACTTCATTGCATAGTAGTCCTGCATCGGATTTTATACTCACTTATTTCAAAAAATATATTAGCCTTAATCTAATAATAATAATAATAAAGCCTTCAGTAGTTCTCAGGGTTTCCAGTGTATTATTAGAATTGGAGAATGATCGAAATAAGCAAAATATGTGGGGATTTCAAAATAGTTTTTTTTTTGAGACTTTTTAAGATTTTTTCAAAAATATTTACAAAAATCCAGTAAAAATACTGACGGAATGAAATTAATTCAACAAAAGTTATTGAACATTCCATATTGGAAAACAGTCAAAAATATTAAAAAGATTTGTTTGAATTAAATTTTTCTTCTTCTTCATATTTTAAAATATTATTTTAAACAATATCAGACTAGGTTACTAATTTTCATAATCAGTACGGTCTCCCGAACTGTTTCTGGCAAAAAATTCAATTCGAATTTAATTCGTATTTACAGCGTTGATACCACCTGGTCTATTATGTTACTTTCCTACTGCCTCTCGCCGAGAAACGGTAATTCCTGTACCGGCCATCTTGATTGAGGTTTTCCATGGTTTCCGTCAATTAATTGCAGATAAATATCGAGATGGTTCCTTATTTGAGGCCATGGCCGATTACCTATCAAACTCCTAGTTCAAAAATTACCTACCTTATCCTAATTTCCTATAATTCCTTCATTTGCCCATTGCTATTACATTAGTTGAAGTTGTAAAAAAATGTAGAAATAACGGGATGTGGTAGATGAAAATATAGTAATGGTGCGAATGGCGTCTGTTATGACATAAGTCGAGAAACGGACGTTAACGCATTAGTATTATTATGTTACTTTCGTACAATGACCTTCCTTCTGCTAATTCTTTTTCAGCGGTAAAATAATTTTGAAGCATTTAACAACAATTCATACTTTTATCTTTTCCAAACTCGCCAATTGTACGAAATACTTTGTAGCATTATTGTAATTCTCCATTTTTTTTATTGAAATTTTTTTTGCTACGCCATTTTAATGTGTTTGATTAACTGCATTGGACACTTAGTTGTTGTGTGCTCCGTTGCTGAGCGTCTACAATAGCTATCTATCTTAGCTGTAAAGTTAGATTAAAAAATATAAGCCTTCCGGGTATAATTCTAAAACAAAGAGCGTCGGAACATTTTCTTGCTTATATTTGGTAATGACCGAAATATAATCTACTCATGTATTTGATGTACTATTTAATAAGTTGCTTGCAACATGTAAGCATACAATAATACTTGTACCTTTATGTTTTTGCATATCGAGTTCCCTGTTTTATCTATTGTACTGTTGCCTCCCGCAGAATTTATTTCTTTGTCGATTTTTAACGTCACATTTTTTTATCTATAGATTTTATAGTCTTGCTTTGATGATGTTTTTACGTGTCTTTTATTTTTGTTTATGTTGTATACATTTTTTTTATTAATTACGTCTATTTTTTGCTTTGTGTTTTTGTGTATGTGTGTGTCAAATCTCTTTTTACGTTGCTATTTTTAACATATCTCTGAACATGTTTTTTTTAAACAGTAAACCAACCCTGTAGCTATATGTTGTATTTAACCAGATATAAAATAAGTATAGCAGTAAAACATTAAATTTTATTGAGTGGGTAGCTTAGTAGCCTAGGTATGGGGTTCAAGTCCCGGCGAAAGCAGATGTAGCTAGGACTGCGTCCTACTGTCTTTCGACGGAAAATGGTAACTCCTGTACCGGCCATGTTTTTTTAACAATATTCCAGCTCCCATCTAAAAGAAATTATCAAAACAGCCAATCTTTCTAATATTCATAGCATACTAACGGACTAGTGTTGGCTAACTCAGATCTGAACCGGTTCAAAGAGCCGACTCCGACAGAAGATCCGTGAGAGCCGACTCACTTTTTTTTGAGCCGACGGATCAACGGATCCGCATAACTCAGTGAAACACTTAACACACAGAAGCACATTTTACACTTACGTATCAGTTCTTGTTTATATGCATCTGTCAGCTCAAATGAGTCGCATGCATCACATGTTTGGCTATGCATTCTTGATTCTATACAGGTCGTGATATGATTGACTGAACTAGGTAACTCAGTGGCAGACTGCAGTAACATATTCAGAACTGGGCTCTTTTTGAACCGGTTCAGTGAGCCGGCTCACATACGGGATCCAGATGCAAAGATGCAGATCACTAAAAAGACCCGTTTTTCCCATCTCTAGATTGACTGAACTAGGTAACTCAGTGGCAGACTGCAGTAACATATTCAGAACTCGGCTTTTTTTGAAGCGGTTCAGTGAGCCGGCTCACATACGGGATCCAGATGCAAAGATGCAGATCACTAAAAAGACCCGTTTTTCCCATCTCTATTTAAGTCGCAAGAGCTAGGACCTGTCTTGCGTTGACCCCCTATCCTACCGACCACCTGGTTTGCGGCAAGTTCCGCAAGTCAGGCCCATGGGGGGCCCAGCAGGCTCGGACCCGGCTGACAAACGCCACCTCGACTATATGGCCAGTCCGACACTGCCAGTGATAACTATAAAAATATCCAAGAGCTTGTATTATCAAAATATATATGTGTTATTATATAATAGGTCATTCGGTATATATTATGTACTTAAAACACAACTATAAAGTTCTGAATGATAGATATACATATTATGGGGTAAAGTCGGGACGGTTGGTTTATATATTTGAGAGAATATAAATGGTGGTCGTAAGTTATAATGTGTTGTGACACACCAGCAGCACTGGCGCGGGCCGATATATTAGTGTGCGACAGAGATGCACGATCTATGTTATACGGTGTGCGCGAGAGAGACGCAGCTAGCAGGATGTAGGGGAATCTGTGATGAAAGTGCTAGTGGCCTCATATCTGTGTCGCTACAAGGAAATAAACTGCAGTGGCGACACGTGTGGCTTTTGTGTGACTTATTTGTAGTAATTTTAAAAGGTTTGAAGGAAAATGTGCCGAATGCAGTTTTTCATATCGGAATAAATCGAACGCTGACAATATGTTCTTTTTTCAGCATTAACATGAATTTTCTATATTTTGTGTCAGCGGTTTTCAACTTGTTTTCAGCGGAGATTCGTGAAATAATATTAAAAGTTTCGTAGATAATATTTTTTAAAAGCGATTTAAATTTAGATGTGTGATACAAAATTACAGGTTATTTTGGAAGTTGTTGCGTCCATATTTTTTTCAAACATATACAATTAAGTTAGCAGGAAAGTGGACAAATTGATGTAAATCAATAAACCAATTATTAATTTAGCGACGTTTCGGTCATTTATTTGATCTTCATCAGGCATCTATAAAGCACATGTTAAAATTAAGTACACAACCAAATATACAAAAATTTACAAACACAGCATATTTACCTTAATAATTGGTTTATTGATTTACATCAAGTTGTCCACTTTCCTGCTAACTTAATTGTATATGTTACAGATATATGTTTCAGCATATTTGAATTATATATACCTCCTTTAACAAGGTGCGATCTTTCTTGGAGCCGCAGCAGTGAATTTACACTAGGGGCACTAGTACCCAGGGCGACAAATTTCCAGGGGCGGCAAAATTTGGAACGTGAGAAAAATAATCACGTTAGAGAAAATTTTTTGAGAAGTTTGATCGTGTTGAAAACATTCATAACCAAAATACAGTGTATAAACTGTATATAGGAACGCTGAAGGGACTGCGCATTTTCTGGCGTTATAGAGAGTTGTCGTTATAGGGAGAGAAAGAAAAACTAATATTGTTTTACTATGATGGTATAATTTAATAATAACGTATAAAATTTAAGAACAATTTTCTCAGAATCTTCGGTATGTATGATGCCGACAGTCGAGGTAATTACGGGCTAGACAATAAATCTGCAGTTCTTATCAATTTCGGCAACTTAGAAAGTACCTACAAGCAGTAGGTGCTTTATAAGTTGCCGAAATTACTTGCTTTATAGTGACATATGATCGTTATTTAGAGTGGCTGTGATGTTACATAGAGTGTATCATTGTGTGGACAACAAGCAAACCAACCAAAGTCGAGTAATTTCGACGTTTTAGGGAGTTGAACGTTAAATCGAGTGACGTTAGATGGAGTTTGCACTGTACTTTTTCTCTTTATTAAGAATGTGTGTAAAATTATAATTATTATTTGCAAAATTGTGAAAAAAATTTTAGTGTCTAGAATTTTACACGTTTCTAGTAAAGAGTATCTTTAGTATCTTGTTATTCACAATTTTTGAAAGTTTTTGACTCGATCACAATTTCCGTGAGATGATCATTATTGTATTTTAAATTGCGCTTTTAAAAATATCCGTCCCTACCGTCAAAATAAATAAAAGGCTGGAAAATATTTTTTTCCCGGAAACAGCTTACCAAGCGAAATTAATCGCCGATCACTTGTTTATCGGAAAGTTAGTCCGAGCTGTGTTGGACTGTTTTATATAATTTTATGTGCCCTTCCTGACGTACTACCACTGCAAGGTACTATCACATATCATGACCATGACAAGATTTAATACACTTTGCTGACATGTTAGTACATCTAGCTCTAGACCATAACTGCGAAATCGCTGCCTTGTGGATTTGTGTTTTATATAAATTGAAATGATTAAAATTTATAATATTTTCGCGTAAAACCTACCTGATTACGGCTTCATCGAGTTCTGAACTTTTATGTTCGAATAAATAATATATAAATGTTAGATTTGCCATGTCCAGCCAGTAGCATAAAATAAAAACCCGGGTCGCAGTGCCAAAACCCTGCCGACAATATAGTGTATTTGATAATACAGGCAGTGTGGCTTTATTATGCGAACTTAAGTTGGTTTTTCGGCAAAATAAAAAAATTGACTCCTTAATACACCCCTTAAAATAACTTTTTTTTTTCTTAATTGCAATATTATTATCAATCGAAGCTCTATACCAAATTATATACAACTTTCAGTAAATAATTCACTATCTGCAAAGTAGTGTTTTCATAAAATTTTTAAGTCCGGTCCTGTCGGGCCGATTTTTTAAAAATTTTAGGGACATTTTTTAATTACTACTGGAAGGTTAAATGTCAATTTTGAAACGATTCGGAGAATTTTTTCGGTATTTTGAGGCCCAAAAACGTTTTTCAACCCCTAAAAACTACCCTTAAAATAGCCCGATGACGCCCATTTTAAATAGGCTTCTTGCGGTGATGGATTTCAACACGTGGGCCAAATTTCGTTAAAATCAATTAACTCTTTCGAAAGTTATTGCCCGCACACATATATATATATATATATATATATATATATATATATATATATATATATATATATATATATATATATATATATATATATATATATATATATATATATATATATATACGCATATATATATATATAAACATTTTTAAAAATGGTGCCAAAGTGTTTAGGAGGTTATGAAACGTCGAAAAATTTTGGTCCGACCCCTAGGTCCCGCCATCCGACCGACGCCAATAGTGTATGTTGCCTTATGGCAAATACACTAATAATAATAAACTATGGTCTCAGTGCTAAACTCTACCGATGAAATAGTGTATTTGTTAATCGATGCATTTTTAATGTAGCTAATTTAATATTTAAGAAAAACAATGTTTGATATCGAATGGTGAAAAGTGTCCCATTTATTTTGGGGTCTAAAAAGTTAAAAAATGACCTTAATCGATGAGCCCTGAGTTTTGATGTGCCCTTGCTAGACAAATTTTATAATGCATTTTAAATTTTCTATGTTTTTTGAGGCTCAGTGCAGAGACAAAAAGTATTTTGGCTATTTTAGATGTTTTTTTATGATTGCGATAAAATTTGTCGTATATATTTTTACACATAAAATTATTGCGAACAATATACCGAATGTTCCATATTTTGGACTGTGATATTTCATATCTTAGATGCTGATTTTTGATTGGCTCGAGGTATATATTCAGTTGAAACATATACTGTGTTTCATAAGAAAATGCAATACATACGATTTTATTTCAACATAAAAATATTCAGACCTCACATATCTATAAGAAAAATTCGAGCCGCACATTATAGCACCACCATTTTAATTTTTTTGACGTCACCTCACAAATCCAACGACACCTTAATTTTAGAAATCCGTCCAGCCGTTTGGATGATACGAAGTAGTAAAGAACATAACCCTTCTTCGCAGTCGGATAAAAAAAGTATGTGAAGGCGAAGTAAATTCTATAATTTTTGAAACACCCTGTGGATATTATTTGCGGTCAGATTAAAGTGAAGTCTCGGAAGGGCAATTGCTACAGGCGTTGCGTTTTAGAGGACGACTCTGGAACAAAATATGGGACGTAAATCACGACCGAGGCCTGTCTTCTCTACTGACTGATAGACGAGCGATAAAAAGTATGTCTTCGAGAGTTATTTGATTCGATTTTCGATGAAAATAGAAGAATATAAATCTATAGTCGACAGGCAAAACCCGTTAGGTCCAATTAATAACGTTTTAATTTCCGAGCCCCGACACTCTTCTAGTTATATTTACATCAATAGCTAAACGCGTAAACGTTACAAGCACGGTTTTTATTAGTATTTGTTCGCTTGACCGTCATTTGTATGTTTCTATAGTTTTTTAATTTTAATTACATTTTTAGTGTATTTGCCATATGGCAACACACACTATTGGCATCGGTCGGATGCCGGGACCTAGGGGTCGGACCAAAATTTCTCGACATTTCATAACCTCCTAAACACTTTGGCACCATTTTTAAAAATGTTTATATATATATGTATATATATATATATATATATATATATATATATATATATATAAATATAAGCGTATATATATATATATATATGTGTGCGGGCAATAACTTTCAAAAGAGTTAATTGATTTTAACGAAATTTGGCCCATGTGTTGAAATCCATCACCGCAAGAAGCCTATTTAAAATGGGCGTAATCGGGCCATTTTTAGGGGTTGAAAAACGTTTTTGGGCCCCAAAATACCGAAAAAATTCTCAGAATCGTTTCAAAATTGACATTTAACCCTTTAGTAGTAATTAAAAAGTGTCCCTAAAATTTTAATAAAATCGGCCCGACAGGACCGGACTTACAAATTTTATGAAAACACTAGTTTGAAGATAGTGAATTATTTACTGAAAGTTGTACCTATATAATTTGGTATAGAGGTTCGATTGATAATAGTATTGCCATTAAGAAAAAAAATGTTATTTTAAGGGGTGTATTAAGGAGTCAAATTTTTTATTTTGCCCAATAATAATAAAGCCATACGGCCTTCATTAGCAAATACACTATATTGTCGGCAGGGTTTTGGCACTGCGACCCGGGTTTTTTAAATTTGTTTTCAAAATAAATATAAGACAGTTTTTTTCTTATCTGGATTATGGTAAAAAACTTTTCGCAATTTTTATCAAAATGAATATTTTCATTATTATCTAAGGTAATTTTTTTAAAAAAATTTTGATATTTATATTTAATTTTTGACTATTAAACATACTTATTTTTGATTATGTTTGTAGAGCCTGATGAAGCTTTTAAAATAAAAACGAAACGTTGCGAATGGATATTTATGCATTATTAATTGAATGATCCACAGTCCTCTAAAAAAATATAATTTTAATATATACTGGATCTGAAACCACATATATTAGTAGTTTTGATAATATATGTTAACTAGGTAAGTAATTGTTCAACAACAAGGAGTAGACATTAAAGAGATATCTTGAACATACCTGGCTAACGTGTAGCGTAGAAACGGTACACAAAGCTCTCCTCTTCAGTCGCTCTTTACATCTCCGACTTTGCAATGTAACCTGAGCCACGTTTCATAATAAACCAAAACCCAGCCGATTTTACAACTACGCTCTGCTCACATCATGCATTACAGTGTGTTCAAATAGTACTCAATGGGCAGAAAACTGAAATTCCTGCACTGCGCGACATGATACCTGAGGCGCAGTTCACGGCTTTTAACTTTCTGCGCCTGTGGTGTATACTATTTTTCTTTATACCCGATCGTAAGTGCGTACTTTCACCATTATATAGCAAAGATTAAAGATTAAAATAGAGTGGGGTGGTCTCTTGGCCCAAATGCACCACATCCTGAAAGGATTTTTGTGCTTCCCCTTTTACTGGATCTAGTCATCAAATAATCTGGATCTTCTTATGAGCTCCTGAAGATTTGCTACTAGATAATTCTGTGGAACTATTCCATCCTCATCGATGTAACCAAAGAAAGTTAACGATATGGGTGGCTGTTTCATCCTCCATTTCGCAAAATCTACATAGTGTTTTCTCAAGAAAGTATGACCGGTTAGAATCCCAATCACCTTTCTGAGTATCGGTCTGCTAGGTCTAATTAAGTCCTCAGTTAACTCTTATGAAGGACCTAGAAGCATTTTCTTCCCAAGTTTGTTACCTGAAGACAGGTCCCAATCTGAGAGATGCTGCTCACAGGTTCATCTCCTGACAGCTTGCTGGACATTTCTATAAGAAATGCCACAGACTGGTTCAAGTCCAATGAATTTCTCAGAAAATCCTCGTCTAGCAAGGGTATCTGCACTTTCAGTGGCACGAATTCCTTCATGACCTGGTACCCACATGGTACGAACTTTATTTTTCTGGCCCAGGTCATTTAGAAGTCGGTGACAATCCCAAACCAGCTTAGAGCTGAATTTGTAGGATTGTAGAGATTTAATTGCTGCCTGGCTATCAGAAAGAATATATATACGCTGGTTACGATAGCCCCGCTCAATATTCTCCTGCACACATACAGCAATTGCCATTACCTCAGCTTGGAACACTGAGGCATGAGTTCCTAGGTTCAGACTAATGTCTCTCCTCGGTCTCTCCCCATGGATCCCAGCTCCGGCTCCATTGGTCATTTTAGAATTATATAGTAAGTCTAATAACATTCAAGTGAGCAATTTTGAGGTTATACGCAATAACAGCTATTAACTACTACTGGCTGACGGCAGTCTCATGTATGAGTCTGCTCTTTCGTCCAACTGTTACTTTCTTTCGGCCCGCTGTTATAGACGGCGTACGGGTAATACCAGCATAAAATATGTTAGGCTTTCTGCCTTAAAATCGAAGCCAAAAGTGCATACTTTCGACTGGATATAAACAAAATATAATTTGTTTACAAAGTTTGATAATAGCTACAGTTTACTATTATTGTTAAGGTGCTTGATCTCTGAGATCATAAAAGTATACATACTGTATGGGTTACGTTTCCACAGATTCAGTCTTGCGTACAAATTATGGATCACTTAGCTACAAGCTAGTATACTTTTGTGGCGCGTATAATCTATAATTTTTTGACAATATTGTACCACGACAACTACCTTAAAGCGCAGATAGACAGTAGACGCTCAACAGCTGAGGTCATCGGCGCCAGTCAGTGGCAATTCATGATACTATCCTTAGTATGGAAGAATACTCTTAGTATCATCGGAGAGGATACTCGGCGGATTTTATAATTTTTTTTTGAACTGCTTGTAGTAACGTGTTGGAGCAGTAGTGCTATTACCTCACATAATATCATATCATAACCAATGTTAAACTGTTGCCGACATTTAAGCCATTCTGACAAGCTAGATTTGCGGTGTAGAGCTGAACGTTATCCGCTAACTTCAGGTTTAATACACTCTGGGTTTAATATACAGACCCGCGCCAACTTCAGATCTCTTTCACCTCACCCACAGTGTTGCCAACCTCTCCGCACACCTATATAAAACTAAAGTTTAGTATTTCTTTTAGACGCGACACTCGAACAAAGAGTTTTTTTATTAATGCGGACGCACGTAATGGCTAGTATTTAATGTTATATTTGCTATTCGTTTGCGTGGCTACTTAATATGGTTTGAATGAATCCAAAAAACTTTCAGACAAAAGTTGTTCAGTTTGAAGGGGGGCATCTTTTGGAGACACATATCACCCCTCATCTCAAACCCCGGCGCAGGGATGAATGTGATTTTGACATTTTTAATAGGAACATCTATTTTATATCACAAATCATGATTTTTTAATAAAAAATATGCAACATTTGTCTGAAACTATTTTTTATCCGATGCCTCAACCCCTAAAATGCGTGTCCAAAATCGGATTATCGAAACTTCATTAAATTTTTATGCCTAAACAACGATCTTGCGCAGAAAATTACAACAGGTAAAAGTTGCTTGGTTTGGGAAGGGAAATCGATTAAACATGGGGGTTCTTTTTGTGCAGAGGTGGGGGGTTCTTTTTATTTTTAATCGATGATCCTTCCCAAATGAAACAACTTTTACTTCGTAACTGTTGTGATAAATAATATAAACTGTTTATTTGTTTATTTAGCTTAAAAAAATTGTTAGTATTGTAATATAATTACTTAAAAATTTGATTTGTTATGATAACCTCAAAATAATATAACAAGACAATTGAATTGAATCTAATTATTAAGACAATTAATTAAGGTATGTTTAATATTTATTTATTTGTTTTATTATCGGTTGATAAATTGTCCTGTTATTTTATTTTATATCACCTGATGAAGTATTGATTTAATACGAAACGTGAAATAATAATTTGTCTTTTAATTTAATTGATCCTTATTCCTCTAAAATATTTATAAATTAAAAAAATAACGTTATAATAGTATATATTTCCTCCGCGCATGCGCGATTTTCCCCAAAAATAATTTTGTTTCGATCCGTTTAGCCCTTTGGCTTGGATCGTGCTCATTTACGGACCAACAGACAAATGAACAACATTTTGAAAAAATATATTTCTTGGAATCAGAGATAAAATATCAAAAAGTAAATTTTGACGTAAATTAGTAACATTCCTCACTTGTGGAGTTGGGATGATAGAATATTCGCTCGAAGTGTCGTCTCTTTATGATAATTATTTACTTTAACAACGCTACCAGATGTCATGCAATAATCTTGACATATAACTTTGCAAGTACCCCCACCAAAGCTCTAAATAAGCTTTCTGTTGAATACGTTTGCATCGAGAATACATAATATCGGGTAAAGTAAATTGTTTATGGAATATTAATTGTAAAGTCGAAGAAACTTAATGTACCTTCTTTTAGCAGCGGCTTTGCTGTGGAATGACCGTCGGTTTTTCGTGCAACTTTTCTCACGTAAATGAAATTTCGACAAGAAGCCTGTCTTTAGTCGAGCAGAAGTATCTTATACAAATTTAATGATAGTAAAGAGGACAGTCTGGTTAGCGTGCTGACTTCTTGACCGGACAGTCGTGAATTCGAATCCACTTAAAACTCAACGAAATCAAAAAACATCCATGCATGTTTTTTGATGTCGTTTAGTTTTGAGTGATTATGTTATTTGATGAATTTAAGACGCTATTGACCTAAGTTGTCGAGCGTCTATAATAATAATAATAATGCGTTTAACGTCCGTTTTTCGACTTTATGTCATAACAGACGCCAATCGCACCATTACTATTTTTCATCTACCACTTCCCGTTATTTTCTACATTTCTAAAACTTCAACTTAATCAATAGCAATGAGCGAATGAAGGAATTATAGGAAATTAGGATATAAGGTAGGTAATTTTTGAACTAGGAGTTTGATAGGTAATCGACCATGGCCTCAAATAAGAAACCATCTCGATATTTATCTGGAATTAATTGAGGGAAACCATGGAAAATCTCAATCAAGATGGCCGGTACAGGAATTACCGTTTCTCGGCGAGAGGCAGTAGGAAAAAGTCCCAGCCACATCTGCCCCCGCCGGGATTCGAACCCGGTACCTCCCGAATGCGAGCCTAGTGCTGTCACCACTACTCTACCCAGCTCGGTCGTGCGTCTATAATCTACAATAAATAAATAAATAAATTTCACCCTAAAATTTAAGTATGCCATTTATTTTCCACAAATGATTTTCATTAGTTGAAATCAAATGATATTCTTAAATCTAGTTTTGAGACTGAAACCCAGTTGAAATAAAGAAATAGATTCATAGTTACGTACATACTTCCGCAATTTTCTTAAAGTGTTTAATTAATTAGACTAAACTCAAAACTAATAAGGTAATAAATTTTGGTTTGGCAGAATTTGCTGACTGTTTGGACAAGTTTACTGTTAGGACCTATGTTATATTTGAGAGAGAGGCTTTGAGTTGTTGGCTTGTTTGGCCTACTTTGTAATTGCTGAGTTGATATATCTACAGGATGTACGTAAATAATCGAACTCTCTTGAACACTCGTCGAAAATGCACATTACAAATTAGACCAAATTGGCTCCAGACAAAATTTTGAAAAAGTGTTTACTCGAAAGTTTGACTTTTAACGTAAAAAATATAATGAAATAACGTTGATGTGTAATTCTGGAGAAATATTACTTAAAATTTATCGGAACAATTATCAAATTACGTGTCATGTCATGTTTGAACTATATATCTGTCTTTGTCAAACACATTATACTGCTGTAGTCAAACTATTTCTATTGTTTAATTATTATTCTCTTAAATACTAAAAAATAAAATATTGATTTGTGGTATACAATATTTAAAAATACGCTTTAATAGCAAACCGAACTAAAAAGTAAAAAAACACTTTTTTATTGTAAAAAAGCGTGGAGTACTTGATTTCATTGGTAGCTTTTTATAAAAATAGAGTTAGTAATAAGCACACCGCGCTTTTTACAATAAAAAAAAATTTTTTACTTTATAGTTCGGTTTGCTATCAAAGTGTGTGTTTGTTTAATTTTTTTAAACTATTATTTTTGGTTTTATTTTTTTTATCCTAATTATCCTGGCCAAAATAATGCGGCAAACTTATTAAATTATTGTATTGTCATCGGTCCTTAATAACTGTGCAAAGTTTTAGTTTAATTGGGCGTTTTCAAGTGGGTGAATTTCACGTTCAAAGATTCCGTTACAAACAAACATACATATTGAAACTAATAAAAACGTGTTAATAAGAAATAATAATTTAAAAAGTCATATAACATTTTTTTAATATAATAAAATACGTACATACTAAGGTTATTAGATACTGTGGTGACCTCGTTCCGTTGAATAGTAGTGGGGAAACGACATCATCTAGTGGGCTGTCAATCAATATTGCGTGGTTGATAAAAATATTGAATGGTCTTTCAGCTGACGTCATTTATTAATGAGGTAACCTGTGTATTTCTAAGGACCTTGCATATCATATCATATATATTAATACGTTAACGTTAAGATGTTTGCCTCCCTTTTTCGAAAAAAACACACAATGGCTCCACATAAATTTTATATCATTTTATAGATAATTGCTTGCTCTACCGACATCAACAACTAAAAAAATTATTATTGCTTTTGTTTTTGTAAATTTATTAATTATTAAAATTATATATATAGATATACATTAAGACACAATACAGCAATGCTGCCATCTGACGGTTCTAACTTTGAAACAACGTCAACATTATTGACGGTCGGTAAATTTTTTTTGTTTAATTTTTTATCAAAAAACACGTATAAATACTTTTCGTATGGCGGCGCTTCAGCTCAACGTTTTCGATACTTGCGCCTCTATATGACAGTTTTAGAAAAATATTTTCTTAAACTGTCACTGAGCTTCGTAGTGTAATACAACAAAAAGAAGAAAGTTATAAAGAGTGTGAGAAATTAGAAACGAATTTTTGTGCGAATTCTTCGCACGGGTACCGCTAGTTTACTATTAATCCGGTAGTAGGCTAATAACCTTAGAATCTCATTTGAAAGTGAAAATTTATCATCGTCTACTTGATCCTGAAACATGAACACGTGAAAACTTTCTCTCAGGTTGCAATAACGACAAACGTTGAGTAATTGTTGTTGACAAAGAACATCCTATATACATATATATATTAAACAAATTAGGTGTAAAGCACTAAGATATATAGTCTGAGGTAATAACTTAAACAGGGGAATTAACACCAAAGTCAAACTATAACTAACATAATCTCGAACACCTGCGATATACATAACAGCAGATTAAACGTGAGTTGTGTGGAGGATGTGGAGTCGAGCCGTGGGATCGATAGGCGTACAACTGGCCAGTGGCGTACGTCAGAAAAAAAAAATAGAATTTAAATAAACTAAAACAACACGCTTTTATGAACTAAACATTGCAAAATAATTTGACGACAAAATTAGCTTCATCTCACTTTTATATATGAATGATTTGAGAGTTCACATACTGTTAAAAGTTAGTATTCTTACAAAAATTTATAGATTTAGTTCTAGCATTTAAAAAAATGATGAATCTTTTATTGTTTTCAACACGCTTTTATTAGTAATATTGACTCTACCAACAGTAATAGAATATTAACAAAATAAAATGACTTGCAATTCTGTTCAATATTTTTATTTATATATATTTGAAAATTGAAAAGGACCAAAACTGTTGGTCGAAACGTTTTTTGTATAAATAAAAATATTGAACAGTATTGCAAGTAATTTTATTTTGTTAACGCTTTTATTAGCTTCACTTATATGTTTGTTTGTAAAGGCATTTTTTAACGTGAAATTCACCCTATTCAAAACATCACGTAAAACTGAAACCTTGCACGCATTCATCAAGGACCGATGACAATACAATAATTTAATAAATTTGTCCCATTATCCTGACCAAGACCTTCAGGATAAAAAAGCTTGAAAAATTACAGCAAGGAAACTAACTAAAGTACGTTGGCGTTACCTACCCCATAGTCAAATCCAATATTATTTTTTAGACTTATAATTAAAATTAGAGTTTAAAAAAAACTATAACAACACACTTTTATGAACTAAAAAATGCAAAATGATTTGACAACTAAATTAGCTTTACTGTAAAAAGCGTGGAGTGCTTAATATCGGCAATAAATTTTTCATTTAATAGTTAATTGTAAACGTAGAGCTATTATAAAAATTTAAGTAGATAGCACGGCACGCTTTTTACAATAATGCTAATTTTGTTGTCAAAAATGTTTGCATTTTTTAGTTCATAAAAGCGTGTTGTTGTAGTTTTTTTTAATCTCTAATTTTAATTATAAAACTAAAAAATAATATTGGATTTGACTATGGAGTAGGCAATGCAATGTACGTCACTGTACAGCGTGTTAGCTTGCTTGCTGTAATTTTTCAGGCTTTTTTATCCAGAAGGTTCTGGTCAGGATAATGGGATAAACTTATTAAAATACTGTATTGTTATAATTCAATAATAAATCTCAGGCATTTGGATTAATAATACAAAACAATTAATTAATGCGCTTGGACCCCCATCCAAGCCCATCATTAGATATTTCACAATAATAATTGATCGATAGGAACCATTTTTTTAAAAACAAATTCATCAATAGTCAGAGATGTAAAAATTTGCACACTTATCAAGGATCGATGACAATACAATAGTTTTTATTATAAGAAAATACGGAAACAATTACTACACAGAACGAAAAACTGACGTAAATATAATTAAAAAAGACGTTGAAACAATGTATTTGGACATTATTTTTCAACCGATGCTCGACTTAATCATTGTAACGTACTATTGTTGATTGATAAAGGTTAAGGTGATTATATTAACGCCCGAGGGACATTGATTTCTTCAAATAGTTTTAAAAATGAACTGCATTATATTAATGAACAATGTTTGTAAGTCAATAATCACAATTATTAATATGATCCCATAAAGCTTTAACTTTGTATCATGGTTTTAATGTTTTCTGTACATCGATTATTCAATCGCATTCATCGTATTGATGATAAAAAACATCAACTTTATCACTTGAACATCAATAGTTGGCCATTGTATTAATGATTTTGTATGGTTTGTTTAATTAAACCAGTGTATTGGTCTAATGCTTAGTGGCATTAATATAAGAACGGCAGGCATTAATCCATGGCTGCGTAGCATTGCCTTAACGATTCAAGGAAGGTGGTTTATTGAAAATATTTATAAGAAAATAAAAATGACCAAATTAACAGACAATTAGTGTATAATATTGAAAAATGATCGACGTTCAGTCATAACGGTGATAATTTTTAATATGATATACTAATTGTATGTTAATTTAGTCATTTCTATTTTATTGTAAATATTTCGTACAGGTACATTTTTGAAAAGACATGAATCAGATTTAATTGTAATATTTATTCAATACAAAAAAATACAAAAAAAAATAATACATACTCCATTCCAGCATTTCGCAACCTTTGGGTCGCGAAGGAACTGGTAAAATAGCGAAATAAAAATATAATTAGATATCTTATACTTGAAAAGATAACACTTGGGAAATTAACTGAGGATTTCAATTTTAAAAAATTACTTTTAAATTATAAATTATTAGTCCATGATACATATCATGTTGATATAGTAACTTTTTCTGATTTTATATTATAAAATAATTGAATCGAAGTACGACTTCAAAACATAATATGTTGGGTCGCGTTTTAAAAAGGTTGAGAAACGCTCCACTGTACAGTTAAATAATATTATAAACACATAATAATTAATTTGCACTGATTTTTCACTCGGCACGTGGTAGTAGGTATAATGAAAATATGTAATTTAGTATAAGTTTTGTACTCCTGAAGATGGACTTATTGTCCGAAACGATCGTCGAGAAATAAAGAATTATTTGTAGAATTTTCAAGTTTTTTTAATTACTTGTTAACATAATAATTTATTATAAACTTAACATTGTAGACTGTAAATTATACAGGCTGTCCAAATAGTGTGTTCTCGGCCGATATAAAAACTTTTAGCCTTTTAGGTTTAGGTGTAGATAATGCATGCCAATGGTGTATAAAAAATATATAAACTTAGCACACTAGTAATTTCACTGTATCTGTAACACACTTTCTAATTCTTTACTTAAAGCACAAGTATAAAAAAATGCCTTTAAACACGGACACAAGCAACCGATTACTACATTTGCACAAAGCCGCCAACAATATTTTTGCCTGTTGCGACCTGTGATCGTGTGATGTCTTATTGGTTATGTAGGAGTGAGGGGCGATGGCATTGATATATCAAGGGTTAAAACATAACCACAACGTACTGAAGCATAAACGGAACGAAATAAAATATTGAGTTAGTACCATTTTGTCCCACTAAACTCAGTATTCATTATATTAAGGTCTGGATACATTGACTAAACATTTTGCTGAACAATTTTACGTTGATATAATCATAAGGCCATTAACTTATGCATTATTACAATGCGATGTGATAAATTACCGATACGTAGTATTAAACACTTCGTGGTCATTAGCTAGATGCATTTTTGTCGTTGCACCAATGTAAATTTCATTGTTTACATAATTTTTTACATTGAATGTATGATCATATTATATTATTATAATGGAGACTCGATCATTATTATGACGAATATGGTATTAGACAATCACTAAAATTCATACTTATTATCAGTTTTGCACAATGTATTAAGGAAAAAAATGATTATGATAATGATTTACGTTTGATCACTAGCGATCATTAATAAAAGGTCAACTATTTTTTTCTGTGTACTGATACGGTGGTAGATGAACAACCTTAGAACATTTTCATTAATACCACGCTGTTGCTACCTTGTTTTTTCCCCCTGTTTTCCTAATTCGCCTAGCTACTGCGACCAGCTATTCTTCATTCTCGAAGCTAGATGAGAATTCTTAGTGAAGCTAAAAGAACTTCATAGAAAACTTGTTTGGCCAAGTCGACCGGTTTCGTATAGTTTGTTACAGAAGTCAATCTGTTCATTGAATTTCGTGTTGTGGTAGTCCTGATTGTTTTGTGTGTTGGCTTTGTTCTCTCAAGTTGGATACATTGTTGTGTTCTATTAGTCTTACGTAATTAGTGCTGTTTACACAACTTTGTTTTTCATCACTCTTGTAATTACTGTTAAAAGTTTTTCTCAAATTGAGACAATTTTTTTTCTGTTTGGTAAAATAAAATTTTCTAGCGTAATCAAAAATCAATACAATCATAACGTTGTCTGTAGTACTGTAAATATGGGGCGAAATTTCGACATTAGATGTACAATTTTTAGAAAGCTCAGACCAAATTTGCCATTTTATCTGATAGATATCTTGTATATTATAAACACTCAACAACTAAGGTTATCAGTTCTGATATTTGATGATATCTATCTAAGGCAGAGGTTCCCAACCTTTTGTGGACCAACGCCCCCTTTAGAACGTCCTATAGTCCATAATAGTTAATTTTATATGTACTATCTTTTCAAAAACTATTTTTTTCAAAAAATAAAATTTGGAATTCTTTTTTAAATAAATGTTGGAAAAGAATTCTTTGAAGAACTCGGCTCTTTTTGAACCGGTTCAGTGAGCCGGCTCACATACGGGATCCAGATGCAAAGATGCAGATCACTAAAAAGACCCGTTTTTCCCATCTCTAATCTTAGTTCAGGCATTTATACGCCTTAGTGTGTATTACTATGGCCGCTATAACCATAAATAATAAAAATAAAATAAAGTTAATAAATATTGTACGGTCGTACGGAACTCTTCGTATGCGAGTTCGACTCGCACTTGGCCAATTTTTATAAGTAGCATCCTGTATTTTTTATCAAAGCGGAACAGAGTATAATATATAAAAAATGATATACATGAATAAATCAAATGGAAAAAGTATGAAACCTGTAAATGATAAGAATCAACATCTGCTATGGACGAACTAACGTTTGGACCCTTTTTATTATAAAATTGTAAAAAAAGAAAAGCACTTTTCATATCGGCTTTGTTTGTTTGTATCATCAGCATTTCTGTCTGACATGTGAAATATTTTCCAACATTTTAAAAGTGATATTATAAATATTAAATCAAAATACAAAAATATTGTAGAACAGGAGATCAGAAATGAAATACCTTCGAAAATAGTTCATATATTTTAATTTTACTGGCAAGACGCACTTTTGTGACTCTTTTGGTTTAGAAGCAAAGTTTTCTGAAAAAAAAAGATACGTCGGTTCGTGGACCCACGAACGAAGCTATGCTCCTTACGCATTTTTATTAAAGTTTAAAATTTACGTTGCTACACAAAAAAAAACACTACAATTATAAATAGGTACTGTTTTTATTTAAATTTAAAAGTTTAATTTATTAATAAAAAATATGTAAGAAAAACTGTCATTAGTAATAAGAAAAATTATACTAATTTGGGACTTGTCCTTGAGAAGTTTGTATATTTAAAAATGGATGTTAGTATATATTTGAAATTAATTGTAACTCGCCACTAGACACCGCCAGGTATTGTCGCTGCCGAGTTTCATCTCAATCACCTCTTCACAAGTAGAATAAACCAGTCTGAACACAAACACGATTTCATTGAATATATATTAATAATAATAATAATTTTCATGTCTTTTGTTTCAGGTAAGACATAACAAATTTGCAACATTTCAAAATGATAGGAAAATTACGTGAGTAAAACCATTGATTCAATAAACTTTTTTAGGGGTATATACGATTTAATTAAAAAATGATGTAAAATTAATCAGGTTTGCCGACAATAATAGTACAGTGGAACCGGCAAACTTTTCTACTTATCTAACCGAACATATACAAGTTTCACTGTATCACAGTTTTAAAAACGCTCGGCTATTATAATATCTAAAAACCTTGATAATAATCTGGATTATAAGGTGTGTTTAGTATGGTGCTCCAGTTTAAAACAGTGTTAACACTTTTGACACTATTACGTTTGTTATCCAAAAGTGTAACCAAAGATTGTATTATATTGACTTTTTTTCTTTTTTGTCCTTGGTAATTACTATAAAAATTATTTGTCGGGAAAAAGGACTTTTTAAGTAAACGGAATTATTAGATACAAACTTTTTAATGAACAATTGTTTAACTCAAATTTATATTTACATGTGTATTTTAACTTTTATATCTACTTGATCAAAACATTTAGTAGGTGCGTATAATTAATATCTGATATTTTATATTTCAATTGTAAATTTATAAATTGTATTTTAATAATTCAATTATAGTTATAAAGCAAGGGTCGAAACGTCGCTATAAATAACAAATAAGTATTTACTTAAAAAGTCCTTTTTCCCGGCAAATCATTTTTATTGTATTATATTAATCTAACGAACAAGGTCGATAAATTACAGAGGCTGCCTTGTTCCATGAATGACGGCAGCTGGCGAACCGCCATCCCCCACTATTATCCAGCAGAACGAAGTAACCTCTGCAATTTACTGACCTGACCTAAAGTACACTTTTCATTGTAAATTTCACTGAATTATTTAACCTAATATATCAAACATGCCGCTAAACAAATCGTTAAAAAATAATAGAAAACAGTATCATGGGTAATTGGAATAAAAATAAATCAATTTAAACACTCATTGATTTCAACGTTTCGTCTTTTATTTAATTAAGACTTAATTAAATAAAAGACGAAACGTTGCAATCAATGAGTGTTTAAATTGATTTATTTTTATTCCAATTACCCGTGATGCTGTTTTCTATTATAACATAAATCTGGAATTGAATTTTAAAGATGAGTTAAAAAATAATTTTAACAAAAATCTGCATAAATTAATACACCAATATACGATTGTCGTTGAGTTCCCATTTCTTCCGCAAATGAACGCGATCTGTCAACAACCCCTACATTTCCCCACCGTGCACGTAGTCTACAGGGAAATACACTAATAAGACGGTGATTTTTGTTTTATGCAGTTTCTTCAGAGTTCGTAGTAAAATCCGAGAACATTTACCTATGGAATGTGAATCTCAAAACTGTAACCAACATCTATTTGTTATCCCCAAGTCTCGAATGCGAGGGCTGAACTAGGGATTGCAATCCAGCTGGATCCAGCATTAATCGATTTTTCAAATAAATGTAACAATTTTTTAACTCTAGAAACTTTAATAACTATTTATCTACATTTACATCAAATACTCGTTTTTTTGACGTTAATAAAGTACTCGAATAGTAAGTAATAGTTACGAGTATCCGGAGTATAATTATTAATTATCACAATACAGTCTTAAGGTAGTTGTCGTGGTACAATATTGTCAAAAAGTTATAGATTATACGCGCTACAAAAGCATACTAGCTTGTAGCTACGTGATCCATAATTTGTACTCAAGACTGTACCCGTGGAAACGTAACCCATACAGTATTCATATGCATGTGTACTTTTCTATAAATTGTTGAACTTTAAACCGTTGTTTATAAATAATAAGACGGTCAAAAATGTTTCTTATTTTTTTTTAAACTCATAATAAATGCATTGAAAGACTGTCAGTTTTTGGAAAGTTTCTGAGAGTTAGTTCTTTTTTTATAAATAAGAAACTGGTTCAGAACTACAGAGATCGTATACAATCAATGTTAATTATCCAATTTTAATTGAATTTATCTCGGATTATATGCGGTCGATCGACTTCAAATTTTCAGGGTAATTGTATTATCATGTTCTTAATAAGGATACAAAAATTAAGAATTTTCTGACGGTGTGCCTTAACCACGACAACTACCTTAAATCACCTAAATTGATATTCTAGATATTTGAGATAGTTTACCTATTTTACAAACTATGTAGTCTCAGTTTCTCGGTCTCAATAATTTTAGAAATAAAAAGTGTTTTTTGGCACAATTAATGCCAACTTTTTTCTAGTAAATCGTACATAAATTACAAAAGTAGTTCATTAGAGACCTAGATTTATCTTTTATCTTCCTTACAGAAAAAGAAGTGTTGACGAATAAGTCTACAATCAGCTATCAGCCGAAGCCCTATTTCTGGCTTAAATTCAGAACGTTCCGACAGCCTTAACATTTGAGGTCATGAGCGTTTAGCTTGACATTTGAGAACATTAATGTCTATCAATTCCTGTTCCATAGATAAATGTTCTGAGAGTACAATCAGCTACTTAGGTATGTTTCCATTTCAATTTACCAGTTAGTTCTCGGTTTCCACATTTCGTAATCAAACATGTATACCTACTTACGTTTAAATGGAATGAAAATTTGTGAACCGTATCGATTTCGCGAATAAATTATCGATGAAAAGAGAAAAGTTCACGTTTGTATACGACATACGACATCACCTAATACTTTAAACTTGTCTATGGTTTTGATTCATTTAGAATTGAAGTAATCCGTGCATCAAAAGATATTTGTGAAACATCTGTCATCTCTTACGATACAGAAATAGCCAGTTTCTAAAACCTTGAGTACAGATGCATGTAAAACAAAACGAAAAAAGTAATTTTCAAAAAATAAGTGAGAAAAGTTTCGTCAACACTTTGAAGAAAATATCTAGAACAGCGTTTCTCAAACTGACTAAACCGGCTAAAAACCGTCTCCTGCCTTCAACTTCAAATTCTGTTGTTTACGAAAAAAATCTGGTTAATTAAAAAAAACTGTCTTTAACGCGAACAAAACCGCGAGTATTATCTAGCCTACTATAAAGCAGTCACGTAGACTGTATTAGAAACGCCAGAGCGATCGTTCAGGTCATAGGTCAAGACGCATGCCTTTGACACGACACGAACTTTGACCCGATGTGATAGAAGCTCTCTCTGAACGCTTCGAGATGTGAATTTCTAAAGTATCGACAGTGCTAGTTCTCACCTGAAAATCTACACTGAACAAGGTACAGGTAAATAAACGATTCGACACAACTCGGACTAGCATTCCCATACTAAGGGAAGACTTAGGAATAGCATGCCTAGTTTTTTTTAAGAAAATTGAGAAAAGGAGATTGTAGGGCGTTTTCCTGGAGAAACCTGTCATGCCATTTTATGGTAGGAGAAGAGTTAGGAATATGCTGAGATGTCATGTCTAGTTTCTTCAGGAAAATTTAGGAAGGACGATTTGTTGAACTTCTACAATCTTCCTTTCCACATTTTCCTGGAAGAACTTTCATGTCATATTAAACAAGGAGTAGACTTGAGAATATGCTATGGGATTGCATGATTAATTTTTTTCAGGATAATTTAGGAAGGGAGAATGTAGGGTTTCTACATTTTCCTAGAGGAATTAGGTAGTCATGTCCTCTTATGCTAAAAGTAGAGTTAGGAATATTGTGTGAGATTGCATGTTTAGTTTTTTTAGAAAAATTTAGGAAGGGAGATTGTAGGACCTCTACAATCTTCCATTCCACATTTTCCTGGAAGAAGACTTGAGAATATGCTATGAGATAGCAAGATTAGTTTCTTTAAGAAAATTTAGGGAGGGAGGTTGTAAGGTTCCTACATTTTCCTAGAGGAACTTACTAGTCTTGGCCTGTTATACTAGAAGGAGCTAGGAATATGCTGTCAGATAGCATGATTAGTCTCTTCTGGAAAATTTAGGAAGGAAGATTGTAGGACTTCTACAATCTTCCTTTCCACATTTTCCTGGAAGAACGTTCATGCCATCTTATCCTAGGAGTAGATTTGAGAATATGCTATGAGATAGCAAGATTAATTTCGTTAAGAAAATTTATGACGGGAGATTATAGGGTTCCTACATTTTCCTAGAGGAACATAATAGTCTTGACCTGTTATACTAGAAGGAGTTAGGAATATGCTGTCAGATAGCATGATTAGTCTCTTCTGGAAAATTTAGGAAGGAAGATTGTAGGACTTCTACAATCTTCCTTTCCACATTTTCCTAGAAGAACTTTCATGCCATCTTATCCTAGGACTACATTTGAGAATATGCTATGAGATAGCAAGATTAGTTTCTTTAAGAAAATTTATGACGGGAGATTGGAGGGTTCCTACATTTTCCTAGAGGAACTAGTCTTGCCCTGTTATACTAGAAGGAGTTAGGAATATGCTGTCAGATAGCATGATTAGTCTCTTCTGGAAAATTTAGGAAGGAAGATTGTAGGATTTCTACAATCTTCCTTTCCACATTTTTCTGGAAGAACTTCAATGTCATATTATACAAAGAGTAGATTTGAGAATATGCTACGAGATAGCAAGATTAGTTTCTTTAAGAAAATTTCGGGAGAGAGATTGTAAGGTTCCTATATTTTCTTGGAGGAACTAGTTTTACTTCAAAACGTTTTGTGTTTGATTTCTTGCAGCTATGGCAACATAGTGCAGTCTGATGAAGAAAACTTTAGTACCTAATATTACATGGAAGTAATATAATGCAGTGTGTTGCATAGAATAATATTGCATCAAATTGAGTATGCACATACATCTATGCATAAAGCATAAGACATTATTATGTGTGTCCATATGTATTACATATAATGTATGCAAACTGAAATGCTATCCAGAGTAGAGTAGACCGTAGTTGAAAGTTATGGGAATTGAGTGAACTCAGAAGGATAAAAACAAATTGAAAATGATTTGTTTATCCTTGAAACTACAGTAGACGTTCTTTAAGGTAGTTGTCGTGGTACAATATCGTCAAAAAGTTATAGATTATACGCGCCACAAAAGTATACTAGCTTGTAGCTAAGTGATCCATAATTTGTACGCAAGACTGTACCCGTGGAAACGTAACCCATACAGTATTCATATGCATGTATACTTTTCTATAAATTGTTGAACTTTAAACCGTTATTTATAAATAGTTAGACGGTCAAACATTTTTCTTATTTTTTTTTAAACTCATAACAAATGCATTGAAAGACTGTCAGTTTTTGGAAAGTGTCTGACAGTTAGTTCTTTTTTTATAAATAAGAAACTGATTCAGAACTACAGAGATCGTATACAATCAATGTTAATTATCCAATTTTTAATTGAATTTATCTCGGATTATATACGGTCGATCGACTTCAAATTTTCAGGGTAATTTTATTATCATATCCTTAATAAGTATACAAAAATTAAGAATTTTTGACGGTGTGCCTTAACCACGAACACTACCTTAAGTAGATGCTCAGTGTTAGGCTTGTATAGAGTTCCAAAGATGGAATGAACTTGGAACGTTTCCTTTCTTAACCGGAAATAGTTCAATTGACACAATTGCGTTGAAAGCAAAAAAGGATTTGAAATCCTTCCAAATCTTTCTTGAGTTCTTTAATTGTAATAGGGGATATTTAATTGTAATAGGGGTTATGAATCTTTAAGCGTCGACGGAGTTGTTGAAGAAGAAAGCGGTGACTTAAAAGAGGTCTAGCTTCCTCCCTCCAGCCTAAAACTGTCTTTCACGCCTCTGATCGTATTTTAGATCCTAGGGTAGATTTTTTGTCTTAAATTGAAGTTGATTCGCCGAACTTGGGTCGTTACAGGCCAAATGTTAAAAGTGCTGTACTCAGAACGCATCTGAATATTAAATTATTTTTGTTAAAAAAATTCAACGCCATTTTGAACAGAATGCTACCGGATTGGTACCACATAGTCTTTTGATTAAAATCGGTTCATTCATTTTTAAATGACATCAAAAAAACATATTTTTTAATGAATGCTATACCTCTTATCTCCAACATTTGTTCGCCGATTTTGATGATTATTTTCTTATTTAATAGGGCACACCTTCAGAGTGATCCCACATAAATTTTACCTAAATCGGTTCAGCAGTTTTTAAAAATGTACGAAATCAAATCCCCTAAAAAGTAAAAAATAAAATAAAAATTTTAACCTCCTTCCAAAAAGTCACTAAAAAGATGAAAATAATGAGATTTGGAGGTCGGTACCAACTTCATTACTCAAAACTTTTCATTTAATTACATAGGAACCGACCTCAAAATTTCATTATTTTCATCATTTTAGTGACTCTATTGAACGAGGTTAATATTTTTATTTTAAAAAAGTTTTTTTTATTCATGTCTAACAAGCGCTTTTAGGTGGTGGCATAATATGTACCTTACTTAAGAATCATCAGATAATAGTCCAGAAGCAATAAAGGTTTGAAACAATGTATTTACATTTTAGCACATCGGATGCTTATATAACATGTACAAAGTTGCGACCACAAGAAAAAATGGCTCACGTTGAATATTTATCTGCAGTCAAAATCTATACGTTTTATACCTTGTCTGTATTTATTTAAAACTAGCGGCCCAGTCCGGCTTCGCCCGGATGTAAATGTAATATATAGGATATAAAAGATGAGAACCATTATCATTAAATTCTCAACGTGTATTGAATTTGCGCGAATTCAATCGCTTTTATTTGTGAATGTTCAAAAATCGAAGAAAAATCTTATTTCCCAAAAAGAAATTTAAAAAATTATGTTGATCCGATGGCTACCAAACTTCAGAAGAACCCGCTGGGATAATCTAAAGATTGTCTGAAAATTTCATCGAAAATGGTCTACCCGTTTGGAGTCCATAGATTACATATACATCGTCTTTTATCTATATAGATTAATAAAATGTAAAAAGTGGTTATTGAGACATAACGATAATAGTTGGACATATAGTATCGCGAAGTTTTTTGTAGTTATTGATATGTTCTTTAATATTGAAGACCATACTTTTGTTCTATCGTCAATAGTTTCCGCAGCGCATGCGACGAAAGATGTTTTAAGGCATTTTTTTTACACCTTGGGTTACGTTACTAAAGTTTTAGTAAGGATCCCTAATATTTTCTAGCAATAACTATAGCCTATGTTACTCAGGGTGAATGTAGCTTTCTAATGGTGAAAGAATTTTTTAAATCGGCAGAGTAGTTTTTGAGTATATTCATTACATACACACATACAAAAATACAAATCTTTCCTCTTTATAATATTAGTGTAGATTTTCACTATCTTGTGTAATAAAATTACAAAAAAAAAAACATATAATTTAAGGGTAGCTTTTCATACATAGAAGGATGATAATTTTTATTTTTGCGTAGCCCATTGCAATAGGTATCGTTAGACAGGTCTTTAAAAATGCAATAAAAGTTCTTAAGTGACTTTTTATTTTATTCAAACAGCTGACGTAAGCTGTTTTTCCTCGTGACCACAAATGAGTTCTAAAGAAACGCCTTTCATTTCAATGTCTGAGTCATAAAGTTCAGGACGAAATCAGTTTAGAAAGGAAAATGATGTTAATGTAATTGAAGACGCTCAAGTTTGATGTTTGTAAAAAATGAGCGTTGGAAATATAGATAAAAAAAACTACACTTCTTGTAAATCTGTTTTCTTCTACATTAACTCGAAACTATTCAGCTAACAAAAGAAATCTCATAAAAAAATATTTTAACAAATTAAAACCAAAATGTACCGAGGTCCAGCCTGTTTTGCAATATTTTCTTAATACAATTCTGTAAACGTCACCTGTCTCAACACAGAATGTCCCTTCATCCGTTTACAATCTCCACAATATCAGTATACACAGGTTACATAACCTAAAGCATTACACAATTCATAGAACAATATAACACGCTGAACAAGATTCGTTTAAATACTGTTGGTTAAACATTTTCTTACATTCTATGCCTCAACACAGAATGTCCCTGCATTCGTTTACAATCTCCACAATATCAGTATACACAGTTTACATAACATAAAGCATTACACAATTCATAGAACAATATAACACGCTGAAAAAATTCCTTTAAATACTGTTGATTAAACATTTTCTTACATTCTGTGCCTCAACACAAAATGTCCCTGCATTCGTTTACAATCTCCACAATATCAGTATACACAGTTTACATAACATAAAGCGTTACACAATTTATAGAACAATATAACCCACTGAAAAAATTCGTTTAAATACTGTTGGTTAAACATTTTCTCACATTCTATGCCTCAACACAGAATGTCCCTGCATTCGTTTACAATCTCCGCAATATCAGTACACGCAGTTTACATAACATAAAGCATTACACAATTCATAGAACAATATAACACGCTGAACAAGATTCGTTTAAATACTGTTGGTTAAACATTTTCTTACATTCTATGCCTCAACACAGAATGTCCCTGCATTCGTTTACAATCTCCGCAATATGAGTATACGCAGTTTACATAACATAAAGTATTACACAATTCATAGAACAATATAACACGCTGAAAAAATTCCTTAAAATACTGTTGATTAAACATTTTCTTACATTCTGTGCCTCAACACAAAATGTCCCTGCATTCGTTTACAATCTCCACAATATCAGTATACGCAGTTTACATAACATAAAGTATTACACAATTCATAGAACAATATAACACACTGAATAAGAATCGGTTAAATGCTGTAAATTAAACATTTTCGTACAGTAGGTAAAATAAAAAACCCGAGTCGCAGTGCCAAAACCCTGCCGACAATATAGTGTATTTGCTTGTGTAGGGCCGTGTGGTTTTATACTTTTATTATGTGAAATTAAGTTTGTTTTTGGGCAAAATAAAAAATTTAACCTCGTAATACACCCCCTAAAATAACATTTTTTTCTTAATTGTAATATTATTATCAATCTAACGTCTACACCGAATTAAATACACCCTTCAATAAATAAGTCACTATCTGCAAACTAGTGTTTTCATAAAATTTGTAAATCCGGTCCTGTCGGGCCGATTTTATTAAAATTGTGGGGACACTTTTTAATCACTACCAGAGGGTTAAATTTCAATTTTGAAACGATTCGGAGATTTTTTTCGGTATTTTGGGGCCCAAAAACAGTTTTCAACCCCTAAAAACTACCCTTAAAATAGCCCGATTAGGCCCATTTTAAATAAGCTTCTTGCGGTGATGGGTTTCAACACGTGGCCCAAATTTCGTTGAAATCAATTAACTCTTTCGAAAGTTATCGCGCGTACACATATATATATATATATATATATATATATATATATATATATATATATAAATATATATATATATATATATACATATATATATAAACGTTTTTAAAAATGGTGCCAACGTGTTTAGGAGGTTATGAAACGTCGAGAAATTTTGGTCCGACCCCTAGGTCCCGCCATCCGACCGACGCCAATAGTGTATGTTGCCTTATGGCAAATACACTAATAATAAATCGAATTTCTTCTCAACAAAAATGTATGCAGGGTGTTTATTAATTTAGTGCCGGTACTTAAGAGTGTGAATCCTTAGGTGATTTTAAGAAGAAAAGTTAATGCCAACATATGTCCCAAACCTCTCGATTTTTGAGCTACAGGGTATTAAAGTTTTAAGAAAAATATAACTTTTTTATCATAATTTTCTTATCACTCTTAGAAATTTTTATGAAATTTTTTACACACCTTTTAATCATTAGAGAGCATTTTTTGACGTAAAAGATTTTTTTTAATTTTTACCAGTGACGTCCGTACGGGGTTTGAACTGAACATTTTTGAAAAAAAAAAATGGTACGCCACTGATTTTTCTAAAATTATTTTTGAAATCCTCATTTATTTTTTGAGATAATTTGGTCCAAACACTTATTTTCGTACTACGCACCGATTAAGCGTAAAAACACTACTTAAGGCTGTCGGAACGCTTTGAATTTAAGTCAAAAATAGAGCTTCGGCTGTCAACTGATTGTAGACTTATTCGTCAACATTCTGCAAAAATTCTTTCTCTATAAGGAAGATAAAGGACAAATCTAGGTCTCTAATGGACTACTTTTGTAATTTATGTACGATTTACTAGAAAAAAGTTGTCATTAATTGTGCCAAAAAAACACGCGGTTTCAATGTCACACTACGACCTTATTCGTATTTATTTCACAAAACTGTTCCATCACAAACCTAAAGTGACTCTTCCTTTTTCAGAAAAAAATTTTAAATCTTCAAAATATTTCCAAAAATTAGAGTAATCCGTTGACAGCGGCACCCTTGCAATAAAAATTTTTAGCCTCGTAGTTGGCACCAGCCAAAAATTGAAACGTGCGGATGATTTGAGCGAGACAGAGCTAAAGAAGGTCACACCCACAATATGTCTTTTGCCTACCGCGCCCCTTACCGCTGGTTCTCAGCACAAACAAAATTCGAAGCGTTCCGACAGCCTTAATGATTAAAAGATGTGTACAAAATTTCATAAAAATATGTAAGAGTGATAACAGATTATGCAAAAAAAGTTATATTAAAATTTTAACACCCTGTAGCTCAAAAATTAAGAGGTTTAGGACATATGTTAATATTAACTTTTCATCTTAAAATCACACCCTTAAGTATCGGCACTCAATTAATAAACATCCTGTATAGGTCCTTACATAACCGCTCTTAAGGTTTAGGAAATTACTATACTTTTTGTGACTAATATATATTATATATATATAATGTAAATGTTAGTAGGGTAGGTACAAGGTAGTGGATGTTACGGTGCTACGGCAGCACACAACCGCTACGGACATTATCGAATTTAAACCTCATCTTTAAGCGGATATTAATATGATTATGTCGCCTTTTGGCCGTGTTCTATTTCTTTACAGGCTTATACGTTCGCTTTGCGATCAATATTCACGTATAGTCTGCATATATGTACGTTTATGTGAATATACAGTGGCGTAGCAATCTTTTTGAGAACTCCAAATTTAAAGGGTCGAATCCTATTTTCGCTATTTTTTCAGTCTGTTACATCTGTCACACTGATTCTTAAAATATTAACTATTCTACTAGCGGCTCGGTCCGGCTTCGTCCGGTTTGTAAATTACCTATTAATCTGAATTAAATAGTGTAAACAACAATTTTGATGTAAATTAAATACTTCTTTAAATAAGGGTTAATACTGTAGCGCGCCCCCAATTGTTACGCCACTGGAAATGACGTAGGCTTCTCGAACAAACTGACAGAAGTTTCCGGAATGATCGAGAACCTATAAATACAACGCATGTGGGGCGCGACATTCATTCAATCAGAGACAGTGATTGAGTGCATAGTACAGTCAGTGGGTAGACGCATAGTTGGTACGACGGACAGTTTACATAAATAGCTTTATTACATAAATTTCGGTGTGTTGTAAATAATCGTGTATATAGTCATTGTTGTATTATTTATTAGAATCCGTTTGTTTTTCATTGTTTAGATTTGTCATTGTTATTAGAGAAGTACTTTTTAGTTTATTTGTTTTGTATTTATTTCGTCTGTTGAAAACAGATCAGTTTTAAACCACCATAAAGAACAGTTTTGTTACAATACTATGTCGGTAAAAACACTTTCGCAAATAAAACATTATTTTAGACTTAATTTGAAAATCATAAAAATGGTTATTGTGAGTCAACCTTAAGGCTGTCGGAACGCTCTGCAGTTTGTTTGTGCTGAGACCCAGCGGTAAGGGGCGAGGTAGGCAAAAGACATATTGTGGGTATGACCTTGTTTAGCTCTATCTCGCTCAAATCATCCGGACGTTTCAATTTTTGGCTAGTGCCAACTACGAGGCTAAAAAATTTTATTGCAAGGGTGCCGCTGTCAATTGATTACTCTAATTTTTGGAAATATTTTGAAGATTTAAAAAACTTTTCCGAAAAAGGAAGAGTCACTTTAGGTTTGTGATGGAACAGTTTTGTGAAATAAGTACGAATAAGGTCATAGCGTGACATTGAAAACGTGTGTTTTTTTAGCACAATTAAAGCCAACTTTTTTCTAGTAAATCGTACATAAATTACAAAAGTAGTCCATTAGAGACCTAGATTTGTCCTTTATCTTCCTTATAGAGCAAGTTTTTTTGCAGAATGTTGACGAATAAGTCTACAATCAGTTGACAGCCGAAGCTCTATTTTTGGCTTAAATTCAGAGCGTTCCGACAGCCTTAAAAGATAGATGTATGCCTTCTCGGAATTTTAGAGGAATTATTCCAACATACATTATTTTCGTGTAGCTTTAACTATTTACGCAGCGCACGTCACGGAAGCTCTCAGAAGGGATGATTTTTTCCAACTTCATTCACAGATATCATAATACCGGTAGCTTATTTTCGCAAAAATATTCATAAATTATAGCCTATAACCTTCCTATATAATCCCTCTTTCTATTAGTATGAAAATCCGTATAGTAGTTTCTGAGATTAGCCCGAACAAACACGTGCTGTTTGTGATTGTCCGGGCTAATCTCAGAAATTATTATACAGATTTTCATTCAGTTTTCACTAATACGACTTAAATTTGGATAAAAAGATAACTGTTAGAACGCTTCTGACAGCTAACTCGGACTTGTCCGGTTTTTCCAGATATTGCTTAGTTTTTTAGTGTATTTGCCATATGGCAACATACACTATTGGCGTCGGTCGGATGGCGGGACCTAGGGGTCGGACTAAAATTTCTCGACATTTCATAACCTCCTAAACACTTTGGCACCATTTTTAAAAATGTTTATATATATATATATATATATATATATATATATATATTTATATATATACGTATATATATATATATATATATATATATATATATATATATATTTATATATATACGTATATATATATATATATATATATTTATATATATACGTATATATATATATATATATATGTGTGTGTGCGGGCAATAACTTTCGAAAGAGTTAATTGATTTCAACGAAATTTGGCCCACGTGTTGAAATCCATCACCGCAAGAAGCCTATTTAAAATGGGCCTAATCGGGCTATTTTAAGGGTAGTTTTTAGGGGTTGAAAAATGTTTTTGGGCCCCAAAATACCGAAAAAATTCTCCGAATCCTTTCAAAATATAAATTTAACCCTCTGGTAGTAATTAAAAAGTGTCCACAAAATTTGAATAAAATCGGCCCGACAGGACCGGATTTACAAATTTTATGAAAACACTAGTTTGCAGATAGTGACTTATTTATTGAAGGGTGTATTTAATTCGGTGTAGACGTTAGATTGATAATAATATTACAATTAAGAAAAAAAATGTTATTTTAAGGGGTGTATTAAGGGGTTAAATTTTTTATTTTGCCCAAAAACAAACTTAATTTCACATAATAAAAGTATAAAACCTCACGGCCCTATACAAGCAAATACACTATATTGTCGGCAGGGTTTAGGCACTGCGACCCGGGTTTTTTTTATTTTATATTATCCCTAAGTGGAATTTTAATTAAATGAAGATTAAAAAATTGATAATTAAATATATGTTTTTGTATTATCAATCGCGTCAATACAATTTTCTTATCTTGTTTTTCAATCGGATTATTAAAGTGATGAAAATTTAGCATTAAAAATTATAAATCATCATATATTTTTACATAAATATTTCATTAACAGTTTTATTTGCTTAAGCTTATAAAAACTCTTCAGATATTTTCCTTTCTGACAGATTTATTGACACAACATTGATAAGGTGTTTTAGAATTATCTATAAAAGATTAACGCACACTTTTTGCTTTTTACTTTCCGCCCAAAACGCGCACACCAATTTTCATTAACAAAAAATTAAAAAAAAACAATATGTTGATGAAATTGTGTGTAGTACTTTCGGTGTTGTGTATATTTTTGGTGAATGCTGCTCCAAAAAGCGATAGAATAGGACGTGCAGATCCATGTAATCCAGAAAAATGTAAATTGCCAAATTGTAGATGTTCTGGAACAAGCATTCCAGGCGGCTTGGATCCTAAGAAAATTCCGCAGGTAAGTTTTATATTTTTGTTTTTAAAGTGCAAATATAACAAGGTATTATTATTAGTGTATTTGCCATATGGCAACATACACTATTGGCGTCGGTCGGATGGCGGGACCTAGGGGTCGGACCAAAATTTCTCGACGTTTCATAACCTCCTAAACACTTTGGCACCATTTTTAAAAATGTTTATATATATATGTATATATATATATATATATATATATTTATATATATATATATATATATATAGGTATATATGTGTACGGGCAATAACTTTCGAAGGAGTTAATTTATTTTAACGAAATTTGGCACACATGTTGGAATCCATCACCGCACGAAGCCTATTTAAAATGGGCCCAATCGGGTCATTTTAAGGGTGGTTTTTAGGGGATGAAAAAAGTTTTTGGGCCCAAAAATACCTAAAAAATTCTCAGAATCGTTTCAAAATTGAAATTTAACCCTTTAATAGCAATTAAAAAGTGTTCCTAAAATTTCAATAAAATCGGCCCGACAGGACCGGATTTAAAAATTTTCTGAAAACACTAGTTTGCAGATAGTGAGTTATTTCCTGAAAGGTGTTTTTAATTTTGGTGTAGATGTTTGATCGACAATAATGATGTAGTTAAAAAAAATGTAATTTAAAGGGGTGTATTAAGGAGTTAATTTTTTTATTTTGCCCAATAATCACCTTAAGTTCACATAATAAAGCCACAAGGCCTGTATTAGCAAATACACTATATTGTCGGCAGGGTTTTGGCACTGCGACCCGGGTTTTTATTAATTTAAATTGAAACAAAATACAGCACAGCCTCGATATAACAAAACTGAAGGGAATTAGAAAATATTCGCTTACCGAGTAATTCGTTACGATGAAGTTTGTTATATAGAGGTAAGGTTGGTCTAAGATTCCTTTTAACAAACTAAGAAAACTTCTTGAAGCAATCTGTGATGGTTCTTTCACTGACTTGATTTCAAACTTTGATAATCATCGTCTACATACTTAATGATTTTTCGTTTCTCTGCGACGTTTAGGGAACACCTTTTTCGTTTCTCAGCCATTGCAATTTTAAATTTACTAACAACAGTGACAAACAGATGTTTTTACATTACTTTACATCAAACAACAATGATTGTCTTACGGGACATGAATTGTTCTTGTTGTGGAATTGTGTTTGATTGATTGATAGGATACGTTATGTAAAGCTTATAAATTGACAAAAATCGTTGAAGAGAGGTAAATTAAACTTTCTGTTTATATTATGCAATGATTAAAAATTCGTTATTCGTTATTTTTGACAAAAAGTATTCGTAATGTAAAGATATATTTAGCATTAACTCTTACGGACAGTTCTAAGGGGATTTCGAAAAATTTGTTAAATCGAGGAAATCGTTATATTGAGGCTCGTTACATTAATGTTACACTCTAAATATTTTTTTCACGCCTGTATAGCGGTTGTAAGATGACCATTTTTCGCACGAGTACGTAAAGTTAAACAAAAAAAAAGTCGATTTTGCCAATCCATTAGTAATATCTCCATCGGTTGCAATTTAAATCTATATGCGCAACAGAGGCAAGCATACTAGGCGTTGCTATCATAAACAATCAATGACCAAATTAAAATGTCAAAAACATTACAAATACATAAGTATTACTTATACAGAAAAGGAATGATTAGTTTATTTCTTTAAAAATGATCTATAAATATTATGTAAACAGTTTACTTTTTAACAGAAACATTTTAAATGTATCTTTTTATACAACATAATAACATCTCTGTGTTTTTTTGACATTATTTGAGTTGAATATAAATTTATCGGAGTTTTTTTTTATTGCATCATGTATCTGTAACATCGATATACAGTAATTTGAAAACTTCTATTGCTTCATATCGGAAATTAATAACTTTCGCCGACTACACTGTGAAATTCAATGAAATAATACACTGATAGTCGATTATTCAGATAAAACAAAAGCGGTTACATAAAGGTTATTTCCGTATTATCAAATTACTTTTCTTGTTAATATTAAATACTAGCGTATCCGTGCAAATACTTCGCGCTGTTAGTGGTCAGTTACGTAATATGGTGGAAATAAATTTTATTCTTATTCTTAAGGTCACTTAATATTACCGACAACTGTTAAAATAAAGAAAAAAAACGTGTTTTTTACGCTTTTCGATACTTTGGTTGTGGTAAGGGGCGCGTCATAATTGGATCTCGCTTCACCCTAAAACTTGTTGTAACAGTTGTATTTCGTTTCCACGGTTACTTTACTAACACAATTCAGTCGCAGTCATATTACATTTACAAACTTTAGATCCAAATCTTCTTGGTTTTCTGGCTTGTGGGTCGTGGTTCGTTGATATTCGTACCTGGTGTTTCGTCTACAGTTGCGTTAGACATTATCAAACTCGGTGTGGTAGCAGACGAAATGTCTTTGACGGCTCAGTGTGTTGACAACTGGCGTTTAAGCGTTAATGTGTTTTCTGCTCGGTCGTAGTAGGAAACACGACCAAGCAGAGAACACTAACATGCTGAAAAGAATGAACACCAGTCATCGAAACACTTACCTATGAGTATATAGATTAAAGTAAAGGATTTTTATCGTTAGGATTTGTTTCTTTAACACTTCGTAGTACACACGTCTCTATTTTCCTCTGTTTTGTTTATCCTTTGTTTGTTATCCTCTTTTTTTCAATATGTCTGGTTTGAAATTTAATGGTATTTTTGTTGTAGTTTGTGTTACTTACGTTTGATGATGCCATAACAGTTTCTTTCCACGAATACTATAAACAAGCATTGTACAACAAGAAAAATCCAGATGGATGTCCAATTGGAGCAACGTACTTCATTTCACACGAATATACAGACTATCAATTGGTAAGTAGTTAAAAAAATGCTCAAGTAGAGCCGAACTCACGTGGAGAAGGTTCCGTACCATTCCGTTTCCTGTAAGAACTCAAAGACAAGAAGTTGGAATCGTAAGGAATTGGACAGTTTACGAAAGAATTAACTTTGATTAAAATGAACGTTTCGTTGCTAATTTAAATGTAGTTGCTGAGGAAGTTGCAATTAGCAACGAAACGTTCAACTTAATCAAAGTTAATTTTTTCGTAAACTGTCCAATTCTCTACGATTCCAACTTCATTAAAATATGGACACGAATTTATTAACATTAAAGACAGAGTTTTCGTTTAGGTTTCCCGGTTAACTACGAGTAAGGGTTTATCTATAGTCCCTTTTTTCAAAATTTTAGGCTCAGCAGTGTCGATGATAAAGGGGAGAAGCTCGATTTTCATATATTTTCTTTAATATTTTTTAAACTACGCATTTTAAAATTATAAAAAAAAGTAATTTGCAGTTCTCATAACTTTTAATTTTATAATTTGGCCCCAAGATCGGAATTTGTTTATTTACGTTATACGTTCGTGATTGAGTCACCTAGCTGTGTACCAAATTTCAACTTTTTTCGTCCAGTAAATTCGGAGTTGTTACATTTCGATTCCCACTTATGTCTACTTTGGGTAACACTAGGACCCGTTTTCTTAATTTTTGAAATATCCGCCATTTTGTCAGGTGAATGAATTGTACGGACGTGGCCATGAAGTTGCATTGCATTCCATTACACACACTACTTTGACGGAACACTGGAAAAATATGTCCGTCGCAGAACTCAAAAAAGAGTTCGGAGGTGAACGAGATCTGATCAACAAATTTGCGTTGGTTCCGAAAGAAGATATTAAAGGAGTTCGTGTTCCATTCCTCCAACTGTCAGGTAACTGAAATATATTCATCCAATCACAGACGTGACCACTTTTGTAGCCTCTTATGCCCAACCTGTAGTACTCTACTAACCTTAAAACTAAAGATCGTATTTACCATGGATGCAAAAACGTTTTGAATCGTTTGTCTTATAGCAGTGTTTTCGTCAGTCAGTTTAAGATTTTTTGTCTAACGAAACATCTGTTATAGATAGATTACACCGCAAGGGCAGAAAGTGGAAATTCCTATACTGCGCGACACATTTCTGGCCGTGTAGTGTACACAATTTTTCTTTATAACTGGTCGAAAGTACGTACTTTCGTATCAGTGTGCTGTTACAGATGGCGTGCAAGTAATTCCAGCAGTGCATAAATGTTAAACTTTCTGCCTTAAAATCGAAGCCGAAAATACGTACTGTAACAAAACTGTTCTTTGGTTTAAAACTGATTTATTTACAACAAACGAAATAAATACAAAACAAATTACTAAAAAGTATTTCTCTAATAATAATGACAAAAAGAAACTAAATAATGAAATAAACTAACGGATTCTGATAAATAATAAGACAACAACTATGTACACAATACACTACTTTAAACACGCACCGAAATTTATGTACTACCGCACTACTATTTATGTGACGCATCCACTGAATGTACTCTCACTGTAGCGCCTCTCGCGCCCCACACGCGCTGTATTTATACGCGCGTAGATTCTGTTCTCGATAATTCCAGAAACTTCTGTTCAAGTTCGAGAAGCCTCTGTCATTTTTAGTGGCGTAACAATTGGGGGCGCGCTACAGTACTATCGACCGTGTATAAAGAAAATAAATAGTTTAAAACTTTGTGTTTGATTTAATTTTGCATTAAGTAATAGTCGAATCTATTAAATTTGACAGGTGATAATCACTTTAAGATGATAAAAGAAGAAAAATTCGGTTATGATTGCTCAATGCCAACACAAGCCTACATCCAACCCGGCCTATGGCCATACACGCTCGATTATGCGTCAGTTCAAGATTGCGAAATTGAACCCTGTCCAACATCGTCCCATCCCGGAGTTTGGGTCGTTCCCATGATCGATTGGATTGACGAGAAAGGTGTCTTCTGTGCTATGGTTGACGCTTGCCAAAACATGTAATTTACTCTTCTTTTAATTTCAAATTATTATTCCTCCTTCTTGACAGTGATCCTAGAAGCGTTGTTGTCAATAAAAAGTGCGAGCCGAACTTGCGGGTGGAGGGTTCCGTACCATTCCGTTTTCCCTGAGAATTTTAAGATTTAGAATTTTCGTTTATACTTTCCTGTAAACTATGAGTGAAGCCCTATATTCCTTATTTTTTCCGAAATTTTAAGGTCAGTTGTTTTGAAGATAGAGGGGTGAGCAAAATGTTCGATTTTAGTATATTTTCTTTAATATCTCTTAAACTATACATTTTGAAAATTATACAAAAAATTGTTTTGTATTTCTCGTAATGAACCCTTTCATTTGATACGTCACTTGAAAATATTATTTTTTATTTTCTAAATTACTTTCCAAAATCAGGAATTATTTATTTACGCTATACGTCCGTGATTGGGTCACCTATATGTACCAAATTCAAGTTTTTCGGTTCAGTAGAATCGGAAAAAATAATGTGTGACAGATGAGAGTGATCCTATAAGGTTTCCGTTTTTTCATCCAATGTACGGAACCTTAAAAAGTGAAAGCAGAATCAATTCCTTTCCTCAATGAAAAAAGACAACGTCGGACAATCTCTTTGAACTCAATACTCAATTGATTTTTGAATGGTTTTGACGAATATCTAAAGAAAATATTTGGGAAGATTAACAATATTATGTAATCACTTTTTTAGTCCTGACAATGCAGAAGGTCTCTTCCAATTGATGAAAAAGAATTTCTTATATCAATACAATGGAAATAGGGCGCCATTTGGATTTTACACACATGCCGCATGGTTCCTCAAAGCGACATACCATTTCGAAGCCTATAAGAAATTTGTGGATTATCTTCAAACTCTTGATGATGTGTACATTGTAAGCATAAATATTTTACGAAACTAAAGCAGGAAGTTGCTTTATTATCTAAGATTCTAAAATCCCGAAAAAATTCGACGAAGTCTATCATTTAGGTCAGCTTCAGATTAATGATCGCGGTGCCTTATTGAATGATGAAATATTTGGGAACGGAAAATCAAGCTACCTAAAAACTTTTTAAATATTAATATGGTTAATGAAAATGATTTAGAGTCTATTTAATAACCAAGAAATGGCTCTCATATTCTATTATGGAAAACTTTCAATTTATCTATAATATTTGTCTCAAATAATCTTCCATAAATCTTTTGGAACAGAATGGAACTTTTGGTGTGAATACCCTAAATATTAATTAATAGAATTGAATTATAGATTATAGACGCTCAACAGCTGATGTCTATTAATAAGTAACCTCAAAACACTTTGTTTGTTTCGATAATCGCGCATCATCAGATTAATCATTAGTTGATGGTTGACACTGATGACCTTAGATGTTGAGCGTCGTTAATCTATCTATTTGTTGATGGCTAACATGATTAACAAAGAAGTTGTTTTGTTAATGTTAATTTCAAATATTCAATGTCAAAAAATCTTATCGAAATCTTCAATTAGAGAATAAAACTTATTTTAGGTCGGCGTAAGTCGCGCACTAGATTGGGTAAAGAATCCAAAAACACTGGACAAGTTGAAGGAAGTATTCCCTAAGTGTCAACCAGCACCAGGTGATAAATGTGCAAATAGCAAATCATGCCGATTGTTGAACAGCGACGGATGGGAACGTTACATGAAAGTGTGCACAGCAAACTGCCCAAATACTTACCCATGGCTCGATAATCCACTCGGAAACTAATTTTTTTAACTGTCGTTATTTTTTGTCTGTCTTCAGACAATTTTTCTTTTTGTAATTCTATTTTGTGTAAAAATGTTTCAACTCTGCTAGGACTACAAAATTAAACTGCATTTCAAAACATCTTATTAACCATCCAGTGGATCCTTATTGTTAATTCGGTCTTAGCCGGTTTTGGTCCTAATCTTGCATATTTAGATTTGGTCCTTGGTCTTTGTCTTGCATATTTAGTCTTGCTCTTGTTCATTCGGTTTTAGCGGATCTTGGTCTTGACCTTGCATATTTAGACTCGGTTCTTGATATTGCATATTTAGTCTTGATCTAGTTCATTCAATCATGATTCTGATATTGCATATTTAGACTTGATCCTTGGGCTTGGTCTTGCATACTTAGTCTTGGTCTCGTTCATTCGGTCTTGATCCTGATCTTGCATATGTAGACTTGGTCCTTGGTCTTGGTTTTGCAGTCTTAGACTTGATCCTGCTTTTTTGCGCAACCAAGATCAATTCTACTCCTCAATACCGAATGAAATTCTCGATATCAAATTTAAATTCGATAAAAAATCCAGGTTTTTCGACTTCTCTTTCGAGATTTTCAAGACATCTGATCCATGGTTGTGTCCATTTTAAAAAATTTAAGCAATGAAAGGATAATGTAGCTGTTTTAAAATATAGCTTAAAAGAGTTTAACGTAGATATGAAACGTTTTTATGCATTGTTATACAAAAGATAGAATTCCCTATGTGTATACAAAAAATCGACAAACGCGATTTTATTTTTTGATCGTAGATATCGAAGTCATATACGTCTACAGAAACAAGATTCCGAAACTGTTTTTATGTACCTATAACTTCAAAAGTGTGTTGCACAGTTGCGTCAATTAGTTGATTAAAAAAAAAAAACACTCGCGATCTATTCAATCAGCTGATGAGCCAATGTCGTAAATTTATCAGTTTTCGGATAATGAAATTATCATTTTTGAACTGTAAACATATGTTGCGCATCGTGGTTTAGGTACTAAATTTTATCTGCTATATCATAGAAAGTGTAGAGTGTTTTAAAATGAACTTTGTAATTTGATAAATAAACATGTTTATAAAAAATTATTGGTTGTTTTTATTGATTAGGGTTGCCAGGTGCCTAAACTGGAATTCTGGTCACTGGAGTTTTGGTTTTTCAAAAAAAAGTCCCGTCTTTAGTAAGTATTTAAAATAAAGTTCAATCAGTTTTTTAAATTATTTTTTACAATGATTGGTTCTACTTATATTTTTGACTACTTGAAACATCTTTCAAAAAGTTTGTTTTGCCAAAATTTGTACTACAAAAAAACCTTGCATGTCATGTCTTTAAAGTTGTGTTGCGGAAAATCACGAAAAATTAGATCTCGAATGAAATTCGGGTCAAAGCCCTTAAAATTTGGTTAAATATTATAATCGTTTTCGCCTTCAACAGTGAAATTTGTTAGCAAGATTAGGTAATCTAATTTCAGCTATAGCAATGTTGGGTCTGAAGTTTTAAGTCCCGGTGGTATTTAACTGAGAAATTGCATCCGGAATTCTCGATTTTACATTTTCGTTCACCGCCATTTTGTCTTTGCATAATAATTTATAGCACGTGTCATTCAGGAAGAGGTGAGTATAGATTCTTAAAGTAGAACAGTTTTTGAAATCGGTTTAATAATTTCTGGGTTTAGCGTGACCAAATAAATAAACAAACTACACATATTTATTAATATTTCTGCACTTGTGACTAGCTGAACTTATTGGGATTTGGCATAAAACAATACGACATCTGGTGACAGAAATTGAAACCATAAAACCCTTTACATTTTACGTACTGTTAGTATTAATATATATATGAAAAATGGCGCATTTGACATTACATTTGACTTAAACTCCGCCCGTATTTCAAATTCATATAGGAATATCTTTGTTTATATGACGTTTTCGGGGTACCAGTCCCAGGTTTTATTATGACAACTGGTGTAAGTATCCAGTTGAATGTATTCAATTTGTTATTAAATCATACTAATATTATAAAGAGGAAAGATTTGTATTTTTGTGTGTATGTTTGTAATGACTAAACTCAAAAACTACCGTGCCGATTTAAAAAATTCTTTCACCATTAGAAAGCTATATTCACCCTGAGTAACATAGGTTATATTTATTGCTAGAAAATATTAGGGATCCTTACTAAAACTTTAATAACGTAACCCAAGGTGTAAAAAAAATGCCATAAAACATCTTTCGTCACATGCGCTGCGGAAACTATTGATGATAGAACAAAAGTATGTTCTACAATATTAAAGAACATATCAATCACTACAAAAAACTTCCCGATACTATATGTCCAACTATTATCGTTATGTCACAATAACCACTTTTACATTTTAATAATCTATATAGATAAAAGACGATGTATATGTAATCTATGGACTCCAAACGGGTAGACCATTTTTGATGAAATTTTCAGACAATCTTTAGATTAGCCCAGCGGGTGATCTTCTGAAGTTTGGTAGCGATCGGATCAACAGAATTTTTTAAATCTCTTTTTGGAAAATAAGATTTTTCTTCGATTTTTGAACATTCACAAATAAAAGCGATTGAATTCGCGCAAATTCAATACATGTTGAGAATTTAATGATAACGATTCTCATCTTTTATATCCTATATATGACATTTACACCCGGGCGAAGCCGGATTGGACCGCTAGTAAATTATAAATTGAAGATATGAAGTGGCACTAGGTCCAAATAACCTTGACTGTTGTTGATCTGTTCTCATCTTTTAAACCAACGAATTGAAATGTATATTTCGTATATGCAGAGAGTTATAGGTAAATATTGTATATATTTTATATCTATATATCTTGCACCTTCATCGAAATTGAGTTTTGGTTTTACATTTATTATACATACAGTTTCCAATTTATTTATAAAATGTTTACCTTATATATATATATATATATATATTATGTACTGAGTTGTATATAACCTATACTTCGATAAACAACACATATACATGCGTACATTGGCGGATTTACCTATAGAACGCTCAGGCCCGCACCTAGGGCGGTAAATATTAAAGAGTATTAGTTTTGAGAATGTACTAAGATTCTTAGAAGAACACAGGTTACCTCGTTCCATGAATGACGTCAGCCGACAGACCGTTCATATTTTCATCAATCGCGCAATATCAACTGAGTCCACTGGATGACGTTATTCTCAACGGAACGAGATCATCTGTGTATTTAATAACCTTGGCAGATACCTACATAAATACAGATATATCGAATAACAATAGATTGCGGACGCTTCCTATGTCCATTAGAAGCTATTTTAAGAGAGGCAACAATAATCACAGTACAATCGCGATAACATGAATGACTGAGTAATATGAACATAATCGTTTTGTAGAGAATTTAACGCTCTACAAAAAAGGTATCTTGTGATTTTTCGCTAAGTTTACTGGTTTTTCGAGATTAAAGTTTAAACTTTATCTTCGGACAACTTTTGAATCAGTAAACTTAGCGAAAACTCCTTTTGTTCTTCCAAATTTTAAAACTCGGGGGTAAATGAATGTACAAAAATGAGACATACATATTTTTGTAGAGAATTTAACGTTCTACAAAAAAGGTATCATGTGATTTTTCGCTAAGTTTACTGGTTCAAAAGTTTTTCCGAGGATAAAGTTGAAACTTTAATCTCGAAAAACCAGTAAACTTAGCGAAAAATCACAAGCTACCTTTTTTGTAGAGCGTTAAATTCTCTACAAAAATATGTATGTCTCATTTTTGTAGATTCATTTACCACCAAGTTTTAAAATTTGGAAGAACAAAAGGAGTTTTCCACATGTTATTTTCCATAAGAAACTTTGGTTAGAATGCGGACTATCTTAGAGTTAATATTAAGAGCTCAAATTTTTAGAGATTTTTTTATCAATTTGGAAACGTTTGACCCCCTGGGAGCATAGAAATTCGACAATACCCCTGTTAAGGACCAACCTAATGTACATGTTTTTTGCGAACCTCGATAATATAAACATACCGCTACTATGAACTCCTCAGGATTTTTTGTGTTCATGTTACCGAGATTGTACTGTATTAATTGTAGTAGATATTTTCACTTCACGTCCATATTGGTAACCTTATAGATTGTTCGCTAATATGGATTTAAATGGCTACTGACAAAGATGTAACCATTGGACTGGTAAAGAAAAACGATAATTTTGCTACCGCTATGCAGGTTTGAAAAGCGGGTAGTTTATAGGAGGTCAGCAGAAAAATTATTTAAAATAAAATTTGCATAAAAAGATTTTATACAATTTAATCAGTACATCAAATAAAAAAGTGGCTCTCTTATGTACTGTCGCAATTTGAATTTGGAGCCCCAAAATTAAAATATCGATCGAGCCTATGTATAAAAATGTTAATATTTAGCAATTAACATTGTAACTTTGACGAGCAATAGGAGACCTTTCGAATCGTGTTTCAAATTTGAATACGGTGTAGCAGTAAGAAACGCCCGGGTGGAACAAAGATAATAAAAAGTAGCGCTCTAAGAAAACGACGTTATGAATGCGAGCGAGAGGTCTTTGGAGTAGTATACACACGTGCGAGAGAGAGATATGAGATGTCCAGTACTCCAGATAATGTCTCAGACGGACAAGATCGCGGTACCGGGGCGGCGTGAGATGAGATTGGTTTTTTCGCGCGGAGAGACTGGCGGACCGACTCTGCGGTCGCATGTCAGAGAACATTGTGAGCAATTTTTATGCTTTTGGCGGCGAAGATTTTTTTAGAAGTTGCACTTTGTAGAGTAGGTTGGCGTTTGAAGTATTGTTGGATTGTGTTAGGATTTTTGAAGATTTACTTGTGTTAGAGGATTGTTGAGTGGAGTTGTTCTGGATTGACTCTAGGATTTGTTGGATTGGCGTTGGTTTAGGATTGGAAATTGGATTTGGAGATTGCCTGTTATTTTAGGTTTCCCGTGCAACTTATTTTAGGTTTCCCGTGCAAATTATTTTAGGTTTCCCGTGCAAATTATTTTAGGTTTACCGTGCAAATTATTTGAGGTTCTTGTATTTATTCTGCTAATACCGTGAGTGCTCCCCAAAAATTTATAATATAAACTAAATTAGATGCAATTTGATTCAACAGTGTTTTAGCCTCTGTAATTTAGTTTGTGATAAGAAGTATTTTTTCTTTATTAATTAGCAATCAACGTTGGTTAATCGCACGACATTTTAGATGTCAGTGGCGTGCTCATTGTTTACGCGCTAAAATTACAAGTCTTTAATTTTGATTGTTTTTAAATTGAAGAACCGGTTCCGACAGTCTTAGCTGTTTTAATCTTCCTATGGATTTATTTTATTGATAGATTTGGTTGTTTTTGAGTGTGTTAACAATAATTGTATTAAGCTTGAAGTTATTGTTGACGCTTATTGTGGGTAATTGTTTTATGCAACTGCGCGTGAGAATCACGTCGTTGAGCATGAATATTTCATGTTATTGAAATTGTATTGAAGAACTTGGGCGTGGATTTTCCCCGCGTATTATTGGATTTTATTTTATTCTGTTGGTTGTGGCGTGGTCCTATACCACGAGTTGTTGGGGTTTATATTAGGTAGTGTTTTGTTGCATGTACCGCTGGTTGCGGTCAAATATTGTTAGTTTTAGTAATTATTTATACTGTTAGATTTTATTAGTCAAATTTGAAGTATACCTTGCGAACTTTCTGGAGCTCTCAGCGTGGACGAACTGAGAAGTCCTCGTACGATTTTCAGTCCTGGCGCCCTTATATAACCGGTCGGTTACGTAATACGTACGATTTTTTTTTACACAGAAAATCTGTGCAAGGTTACTTCGTTGTTAGTTTTAAGTTGTCTTTCGTCTGTGTGTCTTGTGGTAGGTGGTCGGGTTTTATTGAAGGCTATTGCCTGTGTCCGTACAATATTAGGAAATTTCTATAGTGGAAGGTTTGTAGGGAAGTTTCGGTTTTTTTTTTTGTTTATATATTTTACCCACGACTTAGCGCCGCTGAGCTTGCTAGCCGGAGCTTACGTCATAGTACACATGGATTAATTTATTTTAATTGCTTTTTCATTATTTACAATACCTATAACATATTGTTTGTTTAACTCGAAACCTATATTTTTAATATTATAATACACAGGTTACCCCGCTAATGAACGACGTCAGCTAGAAAACCGTTCATTATCAATTGCCAGTCCACTAGATGACGTCGCCCCCCACTACTATCCAACGGAACGAGGTCACCTCTGTATCTAATAACATTGACGAAATTCTTCTATATACTAGTCGACAATATTTTTTAGATTCTATTTTAAAGCAGACAAATGATTATGAAAACCAAATTAATTTATTGTCAGGAGACAGTAGATGCAACGTGATAAAATTCTGTAATTTTTTATAGAACTATTAAAAACAAGAAACTATATTATTAACCTGTAAAATTTATGTAACTGTTATAACAGCAAGTTTCAAGTTAAAGTGACTTTTTTTCTTTTTTTAGGGTTCCGTACCTCAAAAGGAAAAAACGGAACCCATATAGGATCACTCGTGTGTCTGTCCGTCTCACTGTCAAAGCCATTTTGCGCCGAACTACTGGACCGATTGAGTTGAAATTTGGTACACATAAGTTGGTGACCACAAAACGGACGTGTTCCGTAAATAAATGAACTTTGGACATGGGGGGCATTTTTGGGGGGTAAATTAGAAAATAAAAAAAAAAAGTTTGGCAAACTGTATCGTGTGACATATCAAATGAAAGAGCTTGTGGTAAGGGCCTCAAATATATTTTTTTTCTAATTTTAAAATAAATAGTTTTAAAGTTAGTTAAGAAAATATATCAACAAGTGACCATTCCTCCCTTATCTCCGAAACTACTGCGCTTAAAATTTTGAAAAAAAAAATAGGGAATGTCGGGTCTTATCCATAGTTTACAAAAAAATTGAAACAAAAATTTTAAGTCTTAAAGTACTCACGGAAAACGGAATAGTACGGAACCCTCTTCTCGCGAGTTGAACTCGCACTTAACCGTTTTTTTTGTAATATTTTGATTGTATGATTTATTTAGTTTTTGATTTTATAGATCAGTTCCCGTGTATTGACAAACATTTTCTTTTTATTCATAATTGTACCGATAGGGCTGCGCCACCGACGATACTCTTAGTCAATGAATGAGTTACAACAGGCATTAAGTTTAATATCTTAATTTTATTTTCATTGCACCGCGCATTACGGCAGGGCTGCCGAAGCTCTATACATGCAAGTGTAACGACTAGATCAACCTGACCGACTGTTAAATTATTAAAGGGAATCGGTCCCGGGGCAGTCGTCTCATAGTTTATCTGGTTGCTTCGTCTTCGTGAAGAACGGTACTAATGCGAGAACATATTCTTACATAAACACCAATTGCCTCTGATCGTGGGTAGACTAGTCACTATAAAGCCATCCGCACACGATACAACACAATAACAATTTAGTGATGAGCAACCGAGCTGGGTAGAGTAGTGTGACAGCACTAGACTCGCATTCTGGAGGTACCGGGTTCGAATCCCGGCGGGGGCAGATGTGGCTGGGACTTTTTCCTACTGCCTCTCGCCGAGAAACGGTAATTCCTGTACCGGCCATCTTGATTGAGGTTTTCCATGGTTTCCCTCAATTAATTCCAGATAAATATCGAGATGGTTCCTTATTTGAGGCCATGGCCGATTACCTATCAAACTCCTAGTTCAAAAATTACCTACCTTATCCTAATTTCCTATAATTCCTTCATTCGCCCATTGCTATTACATAAGTTGAAGTTTAAAAAAATGTAAAAAATAACGGGTGTTAGTTATAGATGAAAAAATGGTAATGGTGCGAATGGCGTCTGTTATGACATAAAGTCGAGAAACGGACGTTAAACGCATTATTATTATTATTATTTATTAATTTAGTGATGAGCAAAGCAAGACCAAGATTGAAATAGTCTTGGTATCGGTCTTGGTCTTGTTTTTTTTGATATTGGTCTTGTTCTTGCTCAAATACTTCTGGTTTTTGGTCTCGGTCTTGCTTATTTAGCTTGTTACTTACGCCTATTAAAAACTATCATTATCAAGGTTTTTAGAGGTATAAATTAAAAAATAATATACAGTACAATCGCGATAATATGAATATGCACTCTTATGAACGACTTGGTAATATAAACATAATTTTTGGGAGAGAATTTAACGCTCTACAAAAAAAATTCAACTTTATCCTCGGAAAGCTTTTGAACCAGTAAACTTAGCGAAAAATTACAAGATACCTTTTTTGTAAAGCGTTAAATTCTTTACAATTCTTGTTTTTGTTGATTCATTTGTCCCGAAGTTTTAAAATTTGAAAGAAGAAAGGAAGTTTTCCACAAGTTATTTTCCATAAGAAACTTTGGTTTGAATGAGAACTATCATAGAGTTAATATTAAGAGCTCAAATTTTTAAAGAATTTTATTTTATCAATTTGAAAACGTTTGACCCCCTGGGAGCATAGAAATTCGACAATATCCCTGTTAAGGACCACCCTAATGTACATGTTTTTTGCGAACCTTGATAATATAAACATACCGCTAGTATGAACTCCTCAGGATTTTTTGTGTTCATGTTATCGAGATTGTACTGTACAATTAATGTTTAATTAATAAAACTTTGTGTATCTTATTTCAAACGGAAAGTATAATTTTTAGCTTAGTCTTGCACATTTGGTCTTAGTCCTAAATATTCGGTCTTGGTGTTGGTCTAGCTACCCTTCAGCCAAGTCTGTGTTTTTATATTTGGATATTACCAAAAAGGTATTGTACAAATTTTCACAGAGCCTTAAATACCTACCCAAATATCTCTCGAGTTATAACTATTCTCACTTTGCCCAGTATATATTTATTTTGGAGTCTGTTATGTTTGTAAAAGAAAATTAGAATTTTTTCCGTAAATACGAAATGGATCATAATTTTAATACCAGAGGTCAGTCTGTAGATCGTTTGCATCCACCAAGAACAAAATTAACAAAGTATTTGTTTCTATAATCATTTGTCGTACAGACTAAAAAATATGCAAGCAAGAAAATTGAGAAGTGAACTTAAAAAAATTTTGTTACTTAAATGTCCTTACTCAATTAAAGATTACTTTGATATTAGTATTATTTAATATGTATTGTTATGTATTTTTTTTTGTACTTTGTATGACTTATTCTACGCCAATTCTTGGCATTTAATGAATAAATATTTATCTTATCTTATCTTACTACTCGCACATCCCTAGTGAAAAGTGTACAATGTTTTTAATTATTTTTAAAATGAAATTCCCTGTCGAGAGACAATTAAGGTACTGAAAATGGTTGCAAGCAGTTACATTTATATATGTGGAATATCAGCTCCATTTAAACAAATTATTGTAATTGAACAGAGACACAACATCTACTAAGTCGAGGAAGAAAGTAAAGCAGCAGTATTATCCCATATGTGCTTTTATTGGCTCTCCCAAGCTGTTGTTAAATAGAAGCAATGTTTAGAAAAGGTAACAATACAGTAGTTCTTGTATAAAGATAAAAGCATATAAAAATAGTAGGTATTTTAAAAAAACTAGCGGTACCTGTGGGAATAATTCGCACTAAAATTCGTTTCTAATTTCTCATACTCTTTATAACTTTCTTCTTTTTGTTGTATTACATTACAAAGCTCAGTGACAGTTCAAGAAAATATTTTTCTAAAACTGTCATATAGAGGCACAAGTATCGAAAACGTTGATATGAAGCGCCGCCATACGAAAAGTATTTATACGTGAATTTTGATTAAAAATCAAGCAAAAAAAATTTACCGACCGTCAATCATGTTGACGTTGTTTCAAAGTTAGAACCGTCAGATGGCAGCATTGCTGTATATACTGAATAAATGTATAATTGTTATAATTAATTATTTTGCAAAAACAAAAGCAATAATAGATTTTTTTGTTGTTGATGTCGGTAGAGCAAGCAATTATCTATAAAATGATATAAAATTTATATGGAGCAATTGTGTGGTTTTACCGAAAAAGGGAGGCAAACATCTTAATCTTAGCGTATTAATATATATGATGTTGAAGTAATCTTATTTGAAACAATGGAACTATTTAGGCAATAGAGTTGCCCCATGTATCAAAACTTGATAATTTTGAACAACGCATTTTACTTCTTCTGCAAATAGTGTAAACCAACTTTTTCACTCGTATATCCTTTAGCTTAACTGCAAACAAGCAGGAGCGGATTTAGGTTTGTCGAGACCTATAGGGATTATTGAAGTCCAAACGTCAAAATGGTTGTCAAAATTAATAAAAAAAATTGACAAAATTCACCTAAAAATTTGTCAAAACCCACATGGAAATTTGTCAAAATTCACCCATAATCTGTCAAAATGTTGTGAGATGGAGCTATATCATATTATGTAAACAATATATATGATGTATTTTTGAATTTTTTTTCTATGATGTTTCATAAACTTTGTTACATATTAAAAACTTCAAGCCTTCCATTGGCTCGAGAAAAGCTAGACCTCTCAGGTACTGTATTATAGAAAGAGCTTCCAAAAAATTCTCAAAAAATTTGTTTTATAATCTACTACCGTTGCCCGCGGCTTCGCCCGCGATTCTAATGATACACGGCAAAAACAACAGTATTGGAATCTTCATCAAGGCCTAACAGCTACATTTTCAGTTTATAGAAACTGTATTTTAAAAATTAGAGTGTATTAATCATTGACACCTCTGTACTTCCCCCCTTTCCACACCTTAGAAGACTATTTTAGTGTCTCTACTCAACAAAAGAAACATGTCTGCCAAATTTCAAGTCTGGAGGTCCAATAGTTCCGGAAGGTATTGTGATGACCTGTCAGTGACATCCATTCTCTATTTCACCCTGTTTAAGTTTTTATTTTGAGACAAAATGTAGCCTATGTCCTTCTTTAGGATGCAATCTATCTCACTGTCAAATTTTATCGAAATCTGTTCTGCGGTTTAGGCGTGAAAGCGTTACAAACAAACAAACTCTCATTCGCATTTATAATATTAGTTAGGATTTGCAATATAGCTTCCAATAAAAAAAATTTGAAGTTCATTGCTGTCAACAAAAATCTGTAGGAAAAATGTTCTTTTTATTATCATACAGTGGGATGTGCACTTCTGGTTTTGTCAAGAATTTTTATTTGGCTTGTTCTTGCATCTGCGGTGTCTTCTTGTGTTCGGTATAATGATCCATTTATTTATGAACAGACTGTATATGTATGCAGAGTAAATGGTGAACAGATGTGTTGAATGTTTTATTCTCAACAGTAAAAGAGGCAAGCAGTAAGCACGGAGTAATGTGAAAGCTTGAGCTTTTGGCATTCGTATTCCTGCTGCTAGATTAACTCCTGCTGCACACAACAGCACAACGAACTTTCCTGCTGATGCCATGTCGGTGTTAAAGTCCCGTATATATATTATATAATCTTTCCTTCAGGCAACACTATATTGTACAGTACTGGAAAAAAACTGAATACTTGTGGTTACAAAAGTTTGTTAGATTTTTGTTTGTGGAAAATAACCAAGAAAAAACAAACTTGTATTTTTGAAGTTTAACTTCATTAGCGACGTATCTGTTTGAAAAAAGTAAAAATCGAGGGGAAGTAGAATAAAACAAATTAAGGGGAAGTTAGTTTGTCCCCTAAATTACACGAAACTGACAAGGACAGAAGTTTATAGTGTGTTGTATTTTGATTCGCAAAATAGTAAGACAAGGATGAAAGGCTTGAATCTGACATTTAAAGCTACTAACAATTGCAATATAAAATAATTTCTGTAATTCGACGTACAAACGGTAGGAACTCATAATATATATTGTCCCCGAAAGGGGAAGTTAGTTCGTCTCCAAATTTACATGAAACTGACAAAGACAGCGTGCTGCTAAGTACATGAGTATGTGTAAACAAAAAATTAAACTTCGGAATAATATTAAAAACTAAAGAAGTTAAACTTCTTATGTGATCTTATGAGGGTGAGGTTCATTTTTATTTCAATGTCAACAAAACTGTCATTTGTTTTGATCTGTTTTGATTATAAAATGCTAGAAACATTAAGGTGACTGACCGAGTGGGGTAGAGTAGTGGTGAGAGCATTGGACTCGGAATTTGGGAGGTACGGGGTTCGAATCCCGGCGGAGACAGATGTGGCTGGGGCTTTTTCCTACTGCCTCTCGCCGAGAAACGGTAATTCTTGTACCGGCCGTTTTGTTGAGGTTTTCATGGCTTCCCTCAATTAATTCCAAATAAATATCGAGACAGTTTCGTATTCGATGCCATGTCCGATTACCTATCCTCCTAGTTCAAAAATTGCCTACCTTATCCTAATTTCCTATAACTCCTTCATTCATCCATTGCTATTAATTAAGTTTAAGTTTTAAAAACGTAGAAGTGGTTGATGAAGAAATAGTAATGGTGCGAATGGCGTCTGTTATGACATAAAGTCGAGAAATGAACGTTAAACGCATTTATATTATTATTTATTTATTTATTATTATTATTATTAAGGTAAAGTAAATTGTAAAATAAGCACTCGGAAAATTTCCAACTGTAGTGGCAATATTCATTGTATTACTATTTTTTTTAGTTGTGATTAAGTACTAAGCTTCACAAAATTTGGCTTGCTGCTTAAAAATTTCAAAAAATATTTATTTTTGCCCCAAGAAGTGGATATAAAATGTGATATTCGTCAATATTTTTTTACAGCACGTCAAGAAATTTCGAATATTACGAGTAAGCAAATTAGCATTTTGAAGTTTTTTCTCTACAAATTTATGTTAAAAATACTGACAAATTTGATTTGTTCAATAATTTTTTTTTAAATTAATTTTTTTCTGTACAAAAAATTGTGTAAAACATATTAAATTTCTCGTTTTTATCTGATTTTAAATTATTTATTTAGATCAAATAAATTGTAGAAACTTGATGTGTTAGTTAGCCCCCCAACCAAGCAATATTGCTTCCAAACAATTTGTAACCAGAATCTTTTAATTTGTAACTATTCGATTTTTCTATTATTATGTTTCATTTTTAATTCGCCAACTGGTGTTAATAATACTTATATTTTTAGTTTATTATTATTATTAATAATAAAATCACGACTGCATTAAAACAAAAATGGTGGTGTTCATTCAAGTAATAAAGATTTTTACAGAGCTGGGCATGGACAAACAAAAAACTTTCTGCAAGCACTGTATTATAAGCCATTAACGGCGCTGATATTTTTGTTGTTTTTTTGTAGGCAAATAAAAAAATCTCAACTTTTCTGTGAATGTTTGATACAGTACTGGCACAATTTTTACTTATACGTGTTTTTTGTTGCGTTTAAAAATGTTCAAAAAATATTATTTTATTTTTACCGCAGCTATAAACTGAATGAGTTCAATTTTAGAACGGTCATAGTTAAAACAACTTGCATTTTGTGCCAAAACAAAGCAGTTGTTTCAGTATTTAAATTTTTTAAAATTTTGTTCATCACGCGAGAAGCATAATAAGCGGACATTTATTAAGCTATCCCGGATTTTACATGAAAATTATTTGAGCCAAAATATATAAAATGCATTTCTCGTATCTACTTTAAACACTTAAAACACGTTTTAAAAGCAATCTTTTACTGCAGTCTATTTATCATTTAACTGTGCATTTTTGGAATGTATTTTGAATTTTCTATTTTTTATTAATTATAAATTATAAAATAAAAATTAAAAACTACTGCTTTAACGAGCAATAATATTAGTTTGCTAGCTATGATTATTTGAAGTGTAAAATATAATCCGCGCATACTTGCTGCCCGAACGGCCGCCATATTCCTAGCAGGTACAGATGTTAGTTTTAAGAAACTGTCATCCATACATTTGTGGCCTCATTTCGTTGGATAGTAGTGGGGGGATGACGTCATCAAGTGGATTGTCAATTTGCGTGGTTGATAAAAATATTGAACCGTCTTTCATTAACAAGGTGACCTGTGTATCAAATGACCTTGCTTTCATGTAAGTCGAGTATTAAAATTAGGAATGAGGTTATGTGGTATTTAACACAAGAGTATTTATGACTGACAAGCGGGCCCGTTTCATAGCCTTCTGAACACATTGGCACCATTTTCGAAGGAGTTAATTCATTTTAATGAAATTTTGGCACACTTGTTGGAATCCATCACCGCACGAAGCCTATTTAAAATGGGCCCAATCGGGTCATTTTAAGGGTGGTTTTTAGGGGTTGAAAAAGTTTTTGGGACCCAAAATACCGAAAAAATTCTCAGAATCGTTTCAAAATTGAAATTTAACCCTTTAATAGCAATTATAAAGTGCTCCTAAAATTTTAATAAAATCGGCCCGACAGGACCGGATTTACAAATTTTCTGAAAACACTAGTTTGCAAATAGTGAATTATTTACTGAAAGGTGTATATAATTTGGTATAGAGGTTCGATTGATAATAATATTTCAATTCAGAAAAAAAATGTTATTTTAAGGGGTGTATTAAGTAGTCAATTTTTTTATTTTGCCCAAAAACCAACTTAAGTTCGCATAATAACGCCACACTGCCTGTATAAGCAAATACACTATATTGTCGGCAGGGTTTTGGCACTGCGACCCGGGTTTTATTATTATTGTTAATCGTTCTTTTTACAAGACACCCAAAATGCAGCAGCCGTCTCTCAGACGTCTAAAAAAAAACTTGAAATCAAATTAAAAGTTGAACGATTAAAACAGTTTGAGTACTTCTGCTCACGCACGCCGTATTTTAATACAAAAGAAGAATTAAAAAAGACGTAAAGAAGTAATGAATCCAAAGTACTTTTGATGCGTAACCCAACTTTCGTTGTGCTGAGGAAGGCAAGTCTGAGAAGGCTGCAGGAAAGTTTCTACCTTAAAACTTCTTAACTATACGCCGAGCTACTCTACTTTCACGAACCCACTTTGTGTTTCCTTACAAAAAGCGTCCTTAGACAAGATGTTTGTAAACATAACGAGCACGTTTATTCTAAGTTGGCCAAAATATTTTCTTGTTATTAATAACGTTTTCTTATACTCGTTGTAGTCCGCAAGAATGAAAATCTCACTGCAAACTAAACTAGCGCGATTCTGGAAGTTTTGAATCTCGACAGTGGTAAATAACTTTTCTTTATACCCGGTCGAAAGTACTTTCGTCGCAACAGTCAGTCAGTTGCTTGATTGCTACAGTGAGAGTACATTCAGTGAATGCGTCACATAAATAGTAGTGCTGTAGTACATAAATTTCGGTGCGTGTTTAAAGTAGTATTGTGTACATAGTCATTGTTGTCTTATTATTTATCAGAATCCGTTAGTTTATTTCATTGTTTAGTTTCTTTTTGTCATTATTATTAGAGAAATACTTTTTAGTTATTTGTTTTGTATTTATTTCGTTTGTTGTAAATAAATCAGTTTTAAACCAAAGAACAGTTTTGTTACAGTGCGTATTTTCGGCTTCGATTTTAAGGCAAAAAGCCTAACATTTATACTTTGCTGGAATTACTCGCACGCCATCTGTAACAGCGGGCCGAAACAGCTTTCTCATGCGTATACTTTCAACCGGGTACAAAGAAAAATATTATACGCCACACGGCTAGAAAGTTGAAATTCCTGAACCGCACGACACATGATGCCCTCGGCTTTGCTTCGGACATCGTGTTTCGCGCAGTGCAGGAATTTCAACTTTCTGCCCTTGCGCTGTAATATACTATTTCTTTACACCCGGTCGAAAGTAGGTGCTTTCGGCTTCGATTTTAAGGCAAGCAGCCTAACATTTATGCTCTGCTGGAATTACTCACACGCTATCTATAACAGCGGGCCGAAAGAAAGTAACGGCGGGGCGAAAGAGTTCTCTCGTGCACACTGATACGTGAGAGTGCCGTCAGCCAGTAGTAGCTAACAGCTGTTATTGCGTATAACCTCAAAGTTGCTCAAATGAAATTAATTAGTTTTTTTAATGGTGAAAGTACGTAGGTACTTATATAAAGAAAAATAGTATCTATACACAACACGGGCAGAAGATTGAAAGCCCTGAACTTCTAAAAATGATACAAATATAAATTAATTCGAAACTTAAATAAACAACAGTAATGTTTTGTAGCCTATAAATAAAATCAATAAGATATACAATTAAGTTAGCAGGAAAGTGGACAAATTGATGTAAATCAATAAACCAATTATTAATTTAGCGACGTTTCGGTCATTTATTTGATCTTCATCAGCCATCTATAAAGTACAGCACATGTTAAAATTAAGTACACAACCAAATATACAAAAGTTTACAAACAGCATATTTACCTTAATAATTAATAATTAAGGTAAATGTGCTGTGTTTGTAAACTTTTGTATATTTGGTTGCGTACTTAATTTTAACATGTGTTGCACTTTATAGATGCCTGATGAAGATCAAATAAATGACCAAGACGTCGCTAAATTAATAATTGATTTACATCAATTTGTCCACTTTCCTGCTAACTTAATTGTATATGTTTGAAAAAATATGGACGCAACAATTTCCAATGTAAAATCAATAAGTTTCTAAAAAAAACGCTTTCAAATTTTTTGTTTTAGAAAACACTGTTTTAACGCTTTATTACTGCGCATGTGCATATAATATAAATGCGTATGGAATCGAAAAAGCACGCAGGTGTTTCACTTACAAAATATGCGTCCGTCCATCTACTAATACTTTGGGAGCAACATAGATAAAATATTCTAAATGGAGAACTAGAACTCAGATAGTGCTGAGATTAGAGTTCGGTAACTCAGATCTGAACCGGTTCAAAGAGCCGACTCCGACAGAAGATCCATGAGAGCCGACTCACTTTTTTTGAGCCGACGGATCAACAGATCCGCATAGCTCAGTGAAACACTTAACACACAGAAGCACATTTTACACTTACGTATCAGTTGTCGCTTTGAAGCATCTGTCAGCTCAAATGACTCATGCATCACTGCATCTTTGGCTATGCATTCTTGATTCTATACAGGTCGTGATATGATTGACTGAATTAGGTAACTCAGTGGCAGACTGCAGTAACATATTCAGAACTCGGCTCTTTTTGAACCGGTTCAGTGAGCCGGCTCACATACGGGATCCAGATGCAAAGATGCAGATCACTAAAAAGACCCATTTTTCCCATCTCTAGCTGAGATGTGACGTCGAATCTATTTACTTTTGTTTTATTTACGTTCTAGTGCGAAAAAGATTCACCTTACAATCGCTATACAAGTATATTAAGCACATATTTAATAGTGTCGTGCAAAAATTATTAGTGTGTTTGCGGGCAATAACTTTCAAAGGACATAATTGATTTTAACGAAATTTGGCCCACATATTAGACTCCATCCCCGCACAAACCTTATTTAAAATGGGGTAAATCGGACCATATTAAGGAGAGGCTGGAAACCGAGCTGGGTAGAGTAGTGGTGACATCACTAGACTCGCATTCGGGAGGTCCGGGTTCGAATCCCGGCGGGGCAGATGTGGCTGGGACTTTTTCCTTCTGCCTCTCGCCGAGAAACGGTAATTCCTGTACCGGCCATCTTGATTGAGGTTTTCCATGGTTTCCCTCAATTAATTCCAGATAAATATCGAGATGGTTCCTTATTTGAGGCTATGGCCGATTACCTATCAAACTCCTAGTTCAAAAATTACCTACCTTATCCTAATTTCCTATAATTCCTTCATTCGCCCATTGCTATTACGTAAGTTGAAGTTGTAAAAAAATGTAGAAAAATAACGGGAAGTGTGGTAGTTTGAAAATAGTAATGGTGCGAATGGCGTCTGTTATGACATAAAGTCGAGAAACGGACGTTAAACGCATTATTAGGAGGGGCTGAAAATTATTTTGGTGCCCAACAACACCGAAAATATTCTCGAAATTGATTTAAAATGGAAATGTAACCTTTTAATATCAATTAAAAGGTACTCCTAAAATTTTAATGAAATCGATTCCACGGGACCGGACTTTTATGAAAATACTTGCGGATAGAGAATCTATACCTATTTACTGAAGGCTGTATATAATTTAGCGCAGATGATGAATTGATAAAACAGAGACAGAATATTTAAATTAAGAAAAAAATATTATTTTAAGGAGTGTATTAAGGGGTTAAATTTTTTTATTGTGTCTAAAAACAAACACAAATTCACATAATAGTCACACTGCCTGGATAAGCAAATACACTAGAGTAAACGATTAATAATTGGAGATTACTAATTATTGGACAATGCAGACTAGTAATGTCCAATGACTAATCGTTTACCCTATATTATTAGCAAGGTTTTGGCACTGCGACCCGGGTTTTTTCATTGCAGCTAAAGAAGTTTCACTTGAAAAAAACCCGGGTCGCAGTGCCAAAACCCTGCCGACAATATAGTGTATTTGCTTATACAGGCAGTGTGGCTTTATTATGCGAATTTTTGGGCAAAATAAAAAAAATTGGCTACTTAATACGCCCCTTAAAATAACATTTTTTTTTCTTAATTGCAATATTATTATCAATCGAACCTCTATACCAAATTATATACACCTAAATAATTCACTATCTGGAAAATAACTTTTTCATAAAATTTGTAAATCCGGTCTTGTCGGGCCGATTTTATTAAAATTTTAGGGACACATTTTAATTACTATCAGAGGGTTAAATTTCAATTTTGAAACGATTCGATGAATTTTTTCGGTAATTTGGGGCCTAAAAACATTTTTCAACCCCTAAAAACTACCCTTAAAATGGCCCGATTAGACCCGTTTTAAATAAGCTTCTTGCGGTGATGGATTTCAACGCGTGTGTCAAATTTAGTTGAAATCAATTAACTCTTTCGAAAGTTATTGCCCGCACACACACATATATATATATATATATATATATATATATATATATATATATATATATATATATATATATATATATATATATATATATATATATAAACATTTTTAAAAATGGTGCCAAAGTGTTATGAAACGTCGAGAAATTTTGGTCCGACCCCTAGGTCCCGCCATCCGACCGACACCAATAGTGTATGTTGCCATATGGCAAATACACTAAAAAGAATCAATTTATACTTAATTAAAGGGGACAATAATTTTTCTCTAAGTTTATCAGTACTTTTTGCGAGTTTCGTGTCTTCTGTATTGTTCTGGTAGAATTTTTTTCTATGGTAGAACTAGCTAGAGCTAGATATAGCAAACACGCCGACTATCATTCGACAGACAGACAGACAAGATACGTAATGTATTAAAACAGGGAAGAAGTAGAGTAGCAAGCTTTGTACTTGCAAACACTATATGAATGCATGTATAAACAAGGTTACTAGAATACTAAGGCTAGGCGTAAGATGCTTTAAAAGTGGTCAGGTCTGTGATTGGTTGAATAGATTGCCTACGTCATTCGAAACCGTTAGCTTTGATTTTTCAATTATAATAATATAATAATAATAATAATGCGTTTAACGTCCGTTTCTCGACTTTATATCATAACAGACGCCATTCGCACCATTACTATTTTCCATTTATCACTTCCCGTTATTTCTACATTTTTTACAACGTCAACTTATGTAATAGCAATGGGCGAATGAAGGAATTATAGGAAATTAGGATAAGGTAAGTAATTTTTGTACTAGGAGTTTGATAGGTAATCGACCATGGCCTCAAATAAGGAACCATCTCGATATTTATCTGGAATTAATTGAGGGAAACCATGGGAAACCTCAATCAAGATGGCCGACACAGGAATTACCGTTTCTCGGCGAGAGGCAGTAGGAAAAAGTCCCAGCCACATCTGCCCCCGCCGGGATTCAAACCCGGACCTCCCGAATGCGAGTCTAGTGCTGTTACCACTACTCTACCCAGCTCAGTAATTTTTCAATTATAATGAACATTTGATAATTGGGAAAAAAAGATCTCAAAGTCTACTACCCCCGCCCTCTCTTTCGTCTCGTCTAGTAATACTTTTAACAATGCTAACGCTCAACCAACAATATTCTAGTCAAGGTTTGTAATCCTATTATAGGTTGGGAGGCTTTAAAAGTGGTCACGTCTCTGATTGGTTGAATATATTGCTTACGTCATTCGGAACCCATGGCTTGATTTCTCAATTATTATTGTTATCACGTATATTTACATTATTATAAAAAATAAATATTGAAATTAAAAAAAAAATATTTTAAAGAAAATTAACGACCAAAAAAAACGAACTATTTGTTATGTATATTTAATTTCGAGTTTCTACAGTATGACCTAGGCTAATTATATAAGTATCTATAATGATTTTGTAATTATACATTTTTTCGATTTAAAATATTTTTATTAAAACGTAAATCAGTTTAATTTTGAATTCGCGAGAATAAAGATCTTTAAGTTTCTTGGATAAGAATGTTTATCCTTTTTATGACAAAACATATTATAACAAATAATTCAGAGGATTAATTTTTGGAGCGGGTAAATTAGTTCAATATTTTTTATTTAACGGACGTTTCGCAATAATTTATTGCTTCTTCATGCGTTCTATAAACAATAATATAAAAATATGTTAGTAATACAATTAAAGAATTAACAATAATATTAAATAATGTATATATCAGATCTTTTGATGTTAATAATTTATAAATATTTTAGAGAAATTAGGATCAATGAAATTAAAATTTCATTGATCCTAATTCCTCTAAAATATTTATAAATTAATAATATTAAATATCATGAAGAAGCAATAAATTATTGCGAAACGTCCGTTAACCTGTCAATTATTTGTTATATTAAGAACAAGGAGCTGATCTTTTCGTAAAAACAAAACATATTACTATTCTTGTTATTTTTTCAATTTGTGATTTAAATTTAAAATACAAAAAAAGTTTTAAAAATACTTATATTAAAAATCGAACAAAAATTAATAAATATACGAAGGAAGCAGCACGCGAAGTAAGTTAACACAAACTAAAATTAAATCTATTAAGAAACCGTAATTAAAACGACAAAAAAATCTTTTAATAACGTTCAAATGTAACTTTTGACAGTAGTCTTTTTTCCCAACTGTTTGGAAAAAGGATTCATGTGACGTCACCAGCCTACTTCCCCCGCCCTCTCACCCGTCTCACCGTGTCATCTCTATCAATAATATTACTGCCCCAACCTTAGTTTCCAGTAACCTTGGATGGAAGATATCTTTGCTATTATAATGTTCTTACTTTATACTATTGAACAACGACGACTGTGTGACGACAAAGGTAACAAAACCTGATATAAATAAACAGTTGTTTGTTGGTCAAATTTCAATCCTAGAGCGGTTCTAGGACAATTCGAACAGGACTATAAATAGCCCAAGAGCTGATGCCACCCGTTTCATGAAGTGTTTGATTCAGGTAGAAATTTTATACAATAGTGTACGAAAGATGAATAGGTAAATGAGTGTTTGCTTGTCCTACCTGGGTACGCCTGGTACTGCGCATACAAGAAAGGTTTAAAAAAAATATGTGCCAAAAAAGTGTTTGAGTCAAAAGCCAACAAGTAGAATTCGAAAGTGATGTTAATTAAGTAAATAAATGAGGTATATTAGACCAAAATATCCCAAAGCTGAATTTTCAAAAATGAAAAAATAAGTGATTGGTTCACGCTGAAATTTTTATAGCAACTTTATTAGATATATATAAAAATATTTGCAAAAAGCCAGACGCTTTTTCCGGGGTTTGAGACTATTTTTGGGAAAGTGTTTTAAATGGTGCATAAGTACCCATAAATAAGTTCCCGAAATAGTCCTTAAATCTCGGAAAAAGTGTCTGGCTTTTTGCAAATATTTTTGAATATATCTTCTGGAGTACATAATAATAGTAAACAAGGCACACACACTATTTCTAAGAAATCGTTGCTTTATTTACTACGAATAGTCACCTCATTACTGAATGGCGTCGGCTGGAAAACCGGTCAATATTTTTATCAACCACGCAATAGCAAGCGACAGTCCACTGTATGACGTCATCCCCCAGTACTATTCGACGGAACGAGGTCACATCTATATCTAATAACGTTGAATGATTCAAATTTGTATTTTTATGCAAAGTTAATATATTTCTACTTTTAGTTATTTTAGTTTGTCTTTGTCAGTCGTAAAAAGACGGGTATATCTTCACACGTCTCAACACTGTAAATTGTTGAAAAGACAACAGCGTTTTGGCTTATTTTAATTATAAATAAAACATACCTTATGCATTTGTTTCGAAGGGTTGCCTTTACAAGCTTTTACTAATTTAATTACCATTTCAAAACTAATTAATTTACAAATTAAAAGGTACTCCTACAGGTCTTTCCATGTAGGTATAATATTCTCTCTTATAAATTGGGTACCGGCACTAGTTCTCGATCAACAACTTCTAACCGTAAACTATTCTTTGTCTGCTATAATAATGTTAAGAAACATTCATTGTTGTAGCACTATATTAGAAAAACTTGTTATTCCAACACGTCACCGTCGGGATTTAAACCCGAATCTTTCCACTTTCGCGGCGGAATGAGTTATCAGTTATCAATCAATCCGCCGCGAAAGTGGAAAGATTCGGGTTTAAATCCCGACGGTGACGTGTTGGAATAACAAGTTTTTCTAATATGAATGTTTCTTAACAATTATAGCAGACAAAAGCTATTATTCTCAATTAATTCAGCAAATACGTAGCTATAAGCGTATGAAAAATATCTACTAATAGTAAACTATTCTGTCAGCTAATAAATTACTTATTTCATATCTGTATTTATCTGAACATTATTTGTAAAAATTTTAACTAAAAATATATACCTACCTTTATAATATAGGTCTGTATTATTTGGTGTATTCGAGTTAATTTCGAAATGTCCGAAGTGCTTGCCTGGTTTTTAAAATGTGTATATCCGAATTGGTTCTCGGCTTTTTACGGAGAATATATCCGAATTGGTTCCCAGATTCTTTTAAAAGCAATTTCAATTTTCCTTCCCATTTTATACAGACTTAAAACTTGTCGACATATATTTTAAAATGATGATTAAAAAATGTAATAAAATATTAATAAACCTCACGTTTCGTCGGCTCTTTTCGACTTGGCACCTCCCTCTCAATATCTTTACTGAGCACTTCTATCTCTATTATACTACACACTCGCTACTTTACGTTTGTGTTGGTGTGTCGTCATTTTACTCGTGAATATATTATGTGTACACTCGCTACTTTACATGTGCGTTAATGTCTCGGCATTTTACTCGTGAATATTTGTGTAAAATTTCACATTTGCCAGGCGCCTCACGATGGCTCGTATTGTTTTCTTCCGAGAAACATTTAGATTGGTACCGAACCGAAGTCTACCCGAGCAAACCGGGTCGGAAAGCTAGTATTCCGTAATAGTAAACTGGCTGGAAATTGGTGATCTTACCCTATAATATATTAAAGTAAAATATATAGTAAAATTTTAACATCACTGAAATTGCATTATAATGCTTGTCTGATACCTCTTCTAAAATAGTATCAACAGCGCTTTAAATTTTTTGATAAAATATATTCAGTTAACAAAATAAAATTACTTGTAATACTGTTCAATATTTTTATTTATAGAAAGACGTTTCAACCAACAGTTTTGGTCCTTTTCAATTTTCAAATATAAAATTAAAATTAAATCAATTTAATTTTATATTTGAAAATTGAAAAGGACCAAAACTGTTGGTTGAAACGTCTTTATATAAATAAAAATATTGAACATTATTGCAAGTAATTTTATTTTGTTAACGTATCTATTACTGTTGGTAGAGTCAATATTATTAATAAAATATATTCAGGTTTCTAAGCTTATTAAAAAAAAAAATCCAGCCAACTGGACGACAGTTCAACTTCAAAGTTACTGATATTTGACATATTATAATAAAATGTTATTTCTTTTAACCCGTGCGATGACCCAGGTAATGACTAGTAATAAATATTATGGTACTTGCTATTCTTTTGCAAGGTTACATAATATATGGTTTCACATGTAAAAATTAACTAAAGCAGGCTTGTCAGTTACCTAAATAAATTCTTTTTGACAGATCTTCAGAAAAAGAGAAGTTTGGTTTTTTATTTCGAAAATATTTGCGAAACTATGAAGCTCAAAAAATATTTTTTACGAAACTTTCTTAGAAAAATATACTAACCGTCATAAAAAGTATACACTTATCATATAAAAAGTAATGTAATAACATATATCTCTTCTGCACATGCGCCGATTTTTCCTCAAAACATGAGGGGTTCAATCCGTTTATCCGTTTGACCTGTATCGTGTTCACAGACAAACAGACGTACAGACTTTTTCAAAAAATGTGTTTTCAGACGAAAAATATTGTAAAAATTTTAAAACGTTAATTTTGACCTAAATCATTTGTGGAGTTGGGATGGTAGAATATTAAGAAAAACATTTTTATTCAAATCAGTACAAATATTCGATACAAAATAACTTTAAAAAATGTGTAAAGAAACAAATCATAATCGAGTTGATATTTTGTTATTAATAAAGAGGAAATTATAATCATCTGAATAATTTATTTTAGGTACCCATTTGTAGAAAATGAATAAAATAACAAAGTAGTGATATTAATTAATCTGACATAATCCCAGTAATTTATGTAAAAAGCAAACGCACCAAAAATATAATTTATGGACCGCCGAGAAAATAAATGCGTAAAATTTTCGGCTTTTCCAGGTTTTTATTTTTAACTCGACAGACTATAAATTGAGAAAAATATTTTTAAATATTATTCGTTCAAAAAATTAAGATCACAATATCTACGTGTACAAAAATTTTTATTATAAAAAAAAAAACTTTATAAAGACTAGCTTTTATTGCAATGTAGGTACTAAAAAGCATAAAAATAATTTTTCAAAATGTATGTTCATAATTATAAAAGCGTGGGTCGTGACTATCATAGAGCTTCTACGATAGTTTATACGGGGTGTCTATGGCTCTTCGATTACAAGCCCTCAGCTTTCGGGCTTCAATCAGAGAGCCATTAAAAGTATCAGTTGGATTTTGACAATATGAATCGGCACTAAGTCAAAATAACCCCTAGCTGTTGGTGGCCTTAAATTAGAAAAAAAAATCGAAGAATTGTACAATATTTCTCTTTATTGTTCACAGAATTTAATAACAATTTAATACAAAAATTATTGCTCTTTCTATCAGACTTTATGATATGCATGACTTATATAAAATGCATACAGTAGCTTGTATCTATAGATTTCATTCCCTTGGGGTGAAAAACACAAATTGGTTTTTTCATTGGCGTACGTATCAAAAGCAGAATAGGATTTTCATTTTTGCGGAAAAATGGAAAAAAAGGCTGCATCCAAATTAGTTACCATAACTGAAAATTAATAATAATAATAATAATAATAATGCGTTTAACGTCCGTTTCTCGACTTTATGTCATAACAGACGCCATTCGCACCATTACTGTTTTCCATCTACCACACTTTCCGTTATTTTTCTAGTTTTAAAACTTCAACTTATGTATTAGCAATGGGCGAATGAAGAAATTATAGGAAATTAGGATAAGGTAGGTAATTTTTGAACTAGAAGTTTGATAGGTAATCGGCCATGGCCTCAAATAAGGAACCATCTCGATATTTTCTGGAATTAATTGAGGGAAACCATGGAAAACCTCAATCAAGATGGCCGGTACAGGAATTACCGTTTCTCGGCGAGAGGCAGTAGGAAAAAGTCCCACCCACATCTGCCCCTGCCGTGAATCGAACCCGTACCTTCCGAATGCGAGTCTAGTGCTGTACCACTACTCTACCCAGCTCGGTACCATACCTAAAAATTGACATCCGAATTGGTTTCCGGTATTTTATACGGCACATATTTCAATTTATGTATGTTTTAAAAGAAGTGCAAATTGAATCATACGTTAAATTAAGAAGTATTGAAAAAATCAACATCAAACATCAATGATAAAACAAACACATACATGTAAAAAAAGAACTGGAAAAAATGAAAAAAAATAATAAATTTCTAGTTTTGAATTTATATCTAACATATAAATTTTTACCACAATTGAAAATACACCTATAATAATACAAGCCTATTTTATTTTAATTGTTTAACATTCATTGTTACCATGCTAAATCAGAAAAAAATATTTTTGTCCACCAACATCGTCGGGACTCAAACCCGAATCTTTCGTATATAAAAATTTCCATATGATATACATAGGTATGGCCCAGTCCCTTTGTCTGCCTTTGAATTACATATTATGATGTACTTAGGTTGGATTAATAATGAAAAAATGGAAATTTACCTATACATTCATAACTCTCGCTATTGAGATGATTCATGTCTAACGGTACCTAGTTAAAAAAAACCCGGGTCGCAGTGCCAAAACCCTGCCGACAATATAGTGTATTTGCTAATACAGGCAGTGTGGCTTTATTACGCGAACTTAAGTTGGTTTTTGGGCAAAATTAAAAATTTGACTCCTTAATACACCCCTTAAAATAACATTTTTTTTCTTAACTGCAATATTATTATCAATCTAACGTCTACACCGAATTAATGGGTTAAATACACCCTTCAATAATTGGTGTTTTCAAAAAATTTGTAAGTCTGGTCCTGTTAGGCCGATTTTATTAAAATTTTAGGGACACTTTTTATTTGCTACTAACGGGTTAAATGTCAATTTTGAAACGAATCTGAGAATTTTTTCGGTATTTTAGGGCCCAAAAACGTTTTTCAACCCCTAAAAACTACCCTTAAAATGGCCCGATTACGCCTATTTTAAATAGGCTTCTTGCGGTGATGGATTTCAAGACGTGGGCCAAAATTCGTCAAAATCAATTAACTCTTTCGAAAGTTATTGCCCGCACACATATATATATATATATATACGCTTATATATATATATATATAAATATATATATACATATATATATAAACATTTTCAAAAATAGTGCCAAAGTGTTTAGGAGGCTATGAAACGTCGAGAAATTTTGGTCCGACCCCTAGGTCCCGCCATCCGACCAACGCCAATAGTGTATGTTGCCTTATGGCAAATACACTAATAATCAGCTCTCGTATTAGTGAATTTAATGTTACAATTTGCTTTATTATGAAGTATTGATTGTTCAGATATCGCACCGTCGAGTAACTGATAACTCATTCCGCCGCGAAAATGGAAAGATTCGGGTTTGAGTCCCGACGGTGTTGGTAGACAAAAATATTTTTTTCTGATTTAGCATGGTAACAATGAATGTTTAACAATTAAATAGCCGTTCTGCAGCTTGCAGAAATTAAAACTTATATCTTATATTCTATTTTATTTTACTTATTATTATTTTATTACATGTTACAATCATAATTTTAAAATATATGTAGACAGTCCCTAAGTCTGTATAAAATGGAAGGAAAATTCAAATTGCTTTTAAAACAACTTGGAAACCAATTCGGATATATTCTCTGTAAAAACCTTGGAACTAATTCGGATGTATCCTTTATAACAACCCGGGAACCAATTCGAATATACCCTTTTTAACAATCCGGAAACCCATTCGGACATTGCGGAACCAACTCAGATACACCGGAAAAAGGAGACTTCGAATTAATAATAGTCTGTTGGCAAAACTTTATATTAGTCTTGGGCGATTATGAATGATATAATCGAAATATTTCGATTATGGCCAAATAATCGATCATTCGATTATGTTAACCGAGATATCATTCGTTTGAAACGATTATTGTTAGCGAGATATCATTCGCTTCAATCGATTGTGAGATATGAAATGTATGTGAATTAATCCCGACATATATCATATTATATCATTCGGTTTCTGCATTTGCGTGCACTGAAGAGTGGGGGTACTGTTTTGGCATTCCAGTCTCCCAGACTCCAGTAGACCAGTCATTGACTGCATTACTTAAAGTTAGAGCGGCGGCGTATCTTTTGAGATTACGTGTATACGGTACATACATTTCTCATAGTGACCGGTTATTAACTTATTACTTATTATTCACTGTCACTATATTACTACAAAAGCCGTTGCAATCATAAAACAATATTTGTCAATGCCCGATATATCTCGCTCTTCCAATCCCCTTATTTTTTGATCAGAAAACAAAAATTTGTTTCCTGAATTAGGTATACGAGCTTCATAAAAAATCTCTCTGTGCGCCAGCTACCTCCGTGCCTTCCGAAAGAATATTTTCAAAAACTGGTGTCATTACTAATGCAAGGAGGAACAGACTCTCACCCAAAAATTTAGATTATATTGTTTTTTTAAATACAAATCTATGAGTTATAATTAATTTATAATAATAAAGAATTCGTTTTATTTTTGTATTGAATCATACCAGCGATTCCATTATTAATGTGTTTTGTATTAACTATTAATCCCGACACAGTACTATGTCGATTGTCGATTATGAATTATCATACATCATTCGATTATGGCAACCGAGATATCATCATATCATTCGATTATGCTTAGCGAGATATCATTCACATGATTCGATTATGCTTAGCGAGATATCATTCGATTATGCTTAGCGAGATATTCACATGATTCGATTATGGTTAGCGAGATATGAAATGTATGTACGTCGATTGTCGATTATGAATGATATATCATTCGGTTCTGCATCTGCAGTCTGCACACATTGGGAAGTCTGTTGCACTGGAGGTGGGGGTGCTTTCGTTTGTTTAAACCAGGGGCTCCCAAAGTTTTTCGTAGGCGGGCCAATTTGATATTCCCGATTTTTTTGGCGGGCCAAAAAAAAAAGAACGTAATAAAATCAAAACCAATGCGTAATAACTAGACTAGACATACTACAATAATTTTTTAAATATAAAGTAAACAATATTTTATTCATACAAACGCGTATGGTTAAAGTTCTGTAAGAATTTTTTAAAAATATTAAAATATTTTATTGTATCTTATTTGTAATATGTATTATTTATTTTACTATTTACTTATTTATTTTTTAATAAAAATATAATATATCTTATCGATATCGCGGGCCGAATTCACAGGTTTTGCGGGCCGCATTCATAATCGATAATTCAAATCATTCATAATCGATAATTCGAATGATCATTCGATTATAAAAACCGATTATTTCGATTCATTCGATTATTGAAATGTATCGATTATGCCCAACACTACTTTATATGGGAAGAAAGGCACATATTTCTATTTTATTAGTGTATTGCCATATGGCAACATACACTATTGGCATCGGTCGGATGGCGGGACCTAGGGGTCGGACCAAAATTTCTCGACGTTTCATAACCTCCTAAACACTTTGGCACCATTTTTGAAAATGTTTATATATATATGTATATATATATATATATATATATTTATATATATATATATACGTATATAATATATATATATATATATATATATATATATATATATATATATATATATATATATATATATATATATGTGTGTGCGGGCAATAACTTTCGAAAGAGTTAATTGATTTCAACGAAATTTGGCCCATGCCATGTGTTGAAATCCATCACCGCAAGAAGCCTATTTAAAATGGGCCTAATCGGGCCATTTTAAGGGTAGTTTTTGGGGGTTGAAAAATGTTTTTGGGCCCCAAAATACCGAAAAAGTTCTCCGAATCGTTTCAAAATTGAAATTTAACCCTCTGGTAGTAATTAAAAGGTGTCCCCAAAATTTTAATAAAATCGGTCCGACAGGACCGAATTCACAAATTTTATGAAAACACTAGTTTGCAGATAGTGACTTATTTATTGAAGGGTGTATTTAATTCGGTGTAGACGTTCGATTGATAATAATATTACAATTAAGAAAAAAAATGTTATTTTAAGGGGTGTATTAAGGAGTTAAATTTTTTATTTTGCCCGAAAACAAACTTAATTTCACATAATAAAAGTATAAAACCACAAGACCCTATACAAGCAAATACACTATATTGTCGGCAGGGTTTTGGCACTGCGACCGGGGTTTTTTTTAAATTAACATCAGAGACTGAATAAGACTTGTAATAGAAATTAGAGATTTCCAAAATGTGAGTTTGTTCATTTTACAAGCACAAACACATTCGACTGCTCATAAAATAGAGCGATGCCACTGACATTTTACTCTTTAATATTTTCGTTATAAAATGTATGATGAACTGAACTAAAGTCACAAATCACGAGTTTTAAATGAGGTTTTAACGAAATGAAACTTTGTATAGTTTTATTGGTTTTCAACAATTTTTTATGCTTAATTGATGACTGATTTATAAAAATTACATTTTAAGTAGATACTTTTTTACGAACAAAGCTATTAGTATTTCTAATAACTAGCATTAATCTTTTCAACCCTAAAGCAATCTCGAAAAAATATAAGTATAATAAGAATAGGTACCGGAAAATATAAAAATAGATTAATATTAATGTTATCATTCATGATTATTAAAATAAAATTATAAAATTATCAGGAATTTGGACAATAGATTGTTAAAAACGCAGACAATCAATTCCGCGATGTTTCGACCATTTTATTTGGTCTTCATCTTAGTAACCAGGAAAAAATAAAAATAGATTAATATTAATGCTATCATTCATGATTATTAAAATAAAATTATAAAATTATCAGGAATTTGGACAATAGATTGTTAAAAACGCAGACAATCAATTCCGTGATGTTTCGACCATTTTATTTGGTCTTCATCTTAGTAACCAGAAAACATAAAAATAGATTAATATTAATGCTATCATTCATGATTATTAAAATAAAATTATAAAATTATCAGGAATTTGGACAGTAGATTGTTAAAAACGCAGACAATCAATTCCGCGATGTTTCGACCATTTTATTTGGTCTTCATCTTGTCTCAACTGAGTGTTTAATTTTTTTACTAACTCACATATGACTAACTTAATCTTTTCTGTTAGCTGTTTTATTAATAAAATAAACGAGTTTTGTGAATTATGATGAGTGAGTCTGAAGTTCGTATTGTTACGCATTATAAATCAAGACGCCTAACGAAGCTAAATAAAATGGTCGAAACGTCGCGGAATTGCTTGTCTGCGTCTTTAACAATCTACTGTCCACATTCCTGATAATTTTATAAAAATAGATTGTTTTCGAAACATATGACATAGTATCTATACTAATAATATTACTACATAGGAGGAAAAGTTTAAATGTTTGTTTGTTTGTCGCGTGTGATCTCATAAACTATTGAAAAAATCATTCACTATTTAAAAGCCTATTACTTGGCGACTTGTATAAGCTATATATTATTACGTCAAGACAAAGCGGGTATGAGCAGTAAGCGAAAAATATGAATTAAGTCGTGATCACGCACGCGATTTTTGAGTAGAGATTATGTACGCTATCTAAACTATGAGAGATGTAAAGTGACAATATATAGAAAATTTGTTGTTGCTTATTTCGTTGCCAAATCTAAGTCTACTCGAATGAAGTCGGATCGGAAAGCTAGTTACAAAATAATATGGACCTAGATTAGTGAGTAAAATACGAATACAATGTAAACATACAATTTCACGAAAATTTCATAAAATAAAATAAAGCAAGATCCAAAATTATTATTCTACTCGAGTATTCCGGGAACGGTGCAAGAAAATTGAGACTTGAAATTCCCCAGGATATATGAACTGTTGGCAGATGAAATGCAGGACATCACTAGGTGATTCAAAAGTGTTTCTTAATTTTTGTATTGGAGGTCAATAAGTATTAACATTTTTTAACAGACTTCAAAACAGGAAAATGTTCTCATTCGGCTTGTTTTTTTTCCTTCGTTTTAGTAGCCTTTTTGAAGGACGTTCAATTTTTTTGAAGTTTAACTTCTTTAGCGACGTATCTATTCGAAAAAAGTAAGAAATCGAGGGGAAAGAGAACTGCCACATGGGGAAGTTAGTCTCCTAAATTACATGAAACTGACAAGGACAGAAGTTTATAGTGTGTTGCTTAGTATGTGTAAATATTATTAATTAGTTTCACATAAAAAAAATAAACTTGGGAATAATATTAAAAACTAAAGAAGTTAAACTTCTTATGTGGGCTTATGAAAGTTGAGGCTCATTATAATTTTTTATTTAACATTTTTTGTTAGATACTTTATAAGATTTATTAGAGTTTTACAAAAGGTCAATTTTGGTTTAGCAGCGACATAATCAAGTATAAGATATCTTCCATAATCTCTTTAATGTATATTTAGTTTACTTTGTTCATAATTTAACTCAGAAATCAGGTTCAAAGTCTTTGATTTGCTTTACATTTTCGCTACTGCACATCCCACTTTTGTAGTAGCCTATTTCATTCGTGAAGAGGTAGACTTTTAATTGACTTTATTTCTTTTTTGTCCTTGGTAATTAATATAAAAATGATTTTTCGGGAAAAAGGACTTTATTATATTAAGTGTTTTACTTATAAATAAAGTCCTTTTTCCCGAAAAATCATTTTTATTTGTAGACTTTTAATTTTCTAATCGGTTTAGTAGTTTCTGAGATAATCATTCTTCTATCTTTTCCGTTTTGATTTGAAAATAATTACATTACATGCATTTGGAGAGTATACTTTTTGTACACCTGTAACTTGAAAATACATGCATTATTAAGAACAAGGAAAGAAAGACTTATATGTACAGAATTTGATCGGCACAGGGGGTGACCAAATAAATATTTAATGGGGTCAATTTTATTAGGTAAAAGGAGATTAGTACAAATTAAACACTTAAGCCGTCAAGTTCAAGTAAGAAAAACTCGGGTCGCAGTGCCAAAGCCCAAAACCCTGGCAACAATATAATATATTTGCTAATACAGACAGTGTGCCCTTATTATGTGAATTTGTTTATTTTTGGACAAAATAAAAGACTTAACACTTTATTATTTTAATTTCAATATTTCGTCACTGTTTTATCAATCGACACAAAATTATATGCAGCCTTCAGTCAATATAATTTTCTATCCGCAAAAATGTTTTCATAGAATTTATAAGTCCGGCCCTGTCAAGTCAATTTTATTAAAATTTTAGGAGCACCTTTTAATTGATATTAAAAGATTCCATTTCAATTTTGAATCAAATCCGAGAATTTTTTCGGTGTTTTTGGGTCCTAAAACAATTTTCAATCCCAAGAAGGCTGGAATAGTATTGTGATTTTAAAAGGTTCTTTGTAATTTAAAGACTTATTTGACTATATTTAACTAGTTTATTTATTTGTATTTAAACTAAATTAATACGTCACTATACACTGACATAGTGACACCTATATACATTATTTACAGCATACAGTGACTCTTTCGTGAATAGGTTTCACATGGCTATTGAGTTATGTAAACGTTATCGTATATTGATATTTATCATGCTACCAAGTCAATAAAAAACGGCGATGCAGAAAAATCGACCTTTTTTCTTACTGTACGGGATATTTATATCTTGTCGAATAAATTAAAAATTTAACGATTTGTGTAACGTAATGAAACGTTAAAGAAAAATTTATTTCTGCTTTCGTTTTTTATAGAGCCTTTATTAAACCATAAAATATCGCATCAATTTGTGTATCATTATTCGAATAGACTTTCGAATAATGGATATTTATTTTTTTTACAGTTCATTTAACCCTTTTACTGTATACTCGATTTTAATTAAACATCTTAATTTTATTTTTATGAGTAATATTTTTCCACAATCAGATAGCTTTTAATATATAACAAAAATTACAGAATGCAACAAAGAAATCTTAATATTTTCTTTTTAAAACGTCATTAGCTTCACCTATATATGTTTGTTTGTTTCTTTGTTTGTAATGGAATCATTGAACGTGAAATTTACTCATTTCAAAACGTCAGGTTAAGCTGAAACTTTGCACACTTATCAACGACCGATGACAATACAAAAATTTAATAAGTTTGTACCATTATCTTGACTAGGATCTTCAGGATAAAAAAATGAAATCTTTGAATGTATGCAACGGAATCTTTGAACGTGAAATTCACCCACTTCAAAATGTCAGATTAAACTGAAACTTTGTACACTTATCAACGACCGATGACAATACAATTATTTAATAAGTTTGTCCCATTATCCTGACCGGGATATTCAGGATACAAAAACTGAAAAATTACAGCAAACAAGCTAACTCGCTGTTCAGTGGTATACGTTGCGTTGCCTACCTCATAGTCAAATGCAATAAGACTAAAACTACACGTTTTATGAAGTAAAAAATGCAAAATAATTTGACAACAAAATTAGCTGTACTGTAAAAAGCGTGGAGTGTTTAATAATACATTTTTCACTTACTAGCTAATTGTAAACGTAGAGCTATTATGAAAATTTAAGTAGATAACACACCACGCTTTTTACAGTAAAGCTAATTTTCTTGCCAAATTATTTTGCATTTTTTAGTTCATAAAAGCGTATTGTTTTAGTGTTTTTAAATTTTAATTTTAATTATAATACTAAAAGACCCGGGTCACAGTGCCAAAACCCTGCCCACAATATAGTGTATTTGCTTATACAGGCAGTGTGGCTTTATTACGCGAACTTAAGTTGGTTTTTGGGCAAAATTAAAAATTTGACTCCTTAATACACCCCTTAAAATAACATTTTTTTTTCTTAACTGCAATATTATTATCAATCTAACGTCTATACCGAATTAAATACACCCTTCAATAAATATGTCACTATCTACAAATTAGTGTTTTCAAAAAATTTGTAAGTCCGGTGCTGTTGGGCCGATTTTATTAAAATTTTAGGGACACTTTTTAATTGCTACTAACGGGTTAAATGTCAATTTTGAAACGATTCTGAGAATTTTTTCGGTATTTTGGGACCCAGAAACATTTTTCAACCCCTAAAAACTACCCTTAAAATGGCCCGATTACGCCCATTTTAAATAAGATACTGGCGGTGATGGTTTTCAATATGTGGGCCAAATTTAGTTAAAATCAATTAACTCTTCCGAAAGTTATTATATTATATATATATACATACATACATACATATATATATATATATATATATATATATATATATATATATATATATATATATATATATATATATATATATATACATAAACATTTTTAAAAATGGTGCCAATGTGCTTAGGAGGTTATGAAACGTCGAGAAATTTTGGTCCCGCAATCCGACCGACGCCAATAGTGTATGTTGCCATATGGCAAATACACTAAAAACATGATTGCCGAGTATTCCCATAGGGTTCCATTTTTCATTGGATGTATGGAACCCTAAAAATACCAAATGGTTGAGTTAAAATGGAACTTGACTCGCTTCGTTTGCTCGATCAACAATTTTAAAAACATTAGAGTAAAAAGTGATTTTTCAATTTCCTTTTACTTTATCCTGTCTTTTAGTTTTGTAATATTTCGTTGCATATTAAGGAAATATTGCTTTTTTATTTACTTGTTCGATGTAAACACAACTTTACAGTAAGTTTGTTTTAGAACTGCTATGTATAACGTACATATGCACATGGGAGTATGTGGCCAAGGGACAAAATCACGTATGTCAAATTTCTGGCTTTTACAAGTTTTTAAAAATTAGATATTAAATCTTTGCCGATTAAAGACCTGAAGAGGTGACTTAGTTGTCAATTTATTTCAGAACGTGTGTTCCAAATCTTATTTTTCAAGTTTGAGATTGGAATAGAATTAGTAACCGAACAACCGAGTAGACGAGGATTTTTTTCATATTGCAAAGATGCCGCTGTCAATTGATTACTCTAATTTTTGGAAATATTTTGAAGATTTAAAAAACTTTTCCGAAAAAGGTAGAGTCACTTTAGGTTTGTGATGGAACAGTTTTGTGAAATAAATACGAATAAGGTCGTAGTGTGACATTGAAAACGTGTGTTTTTTGGAACAATTAATGCCAAATGTTTTCTAGTAAATCGTACATAAATTACAAAAGTAGTCCTTTAAAGCCAATTCAGACTAGCCGTTCTCGGTTACGATTCACCGGTCCGGTTGGGAGCTCGACCAATCAGGGCGTAGTCGTTCCCGATTGCGGTTCGGTTCGAGCGTTTAGGTTCAGCTCTAATTTCAACCGGACCGTTCGCAACCGTAGCCCATGAGAACGCTTACTGGAGTCACGTGACTAGCCAGCTGTTTTTGTTGACGTTTAACTACACATCAAACGTCAAGTCATATTTATAAATTGCGCATGCGCACCGAGAATAATCGTAGAACCGAATCGGGATAGTGTGAGCAGCCTAGATTAATCGAAAACCGAACCAGACCGGTGAATCGTAACCGAGAACGGCTAGTCTGAATTGGCTTTTAGAGGCCTAGATTTGTCCTCTATGTTCCTGATAGAGAAAGAATTTTTGCAGAATGTTGACGAATAAGTCTACAATCAGTTGACAGCCGAAGCTCTATTTTTGGCTTAAATTCAGAGCGTTCCGACAGCAATACGACCACTTGTGGGTTGGGATGGTAAAATACAAAAAAATCAACGTAATCGGTTTTGCCGTGTGACCACCGATATTATTCCTATTCTAAAATTGTTCTGTGCACCAATGTTTGACTTTATATAGGTACACTCCTAGATCGAAATTGCAGAATACGAGCGTTTTCCGTTTCAAATAAAAATATATTCCACAATTCCACTGTATATTTTCTGTTTCTTTTATACTGTCAAATGCTAAAGTGAATACAGAACTTCATATACTTAGTTTAATGCGACAGTTATTAGTTATTTCTGGTTACAAACCGCTTATTTCCCATCATTTTTGAAAATTGGTATTTATAATATAAAATTAGATCAGCTTTCATCTTTATCAACCCTTGCAGTTGCATTTATTTATCGCAAAAATTGCAATAAAAAAATCCAGCCAATTGAGATAGAAAAAACATTTTTTGCAAAACAAAAAATTAAATAAAATAATAAATCATTAATAATATTGACTCTACCAACAGTAATATAATATTAAATAAAACGAAACTACTTGCGATTACTGTTCGAAATATTTTTTTATTTATAAAACGTTTCTACCAAATTTTTTGGTCCTTTTCAATTTATCAAAATACAAAATAATAAAATAATTTTGATAAATTGAAAAGGACCAAAAAATTTGGTAGAAACGTTTTATAAATAAAAAAATATTTCGAACAGTAATCGCAAGTAGTTTCGTTTTATTTAATATTTAAAATAATAAATCGTTGTAAAAAGTACACAATAATTAAATAAAAACACAATGTTATAGCATATATCTCTTCTGCATTAACTTACAAAAAAAATATTCTTGTGAACTGATAACTCATTCCGCCGCGAAAGTGGACAAATTCAGGTTTGAGTCCCGACTGTGACAGTTGTTTGAAAATAAATTTTACTAATATAGTGTTGGTTCTTAACAATTATGGCAAACGATAGCTACTATACGGTAGAGATGGGAAAAACGGGTCTTTTTAGTGATCTGCATCTTTGCATCTGGATCCCGTATGTGAGCCGGCCCACTGAACCGGTTCAAAAAGATAGTGATCTGCATCTTTGCATCTGGATCCCGTATGTGAGCTGGCCCACTGAAACGGTTCAAAAAGAGCCGAGTTCTGAATATGTTACTGCAGTCTGCCACTGAGTTACCTAGTTCAGTCAATCATATCACGACCTGTATAGAATCAAGAATGTATAGCCAAACATGTGATGCATGAGTCATTTGAGCTGACAGATGCATCAAAGCGAGAACTGACGCGTAAGTGTAAAATGTGTTTCTGTGTGTTAAGTGTTTCACTGAGTTATGCGGATCCGGTGATCCGTCGGCTCAAAAAAAGTGAGTCGGCTCTCACGGATCTTCTGTCGGGGTCGGCTCTTTGAACCGGTTCAGATCTGAGTTACCCAACTCTACTATACGGTTTATTCTTGTGAACGTTGCTTTTTAAAATCGGTTAAAAATTAAGGATTTCTGTCAAATCCGACATAATCGCGAGCAAAGCCGCGGACAAAAGCTAGTGGTGGTATATATATAGGTCTCGATTTTACGATACAAGAATTAGACCAAGCGACGAAGTATCAGAAACAGCTGCGACGTAGAGACTCTTAATTTAATTCGTTTTTATTGCATATAAAAAGTCCAGTATGTGTTTGTTTCAATTTAGAAAAATTGCTTTCCTTTATCTTAGTTTATGATCCAATTTTCTTAACTTTAAGTGAAATTGTTTTTTTTTCTTTAATTTGTGCCTTAACAGCAATTCTACTTGATAACTTTTTGTACTTAAAGAGATTTTTATATTTTAAAAAGTAAATTGGACTTATTTTATATTCTGAATATTAAAAAACCGGTCAAGTGTCACGTGCCGTGGGTTACGTAACATTAACCATAACTATAACTTACCCATAAATTAGTCGAGATTTCATCAATGTTTGAAATAGTTGAAATCGTTTATTATTAACTAGCGGCTTGGTCCGGCTTTACATGGATTGCACTAATTATCTATAGCCGTAAAAAATGAGAATCATTATCATAAAATTCTCAACGTGTATTGAATTTGCGCGAATTCAATCGCTTTTAATTGTGAATGATCCCAGAAGGGTTCCGTTTTTTTCCTCTTGTGATACGGAACCACAAAACTCTGACGCCTTTTTTTCTAGACAAGTTATTTTCATTTTTTGATGATGCGAACATGGCTCAACACTCAATACTCAATAAAAGGTTACAAATTGATCTTAAAGATAAAGAAATACAATATCATTTTTCATAAACTTTTTGTTTCTAAAATGGTAAAAATTTTTGCTAAAATTTTGGAACTGCATTCAAAGTGTGAAAAATGGAACACTGAATAATGTTACGTATTCCTGCGGGATATCAGGATGGAAGGAAGACGATTGTTATTGACTGAGAAGCTCTTCTTTTATAGCAGGAATAACCTATATATTGACCAACCTAGAGACATAACATCGTTCTTTACTCCTGCTATACACTAATAATGTTCCTGCTGTAGGTGTAGCAGGACTCTAAATATGATATATTAGCTGCAATATGAGCTATGGGAGATTTTACTGAGATAGATGACCATTTTCATTCTCATTAGATAAGACAGGGACGGCTTTAATTCATCGTCTAGATTTCTGGATAGTTCATTCGACTTTCAATGGATATGGCATGGTTGATAAAAATATTTACTGGTCTTCTAACTGACGTTATCTACACTAATATTATAAAGAGGAAAGATTTGTATTTTTGTGTGTGTGTATGTTTGTAATGAATAAACTCAAAAACTACTGTGCCGATTTAAAAAATTCTTTCACCATTAGAAAGCTACATTCACCCTGAGTGACATAGGCTATATTTATTGCTAGAAAATATTAGGGATCCTTACTAAAATTCTCAACGTGTATTGAATTTGCGCGAATTCAATCGCTTTTATTTGTGAATGTTTCTAAAATCGAAGAAAAATCTTATTTCCCAAAAAGAAATTTAAAAAATTCTGTTGATCCGATCGCTACCAAACTTCAGAAGATCACCCGCTGGGCTAATCTAAAGATTGTCTGAAAATTTCATCAAAAATGGTCTACCCGTTTGGAGTCCATAGATTCCATATACATCGTCTTTTATCTATATAGATTATTAAAATGTAAAAAGTGGTTATTGTGACATAACGATAATAGTTGGACATATAGTATCGCGAAGTTTTTTGTAGTTATTGACATGTTCTTTAATATTGTAGAACATACTTTTGTTCTATCATCAATAGTTTCCGCAGCGCATGCGACGAAAGATGTTTTATGGCATTTTTTTTACACCTTGGGTTACGTTACTAAAGTTTTAGTAAGGATCCCTAATATTTTCTAGCAATAAATATAGCCTATGTTACTCAGGGTGAATGTAGCGTTCTAATGGTGAAAGAATTTTTTAAATCGGCACAGTAGTTTTTGAGTTTATTCATTACAAACATACAAAAACACAAATCTTTCCTCTTTATAATATTAGTATGATTACCCGTGATCCTGTTTTCTATTTTATTTTCCATGTTTTCTTGTGACATTTTTGTTAATACCGGCCTGCATAAAGGAGACAATAGCCGTAGCAGTTACTTTATCTATATTATGGCGAACTGTTAAGGAATTGTTATCTTGTCATTGCCACTGAGTAACTGATGTGGAAGGTGTATGTGTGACACAGATTTACGGTTTAGAACTATGCTTTTCCCTAATTAAAACTCTTATGACGACTAAGTAGTGTAGCAAGCTTTGTTAGAATAGCCTCTTCTCTCTGTAATGTAGCTACATGAAAAATTGAATTCTGAAAAAATTAATAAGTGTAAGTATACTTGATAAGAACTTACTTTAAATAAATAAAATGCTTTTTAATTGAATGATTAATAATTAATGTTTTTTTGAAATGTAATCGAAACATTAATTTTTATAACAACTTTTAGTGAATAAAGCACATGTAAAACAGGTTTCATATTTTTCACCGAATTTTTCGATATTTTCGGAATAATAAACAGTCAAAATTATTCATGCAATATTTCGTTTCTTTTATTTTTAATTATTTCGAATTACACCTCAATTCATGCTGTACCAACAATTTTCTGTCGAATGTCACCTCTGACACGCATGCCATAGGTTCGCCATCCCAGACTTTATTAATTGTTTGATTAATCTCTAAAATTATCTGCTCCTAAATATATTAAACCTTTGATTAATAAACAAAAAAATTCTTATTGTTGTTTTTGATTCCAGATAATTACTTATTACTTGATTTATTAGAAATAATGTCCGTTAACTGCTATTTGAGATTATATTAAGCTAGCCAATATGTATCCGAAATTTCTTGGAGTGCCAATGTTTTCTTTAAATTTGTACCGATATATCGATATTTAAAAAAAATATATCGCTACCGATATCGATACTTGAAAAAAATATCGATACTTTTTGCCTTTGGCCCTTCCGATATCCCTAAATCAAGAATTTAATTTAATTTAAAACGAGTGGAACGCTAGTTCTGAATCAAACTTAGGAACAATACGTGGAAATTCGTTTGTTTTCAACGTGCAGTTCGTCTTTATTGCTTCATCACGTTCATACGGAGGCCATCAAAAATAATTACCAACCCTTCAGTAGGTACGTAAAATACAATAATTGTTCAACTGTCCCCTTTCCAGTACAATAGAAAGATTAAACACTGTTTACTGCAAGTCTTGTACTGGGTTGCAGAAAACGTCAGAAAAATTGATTTGACAATGGCATTAAATCGTGACCACATATATTTCTCCATAATAAAAGCATGTTATAGAATCCTACTCAAGAAAAATTGATCAACCGAAACGATATTTTTCTTAATCTGTGTATATGTCGTGGCCATATCGTAGAATTTGTCATTTCATGATGTGGCCGACCAAACCATGAAATGGTTGTATTTTATGAAAGGAAATATCATGAAATGATCAATTTTAAGATCTGGCCACGACATATACATGTATTTAAAATCGTTTTGCCACTTCGACCATTTTCTGTGCAAGTTGTTCAAACTTTAGCTTGAAACGCTTGTTTTTTTTTTGCGTGAATATACAGTCTAATGTTCTACATGACAGAGAGTTCACAACGACATTTTATTGCTCCTGCATGTATAAAAACTGTAATCACAAGATCACAATCTAAGGTCATTGTCAATTAGATTTTTTGATAACGCTTTCTGCAACCTTTTAATTTAAAAAACATATTGCGTAATATTTAGGATTGTAGTATATTACATCACATGGACAGAAAGTTGAAATTCCTGAACTGCAACCTCTTTGATGAGAAAAGTTTACCCTCAATGCGCCAAAAGAAGTCTAATTTCAAACATTCAGTGCAAAACAATATTTTGTCGGAAATCGTATCTTTTTAAAACATTAGTTCATTGCAGGGTTAAATAGTGGGAGCAAAGTAATGGTAAATTATTAGTTCCTAATTGAAAGCTTTGCTTGCACAGAGAGCTATAAAAGTTTAATTGAAATAAAGAACCTTGTGTCTTGCATTTGAAAGAATAAGTGCGCGTTCCTATGTAAGCATTAAATTAATAAATATTTGACAGATTGTTCAAGATGCATCTCACTATTTATTAGTGTATTTGCCATATGGCAACATACACTATCGGCGTCGGTCGGATGGCGGGACCTAGGGGTCGGACCAAAATTTCTCGACGTTTCATAACCTCCTAATCACTTTGGCACCATTTTTGAAAATGTTTTCATTTAAAAAACAAAAGTTACCCCCTTCCCCTGCCGAGGGGTGGGGAGAGTGGGTTGGTATTACGTGTAAATTATTTCCCCCTCAAAACCCAAGAACTTTTGCCTAAAACTTTTTTTGATTCAACCGGTGTATCAACAAAAAAATCCATTCAAAGTTTTGAAAAAAACACCCGGTATAAGACCACAAACATAACCGAACCCGTTGTTTAAAAATGTTTTTCCAACTGTATTTATCATCTCCCTAGACATTCTATTTTATTTTATCGATGTACATCTTTAACGAAAATATGAATATTAATTATCGCGATCACGCCAAAGAAGAATAACTTCTGCCGCGCGTACATAAGTCCACGCACCACTTTTTTTTAATACACCCTCGTATATCACATGTCACACAACAAAAACCACAAAATGCGCCCGATACGTAATTTCTATAAACTGACAGACTGGCTAATCTATATATTTTCGCATTTGATGTTCATTTGATAAATTACGTTTCTGAGTTGATAATGTCATAAGTACACTGGGCGTTCTACAAATGGTTGTTTGTCTATAAAAAACTCGCCAAGTGCGAGTCGCACATGGACAAAAAGTTTCTTTTTCCTTTGGAGGTACGCAAAATAATTCTGAGATTTTTTGTTTTTTTTTTAATAAAAAAATTATGAGTCCCTGAAACTCTAAGGCCGGCCGTGAAATAAATTTTTGATGCACTGAATTCCTTAGTAACACGAACGTCAATATCATTTTGTCATTATTTTGTAAGAAAGGCAAATTTCTGAACCAATTACTTGTTTGAACAATTTCATTTAAAATACATGACATCAAGGCCACCTCGTTAATGAATAACGTCAACTGAATGACCGTTTAATATTTTTATCAACCAGGCAATATTAATTGACAGTCCACTGGATGACGTCATTCCCTCACTATTTTCCAACGGAACCTCTGTATCTAATCACCTTGAAAGACAAATAATATTTTCAAATGCAAATGCTATGTCCCAAATATTTGTCAGCACAAAGTATATCTATTATATATAATATATATTATTAAATTATGTATTTCGTTATAATTAATTCATAAATCTGCTACTAAATATTGGTCTGTATTGAATAGATTACTTCATAGTATTCTGTTTAATTTTTAGTTTTAAATTTGTCATTACATATTTTTATTAAAATACACGTTGACAACATTTTATATTTATAAAAATGATTTGTCGGGAAAAAGGACTTTTTAAGTAAACACTTATTTGTTATTTATAGCGACGTTTCGTCCCTTATTTGGGACTTTTTCAAGCTTTATAACTATTAAATGTTTTGATCAAGTAGATATAAAAGTTAAAATACCTACACATGTAAATATAAATTTTAGTTAAACAATTGTTCATTAAAAAGTTTGTAATAATTCTGTTTTTAAAAATATTTTTACGGTTGATGTTCAAACTATTTTATTTTATTAAATTAAATTATTAAATTAAAATAGTTTGAACATCGACCGTAAAAATATTTTTAATGACGGAATTATTACAAACTTTTTAATGAAGAATTGTTTAACTAAACTTTATATTTACATGTGTATTTTAACTTTTATATCTACTTGATCAAAACATTTAATAGTTATAAAGCTTGAAAAAGTCCCAACCAAGGGACGAAACGTCGCTATAAATAACAAATAAGTGTTTACTTAAAAAGTCCTTTTTCTCGACAAATCATTTTTATATTAATTACCAAGGACAAAAAAGAAAAAAAGTCAATTTTATATTTATATTGCTGTGCCTTCATAAATACCTATTTTTCAGTGAAAATTTTAAACTTAGATAATTAAAAATTGCTCTCATCCCCCATTTTTTGGTACAAGACTATTTAAGTAGATACTAAAGACATCAATGTATGTATTTTTAAGAGTTTTAGCACATTTAATTAGAGATGATTGTTTAAACTCAAAAAAGTAAAACGTTTCATTGGTCCTAAATATTAAAACTCGTTGTTTTGTTTCAGGTATGCCTCAATGCTGTACGAATTTACAACTTTTTAGATGTATGTAAGTCAATTTTTAATATGTCTTATCACTTTTTAAAAATACGAAATTATTTCAATTTTTATATTTGAATACCGTGAAAAATTTTTGATTACGTTCATGAAACAGACGATCTACTAAAAAGCCTTATTTATAGGAATACAAATGCATTTTAGCTTTTCATTTTTACACCGAGAGATGGCGTTACCGTGCTCAATTTTGCATATTACTTACAAAAACTGACAAAAAAATTAAAATATTACTTATATCTTATTCTAATAAAACAAAAGTGAGTGTAACAAAAACAAAAACATTTACAATCAAGTTCGTGAGTGCTACAAAAATAATTGATATCATGTTTAGAGAATGAAGAAAGAATAAAATTATTAGAACGAACTTATATAAAAATCGATATTTCATCAATATCGGTCCAGCCGTTTTGGAGTCCATATGGAAATATATATATATTTTCCATATGGACTCCAAAACGGCTGGACCGATATTGATGAAATTTTCAGGAAATCTTCAAATTAGCCCAACGGATGATGCTTTGAAGTTTGGTAACGGTCGATTTAACAGCTTTTTTTTTGTTTTTTGGCAAATTTGATTTTTCTTCGATTTTTGAACAATCAGAATTAAAATTCAATATACACGTTGAGAATTTTATGATAGTGATTCTCATCTTTTATTGCTATAATTAGTGCTACCCGTGCGAAACCGGACTGGGCAGCTAATGCTTTATAAAACAATGATTTTATTTTTCGTCGTCAATGAGTTCATTCTATTTATTTTATTTTTACAACACTCTCGAAACTCGGTATCAGATATTTTTGTCGTACTCACGAACTTCTAGCTTACATCAGTGCCGGATTAGCCACGTAGCAAGAGTAGCAAATGCTACGGGCCCCGCGAATTCGGGGCCTCGCGCTCCAACGCCTGTCTGACCGTTATAAAAAAATATTAATTTAGATAGAAGCGTAAAATATCTTGCATGCCTTAAACGCAGAGCTGCTGAAAACAGATGTGGCTACTGTTATTGACAGCAAGAAACAGGAGCTTCTGGAACAGCAATTTTATAAACTTTTATTAAATAATTCTTTAGAACCGTGTTTCCCTAACTTAGAAATTGCCTTGCGCATTTACTTGTCTCTCATGATCACTAACTGTAGTGGCGAACGTTCTTTTTCAACATTAAAACGTATTAAAAATGAATTAAGGAACACGATGGGCCAAGAACGTCTTAATCATCTCACTTTGTTGAATATAGAGCATGATTTGCTTAAAGAAGTCGATATTGAAAGTGTTATCTCTAAATTTGCCCATATTAAATCCAGAAAAGTTTATTTGTAACAGTTTTGTTTTATTTAATATCCTAAACTTGAGAACCTAAAGCAAACCAAGGGCCCCTTGACAGAATTTGTTACAGGCCCCGCGCTGGCTTAAGCCGGCACTGGTTTACACTGTTCATTTTTTTTTGAGGATATTGAAGATATTAAATATTTAATAATTGAAAATAATTGATTAAATTCGTATTCTGAGTAATTAAACGTTTTATGTAAAACGTTTTCAATAACGTCGTTAAAATAATTTTATACAGTATTAAAAATCAAATGATATTTTCAAATTGCAATGATAATTTGCTATGTCCATCGTTATGAACGACATTAAACAAAACAACTTTAATTTATTATCGAACATTAAAATAAAATTCCAATAGCCAACGTACACTTGTAGTCCGAAAGCTGTTAGATGTTTTTGGGTACGTATTTGACGCACTGCGAAAATTTGCACAATACCCTTTTAGTAATATCCGAATACAAAAACACAGACCTGGCTGAAGGGTAGCTGGACTTAATCGACCCTCAAATTTTTAATCACCTGGCAGATAGAATATCCCACCGAAACGACCTGTTTTTTTTGAATATATCTATTTTAGTTACCAATATTATTCTGTTTAAATTTTAACGTGTCTCAAATATATAATTTTGATAACACCTAGCTAAGTTCTAGACTTGATTAAGAAATCTGATTTTTTTTATTTTTCAACTCCTTAAATACTACGTAAACAAAAAATTATGCAAAATAGAAGTATATTTATTAAATTTTATATTATTGTTTGCTTAACCCTTTTCTGCTAGCTCTAAAATTATCATTTCCATAGATTTCGGTATAGAAGTTTTGCTTTGGCAGATAAGATTTCGTAGGGAATTGGAACATGTCTTGATCGTTGTGTAAAAAACCATGCATACAAATGAATTTCCATTTCTGGATATTCGGCTTTTCGTAATTCCTTTCGGGCGCCGGGACCGGAATAAAAGAAGGAACACATACATAGTAAAAATCCAAAATAGTCATTAAAATATACCATATCTTTTGATTTTGCTTTTGTTCTTTTTTATATTGGAAATTGATGTTCCTATCCTGTATTCATTTGCCAAAACTTTTCCACTTTCACCACGGACTATGTCGGATTTTTGTTTTATTGACAACGTAGTGTGTTTTCTTCTAGAAGCTATTTTAACATATACGTGTATAAAATTATTTTATATACTTATGTAGAACATAAAATAACGCACCTATATACAATTAATACTCAATCAAAACAACGTCACACATATAATGCCTGCTTATAGGAATCCTCAGATATGTATCAGATCCGACCGAATACATGGCGGGGAATCTCTCACCATCGCTATAGTATCGAATGCTATTAATTTGAATGAAATAGGCGTTTAAAAACGCAGGTCCGAATTACCAAGTACTGTCAAATCCAGATTATAAAGTACACAATGTAATTGAAATGCTTAGCCGAATTATCAAAGAATCCGGTTTACTGAATGTCCGAATTATCGAGACCTTACTGTATTAAAATTAAAAAATGCGTCAAGGGTTTTTTATTGCGAAAAACATTTCTCTAATTTAAAAATCTGGGGGTCGGTTAGGCCCCGCTACCTTTCAGCTATAGGTTTGTGTTTTTGTATTCGGATATTACTAAAGAGGTATTGCACAAATTTTCACACTGCCTCAAATACCTACCCAAATATGTCTGACAGCTCTCGTATTATTATATAAATTCGAACTTTATGAGAAATTTGTTTATTGCTGAAGTTTAATTTACTCTGTCGAGTGGCAATGGAAGGGGGGGGATTGGGGGTCGAGTCGTACTTTTTATAACATAAACAAAATCATAACAGTATATAATGCAGTGACGTAACTAGAATTTTCTTTCGGGAGCTAATAAAATGTGTGACGATTAAAGTCCAATCGAAGGTTAGTTTTTTTTTTGTTGTTCTTGATTAACTCGTGGCCCTAGGGCAGGAAAGCTGATAATATTTAATAAAACAAGTACATAATATTCAAAGAAAGTTTGTAAAATTAAAAATCATTTAAACCATTTCAAATAATCTGACAGCAAAGTAGGGGAGACCGGGGTTGGTTGACCATAGGGGCAGGTTGACTAACTAACATAATGTCGGAAAATATAAAGTGTATATTCGTGCAAATTCGGCCACATTCGCGGACGGCGACTGCGCACATCTCACCGTTCAGTTCGGTAATTCGTACTTGTCGTTCGAAGGTTATAAGAGGTAGTTGTGTTTTCGTTCCGGTAAGTAAATATTTTGATCTTTACTTATTTTGTTCTCCTGCTTCTCAAGCTTGCATGAATTTAAATCGGCTTGGATATCTTCAAGGTTTAGTCTTTGCTTTGTGAGGTTACGGGTAGTTTTTCCCGTTGAGTAAGTTCAACTAAAAATTACATCGGTTTAAAATCAAAATGGACGTATGGGGCTGGTTGACTAACACTGAACAGGGGTTGGTTGACACACTCTGATCTGTGTGTCAACCAACCCCAATGAATTTTTATATTGTTTTAATTATATTTTTATCTTCAGAGCAATGAGGAAGTACAAACGGAAAACCGAAAGGGGTCAAATTCCCAAAGAAATCATGGACTCTGCATCAACCTCACACTCCAACTAAAAATTTAACGACGCAACAGTTAGACACTTCACCTAAACCTTCCACTTCTAAGGTATTAAAAGCAACGCCGGAAGAGATAAGGCCTTTCCCAAAAGCGGCACCACGACAAAATGTAAGAAAGAACTCGCGCAAGCGTACGAGCATAATTTATACAGACACTCCGGAAAAGGCTAGGCTCCTGGAACAAAAATTGTTAGTTGTACGAAAGAAGGCGGCACAGAAAGTAAAAGGAAGTGGAATGGAAATATGCAAGGACAGTGGAAAAAAAGACAGCTACAAACATAAAAGAGGAAGAAAGAAGATGCGAAAAACACAGTCAGATGATGATGTCTCTTCAGACGAAGCTGAAGATGTTCCGTGTCTTGTCTGCATCGAATCTTAGTCTAAAAGCCTTCCCGGAGACGACTGGATTCAGTGCATTAAATGCAAGATTTGGGCCCACACCAGATACTCTACCGGAGATCTATTGTTTTACAATTGTATAAATTGTAATTCTGACGACGAGACTGATGACTAACCAACTATTATAAAACATATTTTTGAGAATTTTTTTTCGTTTTAAGAGAATATACGTTTGTTTATTTTGTTTTAAGAGAATACTTATACGTTTGTTTTTCAGCAATATATTTGTATCTGCACATATTTGTATTATTTTTTAACGATTTTTCCGAAAAGTCAACCAACCCCATACCATGTGTCAACCTACCCCGGGTACGGGGCTGGTTGACTCAGTTTCAGTGTGTTCGAAAAATGTCAGATAACAAGTAAATGAATACATTTTAGAAAAATTTAAAAGTAAACTTCATTAGCTAACAGTATGACAAGTAACACAGCCCTAAGTTTGCGTCGATAAATCTAATACCTACTTATTGAAAAATACAAATCTGAAAAATTGGCCAACCATCCCCGGTCTCCCCTACATTTTAAAAATTCCACTATAAACGAATAAAACAAGTTGAAAATTTAATAAAAAAAACAAACTTAAAACTTGTTTTAAATTCATTAAAGTTTGTTAGACTGAAACTGGCTTTATTGTAATAACAAAATAAAAACAACTTTTCTGTGAACGTTTGTCCGAAGGTCTTATGAAAAGAATAATGTAGATATAAAACCATCACCTAAACTCCCTTTACTTAAAGCTCACAATTATGAAATTTGATTTGGAAATATTTTAGGGCTAAAATAAAAATAAATTCAAGATAGATCACTATCTTTCTTTTTATTATAAACACCTGTGAACGCTTCTTTTTAACATGCTTGTGTATGAATCGGATCTCATCGGACATGTTCGGAGAGCAACCGATTATAGAGACTCTTGCCGCTGCTTAAAAAATATCATATTAATCTACTCAATTATTATAATTGGGGACCCCCAAATTATAATAATTGATTAGATCTATTAATATAAAATAAAAAAGCAAATAAATAAAACACAATAAAATGTATCGACGCTGAAGGGACTGCGCATTTTCTGGCCGCATTTTGTGTCGGCCGCCATTTTGGATTTCACACTGCTGATTGAATTCTATATTTATCATACTCTTTCATTTGATACCTATGTGGAGAGGGTTGTAAAGAAGAAGATAATCCGCCATTTTATGATGGCGACCATATTGGATCTACCATAATATTCAATGTACTATTTTGTATTGCCTTCAGAATCAAAGGTGCATGCAAAATTTCAGCTCAGTCGGAAACTGGGAAGTGGATCAAATTTAACTTGCAAGATTTGATTACAGACAGAAAGACAGACAAGCAGACAGACAGCGGGACAGATAAAACTAAATAAAAGCTAAAAATAAAATTATAAGTATAGAAACTTCTTACCACAATTATTTTATTAATAATAATAATAATAATAATGCGTTTAACGTCCGTTTCTCGACTTTATGTCATAACAGACGCCATTCGCACCATTACTATTTTTCATTTTACCACTTCCCGTTTTTTTCTACATTTCTTAAACTTCAACTTATATAATAGCAATGGGCGAATGAAGGAATTACAGGAAATTAGGATAAGGTAGGTAATTTTTGAACCAGGAGTTTGATAGGTAATCGGCCATGGCCTCAAATAAGGAACCACCTCGATATTTATCTGGAATTAATTGAGGGAAACCATGGAAAACCTCAATCAAGATAGCCGGTACAGGAATTACCGTTTCTCGGCGAAAGGCAGTAGGAAAAATCCCAGCCACATCTGCCCCCGCCGGGAATCGAACCCGGACCTCCCGAATGCGAGTCTAGTGCTGTACCACTACTCTACCCAGCTCGGTACAACTATTTTATTAATGGACGTATATTTCGAGAGCTAAGATCCCATCTTCAATAGAACACTCTCGAAATGTATATCCATTAATAAAACTGTTGTGGTAAGAAGTTTCTATACTTTTATTTTTATTTTTGTTCCAGCCACAGTGCTCTTAATATTGTTAAATAAAAGCTTGTAATAAATAAACAACACAACCATTCGCAAATTAGAAATCAATAGTACATTGGATTAATTAAATTTCATGCGGCATTTTAAAACATAACCGAATGAGGTGGACACTTTTGATGCGCACTATATAACATAAACGTAATATAGTATACTGTAATGTCCCTCAACTGATATAAACAACAATTAAAACAAGAGTCTCGCGTCAGAATTCAACAGAGAAACTTTTTAAGTAGCTATTCAGCTATTCTTCTGTAAACGGCAAACGCACTTACGTATTCAGTGCGTTTAACGAATTAGCCCTGCTTAAAAAAGGAGGTTATACAATTTGAAGCGTTCTTTTATGTTTGTTCCGCGATATCTCTGCCAGTTGTGAACTGATTTGAAGAATTTCGACGCCATTTTGTTCAAAATATTCATGGAAAGGTCCCATATAATTATTATTAAGATCGGTTTCGCCGTTTTTAACCGATTTAAAATGAGGTTATTATTACACATGTATATTTTTTTCTGTTTGTTCTACGATAACTTTTAAAGAGGTCAACCTGATTTGAAAAACTTTGGTTCGTTCTGTGTAAGGAATACTTACTGAAGGGTATATTTTATTTGGTTCAAATGTTGAATTGATAACAATATTGTAACTGTGATTCTTTTTTATTATAATGAGTTTACTACGCTCCTTAATTAATTGATTAATTAATTAATTCCGGCTGGAAACCGAGCTGGGTAGAGTAGTGGTGACATCACTAGACTCGCATTCGGGAGGTCCGGGTTCGAATCCCGGCGGGGCAGATGTGGCTGGGACTTTTTCCTACTGCCTCTCGCCGAGAAACGGTAATTCCTGTACCGGCCATTTTGATTGAGGTTTTCCATGGTTTCCCTCAATTAATTCCAGATAAATATCGAGATGGTTCCTTATTTGAGGCCATGGCCGATTACCTATCAAACTCCTAGTTCAAAAATTACCTACTTCATCCGAATTTCCTATAATTCCTTCATTCGCCCATTGCTATTACATAAGTTGAAGTTTTAAAAATATGTAGAAAAATAACGGGAAGTGTGGTAGATGGAAAATAGTAATGGTGCGATGGCGTCTGTTATGACATAAAGTCGAGAAACGGACGTTAAACGCATTATTATTATTATTAATTAAAATTAAAGAAAAATATTATTATTCATTTTTTTTTATTTTGTCCAAAAACAAACTTAAGCTAACATTATAAAACCGCACCGCTTATATTAGCAAATACACTATATTCTCGGCCGAGTTTTGGCACTGCGACCCGAGTTTTTTTCTTTTTTTTTGGTAGCATGAACAGAAACAAAAATTTAACATGTTTCACTGCGGAAGAAAACCAAGCGTTGACTGCTATGTAAGACAATGGTTTGGCCGAGTTAAAATAATTCGCCTTCTTTAAATTCTCGGCCTGACCTTTCCCGTCTTTATACAGCGCAACTTAAAGTTTATATGCAAAAACAGTTTTCAACTTTTACAGTGAATGATTACAAAATTTGATAACATTTCCCTTTTTAAGTCTGGCCTTCAACTAACATTGTAGTGAACATTTTTTTACGAATAATTAAATAGTTATTTAATGACGCCACTATTGATAAATTTAGTTAATACTGTGTGAACGGTGAGAAAATTAATCGTAAGATTTAGGGTTCGCATCTGAGAGAAGGTAAAAAATTGTTGAAGGGAAATTTCTTTAGTGATGTACATATTTGTTTGAAATTGTATGTGGCGTTAAAGGGGAAATGATGCAATAGTGGGGAAATATAGGAATAACCTTGAGCGTGAAAAAGGTAGAGGCATTTGTATACATATACACGTTTACACGTGTGTAACCTATGTAACAAGATTATACAGGGTGTCTCACCGAACGTTGGCTAACATGGATAACTTTGTTATTAGTGGAGATAGAAAGTCGGTTAAATGGGCAAAGTAGTGCAGAAAATTGGGCTCATTAACATCCCGTTGAAAAAACAATTGAATTTTGACACCCTATGAATTTATTCAGAAAATAATTGAAATTGCCATTTATGAAAACTGGCCATAACTTTTTTATTTATGAAGATATTTGAAAATTTCATTAACCATTTTTTGATAACTTTTTAAGGTCTTTTTAGTGGCGTAGGTTTAATTTTTTTATTTTAACTACATAATGAGATATTGACATAAACTTTGGTTTTTCTTATGGACGGCATTTTTGATTTTCAGATATTCGAATTCTACTTATTTTTCTGAATAATTCGACATAGCATATCCTATATCTAAACCAATTAGAAGCTACAAAACTGACAAAAATAGCTTTTTGGCGTTATCAAAGTGTGCCGTGTAAAACGAAATTTGTTGAAACAAATACATATCGACAGGTTAACAATCTGTCGAGCGATCGCTTCAGTTTTGCTAATTCATTTTGTTTGATTTACTCTCTAAGATGACTCAAGCTTTCTCAAATTTGGAGAAACAGGCTATTTTTGCGCATACATTCAGCGTAACAAAAATACCACGTGGGCTCAAGCACAATACTTGAACCTTTATCCAGAAAGGCGACAGCCTTATTCAATAAATGGTTAATGAAATTTTCAAATATCTTCATAAATAAAAAAGTTATGGCCAGTTTTCATAAATGGCAATTTTCACTATTTTCTGAATAAATTCATAGGGTGTCAAAATTCAATTGTTTTTTCGACGGAATGTTAATGAGCCCAATTTTCTACACTACTTTGCCCATTTAACCGACTTTCTATCTCCACCAATAACAAAGTTACCCATGTTAGCCAACGTTCGGTGGGACACCCTGTATAGTTTTGCGTGAGTTTTGTAATATTGTATAACTGTCAAAGTACTATATAATAGACAAAATGTGTGCTGATTTCATTGATTTTTTTTAGCTTTCCAATATTAGTAGAGACTAGAGTAGAGATTGTCTCGTTCCGTTGAATAGTAGTGGGAAGATGACGTCATCTGGTGGAGCAGTCAAATGATTGAAGGGTAAAGGCTGTTGTTTATATATTCGTACCATTTTACCCTATATTTACAAAAGTCGACAATTGAAACGTGCCGATGATTTGAGCGAAACAGAGCTATAGAAGGTTACACCCCTAATATGGCTTTTGCCTACCTCGCCTCTTACCGCTGGGCCTCAGCACAAACTGTGTGAAAGTGATCCAACCGCCTGAATGTCAGTTTTTAATATATGTCGAAGAAACTATAAGACAAAATGTTGATATTATTTGCAATAAATTGTCACTATTTTTTAATCATTTTTCCGACAAAGACATTCATCCGTATTAAAGATTTCAACATAAAAATAGAAGAAAGGAAAAACATCTGAAATAAAGTTATAAAAATATGTTTTTTTTAAAATATGGTAATTAACAATGCCTACCATTTTTTGAGTAATACTTAGCTTTTTGTGTGATTATATGGATACTATTAAAACCTAAATTTTCCAATAAAAATAAAAATTTCTTAATTCTTAGTTTTGCTCAGTTTTGCTTAGTTTGCTCAGAAGGAATGAGGCAACCTCTACCCTACTAACCTTGTTTGAATGTAAATTTTGTCATTGATTATATTACGTGCCACGTTTTTTAATATTCAAGTAGCCCGCCAGAAAAAATTCTGACTACGTCACTGGACTCTCGCCTGTACATAATTATGTTTTATAGTTATTCAACGCTCGTCTGCTTTCATTTTTATTTCGTATATACATTAAATAAACTCATAATTTATTGTTCTTCATGTGAAAGTATTAATCTTAGCCCCCAAACTCGACTATATAGACGAATAGAATAATACTCCGAGGAAAGAAAGTTATTTACAAGTTGATCCCAAAATACTTTTCACGAAAGAAACAATTTCAAACTACGTAAGATTTTAACAGAGGGTAAATAAGTTTAATAAAAAGGCGATGTTTCTTTTACACTTAGCCTAGATTCCGTGACCTTGAAATTGTAGCTACAGACGTCTGACAACTAAAAATATAGGATAAATAAAAGCACTTCGAGAAATTTGACTTTTTTTTAATTACTCAGCGATCATTTCGAGCTATAATAAAAATGGGTTAATAAAAAAAATTATTTCAACAGACAGTAAATAAATCTTTTATATTTAGCCTAGTTTCAGTGACCTTGAAATTGTACCTACAAATGCAGGCCATTTAAAAATATAATAAATATAAAAACACGTCGGGAAATTCTACATTTTTTTTTATTTAATTCATTCGACGATCGTTCGAGCTATAAAAATTGATTAATAGCCAGAAACAATTGTTGAGTTAATTAAATTAAAAAATTATTTATGGAATTTTTTCAAGTATTTGTTCTTCAGTCATGTTTACCAAGGGCCTAGTATTAAAAAACATAATTGCAATTTTTTTTTAAATATAACTAGAGAAAGTATGTATTTTTGTTATATTTATGAACATATGAAAAAAGAGAGTGTATTTAAGATTACACCGTAGAAGTGAAAATCACTCTCTCTGTCACACACACGCAAACATATACCGTGAATTTATTTTAAGATGAAACCTACAAATTTCCGTTTACATGGTTACACAATAATATTTCGGACAGCAATATAATTACGCGTTTATTTTAAAATAGAACATAACGTCTATCCGGAAGAATAACGATATAGCACCACTTCAGTTAAGTAACGTTTTGAAGAATTTTCATGACCATTTACGGCATTGCTTAGCAGTGAACGGGGGAATTTTCGAAAAGTTACTTTGATTATCAACTCTGTTGTTGAAATAAATAAATAAATAAATAAATAAATTAGTTAAAAAGAATCATAATATCACGTTTTATTATAATATCATGTATTATTGTTCCATTTTAAAATAAACGCGAATTACATTGCTATCAGAAATGTTATTGTGTAACCATGTAAACGGAAATTTGTATGTTTCATTTTAAAATAAATTCACGGTATACCTACAACGCCTAAATACGATAGTTTGATGTTATGGTTAGTGTGTCGACATTTGGATCAAACTGGCGTGACTTCAAATCCTATGAATGGTTTGTGTTCTCCTTAAATTTAAATTTACCTTAGTTGTCGAGCCTCTATAATAAATATAAGGCTTGAAGAAACACTCTGTATATTATACGGTATCCAAAAAATGGTTGTACGTCCTACGCCAGCTTCTAGAACTCTCTGGATCCGCGTCAAAAATATTAAATTACTGTCGCATAGGTCGGATTCTACAGCAAAAAAAAATAATATTGTCAGAATGTATCCGGAGATATACTAGGTCAGTAAATTTGAATTATAGGAAAAAATAATATACGTAGTGTTTAGTGCTTACGTTTCTGGAGTATATTGTCAAGAGAGTAAAAAAACTCGGGTCGCAGTGCCAAATCCCTGTCGACAATATAGTGTATTTGCTAATACAGGCAGTGTGACTATTATGTGAATTTATGTTTGCTTTTGGACAAAATAAAAAATTTAACCCCCTTAGAAGCCCATTAAACACAGACGAAACATTGAAATTAAGAAAAAAATTTTTTTTTCTTAATTTCAATGTTTCGTCTGTGTTTTATCAATTCATCATCTGCACAAAATTATATGCAGCTTTCAGAAAGTATAGTTCTCTATTCGTGTGTTCATAAAATTTATAAGTCCGATCCTGTCGAACTGATCTGATTAAAATTTTAGAAGCACCTTTTAATTGATACTGTAGCGCGCCCCCAATTGTTACGCCACTGGAAATGACATAGGCTTCTCGAACAGATTGACAGAAGTTTCTGGAATGATCGAGAACGGGAGGTACACGCCTATAAATGCAATGCAGTGAGTGAGGCAGGCAGTTGCTTGCTTGTTACAATGAGAGTACATTTAAGTGGACGCGTCAAGGTTACATAAATAGTAGTGCGGTAGAACATAAATTACAGCGCGTGTAGTGTATTGTGTACATAGTCATTGTTGTCTTATTATGTATAAGAATTAATTTGTTTGTTTCAATGTTTAGTTTATTTCATTATTAGAGAAATACGTTTATTAGTTCATTTTTTTCATTGTTACTAGAGAAGTACGTTTTAGTTTATCTGTTTGGTATTTCTTTCGTTGTTGAAAATAAACCAGTTTTAAACCAACACCAAGAACAGTTTTGTTACAATACTGAAAGGTTGACTTTTAATTTTGATCCAATTCTGAAAGTATTTTCGGTATTTTTGAGTCCCAAAATAAATTTTACCATTTGAATACATCCCTTAGAATAATCCGATTGGAACCATTTTAAATAGGCATTGTCCGGTGATAGATTTCAACATGTGAACCAAATTTCGTTAAAATCAGTGAACTCTTTCGAAAATTATTGCCCGTACAAACGTGTGCATAGAAGTAAAAGTAAGTAGCTGCTTTACGTTAGAATGGTGGTGCCGCTACTGAGAAAACCACATCCATTTATTTCTATGCACACGTTTTTTGTTACGTCATTCACCGTCTTATTACGTGCGCTATATTATGATACCGCTATCTTAGAAAACCAGGGCTTGACTGAAAATAATAATCCAATTCTCTAGTTCATTTTTATGTTTGCAGTTCAAGTACAAACCACACGAACAGATATTATGAGAACAGACGATATTTGCACTTACTTTCGTCTATACTCCTGAATTTTTTTACACCGTCGATTGGTTCATTTTTAAATTTACTGAGATAAATACGCCAAACGACCCTATTATGTAAATGATATGAGTGTCCCAAATCGAGAACACGCGGTATATGCTTTCGGTGTTGTCTATACTCCTTGTGTTTTTGTATACGGAGTATGTTGTGTAATGTGTATATCTTAGTTTAAAACTCGTATAACAACATCACACTATAATATTATATTCCCACCGTTATTTCAGTTCAAATAGAAAAGAATGATATAATATTTTCGAGCGAACATTTTTTTACATAAAATCGTTGCATAAATGCGTAATACCGGGCCCACGTGCTCATCCACTTGTGAGGAGCTAACGAAACGTGAAAATATCGCGCATAACAAGTGACTTATGACCATAATACACTCACGCATACCTAGACTCATTTTATGAGAAGGATGCGAAAACTACGAGTTCGCGGCAAGTACATTGTAACCGGGTCGTCAGCGCCGGATTTAACTGTTTGGTGCTCTAGGTTTTTGTAGTAAACGGTACCCTAGTACAATACGCGCCACGGTTTTAAAAGGTTCTGAAGTTAGATGCAAATGGAGTCGGTTGAAAAACTACAAACTCGCCCTATATTATTATTTTTAATTTATTATTTTTTTTTAATCTAAAGGTCTAATTCCTTGTATAAAGTCATCCAAAAAAATATTTTGCAAGTTGAACAAGTTCAACGTCCGCCGCGTGACCACTTCTGTTGTGACTGTACTCCGACTGAATGAATGCTCGCGCCCCACACGCGCCTATTTATAGGCATATGGGTGTGGCTTCTCGATCGTTCGAGAAACTGCTATCATTGCCAGTGGCGTAACAATTGAGGACGCGCTATTCTCGATCGTTCCAGAAACTTCTGTCACTTCCAGTGGCGTAACCATTGGGGGCGCGCTATTCTCGATCGTTCCAGAAACTTCTGTCACTTCCAGTAGCGTAACCATTGAGGGCGCGCTATTCGCGATCGTTCCAGAAACTTCTGTCACTTCCAGTGGCGTAACCATTCGGGACGCGCTATTCTCGATCGTTTCAGATACTTCTGTCACTTCCAGTGGCGTAACCATTGGGGGCGCGCTATTCTCGATCGTTCCAGAAACTTCTGTCACTTCCAGTAGCGTAACCATTGAGGGCGCGATATTCGCGATCGTTCCAGAAACTTCTGTCACTTCCAGTGGCGTAACCATTGGGGGCGCGCTATTCTCGATCGTTTCAGATACTTCTGTCACTTCCAGTGGCGTAACCATTGGGGGCGCGCTATTCTCGATCGTTCCAGAAACTTCTGTCACTTCCAGTAGCGTAACCATTGAGGGCGCGCTATTCGCGATCGTTCCAGAAACTTCTGTCACTTCCAGTGGCGTAACCATTCGGGACGCGCTATTCTCGATCGTTTCAGATACTTCTGTCACTTCCAGTGGCGTAACCATTGGGGGCGCGCTATTCTCGATCGTTCCAGAAACTTCTGTCACTTCCAGTAGCGTAACCATTGAGGGCGCGATATTCGCGATCGTTCCAGAAACTTCTGTCACTTCCAGTGGCGTAACCATTGGGGACGCGCTATTCTCGATCGTTTCAGATACTTCTGTCACTTCCAGTGGCGTAACCATTGGGGGCGCGCTATTCTCGATCGTTCCAGAAACTTCTGTCACTTCCAGTAGCGTAACCATTGAGGGCGCGCTATTCGCGATCGTTCCAGAAACTTCTGTCACTTCCAGTGGCGTAACCATTGGGGGCGCGCTATTCTCGATCGTTCCAGAAACTTCTGTCACTTCCAGTAGCGTAACCATTGAGGGCGCGATATTCGCGATCGTTCCAGAAACTTCTGTCACTTCCAGTGGCGTAACCATTGGGGACGCGCTATTCTCGATCGTTTCAGATACTTCTGTCACTTCCAGTGGCGTAACCATTGGGGGCGCGCTATTCTCGATCGTTCCAGAAACTTCTGTCACTTCCAGTAGCGTAACCATTGAGGGCGCGCTATTCGCGATCGTTCCAGAAACTTCTGTCACTTCCAGTGGCGTAACCATTGGGGGCGCGCTATTCTCGATCGTTCCAGAAACTTCTGTCACTTCCAGTAGCGTAACCATTGAGGGCGCGATATTCGCGATCGTTCCAGAAACTTCTGTCACTTCCAGTGGCGTAACCATTGGGGACGCGCTATTCTCGATCGTTTCAGATACTTCTGTCACTTCCAGTGGCGTAACCATTGGGGGCGCGCTATTCTCGATCGTTCCAGAAACTTCTGTCACTTCCAGTAGCGTAACCATTGAGGGCGCGCTATTCGCGATCGTTCCAGAAACTTCTGTCACTTCCAGTGGCGTAACCATTGGGGGCGCGCTATTCTCGATCGTTCCAGAAACTTCTGTCACTTCCAGTAGCGTAACCATTGAGGGCGCGATATTCGCGATCGTTCCAGAAACTTCTGTCACTTCCAGTGGCGTAACCATTGGGGACGCGCTATTCTCGATCGTTTCAGATACTTCTGTCACTTCCAGTGGCGTAACCATTGGGGACGCGCTATTCTCGATCGTTTCAGATACTTCTGTCACTTCCAGGGGCGTAACCATTGGGGGCGCGCTATTCTCGATCGTTCCAGAAACTTCTGTCACTTCCAGTGGCGTAAGCATTGGGGGGCGCGGTACACTATATTGACCGGGCTAATATACTTATATACTAAAAATGTAATTTTCTTATCCCTAGTCAGTGTAATGTCTGCATCAAAAGTGAAGGAAAGATCTCCCAGCGTTCACGCGATATCATAAAATATCACATGCTTTACCTCTACTGCTACCGTCTCTTCCTAGCTCTCTACCTCTCTTCTCATATATGTGAAAACAAAGTTTTCTTTTCTCGACACCGGTCTAAGATTGCGAGCTACAAAACGTGAGGTTAAAACGATTTAAAACTTTCCTGCAACTCCATTCTTTCAGCCATAAACGTAGTGGTGTCGTAATTTGGTTTGAACTTTGCACGATCCGAGTCATGTTTGCTCGTAATTGATAATTACATTTTTATATACAAAGGACGAACTGCTTTTGTTTTTACGACGATTTTTATTATACATCCAGTCCTCGATTTACGCGGTGCTCGCATTGCACGGTTTCGACAGAATGTGCAAAAAAGAGGTGTGTCAGGTCGTGGATACACGACGGAAGTTATGCTAGTTTTTATTATTTAAAATTTACATATAACACAAAAAAACTACAAAAATTTTAAATATTAATTTTTTTGGAAATTGTTGCGTCCATATTTTTTTCAAACATACACAATTAAGTTAGCAGGAAAGTGGACAAATTGATGTAAATCTTTAAACCAATTATTAATTTAGCGACGTTTCGGTCATTTATTATATACCGTGTATTAAGGTAAATATGCTGTGTTTGTAAACATGTGTATATTTGGTTGTGTACTTAACTTTAACATGTGCTGTACTTTATAGATGCCTGATGAAGATCAAATAAATGACCGAAACGTCACTAAATTAATAATTTGTTTTAGATTTACATCAATTTGTCCACTTTCCTGCTAACTTAATTGTGTATTAAATTTTTTATTTAATAATAAGAAATATAAGAAACTCAATTATTAAATGAATAAAAAATTTATAAAAAAGAAATATAAAGAAAAACCGGTCAAGTGCGAGTCGAACTCGCGAGAAGAGGGTTTCGTACTATTCCGTTTCCCGCGAGTACTTTAAAACTTAAGGTTTTCGTTTAGGTTTTCCTGTAAACTATTGGTACACCCGACATTCCCTATTTTTTTCAAAATTTTAGACCCAGTAGTTTCGGAGATAAGGGGGAATGGTCAATTGTTCATCTATTTTCTTAAATAACTTTAAAACTATTTATTTTAAAATTATAAAAAAATATATATTTGAGACCCTTACTACAAGCCTTTTCATCTGATATGTCACACGGTACAATTTGCAATTTTTTTTTTAATTTTCTGATTTGATGGCATGGGCCACTAATTGTATTCATCTTTCTACAATTTTCAATTTTTATAATTGTTTTTTGTAATGCCAAATTGCATATTATATCATAGTTTTACTATCATTTAAGCATATTGAGAGCTTGAAAAAGTCTTAATTAAAGAAAAGACGAAACGTTGCAATCAATAAGTGTTTAAATTGATTTATTTTCATTATTCCAATTACCAGTGATACTGTTTTCTATTATAACTAATTGTATTGCCTAATTATAACTTGAACATGAGCAACTGTTTTAATAGAAAATACTTTTTTGTATTAGATATTTCTCCAACCCCTGTCTAAATATGGTACAATAAAAACAGCAACTAAGATAAAAGTTTACTTTAGGATACGCTATTATAATAATGTCTATACTAGTGTACTACTTTAGTTTAAACATACTTCAACCGGATAAAGTATACACTGACTGCAATGAAACTAGAACGACAATAATGCCAACATAAAAACTGTTTGCACAATACATCATACGTTCCGTAACACAAACAGATATTCCACTACCAACCTATGAACGCAAAATGCAACCAGTACAAAACTGAGGAGTCAACTTTACCCTACACTGGCTCCATACGGGTTTATTATTGACATTGAAAATGAACTGTTCATAAACTTCATTCACTATCTCAACGATGCGCTGAAAATGTGTAAAAGATAAAAATGAACTAGCTGCTAATCTCTGGGAATATTGGTTCGAGTCTGATTAAAAAAGGTTCCGATCAGATAGCTGTCACGGTCTTTTGCGCAGTTAGACTGTCATTAAAAGTGTTAGAATAGAATAGAATATCTTTATTCACAGAGCTAATGGTACAATGTACAATTATATGTGATTGTCATTTAAAATTACAAATAAAAAAATTACTACTTTTTTCTTTTTTGTCCTTGGTAATTAATATAAAATTTATTTGTTGGGAAAAAGGACTTCTTTAAGTGAACACTTATTTGTTATATATTGCGATGTTTCGTCCCTTTATAGGGACTTTTTCAAGCTTATAACTGTAATTTAAATATAAAATACAATTTGTAAATTTACAATTGAAATATAAAATATCAGATATTAATAAACATTTAATGGTGTGTATAATTAATATCTGATATTTTATATTTCAATAGTAAATTTACAAATTGTATTTTAAATTTAAATTACAGTTATAAGCTTGAAAAAGTCCCAATAAAGGGACGAAACGTCGCAATATATAACAAATAAGTGTTCACTTAAAGAAGTCCTTTTTCCCAACAAATAAATTTTATAAAAAAATTACATTTAAATCAGCGATAAGATGGGTTTCATTTTTGTTTATTGTGCAACTAGTGCGGTAAGTTGTCCATTGTCCACGAAAGCAAAGTTGAGGGGGCAATAGACAATGCCGCACGAATGGCACATACTATTTTTTTATTGCGAATTAATTTTAAAACTTTTGTAAATATTTATTATCAGTACGTATATTTTAAGCTTGTTTTATAAATTAAACTATCTGTCACGTCAATCTCAATTCAGTTAATATTTCGATTGTGTTTTTAACGTACTTTTTTTGTTTTGCGCGCGCAAAGTAAAGATATGGGCAAACTGTTACTGTTCAACCGTAACTTAAGGCTGTCGGAACGTTCTGAATTTAAGCCACACCACAAGGCTAAAAAATGCTGTTGCAAGGGTGCCGCTGTCAGTTGATTACTCTAAATTTTGGAAATATTTTGAAGATTTAAAAAACTTTTCCGAAAAAGGAAAAGTCACTTTAGGTTTGTGATGGAACAATTTTGCGAAATAAGTACGAATAAAGTCGTAGTGTGACATTGAAAACGTGTGTTTTTTGGCACATTTAATGCCAGATGTTTTCTAGTAAATCGTACATAAATTACAAAAGTAGTCCATTAGAGACTTAGATTTTATCTTCCTTATAGAGAAATAATTTTTGCAAAATGTTGACGAATAAGTCTACAATCAGTTATCAGCCGAAGCCCTATTTTCGTCTTAAATTCAGAGCGTTCCGACAGCCTTAAGTTGCAAAGTTCCTATTTTTCTGCATGAGCAATAAAAAATCTTTGTGCGTATTTCTTTTTAATTAAAATTTCTCACAAAAAAAGAATTGTGTATTATTTAGGTACTAAGAAATATAATGCAACAAAAAAAGAAAAACTCTTAAATCTGTCAGTTTTTCATCATTGGATTTTTCTGATGTTACGTCATGTTTCATTTGTTCTTGCTTATATCCCGAAGGAATTGTTTCTTTTAGCTGTCACCGAGTTATTCCTTCGGGGCAATGTCGTGAAGGGAGTGGTGATGTGTTTTGGTTATGGGTTCGAAACTCTTACCCCATTGTCACACTTCAGAGTCAATTGTGATAACTTTGTAATGTTTGAAGAAATTGCAAGTTCGTAGAAATGCAATTACTGTAAACGGTTTTTCTTGAAATGACAATTTCAAAGATCTATTCGGTTTTTCCTTTTGGTGTTTCCGTCTTATTTATTTAATTGAATTTTTCATTCATTTATTTTTAACCGTTTTCAAAAAAAATCTTAGATGAAAAACTTTTATAAAGACAAGCTTTTATTGCAGTGTACTACAACGGATAAAAATAATTTTTAATAATTTAAGGTAGTTGCCGTGGTCAAAAAGTTATAGATTATACACGCCACAAAAGTATACTAGCTTGTAGTTAAGTGATCCATAATTTGTACGCAAGACTGTACCCGTGGAAACGTAACCCATACAGTATTCATATGCATGTACACTTTTCTATAAATTGTTGAACTTTAAACCGTTATTTATAAATAATTAGACGGTCAAAAATGTTTTCTTATTTTTTTTTAAACTCATAACAAATGCATTGAAAGACTGTCAGTTTTTGGAAAGTTTCTGACAGTTAGTTCTTTTTTTATAAATAAGAAACTGGTTCAGAACTACAGAGATCGTATACAATCAATGTTAATTATCCAATTTTTAATTGAATTTATCTCGGATTATATACGGTCGATCGACTTCAAATTTTCAGGGTAATTGTATTATCATGTCCTTAATAAGTATACAAAAATTAAGAATTTTCTGACGGTATGCCTTAACCACGATAACTACCTTAAGTTCATAATAAGTTATAAAAGCGTGGGTTGTAAGCACTATGATAGTCACGGCCCACGCTTTTATAATTATGAACATATTAAGTTATAAAAAATTATTTTTCTTCTTTTTAGTACACGAGATTATTCTTTAAGCTTCATATTAATTTTCCCCAAAAATCTCAACTTTCAGTTCTCTGCGTCGTTTCTCTCTTTTCGAGCTTTCCTCGGGCGATGTCGGGCCGGGCAGCCAGTTTAATTTAAAATCCATAAACTTTTATGGTAGCAAACAATGCGGAAATATGAACGACCATTTCACATATTAACAATGAAATGCGTCAAAAAAGTAAATCGCATTTTTTAAATAAAAACTCATAATAAAATAATAAACAATAATACGCCCGTTTTTGCAAAATTTAATCGCCAGAAGTGAAAACGACGGAAATACATATTTCCAGCTAGAATATTTGAAATTTTCATCATGATGTGAGAGAGAATGTTTTAATTTCCACTACCCTAAGGGCACTTAACGTGCGTCAAAATAGGTGTACCTTCTACTTCATACAGAATGTCCTTTGTCATGTGGACTTAGCACGTGACATCTATACAATGTGTTGCTTAATATTTGAAAAAAAAAAGACAGTGTGGTGTAGTGATCAGCGTGCAGGCTTCTAGACCGCACTGTCTTGGGTTCTAATCCCGCCTATGCTCATGGATGTTTTGTGATGTCGAAATATTTATCTTAACATACACAATTAAGTTAGCAGGAAAGTGGACAAATTGATGTAAATCAATAAATCAGTTATTAATTTAGCGACGTTTCGGTCATGTATTTCAGGCATCTTAATACACGGTATATAATAAACATCATATAAATAGCAACATGGATCTTATTAGTGTATTTGCCATATGGCAACATACACTATTGGCGTCGATCGGATGGCGGGACCTAGGGGTCGGACCAAAATTTCTCGACGTTTCATACCCTCCTAAACACTTTGGCACCATTTTTGAAAATGTTTATATATATGTGTGTGTGTGCTGGCAATAACTTTCGAAAGAGTTAATTGATTTTAACCGCAAGAAGCCTATTTAAAATGGGCGTAATCGGGCCATTTTAAGGGTAGTTTTTAGGGGTTGAAAAATGTTTTTGGGCCCCAAAACACCGCAAAAATTCTCAGAATCGTTTCAAAATTGACACTTAACCCTTTAGTAGTAATTAAAAAGTGTCCCTTAAATTTAAATAAAATTGGCTCGACAGGACCGGAGTTACAAATTTTGTGAAAACACTAATTTGCAGATAGTGATTTATTTACTGAAAGGTGTATTTCATTTGGTATGGATGTTCGATTGATCATAATAATGCAATTAAAAACAAAAATGTTTTAAGGGGTGTTTTTATTTTGCCCAAAAACCAACTTAAGTTCGCAAAATAAAGCCACACTGCCTGTATAAGCAAATACACTATATTGTCGGCAGGGTTTTGGCACTGCGCCCGGGTCGCAGTGCCAAAACCCTGCCGACAATATAGTGTATTTGCTTATACAGGCAGTGTGGCTTTATTTTGCGAACTTAAGTTGGTTTTTGGGCAAAATAAAAACACCCCTTAAAACATTTCTTACTTATAAATATTACAAAATTAATAAATCTGGCAGAAATTATTATTTAATACGAATAAAGCATTATGAACATGTGACTTGTAATATTACACAATAAATAAATAAATTTGTCCACTTTCCTGCTAACTTAATTGTATATGTTTGAAAAAAATATGGACGCAACAATTTCCAATTTATCTTAATTTTTATAGGTTAGAATAAGGTTACTAGAATTCTAGAACGTTGAGTCAATGCTCATGGCTTGGTTTTTCAATTATTATTATCCCAACTGTTTGGAAAAAGACTCCGTGTGACGTCACAAGCCTATTTCACTTGCCCTTTCTCGCGTCTCGCCATGTCACACCTTCAACCATTGCTACCAGACTTTGAAAATATAACGCCCAATTTTAGTTTCTCGTAACCTTGAGGTTAGAATAATGGTATGCTACGGTGTAAGTAAAAGTTATTGTGTATCGAAATGTCCACCCTGTATATTTGTAAAGGAGAATAATATCCTGCTTTTCTAATTTCAAAATATGCAAAACTTATAGTCGGAATAATATGCCACTTCATTTAACGAACACACCAATACTTAGGCGTTTTATAAATTTTCAAATTTAAAGCAAATTTTCAAATTTTTTTACGAAATAAATATATTTTTTTTTTATATTCAAAGTTTTTAATGAACTATAAAAAAATGTATAAGTTACTTGAAATTCAGGAACAGTCGATTAGATACAGCAGTTCATAAACTGTTCTCGCAATTTTTTATTGCAATTTTTATGATTAAATTGAAATGCTCGTCTGTAATTAAGTTAATTTGATTCTTTACATGATACTTAAGCATAAGCAATCATTTTAAAAATTTTTATCTATCTGTGTGTCTGTCCAGCCTAAACTATAATAGCCCTTGCTGTGACCGCTCAAAAGTCCTCTTTAGGGTTATCCAGTAAGCTTTTAAACTGAAAACGAAATTACGTTTTATCAAAAAGCTATATCTAGATATTTGAGCTTCGGAGTGGGCTACTGGAAACGAATAACAATAAATAATGAAAGCCGAACTTTTGCAATCTATGATTTATGAAAAAAAATTGTGCGTTTTTTGCGGCGTTGTTTTTGGCACAGTCTACACATAGTTGTAAAACAAACAGTTTTTTAGTTTAAATTGAAGTTATACAAAGCAATCAATTTTGAAATATAATCGACAATTAAAACAGCTTTGATGCGTGCTGCATTTCCTGAGCACAACAATTATTTGTATAATTCTGTAGCGAAAACGCGTATGTTAAACTTTTTGTTCGATTTTTTGTCCGCCTAATATCATAATAACTGCTCATCTATACAAATAAATAAAATTGAAGTATCTGTTTATAATGTCAAAATAACAGCTTTTTACTAAATGCATAATATGCATTATATAATAATTATATAATATGCACTTATATAAAAAAAATTTTTTTTCAAAATTTTTGTCTGTCTGTCTGGTTGTCCCGTTTAATCTCCTAAACGGCTGGACCGATTTTGACGGGACTTTCAATGGCAGATAGGTGATGTTATCAGGAGTAACTGAGGCTACTTTTATTTTAGACGCGGCTTCGTTTGCGTTATTTATTATTTCAAAAATTGTTCCCATCCTGACTAATTAAATAGATGAAAAATTGTCTGAGGATAATTTTTGATGCTCAAATAAATAGAGATTGTATATTTTAATTAGTTTTTATAAACTATTTGACTAAAAATTATAAACTAAAAAACCGTAGATAAAAAAATAGAAACGACAAAACAACTAAATAAAACAGTTAATACATAAAAAATAATTTATGACACCTGATGAAAGAATAAAGAAATTCTGAAACGTCGTGATAAAAATAAAAATTTAGCATTGACTTAAAAAAATTGATCCTAAGTCCTCAGACAATTTTTCATCTAGTTATTTATTATATTAAACGTAGCCGAAGTCGCGGGTATCAGCTAGTTACTACATATAAACAAGGTGTTGGAAAGTTTTTCCGACTTGTTTTCTTCCTTTTAGTTAATGTGATATTTGCTTTTTCTCAGTTAGCTATTATTTATTTGTTTATTTATTTATTTTAATTTGTAAACCTGGCAGGTAACCAGACTGTAATGTCTAGTAATAAGCCTGCACATTAGAGATGGGAAAAACGGGTCTTTGTGTGATCTGCATCTTTGCATCTGGATCCCGTATGTGAGCCGGTTCACTGAATCGGTTCAAAAAGAGCTGAGTTCTGAATATGTTACTGCAGTCTGCCACTGAGTTACCTAGTTCAGTCAATCATATCACAAGCTGTATAGAATCAAGAATGCATTGCCAAACATGTGATGTATAAGTCATTTGAGCTGACAGATGCATCAAAGCAAGAACTGATACGTAAGTGTAAAATGTGCTTCTGTGTGTTAAGTGTTTCACTGAGTTATGCGGATTTGTCGATCCGTCGGCTCAAAAAAAGTGAGTCGGCTCTGACGGATCTTCTGTCGGAGTCGGCTCTTTGAACCGGTTCAGATCTGATTTACCCAACTCTACTGCACATAGTATCATAATAAATTTATAAGATTAAGCACAGTATAGATTACAGAAAAAAAAAATAAAATACAGAGAAAAGTGAAATTAAAACATATATTAAATAATTCCTAAATAAAAAAACTAAGAAGGATATACTAAGCTGTATTAATATTAATATTATGACCTCAAAAAAACAGAGATTTTTCTTTTGAAACTGCAATGACTAATAAATAAATTGAAAATCTATTATATCTACTTTTACCAAGTCTCACTGTAGAGCTTAGGAACTTGGCAGCTGGTTCATTACAAATCTAAATAAATTCACCTCTATTTACATAAAATAGAGCTAACAAAATATTATCCCGAAAACTGTTTGTTTAAAGATTTTTAAAACACAAAGGTTCACTTTTTTGTGTAATGTTGAAAATGAAATATGTTTTAGAATTATGATGTGAATGTAAGTTCAAATATTTGCAGACATTTTGAAGTAACATAGCAGTTTATACGAAAGGTAAATACATCTTCCACTCAACCCGTTTCTGGTTGATGCTAAGCTATACAGTAAAAGCTCTCGGAAGCCATTTTAGAGATTTTATTATATAACTGATAATAAAATAATTATTATACGCGGTACAGTCAATAAAAAAGTGGTGCCTACAAGAGCTCATGACACCCGTTTCATGAAGTGTTTGATTCAGGTAGAAATTTTATACAATAGTATATATAGGTAAGATGTATCGGTAAATGAGTTTTTGCTTGTCCTACCTGGGTACGCCAGGTACTGCGCATACAGGAAAGGTTTAAAAAAATATGTGCCAAAAAAAGTGTTTGATTCAAAAGCTAACAAGTACTATTTGAAAGTTTAGTTTATTTTAAATAAATAAATAACTGAGGCAGACATTTTTGAAGGGGTTAACATTAAACCAAAATATCCCAAAGTTGATTTTTCAAAAATGAAAAAATGAGTGATTGATTCACGCTGAAATTTTTATAACAATTTCATTAGATATATTTAAAAATATTTGCAAAAAGTCACTTAATCCGGGCTTTAAGAAGTGTTTTAAATCGTGCATAAGTACTCATAAATAAGTTCCCAAAAATAGTCTTAAAGCCCGGAAAAAGTGTCTGGCTTTTTGCATATATTTTCAAATATATCTAATAAAGTTGTTATAAAAATTTCAGCGTGAATCAATCACTTATTTTTTCATTTTTGAAAATTCAACTTTGGGGTATTTTGGTTTAATGTTAACCACTCTAAAAGTGTCTGCATCATTTATTAGTGTATTTGCCATATGGCAACATACACTATTGGCGTCGGTCGGATGGCGGGACCTAGGGGTCGGACCAAAATTTCTCGACGTTTCATAACCTCCTAAACACTTTGGCACCATTTTTAAAAATGTTTATATATATATGTATATATATATAATATTATATATATATATATATATATATATATATATATATATATATATATATACGTATATATATATATATATATATATATATATATATATATATATATAAACATTTTTAAAAATGGTGCCAAAGTGTTTAGAAGGTTATGAAACGTCGAGAAATCCTATTTAAAATGGGCCTAATCGGGCCATTTTAAGGGTAGTTTTTAGGGGTTGAAAAATTTTTTTGGACCCCAAAATACCGAAAAAATTCTCCGAATCATTTCAGAATTGAAATTTAACCCTCTGGTAGTAATTAAAAAGTGTCCCTAAAATTTTAATAAAATCGGCCCGACAGGACCGGACTTACAAATTTTATGAAAACACTAGTTTGTAGATAGTGAATTAATTATTTACTGAAAGTTGTATATAATTTGGTATAGAGGTTCGACTGATAATATTATTGCGATTAAGAAAAAAAATGTGATTTTAAGGGGTGTATTAAGGAGTCAAATTTTCTATTTTGCCCAAAAAACAACTTAAGTTCGCATAATAGAGCCACACTGCTTGTATAAGCAAATACACTATATTGTCGGCAGGGTTTTGGCACTGCGACCCGGATTTTTTATTTATTTAAAATCAACTTAACTTGCGAATAGTACTTGTTAGCTTTTGAATCAAACACTTTTTTTGGTACATATTTTTTTTTAAACCTTTTCTGTATGCGTACCCAGGTAGGACAATAATTTACCTATACATCTTACCTATATAATACTATTGTATAAAATTTCTACCTGAATCAAACACTTCATGAAACGGATGTCATCAGCTCTTGGCCTATTATATACGCGCGGCAGAAGTTATATTTGCCGTGATCACGATAATTGATATTCACATTTTCGTTAAAGAAATAAAACAGGAATTTTTTTTAACAATTGTCGGTAATAATAAGTGACGTAGTGACGCTGAAGTTTCTTAATAGACCTCCCTATTATAATACGTAACTAACCACTAATGCTGCAAAGTATTCGCACGCTGGGCCATCTTTCCCATTAGGCACGTGCCTAGGGCCCCGCGATCGATGGGGCCCCCTAGTTCTTGCCAGATCAACATTCTGTAACTGATACTGCCCTCAAATATATATCGATACATTGTTTAATGATGTATTTGTTATTTATTGATTTGCTTAGTAATTAATATTTTTTTAAGAAAAAATAGTCTTCCGTAATTCCATTATCCTGAAGTGCCCTGAGCTTCCAATAGGCCCTATTCGCACGGGTTCGCTAGTGTTTAGTATTGGGGAATAAGATAAGCTACATTAACATATATTTTCGTAGATACATTGTAGATTATAGACAGTCAACATTTTGAGAGTATATTTTCGTGCTGCGTAATAAAAATTCGATGAAAGTTTCCATTAAGGCACTCTATTCCAGGAGGTAAAAGGTTAAAACTTTAACTTCCTTTGTGCTTCTATATTTACAGAAGACAGACGTCTAGAATTTATTAAATATTCACGTCAATTTGATTTTCTTAAAGTAGACGTCAACTGTTATTATATTTCAAATTCGACAAGCTCTTAGTATTATAAACAAATTTAACTATAATGTACATAATATTTAATTTTTCTTTATACCCGGTTGAAAGTACGTACTTTTCGGCTTCAATTTTAAGACAGAAAGCGTACCATTTATGCTCTGCTGGAATTACTCGCATGCTGTAACAGCAGACTGAAACAATTTTCTCGTGCACACTAGTACGTATTTTCGATCGGGTATAAAGGAAAATAGTATACACCAGACGACCAGAAAGTTTAAAATTTCTGCACTGCGCGATACATGTGCCTTCGGCGTCATCTCGGATAACATGTGTCGCGCAGTGTAGGAATTTCAACTTTCTGCTTTTGCGGTGTAATATACAATTTTTTATAGATACCCGGTCGAAAGTACGTACTTTCGGCTTCAGTTTTAAGGGAGAAAGTCTAATATTTATGCCGTGCTAGAATTACTCACACGCCATCTATAACAGCGGGACGAAAGAAAGTAACAGAGGGATGAAAAAGTTTTTTTTTGATAAAAACGCGATTTGCTAATTAATACGTAATTATATTTAATACTTACATCTTATTTAACTTAAAATAATAATTATTCAGTCACTTATATATAAAAAAAATCAAAGGTGAAATGTGAATTTTGTTTCGACAAAAAATATTTTATCGTCTTGATGTTGTAATGTCTTGAAAAAAGTGCTTGCTTCTATCAAAAAGCTTCCTGTTCAAGAAGTCCGCTCAACGCTACACAAATGTAATTATGTCCTGTTTCTCTTCTTGCTCTCCTACTATCCTGCTATCAGAACACATTCCTGCTACCACTGTTCTATGTTATTCGTCAGGGACGTCAAATATCTATCAAAGTATTTTGACATTTACATTGTGCGTTTTGAAACTCTATTCTAGGATGTTTAAAGGGAGTGTTCAATATTGTCTTTTATAATATATATCTGGGCAATCGAGCTTTACTCGGAAGAAATTTTGCCGTACAACCCTCCAGCGCCAAAAGTATTATCATTATTTATGTGCAAGGGTCCTATTGCATTAGGTTTACGTATTGAGTTTATACATTTTAAATGTTTATAAGTCTTTTAAAAAAACTAATTTAACACGCTCTAATATACAAAAGCTATGTAAAAACTTTTTCCTTTTCGTTTAAAGAGATACTCTAATCAATCTGACATTAATTAAGCGAGTTATAAGCAAAAACATCATGTTTAATCAAACATAATATAAAAATAACATACCTTATGCCTATTATTCAAATATTAATTAAAACTATATAATTACTTAATTAATTAATTGTAAGTTTTAGCAGGAAAGTGGATCAAGGAAGTAGATCAAAATATCGATTATTACATTTGCGACGTTTCGGCTTGATCCACTTTCCTGCTAAAACTTACAATTAATCATTAGAATGGACGCAACAGTAGAGAATTACTTAATTAATATTTCTTTGTTTTTGTTCAAATAATTTACGGTTTATTTAGTATAACTTATTAAAGATTAACTGTCAGTATTTTGACACAATTATTATTCCAAAACTTACAATATTACAGTATTTTGAAACGTCAAAAAAATATTTTTTAAAATGATTAAATCTATGGGAAAACAAACTATTGACACAAAACGGCTTAGATATAAAATTTATGTATCTACGTCTTTCGGTCTGGATTCATGTTTATGCCAAATTTCATTTTTGGTTACGCATTTGACTACAGCGAATCCAAAACGTTTTTACGACTAGGCATCCCTATAATTTTTACATCAATCGGTAGCGCATTTTTTATGTATGTTCTGTCAAGAATAAAATTAACTTTTCATTTTATATTTTATCCTTTTTAAAACATTCGTTCTACATTTGGTAATTTTCATACGCTGTGTATATATTTTTGATTCCACGATTAGCTTTATCGAAAATGTTAAACGCGAAACATTTGAGGTTATGTATTGAACCTTGGAGTGGTCACATGGTGTCGAAAAGATAGCCTATTTTTTATTACGGAACTATTCTTCTACCAGTCCTTGGATTCCTCAGATACGTATGGAAACTATACTCAGAGTAGTAATATACAATGTTTTATTTATTTATTTGCCAGTCAACAGTGCTAGATTCCGATTACGAAATGACATAATTGGCAGATACGTCTTACATAAGATACATTCTACTCTAAGGTTAAGAGCATAGTTATATCACTGAATATGCATTCAATACGTCACCCAACAACAGCCCTTAAGACTGATTTTCTTAGCATGAAATGACGTAATTGGCAGATACGTCTTTATATAAGATACATTCTACTCCAAGGTTAAGAGCATAGTTAAATCACTGAATCTGCATTCAACACGCCATTTAACAACAGTTCTTAAGACTGACTTTCTTCAGACAAAATGGCGTAAGTGATAGATACGCTCTACTCTAAGATTAAGAGTATAGTTATATCACTGAATCTGCATTCAATACGCCACCCAACAACAGCCCTTAAGACTGATTTTCTTGGCACGAAATGACGTAATTGGCAGATACGTCTTTATATAAGATACACTCTACTCCAAGGTTAAGAGCATAGTTAAATCACAGAATCTGCATTCAACACGCCATTTAATAACAGTTCTTAAGACTGACTTTCTTCAGACAAAATGGCGTAAGTGATAGATACGCTCTACTCTAAGATTAAGAGTATAGTTATATCACTGAATCTGCATTCAATACGTCACCCAACAACAGCCCTTAAGACTGATTTTCTTAGCATGAAATGACGTAATTGGCAGATACGTCTTTATATAAGATACACTCTACTCCAAGGTTAAGAGCATAGTTAAATCACAGAATCTGCATTCAAAACGCCATTTAATAACAGTTCTTAAGACTGACTTCCTTCAGACAAAATGGCGTAAGTGATAGATACGCTCTACTCTATGATTAAGAGTATAGTTATATCACTGAATCTGCATTCAATACGCCACCCAACAACAGCCCTTAAGACTGATTTTCTTAGCATGAAATGACGTAACTGGCAGATACGTCTTTATATAAGATACATTCTACTCCAAGGTTAAGAACATAGTTAAATCACTGAATCTGCATTCAACTCGCCATTTAACAACAGTTCTTAAGACTGACTTTCTTCAGACAAAATGGCGTAAGTGATAGATACGTCTTTACGTGAGATACGCTCTACTCTATGATTAAGGGTATAGTTATATCACTGAATCTGTATTCAAGACGCCACCCAACAATAGACTTTCTTCAGACAAAATGGCGTAAGTCGTAGATACGTCTTTACGTGAGATGCACGCCTACTCCAAGGATACGAGCAGTTATATCACAGATATATGTCACCTAACAATCGCCCTTAAGACTGACTTTCTTCTCACGAATTGACGTAACTGGCAAATATGTCTTTACGCGAGATACGGGTCTACTACAGGGTTAAAAGCAAATTTCCATCACAGAATCTGCATTCATTATAGATATGTTAATATTGCGCAAAACCTCAGTATTTATGCATCTGAAAAGAGCAAATGCATGCATTTTGCAATTTGTATAAACAAATGTTAATATATTTTAGTAGATGCCGCTTATTTAACACTTGACCGGTCGCGTCAAGATTTATAACATGGTCGATCACGTGGTATATTATTTACATATTGTTTTCTTTCTGTTTTTGTTTTGACGGTTTGATGACTATTATACCTTTAAGATAGTTGTCGCGGTATAATATTGTCAAAAAGTTATAGATTATACGCGCCACAAAAGTATACTAGCTTGTAGCTAAGTGATTCATAATTTGTACGCAAGACTGTACCCGTGGAAACGTAACCCATACAGTATTCATATGCATGTATACTTTTCTATAAATTGTTGAACTTTAAACCGTTATTTATAAATAATTAGACGGTCAAAAAATGTTTCTTACTTTTTTTAAACTCATAACAAATGCATTGAAAGACTGTCAGTTTTTGGAAAGTTTCTGACAGTTAGTTCTTTTTTTATAAATAAGAAACTGGTTCAGAACTACAGAGATCGTATACAATCAATGTTAATTATCCAATTTTTAATTGAATTTATCTCGGATTATATATGGCCGATCGACTTCAAATTTTCAGGGTAATTGTATTATCATCTCCTTAATAAGTATACAAAAATTAAGAATTTTTTGACGGTGTGCGTTAACCACGACAACTACCTTAAGATACTTAATAAGATAAGTCTTTTTTTTATAACAAAAGAGGTGCATCAGTTCGCGAACACACGACGGAAGTTACGCTTCTTACGTATTTTATGTTAACGTTTAAAATTCACTTATATACAAAAGAAACCAAAATTAATACATTTTATTTTTTATTAATAAATATACAGAAACTAAATTATTAAATTTTCGATTTATTTATTCCTATTTATTAACATGAAATATAAAAAAAATGTCATTAGTAAAAAGAAACAATACTGGCGTTGTAGGTAGGCGCACTAAACCACTCGACCACATAACGCTCTTCGTTTCGGTATGTAAAGCAAAACTTTATCTAAATACAAAAATTTCAACTAAATCGTTAGAGCCGTTTTCGACATACGTGAAATAATTTTATATACAACATTAGGGATGTTGACTGTTCAAATAAAAACATAATTTTAACGTTAAGTGGTAGTTTCTATGATAGAAATACTAAAAAACACTATATTTTTCCTTATTTTTAAGGAATTTAACTAATATTTAATAAATAAAACCTAATAAAATCCAGAGGCGTAGCTACCGCCGTATATGCCGTATCAATTATACGGGGCCCCCGGGCCACAGGGGCCCCCAACGTGCGTAAGCAAAAATTAATGAAAACTTCCCATTTTTTTTTTTATTTCAGAAATGACAAAAGTCAAAAAAGCAATTTTTTTCCCGCGTAAAAATTGCGTTCAAAAGTTGTTAACACCCTACATCGGTTATCGCGGGCAGCGAGATTTCCCCGTTTAAGTCATTTACTTCAACGGGGGAAGGGCCCCCAAATAAATTTCTATACGGGGCCCCGCCAAAGCACGCTACGCTTCTGATAAAATCACTCTCAAGTCACGTGACAACAGACACCAATCAGAGCGCATGACGTCACATGTTCAGCCGCTGTCAAAAAACTTCATTATATAGTTAATATTTAGTGTGTAATTTATTTGAAAATTTCTTTAAAAAAAGACTGCAAGGAGTTTTAACGTCATGGAAAGTGTATTTATTAAGGCTAATAGTTCGAAAATTTAGAATTCATCTTTTATAACAAGAATTACGAAAAAATGTTCATAACCTCATTAGTTTACTAGCCTCCTACTTTGTGACCGCATCTATAGAATGGCAGCTCCTGTGTAAACTTTTGAGCCTCCTTTGGTATGTACAGGTGACGTCACGCAACTAGTATTGGCGTTTTGGATCGAAATTTGAAACGGGATTTAAAATACAATATTTTTAAGGCTTGAGTTGTATTTAAATAAAAATGATAAATATTTGTGGCAATATTAGGTACTTATGCAAGATTTAAAACACTTTCCCAAAAATAGTCAACATCCCTATTGCTCGTTTAATGTAATAAGATAAGAGATTTGTTATTCTTGATTATTTCGCAGGCAAGACTAAAATCTTCCGGGGCGAAACCAGGTCAGAAAGTTCTTAATGAAGACTCATTTATAACTGAATATATGCTTCAGAATCTGGGATAGATACTGAAATTTAATTTGTGCAATTGGAATAGTATGAATCGTACAAATACCTCGAATAGTGAAGTTTAACGGTGCATAATGCATAATTTATTGAAGTACAGACTGTTCTGGAAGCAGAGAATTTGCATGATTTTTAATTCTCAAAATGGAAACTGGAAATGCGAAAGTTAATACGAATAATTAATTTACAAGCGTCTAGCGGTTCACGACACATGTCCTATCGGCTAACTTCAAACAAAAATAATGATACGTGTTTTCGAGAAACCGATTTTGGACATGCATTTTAGGGGTTGAGGTAGGCATCGAATAAAAAATCGTTTTAGGCAAATGTTGCATATTTTTGATTGAAAAATTTGTGATAAAAAGTAGGTGTTCCTATTAAAAATGTCGAAGTTACCCTCATCTCTGCGCAGGGGTATAAGATGAGAGGTAATATTTGCCTGCAAACGATGTCCCCCTTCAAACTGAACAACTTTTGTCTGAAACTTTTTTGGATATCATCAATAGTTTAAGTGCTATTGCTCTGTAACACTTTAAGTGCCTTACCCTGTATAATTTATACAATAGGGATGTTGACTGTATTCAAATAAAAACATAATTTTGACGAAAAGTAGTAGTTTCTATGATAGAAACACTAAAAAAACACTATATTTTTCCTTATTTTTAAGGAATTTAATTAATATTTAATAAATAAAACTTAATAAAATCACTCTCAAGTCACGTCACAACAGACACCAATCAGAGCGCATGACGTCATATGTTCAGCCGCTGTCAAAAAACTTCATTGTTTGGTTAATATTTAGTGTGTAATTTATTATTATTTGTTTATAGGAAACGTAAAATTACATGTAACTATAGCAACGACTACGAAACAACTTTTCATCACCTCAGTTTACTAACGTTTATGAGCACAAAATAGGCATCTATAGGATGGTAGGTCCCGTGTAAACTTTTGAGCCTCCTTTGGTATGAACAGGTGACGTCACACGACTAGTAATGGCGTTTTGGACCGAAATTTGAAACGAGATTCAAAATACATGATTTTTAAGGCTTGAGTTGTATTTAAATAAAAATAATAAATATTTGTGGCTATATTAGGTACTTATGTACGATTTAAAACACTTTCCCAAAAATAGTCAACATCCCTATTAAAAATCTCTGAAGTCCATTTTCTATATTTAACCATGGATATGAAGCGAGTTAACACATTTTCCGAAAATAGTAGCGAGGGGGGCACTTTTGGGGCGCACTGTATATTTTTGTAAGATGCATCTCTCTAAAGTGTTTTAATTACACGTAAATCTTATTAAAAGGCATTTTCTTTTTTTTTTAATGAATGAGAATAGTAACATATGAAAAGCTCAGCAAATGCATTTATAATTAGTTAGTTTACATATTATTATCAAAATATTCAAGATTCAAGAAAGCGCTTCTTACCGTTTTATTAGTGTATTTGCCATATGGCAACATACACTATTGGCATCGGTCGGATGGTGGGACCTAGAGTTCGGACCAAAATTTCTCGACGTTTCATAACCTCCTAAACACTTTGGCACCATTTTTAAAAATGTTTATATATATATGTATATATATATATATATATATATATATATATATATATATATATATATATATATATATATATATATATATATATATATTATATACGTATATATATATATATATATATATATATATATATATATATATATATATATATATATATATATTATATACGTATATATATATATATATATATATATATATATATATATATATATATATATATATATATATATTTATATACGTATATATATATATATATATATATATATTTATATACGTATATATATATATATATGTGTGTGTGTGTGTGTGTGTGTGTGTGTACGGGCAATAACTTTCGAAAGAGTTAATTGATTTTAACGAAATTCGGCCCACGTGTTGAAATCCATCACCGCAAGAAGCCTATTTAAAATGGGCGTAATAGGGCCATTTTAAGGGTAGTTTTTAGGGGTTGAAAAATGTTTTTGGGCCCAAAAATACCGAAAAAATTTTTAGAATCGTTTCAAAATTGATATTTAACCCGTTAGTAGCAATTAAAAAGTGCCCCTAAAATTCTAATAAAATCGGCTCAACAGGACTGGACTTACAAATTTTTTGAAAACACTAATTTGCAGATAGTGACTTATTTATTGAAGGGTGTCTTTAATTCGGTGTAGACGTTAGATTGACAATAATATTACAATTAAGAAAAAAAATGTTATTTTAAGGGGTGTATTAAGGGGTTAAATTTTATATTTTGCCCAAAAACAAGCTTAATTTCACATAATAAAAGTATAAAACCACACGGCCCTATACAAGCAAATACACTATATTGTCGGCAGGGTTTTGGCACTGCGACCCGGGTTTTTATTTTGATAACATTATTTTCTAAAGTCAACATTTTGCATTTGGTTGTTTTTCTTATGAAAACATAGAAATTCCGTATTCCAAATTCATGTTTTAAAATCATTTATCTTTATACCCAATCGAAAGTACGTATTTTCGGCTTCGATTTTAATGGTATAAACCCATACATTTATGCACTGCTGGAATTACTCGCACGCCATCTCTAACTACGGAACGATATTGCTCTTTTTTCCATTTTGTCGAAAAATACAAAACACGAATGATACAACTAGCTATCAAAAATAACCTAACCTATGAATTTATCTACAACTCAGCACGAGGTCGTTTAAAAGTCTGCAGTACACGATGGTAAAGTCAGTTTCACTCGTCAGCGCCATCTGTCGTCAAACACGGATACTTATTGATCAACCTCGTAATATGCTGTGTTCTTTTGTTTTTATTTCCACAGCACACTATACAATATATTAAATTATGCATTAAAAACAAAAGAAAAAGAATTGTAAATAAACAAAAGTTACTTTGTTGCTCCATAAATCAGTGTTTGTTATAAATATTTCAGTAGAATTTGGCGTCTAGTTGTGCAGAATTCAGTCGGTAGAGGCGCCACTATACAGGTGAGATAATATTAACACCACCGTTGTGTGTGCTTCTACAAGTTATTATTTCCCAACAAGAGCAATGTTTACGTTATAAAGTGTTATATTATAAAAGGAATGTTTAAAATAAGATAAACCCCCTCACAACGAATATGAAAGCTACCGGTTTATGTCCCATTCACATCCACGCAACGTAACGTGGCGTAACGTTTCGATTATATTAGAATAGGAATGTTGAGTATTTTTGGGAAAGTGTTTTAAATCATGCACCTAATATAGCTACAAATATTTATTATTTAAATACGACTCAAGCTTTAAAAATCATGTATTTTAAATTCCGTTTCAAATTTCGCTCCAAAACGCCAATACTTGTCACGTGACTGCCGTGACGTCATGCGCTCATAAACGCTGGTAAACTGATGAGGTGATGAAAAGGTTTTTCGTAATTGTTGCTATAGTTATATGTAATTTGACGTTTCCTATAAATAAATAATAATAAATTACACACTCTAAATATTAACCAACCAATGAAGCCTTTAGACAGCGTGAACAGCATCTTTCTCAATGACAGCGTCTGATAATGTTTCATGACGTCATGCACTCTGGATGGTGTTCGTTGTCACGTGACTTGGGAATGCTTTAATAACGTTTTATTTATTAAATATTAATTAAATTCCTTAAGAATAAGGAAAAATATTTTGTTTTTTAGTATTTCTATCACAGAAACGACCACTTAACGTTAAAATTATGTTTTTATTTGAATACAGTCAACATTCCTATTGGCACATCAAGCAATTTGTAGACGGCCAACTGCAAGGTCATTAGCTATACAGGTTACTTCGTTAATGAATGTCGTCGGCTGGAAGACAGTTCAATATTTGTATCAAGCACGCAAGGTCAATTACAGTCCGCCAGATGACGTCTCCCAACCAACGGAACGAGGTCATTTCTGTATCTAATAACCTTGGACTAACTGCAAATTACTTCCGAACGAAAGAATAGCCGACTTTTTTATTTACAAATCATTTACAAAACTGCAAGGCTTAGAAAACAGGTTTTTAAGTGAAATATCTTTAGCTACGTATCTGCTTGATATTTTCTGTAACGTTGAAGTAAAATGATTAAACGAACGATTACATACAAAACTATATGCATTTCTGATATAAACGCCATATTCGCGAACAACTCGCGAAAGGTTTAAAAATCTCTAACCGAGCTGGGTAGAGTAGTGGTGACAGCACTAGACTCACATTCAGGAGGTCCGGGTTCGAATCCCGGCGGGGGCAGATGTGGCTGGGACTTTTTCCTACTGTCTCTCGCCGAGAAACGGTAATTCCTGTACCGGCCATCTTGATTGAGGTTTTCCATGGTTTCCCTCAATTAATTCCAGATAAATATCGAGATGGTTCCTTATTTGTGGCCATGGCCGATTACCTATCAAACTGCTAGTTCAAAAATTACGTACCATATCCTAATTTCTTATAATTCCTTCATTCGTTCATTGCTATTACGTAAGTTGAAGTTTTAAAAATGTAGAACAATAACGGGAAGTGTGGTAGATGGAAAATAGTAATGGTGCGAATGGCGTCTGTTATGACATAAAGTCGAGAAACGGACGTTAAACGCATTATTATTATTATATTCGCGAACAACTCGCGAAAGGTTCAAAAATCTCTATTTTGATCTAAATGCGATATTAAATATCCATACACATAACGTACTAATATTATTGTAAAAAGTTATTTAATTGTGAACGAGCCATAAGGAGGTAAAGCTTGCGTTGCCGCCGTCCGTGGTGGTAAACGTTCTTGCATAGGCAACCACAAACCTTGTCTCATAATTCACACTTAGCGAAGGAGAATCTAAATATCAAAAATGCAAAGTACCATGTCAGATTTAAAAATGTTCTCTGAACCATTCACTTGGTGTATTTTTACAGTAATCCATAGATTTATGTTACGCTGTATAGATTGTCCTTTTTTCTCTACACAACGCAAAATAATTCCAATACTTATAAAGATGATTAGAGGATTTAAGATCAATGAATTAGTCAAGACGAATTATCATTCGCAACGTTTTGTATTCTTTATTAATACTTCATCAGGTGCTCTACAATAAAATAACATTTATTTATAATACAAATACAATAATAAAAATTTATTTTAATAATGCAAACATAAAGGTGGTAACTTAACAATATACGTATGAAATTAATCCACCCAATTTGGCATAGCGTGGGGCACTTGATACTTACTGGTACAAATATTTCATTGCTCACGCTTTTTTACAATAAAAAAATATTTTTTACTTTTTAGTTAGGTTTGCTATTAAATCGTATTTTTTTAGTTTTTTTTTTAAATATAATTTATTTTTTAGTTTTATTTTTGGGAACATATTTATGGATACTTTACTACGATTTAAAACACTTTTCCAAAAATAGTCTTAAACCCCGGTAAAATTTGCTGACTTTTTGCAAGTATTTTTAAATACCTATATCTAATTTAGTTTTTTAAAAATGTCAGCGTGAATTAATTACTTATTTTTCCATTTTTGAATATTCAAGTTTGGTGTATTTTGGTTTAATATTAACCCCTCCAAAAATGTCTGCCTCATTTGTTTATATATTTAAAATAAACTTAACTTTCGAATTGTACTTGTTGGCTTTTGAATCAAATACTTTTTTGGCAGATATTTTTTTTAAACCTTTCCTGTATTCGCAGTACCTGGCGTACCCAGTTAGGACAGGCAAACACTCATTTACCTATACATCTTACCTATATATATTATTGTATAAAATTTCTACCTGTATCAAACATTTCATGAAACGGGTGTCATCAGCTCTTGGACTATTTATAGCCCTGTTCGAATTGTCCTAGAACCGCTCTAGGATTGAAATTTGACCAACAGACAACTGCTTATTTACTTCATGTCGTCACACAGTCGTCGTTGTTCAATGGTATAAAGTATAATACGCGCCACGGTTCTAAAAGTTTCTGAAGTTAGATGCAAATGGAGGCTTGCGCAGGTATAGTCGGTTGAAAAACAGCAAACTTGCGCTATATTATTATTTTTAATTTTTCTTTAATCTAAAGGTCTAATTCCTTGCACAAAGTCACCCAAAAAATTATTTTTCATACTCTATGCAAAATTGTATTAGGCATCTTGATCAATTAACAATCAAAGAAACAAATTAACAATAGCGTACTGGACTGTACTTTATAGCAGGAAAGCGACAAATGACACGACAACCAGCAATAACCAATCACAGACGAGCGCACGTTCTGTGCCGGTAACTGGGAGGTGATGGGAGTTTTCCTTTCCCACAAAATAACCAGGACGGCTCTAAAATATGCATTTGCGACGCTGTTTGTGACCAACTTCAGAACCTTTTAGAACCGTGACGAGTATTATAAGAACATTATAATAGTAAGGGTGTTATCAACGCTTGGACTATTATGCACGATTTAAAACACTATCCCAAAAATAGTGAATAGAATAATAGAATAGAATACAATTTATTTCTTTCAACAAAATACAAAAAAGAAAATATATATACAGTATCGTATAACAAAGCAAAATTGATTGAAAGATATAGGCTATAGGCTTCTTCTAAGGTTAGACTTGGGTTGAAGAAGCCATTATCAAAGCATCCCTATTGCCGATCTAAGATAACAATTGTCTGCATATCTCTAGGTTATATAAAACATTGTTATTATGGAATATAGTAGAGCTAGAGTTAGTAGAGACTATGGACTATGGAGGTATGTTACAGTGAATACTGGTGCTGGCCACACACGTAAAATATACATGCCTTCATGAGTCGCTACGTTATTTATGACCCGAAAATATTAACGTCCACGGCCCCATAGTGCACTTACATAGTGTCTTACCCAGCGCCTTCACCATAATATACACGGCGCCTACACCGCATTGAGTCAGCTACACGGAAAGTGATTCGACGTTGTTTTACCCAGCGCCTCCACCACATTATACACGGTGCCTACACCACATTCAGGCAGGTAGTGCTTTAGAAATAAATTTTGCTCGACTGAAATTGAAGCACTGAAGTTGGAAATAGACTATCACAGGAAAGATCGAATCCAGGGCCTAACTTTGTGTCAGGAGATCTGTGAGTAAACGGAAAACTGCTTAAATCGAATTTATGATGAAAAGTTTCCAATATTGTTCATCCCGCCCCAATATTTTGACAGCCTTAATTAGTGAAATTACGGCAGAATAAAAATTTGAATAATGGAGAGAGAGAGATTGTAGATTGTAGACGCTTAACATCTGAGGTCATCAGTGTCATAAGTATAAATCTACACCACATTCAGGCAGGTATATGGGAAGTGCGTTAGAAGTAAATTTTGCTGGACTGAAATTAAAGCACTAAAGTTGGATTATCACAGCAAATCTAAGGATCGAATCCGGGACCTAACTTGGTCTCAGGAGATCTCTGAGTAAAGAGAAAACTGCTTAAATCTGAAAACTTTCCAATATTTTTCATCCTGCCATAATATTTTGACAGCCGTAATTACTCAAACTACGACAGAATGAAAATATGAATAATGGAGGCTCGCTCTTTGGTAACTCTCAAACAGACAAAATTTGTCTGTGGATTCGATAAACCCAACGATAGGCGGCCTGTGATTTTTCGTGTAATATATATATTTTTATTTACATTATTTCAACCGAGCTGGGTAGAGTAGTGGTACAGCACTAGACTCGCATTCGGGAGGAACGGGTTCGATTCCCGGCAGGGGCAGATGTGGCTGGGACTTTTTTCTACTGCCTCTCGCCGAGAAATGGTAATTCCTGTATCGGCCATCTTGATTGAAGTTTTTCATGGTTTCCCTCAATTAATTCCAGATAAATATCGAGATGGTTCCTTATTTGAGGCCATGGCCGGTTACCTATCAAACTCCTAGTTCAAAAATTACCTACCTTATCCTAATTTCCTATAATTTCTTCATTCGCCCATTGCTATTATATAAGTTGAAGTTGTAAAAAATGTAGAAAATAACGGGAGGTGGTAAATGGAAAATAGTAATGGTGCGAATGGCGTCTGTTATGACATAAAGTCGAGAAACGGACGTTAAACGCATTATTATTATATTTACATTATTTCTATTTGCTTATAGACCCTGCAGACCTCAGATTTTGAGCGTCTATAAGATACAATCTCACTGCCTATTTGTTTTATTTTTAGACACATATAATTAATATATAGAATAAATGTAAACTTAACACATATTTTTTAAAAACGTGTCAACATGATAATTCTCTAAAGATTTAATATTACTGAAATTTTGTACAGTTAACGGTTGCCTAATTGTGGATAATTTTAATAATCGCTTGAGAAATCAAAACAAATAAATGATTTAAAATTTAAGGTAACTTTTTAGTTGAACAAACAAGTAATATGTGAATATAGTATATACATCTTTTAATTTATAATTTGCTTTAGACAAGCATTAAAATAAATAGAGACATTTATTTATTCTTTAAAAAAAGGCTTTCGCTTGTTAAAATTTATAATTGGTAGAGTTTAAAATTAAAACCTTAACTGGAAAGCTTTCCGCTTACAGTACATTTATTTAAATAGGTATACCGTATCAACATTAAAAATGTCTGGGACGCAACATTTTTTTGTAAATTATTTATAATATACGATTAACTAGACTTATCTCTCAAAACAGACCTCTGCTTTTTAGTGAAAAAAATCTTAGAGTAAGCATCTAAGAGACGACATTTGAAGTAGTAGGTATATAAATATTTATAGGCGAAGAGCTGTTAGACATTTTTGGATAGGTATTTGAGGCACTGTGAAAATTTGTACAATACCTTTTTAGTAATATCCGAATACAAAAACACAGACCTGGCTGAAAGGTAGCGAGACTTAACCGACCCTCAAATGTTGAATCGATTTCAATCATTGCCACCTTCGTATCTTTCACAAATATCTATGCTTAAGGCTGTCGGAACGCTCTAAATTTAAGCCAAAAATAGAGCTTCGCTTGTCAACTGATTGTAGACTTATTCGTCAACATTCTGCAAAAATTCTTTCTCTATAAGGAAGATAAAGGACAAATCTAGGTCTCTAATGGACTACTTTTGTAACGTATGTACGATTTCTTAGAAAAAAGTTGGCATTAATTGTACCAAAAAAACACACGCTTTCAATGTCACACTACGACCTTATTCGTACTTATTTCACAAAACTGTTCCATCACAAACCTAAAGTGACTCATCCTTTTTCGGAAAAGTTTTTTAAATCTTTAAAATATTTCCAAAAATTAGAGTAATCAATTGACAGCGGCACCCTTGCAATAGCATCTTTTAGCCTCATAGTGGACACCAGCCAAAAATTGAAACGTGTGGATGATTAGAGCGAGACAGAGTTAAAAAGGTTACACCCACAATATGTGTTTTGCCTACCTCGCCTCTTACCGCTGGATCTCAACACAAACTGTGTAGTAATTTCTAAGACTGAAAACCGAACTTAGATCGTCGACTCTCTGGCAAAGCTGTACTAATTTTGATACGTTAAGTTACAGATGCGATTACGGTGCGTTAGATATGAAGCTGCCTTTACCAATATACGCAATGAGTTGGGAAGAGCTGTCGGCAATAAGTGATATTTATATCTTTATCATGTTGTGCACAAGATTTTGTTCCCAACATTTATATCATATTTAAAATCTCCATATATGTCACTTTAGAAAAATCACGCTTCATTATTTTACCTTACTCTTTCATTATTCGTAGAATTTAAACGTTTTTTATTGGAGACACGACCCAAAAATATATTGCCAATAGAAACGCGCATTAAACTAAATTTATTAATCAGTTTTACAGATTTCTCTTACAGCTTTTTGAAAAGAACTACCACGACCAAAATTAGAAATTTCAAAACCAACGTCAGGTCAGTTTTGCTTTCAAACTCTAATTAGAGAGTGACTTATCGTTATAGTACGGTTCACTTAATGGAGCGATGAAGCAATGAAACAACGTAAAACACACCCTTCTCAATAAATAAAAAATGCCCTCGTAGTCGTGGAACTATCGGTAGTAGACATGGAATCATGTGTTGACAGGGTTTCATCAATTTTCAAATTGTTGCCATTTTCTAAGTCTCGCCCGATTTCTTTGATATCTCAAACGATAGGCCTGTTGACGCTCTGCATAGGATTTGTCGGTTTTCGGTTTGAAATTTTTGGTTCGAGTTTTACTGCGATTTTTAGGTCGAGACATTTCAAATTTTGAGGGCCAAATGTCGTGGTTATTTTCTGTGAGTACTTTTGGTACTGGGAATTGGTGTTATTGGAGAGATTTAGTTCTAAAGATCACAACGCACTTTGTATTTTCGTGAGATATGTAAGTTTTAGTGGAACAATTCAGAAAAACACTCTCACGCAGACAAAGCCAATTGTCAAAATTCTCAGTGCTATTGGTACAACAAACCAGAGTGTCTCGACCACCTGACACCTGGTTTGCTGGGATTCGTTTACCGGTTCGTGAGATAGTGGGGAACCGAAAGTACATTTGAAACATAACGGTCAATTTTCGTGAAACAATGAATTCATGTCAAAACTGCACCGCTTATATATTATAATATAGTGGGAAATATAAGTGTATTAGTATAGAATAAACGAACCGTACTATAGTTGGTTATATTATTATAACTACTAGCTAGTACCTTCCTACGTGCGTTGTTGCATTTCTTATATAATATGTAATTCCATTCCATTTCTTACCTGTAAGCTAAAAGTCAAATTGCATTTCTTTAAGAAAAATTTTTCATTCAGCCAAAGTAATCACATTTCAATTGAAGTAGTTTTCTTTGTGGGATTTTCTTACTAGAACCTTTCAGATATTTTTTTAAATTAGCTTGACATACTTTTTAATCTCCTGTACTATCGAGTTCTTAAAAACTACCGAACCGATTTGAAACATAATTTCTTCTGTAGCAACATAATTCTATATCGAAAATTCCATTAAAAATGTGCGCTTTAGGGACTTTTTAAACCGACTTCACAAAAAGAGGTTATCAATTCGACATGTATTTTTTATGTTTGTCAGCTTTAACTTTTTGTGGGGTTAACCGATTTTTGAAAAATTGACAACATTTTCCTAGAATCTTTACGGATTGGTCACTTATATCCTTTTTTGTAATCGTAACAGTCGTTTTTAACCTCAAAAAAGGATGTTTTTTTTATTTGTGAATCGATTTTGACGTTTCATTTTCATATTTAATGGAGCATACTTTCAGTGTGGTCTAACATAAATTTTACATAAATCGCTTCAGCAAATTTTTTCTAGTTTGGTAACAAAATATTAAGGAAGAAGGCGATTAATAACGTGTAAACTAGGTATTACAGACACCAAAAATAGTGGAGTGCCGTAAAGTTTATACCTCGGAATCCAGGGCCAGTCAATGAATCTTCATAAAAACTGTTGGACTGCATTGTTAAAAGCTCAAATAAAAAAGTTATTGCGGTGTAGATGCCACCCTTTCTCGGGGGTGAAAGATGTTTCGTTGAAAATAAGCACGGAAATGGATAGGTTGATTTATTGTAAGCAACTTTTGTTCTATAAAATTTTTTTTGAAAGTCCATACTTTTCGACTTATTCGTGAGTGAGTCAAATTTTCAACCAATAAACCCACGTTTTCAGATAGTTTTTCCCGAATAACAGAAAAAGTAAGCATTTTATCGAAAAAATCATTCTTAGTAAAAATGTAGCTTATAAAAAAACAAAAATAATGGTGAGTTTATACAGTCTGTAGACTCAATACAAACGGAGCACTACCTTGTTGAAGGTTGGTTCTTATTCGTCAAAAGCCAAAATTGAAAGTTTCAACGTGAAGTTACCAAAATACAATGCATTTTTTGGGGGAAACATTTCCGTGCTTATTTTCAACGAAACATTTTTCACCTCCAAGAAGGGGTGGCTACCACCCCGCAATCGAGAGCGACAAATTTTTTTTGTTATTCAAAACTTTATTATTAATAATAATAATAGAGCGCCATTCGCACCCTTACTATTTTTTTATCTACCACATTTCCTGTTATTTTGCTAAGATTTTGTTAACTTCAACTTTCAAAACTTTATTAGATTAGATTAGATAGCTTTATTGTATTAAAGAAAATGTTTCTTTATTATTTCACGCTTTATAATGAATTTTTTCAAGGTTTCATTTTTAAAAAGTTTTTTATTACAGAAATAGCTTCAAAACAATTTTTCATAGTCTATTTGTAATGTAGATTCCAAAAAAAAAAAAAGAGTATGAGACGACCCCGTTACAGATAAAATTACGATTTTGCCTAATATGCTGCGTATTTTTCAAAACAATTGCTGTGAGCTTTTCAATTGCAACAAAGAGCAAGTGTCAATTATTAACGTGTCTCCTGTTTGTAACGCTGAATGCTATTTCAAAGTGAGATCGACTCCAATCAATAAATTAAACGAGTACCTTTTAATTTGAATTTACGAATACATAGCAAACTGTTGGGGTTGTTTAATATTCCACCCTATTTCTGGCATTTGTTTGCATAATTTAGGGATACCTATGCTTTGAAACATTTCCATTCAAAATTCTAAAATAAATTTCAAACTTTTTATAATTATTTTATTTATTTACTTATATTATTAATTTATTTTTTTATTCACTTGTTTATTCATTCATTTATTCATTTATTTATTTATCTATTTATTTATTTATTTATTTATTTATTTATTTATTTATATATTTATTTATTTATATGTTTATTTTATAATTTGCACTGATTTTTCAATAATGGCGCTTGGTAGAGCATGGCTAATAATAACAAATGAAAAAACACTTGAAAATTCTATAAAAATGATTAACTTTTAAATTGTTACTCGTTTCGGACAATAAGTCCATCCTCAGGAATATATTGTCGCTAGAGCTTTTTCTTTAACAAGGTAAAGTATTTTCTTCAACGATATTATATAACAAAATAGTCTAGTGTTATAATAATATAGTCGGGTAAAATATGACGATAGTCTGTTAGTTAATATATTTTTATTTTGTGTTATCAATTTTTTGCGGCACAAAATTTCAAAAATTACATCCTGTTAAATTACCGGTTAAAAGTATGAGAGGACATAATGTGTATTATACACCGAATATACCGGGTGATTTGAGAATATGCGAACCTTCGTTTTATTTAATTTTTACCGAAAAACCCGCATTTTTTTATCTTATGTTATAATTAAATCGTTTAATTGCTGATCTATTATCATATATATTAATACGTTAAGGTTAAGATGTTTGCCTCCCTTTTTCGAAAAAACCACACAATTGCTCCACATAAATTTTATATCATTTTATAGATAATTGCTTGGTCTACCGACATCAACAACTAAAAAATTTATTATTGCTTTTGTTTTTGTAAATTTATTAATTATTAAAATTATATATATATATAAATGACGGCTTTGATTATGAAACAACGTCAATATGATTGACGGTCGGTAACTCTTTTGTTCAATTTCAAATCAACGCACGTATGTATCAATACTTTTCATATAGTGGCGCTTTAGCTCAACGTTTTTGATACTTGCGCCTCTATGTGACAATTTCAGTAAAATATATTTTTTCGATCTGTCATCTGAGCTCCATAATGTAATACAATAAAAAGAAGAACGTTTTCGGAAAAACCTCGCAATTACTCCACATAAATTTCGTATCATTTTATAGATAATTACTTGCTCTATGTGCATCAACAATTAAGAAATCTATTATTGCTTTTGTTTTTGCAAAATAATTAATTATAACAATTATATATATAAATATACATTTACTCAGTATGCAGCAATGCTGCCATCTGGTGGTTCTAACTTTGAAACAACGTCAACATGGTTGACGGTCGGTAAATTTTTTTTGTTGAATTTTTAATCAAAATTCACGTATAAATACTTTTCGTATGGCGGCGCTTCAGCTCAACGTTTTCGATACTTGCGCCGCTATATAACATTTTTAGAAAAATATTTTCTTGAACTGTCACAGAGCTTCGTAATGTAATACAACAAAAAGAAGAAAGTTATAAAGAGTGTGAGAAATTAGAAACGAATTTTAGTGCGAATATTCGCACGGGTACCGCTAGTTTATTTAAATTTCGGTAAGTACCCCCCCATCGTTTTGATAGCTACTGACCACTAGTAACCTCTTCTTAAGGAAGCTTTTTATATACATGAAGTTTGGAATCAGTGTCTAGTAGAATCGATGAATTGTTCACTCAGCTATTTTCAAGAATCAAGGTGCCTAGTGGTCTATGTATTATACAAATATGAAAACGTATTACATAATAGAGACTAGAGTGACGGCAAGAAGAAGTGGAATGATGGAGTAGGGGGAGGGAGCAACGTGAAGGCTGTGTGCTGACTGTGTTGATGACGGTTGGTCTGAGGCAATCTGTAACAACACGCTGTAGCTATCACGCTCGCGTGATGGATGGCGGAGCACGAATATCGATCACGCAGTATAATCAGTGACACGCTGTCATACCTTGTTAACACGATCGTGTACAGGCTGTACGAAAAACAGTGACGCTTATTGAAATCATTCCACTCTTAAAAGAGTTTACCAGTCTACGAGAGAAAGAACTCTTCTTTCACCTTAGCTTAACAGTGTTGGATCACTTTCACATAGTTTGTGCTGAGACCCAGCGGTAATAGGCGAGGTAGGCAAAAGACATATTGTGGGTGTGACCTTCTTTAGCTCTGTCTCGCTCAAATCATCCGCACGTTTCAATTTTCGCTGGTACCAATTACCAGGCTTAAAGATGCTATTGCAAGGGTGCCGCTGTCAATTGATTGCTCTAATTTTTAGAAATATTTTGAAGATTTAAAAAACTTTTCCGAAAAAGGAAGAGTCACTTTAGGTTTGTGATGGAACAGTTTTGTGAAATAAGTACGAATAAGGTCGTAGTGTGACATTGAATTAAACGTGTGTTTTTTTGGCACAATTAATGCCAACTTTTTTCTAGTAAATCGTACATAAATTATAAAATTAGTCCATTATAGAGACCTAGATTTGTCCTTTATCTTCCTATGTTTTGACGTGGATTCAACAGTAGGTAATTCAAGAAGGATTCGATGAGCTTGCAAAATTTTGCCAACCTGTAATGTCTTAATTTAAATTCTACCGAATTTCACAGTTACGTTAAATAGCTAATTATGTTTTTTTTAGAACAAAAAAGGCAATTTTGTTTCATTTCAACTAGTTTAATTTCCGAAGTGTTAAGGTTTAATATTCAACATGGATACGACAATCGATATTTTTGATCAGAAAGGTTTTAAAAACATAAAAAAATATTTCCCTGTAATCGTAAATTTTTTTTTGGACACCCGGTATATAATATAAAACAGGCAGCAGCCCGAACAGGAGCAAACAGTTGCATGCTGGCGTTCTAATAATATGCTCTATACACAACTAGAATGAGCACAAAAAATTAAGGTGAAGCTTTTGTAATATCCGTTTCAATATGCCACATTCAATATTGTTTAAACCAGAAAAACATGCTTCTTCAACCTTAATCTGTATTATACTAACCTTTGCACGCGATCTCGCTTACGTTAATGTCGATTTTTAACCAACTTAAAAAAGACTAAAAAATTCGAAGAGTAATCTTATTAACACGCTTTTATTAGCTTCAACTGTGTTTGTAAAGGAATCTTTGAACGTGAAATTCACCCATTTCAAAACGTCAGATTAAACTGAAACTTTCCACACTTATCAAGGACCGATAATAATACAATAATTTAATAAGTTTGTTCCATTATCCTGACCAGGATCTTGAGGATAAAAAAATGAAATCTTTGAATCTTTGAACGTGAAATTCACCCACTTCAAAACATCAGATTAAACTGAAACTTTGCACACTTATCAAGGACCGATGACAATACAATAATTTAATAAGTTTGTCCCATTATCCTGACCAGGATCATCAGGATAAAAAATAAGACTAAAATTAAAAAAATAAATCGAATTAAAAAATAAAAAATAATTTTTTATTGTAAAAAAGCGTGGAGTGCTTATTACTATTTTCATACTAACTCTACTTTTGCAAATAGCTATCAATGAAATATTTATAGCAGTTGATATCAAGCACCCGACGCTTTTTTACAATAAAAATTATTTTTTTACAAATTAGTATTAGCATCCAGTTTTTATACAAATTCCGAAACAAAATAGCAGGAACGTGGAAGAATAAATGCTAATTAATTAGTATGTTTTTATTTCAGCAACGTTTTGATCAATTAATGAGTGATCGAAACGTTGCTGAAATAAAAATGTGCTAATTACAGTAGAACCTCGATTAGTTAAAATCCAAGGGAAACGTTAAAAAATTTAAGTTATTGAGTTTTTTACTTATCGAGCGTTGAAGTTAGAGAGGTTGTCAGAGTAAAATTTTTTACTTACCGAGGTTTGTGAATTTTATAGAGGATGTATTTAGTTCAATAGAGGTAACATAAATCTTTTATCTATTCATTTAGAATCAATTATTTATTTATTTATTTATTTAAACAATCAATTATTATTTAAACAAAGAAACAAGTAAAGCGATTTAGTGGAAGACTAAAGTGAAAGTCAATCATGTTCTTGGCAAAACCTTTTGTTTGGATACTTACTTATGATGACTCACTGATAATACTTAAATTTATGGAGGTCACCACAATATTATTTTAAGTTATCGAGGCCGATGTTCAGAATATTTGTTTAAGTTACCGAGGTTTTGTGATTTAAGTAATGGAGGTTTTATGCTTTCAGAGGAAAGGAATTCAAAAAATGTTTAACTTACGGAGGTTTTTAACTTATCGAGGTTGTACTGTAATAAGTATTTATTCTTCCATGTTCCTGTTATTTTATTTCGAAATTATTTTTTACTTTTAGTTCGGTGTAGTAGCGTGTTTTTTTTAACTATGTATTATTTATTTTGAAGTCGGTTAAAAACGAGATCTGCTTACTTCAATCATACAATCGTCCAGGTTTCCTCTACATCTCGATGACCGGAATTTAATAAAGGCACAGTCCATGAAAAACGTAATTGAAAAATATATAAAGCTAATTGTAACGAACGATGTTTCGACGAATTGTATTAGAGATGTTTCTACGGCCAGTACAATTTAACAGGATTACCGCGGGCGCGTTTTATAATTTATTGATCAATGTTAATTAATTAGCGAGATACTGTTAAATACGCGTACACTAATTTTTATGTCACAAATTATCAAACTTTCGTCGCTTTATTGAAATTTAAACATCAAAAGATTAATTGCGAATTAAATACTATGCATTTTGGACGAACTCCGGACACGCATAAATTATACACACGTGTTAATAAACATGGATTTTACCTGTATTAATAGTAAAACGTTTTTGAAATTAAACTCCGGACGCCCAGAAAATACACATTGATAGTAACTATGAGTGAGACTACAGTCCCTATTTTTTCAAAAAAGGCCTGTAGTTCCGGAGATAAGGAGCTGTGAAAAAATTAAACTTCTAAGTCAACGCAAACAAAAGATACCACTGTTTAAGCTGCATATTTTGACACTCGCAAGGGAATCAAAACCTCTAGGGTACCTCCCGTTGACTTAGAGTCATGAAACTTGCAAGAAACAGTGTCTTATAACACAAGTAAAGGGAAAAATCCATAAACCGTAAATTCGTAGTTAAATTACAAAAAAATATTTTTTTCTATAAACGTCAAAATATTGCATACTAGCGACACGGACGGAGTATCTTAAAAGCTATTAGTTCAGGCTATTATACGCCTTAGTGTGTATTGCTATGGCCGCTATAACAACAAATAATAAAAAACCCGGGTCGCAGTGCCAAAACCCTGCCGACAATATAGTGTATTTGCTAATACAGGTATTGTGGCTTTATTAAATGAAATTAAGTTTGTTTTTGGTCAAAATAAAAAAAAATTGAACCCCTTAATACACCCCTTACAATAATAATTTTATTAGTTGAAATATTGTTATCAATCCAACATCTGCACCAAATTAAATACGACCTTCAGCAAGTAAATTCGTATACGCAAACTAGTGTTTTCATAAAATGTCTAAGTCCGGTCCTGTCGGGCCGATTTGCTTATAATTTTAGGAGCACTTTTTAATTGCTACTAAAGGGTTAAATTTCAATTTTGAAACGATTCTGAGAATTTTTTGGGTATTTTTGGGCCCAAAAACTTTTTTCAACCCCTAAAAACCACCGTTAAAATGACCCGATTGGGCCCATTTAAATAGGCTTCGTGCGGTGTTGGATTCCAACAAGTATGCCAAATTTCGTTAAAATTAATTAACTCCTTCGAAAGTTATTGCCCGCACATATAAATATATATATATATATATATATATATATATATATATATATATATATATATATATATATATATATATATATATATATACGTATATAAATATATATATATATATATATATATATATACATATATATATAAACATTTTTAAAAATGGTGCCAAAGTGTTTAGGAGGTTATGAAACATCGAGAAATTTTGGTCCGACCCCTAGGTCCCGCCATCCGACCGACGCCAATAGTGTATGTTGCCATATGGCAAATACACTAAAAATAAAATTAAGTTAACAAATATTGTAATTGGGTCAACTAATTCTATATGTGTACCAAATTTCAATTGTTTTCTGAAGAAAATAAGCTGTCACAGACGGAAAGACAGACGAGAGTGATTCTATAAGGGTTCCGTTTTTTCATTGGATGTTCGGAACCCTAATTACCTACAGCAGGGGTTCCCAAACTTTTTCAGTTCGCGGCGCACTTACAGGTTTAGTATTTTGTCTCGGCGCTCTAGCTAGTCGAAATAGCGTAAAATGATACTACATGGAGCTGAGTTTTTATATTTATATTGACACGCAAGAATACATTTATTACTTAAGAAAAATTGTTTATTTTGTAGCCGCAAATACAAGTTTAGTTTCTGGAGAATGGTAAACAGAAGAGCCTCACGGCACCCCTCTTTACTGACTACGGTGCACCAGGGCGCCGCGGTGCACATTTTGGGAACCACTGTCCTACAGTATTTCAATATTTTCCTCTACTGATATCTTCAACATATTCATAAGGACATTACTGTCCATGATAATATACATAAGGTTGGATAAGAATGGATTAGGTTCTTTTTATTTTAAATAAAATAATTTCATTCTCAATTTTTTGCTAAAACCTTTCAAAGGTGCATAATATAAAAGTCTACGTGGTGAAGTGAATATCCGACATTATGCATATGGGCATTACATGATATTGACAGGATTATGTAATATACGTACATATCTGTAGCTACAAAGCAAAATCGCATATGTCTTTTTTTTTCTATATCTTGAGATAAGTTTCTAACTTCAAGAGAAACGAAATCCAAGGCAAATAAATAATGACTTTTTTTCTTTGTTGTCCTTGGTAATCAATATAAAAATGATTTGTCGGGAAAAAGGACTTTTTAAGTAAACATTTACTTAAAAAGTCCTTTTTCCCGACAAATCATTTTTATGCAAATAAATAATATTTACGTGCTAAATTGTTTAACAAAGCAATGATTTAGTCATGCCAATAATTTTATTACTGGGTTTCGATGTCAGTAGTCACTAAACTTTAAATCATCTTGATTTCCGAGCTTGTATAGTTTGTGTGTAGTTTTCAGATGGAAGAAATTGCATTGAATTCGTCCATTTGTCAATTCAGTCAGGGTCTCTTATGGCTATCGTCATACTATAGCGCGGTCAACTTCATACTGTCGAATTTACGTTAGCTATGTGTGCCCAGCTTTCGATTCCTGCTAAAAGTTTACTTATAACGCGCCAAAAAAAAGTATAACTTTAAAAATATGTGAATAAATATATAGAAAATACTAGCGGCCCGGTCCAACTTCGCCGGGATGCATATATAAATAGGTAATTTATTCTGTGATGTTTCCTAAGATATTATAATCCATTGGAGAAAAAAAACATATAGAGATATGGTGATCTGTTGATTGTTAAAAATTTGAAGGAGACTCAATGGCTCGGGATCAATAAAAAGCAATACTGATGTTAAAATTGCATTTATGGCTAACATTTCGGTGAACTTTACACCATCCTCAGAGCAACAATGTGGTTAAAATTTCAGTATATTGCACAATTGATAATAAATATTCATCATGAATTATTTTAATTTATGAAAAAATGAAAATAGTCAAAATTAAAAAATTAATTTTATCTTCTTCTTTTAATTTTGCGCCCTAAGAAGAAGGTAAAATCAATTTTGACTATTTTGACTATTTTCATTTTTCCACAAAATTAAAATAATTCATGAGATAGATAGATCAAAATTTTTATTGACAAATATATGTAAAAAATTGTAACAAAACCGTTATAAATTTACTGTTATATTGCCATCTTGCAACCCTATTGCGCATCTGTGGATGAAAGTAAAAATACTAATATCGCTATTAAAAAATAGGTGTCGGTGGTAGAACTTAAAAAAAATTGTCCTAAAAATAAAAAAAAATTCTGGAGAGGGTCACCTAGGGGTATAAAAAATAGCCTACGACCTATTCTCAGAGCTACCAAGTATACATAAAAAAATTCATAAAAATCGGTCACGCCGTTTCGGAGCAGCTAGATAACAAACACTGTGACATGAGATTTTTATATAAATATATAGATTACAAAGAATTTGACGTAAGTCGTTTTGCCTTGTGCCTGTTTATATAGGCGTAGTATTTATGGATCTATTACGGTACTATAGGTTCCGTAACGTAGCTAAAGCCGTGAATAGCGCAAAACAGAACATACATCCGACGTTCAAGAGAGATGAAGCGTGCTGTATTTAATAAAGAGTACCTACAATACCAACACTTCGACAGCGCTGTGTGAAGAGCTCAGCGAGTTCAGTGCGTAGCCATGCTGTTCAAGTATCAAACTAAGCTACGGAACCTGTACAAGTATCAGATTCAGGTACCATTATATTCCTGTGCTATAAAAGTACTGCCAGGAAAAATTCCACTCACCATGTCACATAAATGCATTTATGTCATATGTCATATCAATAAATATATCTATCCCATATACTCTGTCCCATTCAAATAGTGCTACGTCATATTGACGCTATGCTGTAGTGATGGGTCATTGACGATTTTACCAACAACTAGCGGTTTACCCGCGTGGTATAGTAGATATACTCGTTTAAATTCTTTTATATGAAATCGACCCCTACCCCGTTCGGGTAGTGTGTTCAAAAGACCGTCGAACATGTAAGTAATTTCAGAGATACAGCGTATCACCCAATTCACTTCCATAAGGGTTATTTTTGCGATAAAATATAGCCTAGATCATTCCTGATTTACCTGTCTGTGAAGTGCCATCACAATTGCTTAGCCGTTATCATGTGTATCCTTTATGAAGATTTCCATCACCTATTCACCCCCATAAAGGCTGTTTTTGGAATAAAATGTAGCCTAGATCACTCCTGGTATGTATAAATTCGAGATGGGAAAAACGGGTCTTTTTAGTGATCTGCATCTTTGCATCTGGATCCCGTATGTGAACCGGCTCACTGAACCGATTCAAAAAGAGCCGAGTTCTGAATATGTTACTGCAGTCTGCCACTGAGTTACCTATTTCAGTCAATCATATCGCGACCTGTATAGAATCAAGAATGCATAGCCAAACATGTGATGCATGAGTCATTTGAGCTGACAGATGCATCAAAGCGAGAACTGATACGTAAGTGTAAAATGTGCTTCTGTGTGTTAAGTGTTTCACTGAGTCATGCGGATTCGTTGATCCGTCGGCTCTCACGGATCTTCTGTCGGAGTCGGCTCTTTGAACCGGTTCAGATCTGAGTTACCTAAGTCTAGTATAGATTTGAGATATTGGATGTATACTTCCCTTTTTGAATTGGATTTTGTTCGCAATTTCATGGGTTTTAATTTTTTGTGCGGAACCTTAATTATTTTGCTAATATAAAAGTAACCTAAGTTACTCCTTATAACATCAGCAATCTGCCAGTTGAAGTCTCGTTAAAATCGGTCCAGCCGTTTCGGAGATTAGCTGAAACAAACACACACACAGAACAAACTGACTTAAAGCCCAAAATTCCCTCTAGGAATCTTTAAAACTGTACAATTACAGACTGCGCTACGATTTTATTTATTTGTATCAATTGAACTAACTTCTGTAAAATAAAGTTAATTTAACTAATTCGTTGAATCAACGCCCACCACTGCAATGCAGTTTCACAATATATTAACATGGCTCTCCCCTGATGCTATTTGATTAAAAAATACTAGTAATAACATGAAACATACCTCACGGATTTAAATTAATGCGAGTTGATTTTTGTCACTTTTTTGTGACGCTAATTGATCTTTAGGTATTAATACCGAGGATATTACGTGACCTCCGAGAAAACGAAGGCCAGGGGTCAAACTGAATGTCTACTTGCTGGTTCATGGAGAGATGAATTTTAAAAAGACGTGAGAAAAAGCGTTACGTGGTTTACAACCCCCTCAATGTTGACTTGCATTAATTTTCTTTAAATACGTGCAAAATAAATACTATTATTCTCTTATTTGCAGCACCTGCAGTGCAACTAGTGGTCTGCTAATTATGTGAACATTTTTATCCGGATTACATCAAAGCTGTAACGTCATTTTCTCTAAGTACGTATCATCTGGCGATCCTATAGTATATATTTATTTGCAGCTAGTCCATTTTTTCATGTTACATACGCCACTTAACAATTTACGTTTTCATTTTTAGTATATAATTGTCAAAAATATTGATTTTTGACTTTTTGGCCCCTGTTTACAAATTGAAAAACGTGTTAATTTTTGCTACAGTGAGTTAAAATATGTGTCATAGCTTCGTATATGGTGGTGTTGATCCAATAGAATGTCACAGGAAAGGATGATTTGGTTGAGGATCAAATAAATAAGCTTTACCAAAGTTTTGCTAATGGTCAACGTTTCGAAAAATATATTTTCATCTTCAGGGCCTTAAGCTGGTCGAATGATGGTAAATTGTTCTAATAATATACATGATCATTTTTATAGATTGATTGGTATAAAATTATTTGTGCACATAATAATATCGAAAAGGATTTCTTTAAATTTGTGACAGTTTATTACAATTGAATTAATATTTTAATGTTTGTGATGTTTAAAATTGTATCAATCTATAAAAATGATCATGTATATTATTAGAACAATTTACCATCATTCGACCAGCTTAAGGCCCTGAAGATGAAAATATATTTTTCGAAACGTTGGCCATTAGCGAAACTTTGGTAAAGCTTATTTATTTGATCCTCAACCAAATCATCCTTTCCTGTGTCATAGCTCTTTGGATTCGTAATCATCTCTAGAAAAATGTGCAAAAGTTTGAAATCTGTACATAAACAATTGCAAAAGTTATTAACAATTAAAGAATCCCAAAAAAGGGGATCTAATTTTTTGCAAATAACTCGAAAACTATTAATGCTAATATGAGGTTGACTGTAATTAAAAGAAATTAATTAGAGTGGTTGTGGTCCTTGATGAATTGTGGATAAATCCGGATAAAATCCGTGGCGCAGGATAAATAAAACAGCAATACTGACAATGAGTTTAAAATTGCATTTTCACTAACGTTTCGGTCCGCTTTGCACCATCTTCAGAGCTCTGTTTATCCAAACTTATCTAACATTAATGCTAATGAAAAAAAATCCTAGAAAGGAGAAAATTTCTCAAAAAAATGTCAACTTCCGGAACTTCATCAATATTATTAATACTTTTCATTTAATATTGAAAATAAGGCTCCGTATGGTCGACGCTGTGCCGATCAAACTTAACCAGTTTAGATAGGGCTCTAATTTCATTTTTGCACCGAGGCCCTTGGTTAGTAGCTACGCCACAGTTTGTTACTTTCAGAAGCGTAGCGTGCCTTGGCGGGGCCCCGTATAAAAATTTGTTTGGGGGCCCTTCCCCCGTTGAAGTAAATGACTTAAACGGGGAAATCCCGCAGCCCGCGATAATCGATGTAGGGTGTTGCCAACTTTTGAACGCACGCTTTACGCGGGAAAAAAAATTGCTTTTTTTGATTTTTGTCATTTCTGAAATAAAAAAAAATTGGGAAGTTTTTATTAATTTTTGCTTACGCACGTTGGGGGCTCCCGTGGCCCGGGGGCCCCGTATAATTGATACGGCGGTAGCTACGCCCCTGGTTCCTTTGTAACGCTTCCAAACAGACACATTGAATGCTTTTCAATGCCACTATCTAATGGTATGATCCAGATAAACTCGGATCTGTGCTGTTGTACTCGGCAATTTAACCTATATACCCACCTACTTAACTGTCTGCTATACACAAGTGGTTAGGTGTTTTTACAGCATATACACAACTACTACTTAACGGAATGTATGTCTAATCTACTGTATTAAGTACACAGACAATATTATTAGTCCCAGAGCAAACCGTCGGATTTCCTATTTGTCAAAAAATCTTGCAGATTTGCAAGACGCATTACTTTTTCCAATTTTTAAAAACCCGAAAATCTGTTAGATATTGTTTAAAAGTAAAAAAATAGTGCTGAGCCGAATTCGACTTCTCCCACCTTTGTATCTTTCTACGTTTAGAAACTATGGCGTGTTTAAGATTTTCTATAGAAAAATATGTAGGTATTAACACTCAAATTTCTTAAACTAAAAGGGTTGCGGATGGTTGGAATCGATTTAGTTTGACTTTTTCTGTAAGTTCGATTAATACTAAATGGACCATTTAGGAGTTAGGTGTTTTTAAGTCTTTCTAGAAAAATATATATAAATGTTCATATCTCTAAAACTGAAAGAAATAGTGTTGCGGTTGATCGAAATCAATTTAGATTGACTTTTTCTATAAGTACGGTTAATAATAATAATAATAATAATAATGCTTTTAACGTTCGTTTCTCGACTTTATGTCATAAGAGACGCCATTCGCACCATTACTATTTTCCATTTATCACACTTCCCGTTATTTTCTACGTTTCTAAAACTTCAACTTAACTAATAGCAATGGGCGAAAGAGGGAATTATAGGAAGTTAGGATAAGGTAGGTAATTTTTTGAACTAGGAGGTTGATAGGCCATGGCCTCAAATAAGGAACCATCTCGATATTTATCTGGAATTAATTGAGGGAAACCATGGAAAACCTCAATCAAGATGGCTGGTACAGGAATTACCGTTTCTCGGCGAGAGGCAGTAGGAAAAAGTCCCAGCCACATCTGCCCCCGCCGGGATTCGAACCCGTACCTCCCGAATGTGAGTCTAGTGCTGTCACCACTACTCTACCCAGCTCGGTAAGTACGGTTAACCCGTTGTGTGCCAGACCTAAAAGTCTGACAGTGTGCTAGTGGTACTTAAACGTACCGTTATTTTCCAGACGAATTTCTCTAAAACAGCCCACTAAATCGTTGATTTCCTATTACTGGTACTTTAAAGCTGTAGTACAGATCCTGTACGTATATTATGTTAGGTTGGTGTCACTATTGTTTGAAGTTTTATTAGTTAGAATTAGTTGGAATTATATGACGAAAATATGTTTGTGGAAATACAAAGGCTCAAAAAAGCGGTACTTTTGAGTACCACTAGCACACAATGGGTTAATATTAAACGTATCATCAAGCGCAGTGTTACAAAATTTATTTTTTCTCCTAATTTTTTGACATTTGATGTCAGTTTTATTAATCTAAAAAATGAACGGATGTGACGTCAGTATCCCATGGTGTGACAGGATAAGAATAAAAAATAATTATGGCTCCTTATTTATCTGCCTCAATTCAAACTCACAGAGACATTGTCTGTCTTCTAAACTTAAAAAAAATCTGACGGTGCGCGGTGGGCTCTCCGTTTAATACAGTGTTCTGACGGCTACACGATGCAACGCAACTATAATACTGCAGTTTTTATTGTAATCTGAGTACATTCTAGATTCTAGAATACTATATTGTACAAGAGGTGCCCCATTTAAGTTGCATTTGTAAAGTCTTTTTGCCCACATTTATAAATATTTGTGCTCTATGTATAAACATAGATGCAATACATAACGAGCCATTCGCTTGTTCACATCTATACTAATAGTACGGGAGCTAGTGACGATTTTATTTATAGTATTTCCTCAAACCTGAGTTTTTGTGAGTTCATTAAGGGCACTATCCTGAACATAAAAATCGCGGTCGGGCAGCTGAGACTGGAAATAATGCGTGCGTAGACGCAATCAAAGATGTCAACGCTTTTTACAGTAAAGCTAATTTTGCATTTTTTAGTTCAAAAAAGCGTTTTGTTTTAGTTTTTTTAAACTCTAATTTTAATCTTCAAAGTTCAATTCCAGATATATGTTATAATAGAAAACAGGATCACGGGTAATTGGAATAATAAAATTAAATCAATTTAAACACTCATTGATTGCAACGTTTCGTCTTTATTATTAAGACTTTTTCAAACTCTAAAAAATTTTACAAAAATTATTAATTTTTATAAAATTTTTTAGAGCTTGAAAAAGTCTTAATAATAAAGACGAAACGTTGCCAATCAATGAGTGTTTAAATTGATTTAACTTTATTATTTCAATTACCCGTGATCCTGTTTTCTATTATAATTTTAATTATAAGACAAAAAACAATATTGCATTTTACTATGGGGTAGGCAAAACAATGTACCTCACTGTACAGCGTGTTAGCTTGCTTGCTGTTTTTTTTTCAAGTTTTTTTATCCTGAAGGTCGTGGTTAGAATAATGGGACAAACTTATTAAATGATTGTATTGTCATCGGTCCTTGATAAGTGTGCAAAGTTTCAGTTTAATCTGACGTTTTCAAGTGGGTGAATTTCACGTTCAAAGATTCCTTTACAAACAAATAAACAGATGAAATTAATAAAAGCGTGCTAAAAAGGGTTCTGTTTTTTCGTCGGATGTATGGAACCTAAAAAAGTATTAATAGAAATTAGTTTCATGGGTAATTGGAATAAAAAATCAATTTAAACACTTATTGATTGCAACGTTTCGTCTTTATTAAATTAAGACTTTTTCAAGCTCTCAGCATGTTTAAATTATAATAAAACTTTGATATAAAAGGCAATTTTGCATTACAAAGATCAATAAAATTGAAAATTGTAGAAAAAAAAAAAAAAAAGAAGATATTATTTTCTACAATTTTCAATTTTATTGATCTTTGTAATGCAAAATTGCCTTTTATATCAAAGTTTTATTATAATTTAAACATGCTGAGAGCTTGAAAAAGTCTTAATTTAATAAAGACGAAACGTTGCAATCAATAAGTGTTTAAATTGATTTTTTATTCCAATTACCCATGAAACTAATTTCTATTATTATATATTTTGGAATTGAACTTTAAAGACTAAAAACCCGGGTCGCAGTGCCAAAACCCTGCCGACAATATAGTGTATTTGCTTGTATAGGGCCGTGTGGTTTTATAGTTTTATTATGTGAAATTAAGTTTGTTTTTGGGCAAAATAAAAAATTTAACCCCTTAATACACCCCTTAAAATAACATTTTTTTTCTTAATTGTAATATTATTATCAATCTAACGTCTACACCGAATTAAAGACACCCTTCAATAAATAAATCACTATCTGCAAATTAGTGTTTTCAAAAAATTTGTAAGTCTGGTCCTGTTGAAGCCATTTTATTAAAATTTTAGGGGCACTTTTTAATTGCTACTGACAGGTTAAATATCAATTTTGAAACGATTCTGAGAATTTTTTCGGAATTTTGGGGCCCAAAAACCCCTAAAAACTACCCTTAAAATGGCCCGATTACGCCCATTTTAAATAGGCTTCTTGCGGTGATGGATTTCAACACGTGGTCCAAATTTCGTTAAAATCAATTAACTCTTTCGAAAGTTATTGCCCGTACACATATATATATATATATATATATATATATATATATATATATATATATATATATATATATATATATATAAATATATATATATATATATACATATATATATAAACATTTTCAAAAATGGTGCCAATGTGTTTAGGAAGTTATGAAACGTCGAGAAATTTTAGTCCGACCCCTAGGTCCCGCCATCCGACCGACGCCAATAGTGTATGTTGCCATATGGCAAATACACTAAAAAGTATTATGTATTGAAGTCCGGTCCGAATCGGTCTCGTGAATGCGAAAACAGATCCCGGTTTGACATGAAATTTATCTATAATTCACAGAGGTAATGTATCAATTCGACTGACCGGTGGCCCAAAGGACGTCTGTAAAACGCTTTAACATTTCGTTTACAACATAAAAGCATTAAATAGACAGCCGGTGACTGATAGGTTTTTTTTCACAAAAAAAAAATGAAAGCAGTGTAAAAAGTCGATGTAAAAACGATATTAAAATATTCAAATATTTATTTTAATATTTCGATCTTTTAACAAGGCTAGTGAATAGCCGAATTAGCAGAGATGCCACTGTTTATAGCTTGTCTATTACAAACCTACAAAGTTAATTTCTAATTCGGGAAACAGTAAAAATAACAATTATGTTTTAAATTCGTTATTAAAAATGATTACTTGAAAAGTTTGCTACAATAATCCCCTCTCTCCATAATGTATTATTTCTAAATCTTAGGAATGGTGATTCGTAGAAAAAAAGTTTAAGAACAATTTTGTAGATAATTGCATGATCTGAAACTTTTGCCTGACCTAATTTTATTATAGCACTTACAGTTTAAAACATGCAAAAAACCGATATTTTTTATGTTTGACCTTGAATAAATTTTTTTGCAGACGTAGAACTGGTGGAGACTTTTGATATTTTATTTGTGATAGTGTGTCAAAGGCCTCTACCAATATTTAGCTCTATGCGAATTATTGTAAATTAAAATGTCTAAGTATATTGATCGGAGTATTAGCTACGCACGAAAATTGAAAGTTGTTATTAAGGTAGTTGTCGTGGTTAAGGCACACCGTCAGAAAATTCTTAATTTTTGTATACTTATTAAGGACATGATAATACAATTACCCTGAAAATTTGAAGTCGATCGACCGTATATAATCCGAGATAAATTCAACTAAAAATTGGATAATTAACATTGATTGTATACGATCCCTGTATTTCTGAACCAGTTTCTTATTTATAAAAAAAGAACTAACTGTCAGAAACTCTCCAAAAACTGACAGTCTTTCAATGCATTTGTTATGAGTTTAAAAAAAATAAGAACAAATTTTTGACCGTCTAATTATTTATAAATAACGGTTTAAAGTTCAACAATTTATAAAAAAGTATACATGCATATGAATACTGTATAGGTTACGTTTCCACGGGTACAGTCTTGCGTACAAATTATGGATCACTTAGCTACAAGCTAGTATATTTTTGTGGCGCGTATAGTCTATAATTTTTTAACAATATTGTACCACGACAACTACCTTAATAACAACATTCTCAAACAAATTAATCTTACGATTTACATTGTGGAAACACTTATTTTACAAATTATTTAGAATTCAAATTTGAGATTTCATTTATTTTAAGTTATAACAGTTCTTATAATATCAGTTCGATTTTAAGGTTAGGTACCTACTATCAAAAAAAGGAAATTAAAAAACATGAATTGGAACAAAGCTCCGATAACGTTTCGAAAATGTTTTGAACAATAAATTGTACTGTTATTTAAGGACATCCAATCAGAATATTGAATAGAAGAAAAGGATAGATTTGAGAGGACAGAAAAAGCAATCAAATCAGAATATAAAGTTCTTTTTTTTAGTGTTCGACCACTTAAAAATAAATAGAAACAGTTATTTTGGTAGCGAAAGCCAGGCATATAATGTATTCTCTGTGGTTGTTTATGTAGAACATAATAAGTACCGAGCCATTCTAATCAGAGGTTCTAAACAATCTTGTAAACCTAATCATCTGTACTCTAACTTAGTACACTTTTTTACTTGTAAAAACTTTATCTGTTATTAGGGTCACTATATATATCATTATTAATGATCCACTAGATCGTGAATTTATCAAACATAATTTGTCGATTACATTGCAAATTTATCAATCTAGGGGTGCTATTATAATCAAGGCATCCGCTAGGGCACCATGTTGGTAGGAAAAAAACACTAGCGCTCAGCGAGGCCTTTTTACTGAAATGTGTAAAAACTTTATTTGTTATTAGGGTGACTATATATCATTATTAATGATCCACTAGATCGTGAAATTATCAATCATAATTTGTCGATTACATTGTAAATTTATCAATCTAGTGGACCGCTATTATAATCAAGGCATCCGCTAGGGCACCGTGTTGGTAGGAAAGAAACACTAGCGCTCAGCGAAGCCTTTTTACTGAAATGTGGAAGTTTTGAAGTCAGCTGGAGTTTTCTTTATTTTTTTAATCTTATTAAAGCTAGAATATTAAATCAAATATCCGTTTCTATCGAACTGCATATAGATGCAACCAATGCACGCGAGGCGAACTACACAAAATCCTAGATGCATCTATTTAAAAGAACTCTACTTATTATGCCGCAATAGTGAAAGGGCAATGGGTATGCAGTGTGATTGATTTCAATAAACGCATTAATCTGTTCAATATGGCCTCTTTTACGCCCCCATAGCTCTATGTTACGAAGGAGTTGAATGTGTGTGACATGTAAAATGCACTTACTCACGTTTCGAAAATCTCTAATTTCTATGAAAACTCTTAGTAAATCTTTGATGGTAATGCTTCAAAATAAACTAAGAATATATACCATTCTTCTTATATGACTGTTAGCCAAGTATTGCAATTTATTTGATCTAAATAAACGATATAAAAGCGAGAAAATTAGCATATGTTTTACACAAATGACTGTACAGGAAAAAATAAATTTGTATTAAAATTATTGAGCAAGCCAAATTTGTCAGTATTTTTAACCGAAGTTTGTAAAGAAAAAACTACAAAATGTTAATTTGCTTTCCCGTAATTCGAAATCTCGTGACGTGCTGTAAATAAATATTGATGAATATTACATCTTTTCATTCAATTTTTAAGGCAAAATTATGTTTTTTAAAACTCTTAAGCAGCAAACGAAATTTTATGCAGCTCAATGCTTAATCACAGCTAATAAAAACAGTAATCAAGTTAATTTTGCGACCACAGTTCGAAATTTCCCGAGACTATATTTCACAATCTGAGGAATTAGTCGACTTAACTTCGATATTTTACAATCTGAGGGATCAGTTCACCAACACTGTTTTTGTTATTAGTGTATTTGCCATATGGCAACATACACTATTGGCATCGGTCGGATGGCGGGACCTAGGGGTCGGACCAAAATTTCTCGACGTTTCATAACCTCCTAAACACTTTGGCACCATTTTTAAAAATGTTTATATATATATGTATATATATATATATATATTTATATATATATATATATATGTGTGTGTACGCGCAATAACTTTCGAAAGAGTTAATTGATTTCAACGAAATTTGGACCACGTGTTGAAATCCATCACCGCAAGAAGCCTATTTAAAATGGGCCTAATCGGGCTATTTTAAGGGTAGTTTTTAGGGGTTAAAAATTTTTTGGGCCCCAAAATACCGAAAAAATTCTCCGAATCGTTTCAAAATTGAAATTTAACTCTTTGGTAGTGATTAAAAAGTGTCCCCACAATTTTAATAAAATCGGCCCGACAGGACCGGATTTACAAATTTTATGAAAACGCTAGTTTGCAGATAGTGACTTATTTATTGAAGGGTGTATTTAATTCAATGTAGACGTTAGATTGATAATAATATTACAATTAAGAAAAAAATGTTATTTTAAGGGGTGTATTAAGGGGTTAAATTTTTTATTTTGCCTAAAAACAAACTTAATTTCACATAATAAAAGTATAAAACCACACGGCCCTATACAAGCAAATACACTATATTGTCGGCAGGGTTTTGGCACTGCGACCCGGGGTTTTTTTTTTTGTAATACTTAAACGCCTAGCGCTGAGGCTATATGCGTTAATTTTGAATGAAGAGACACAAAAAGCACTGAGCACTGTTATGAGATGGATGATTGTGATGTTGATGCTGTAGAGAAGAACTAATTGAAGATGGAGTGATGGTTTAATTTACTATTTAAACTATTATTGAACTAATTCAGACAATAGGGATGTTGACTGTATTCAAATAAAAACATAATTTTAACGAAAAGTAGTATTTTCTATGATAGAAATATTAAGAACCACTATATTTTTCCTTATTTTTAAGGAATTTAATTAATATTTAATAAATAAAACCTAATAAAATCACTCTCAAGTCACGTGACAATAGACACCAATCAGAGCACATGACGTCATATGTTCAGCCGATGTTAATAATAATAATAATAATAATAGACAGATATAATTAATCTGTATGTTTCAAAAATAAAAAATTATTCAAAGTTATAATATAGGTATTTAAAATATTTCAATGTTCGGTATTAAACAGCTTGGCAAAAATCTCACTTTCTAAAATAGCAGGCATGTTTGGTTAATATTTAGTGTGTAATTTATTATTATTTGTTTATAGGAAACGTCAAATTACATGTAACTATAGCGACGACTACGAAACAACTTTTCATCACCTCAGTTTACTAACGTTTATGAGCACAGAATACGCATCTATAGAATGGTAGCTCCCGTGTAAACTTTTGAGCCTCCTTTGGTATGAACAGGTGACGTGACGCGACTAGTATTGGCGTTTTGGACCGAAATTTGAAACTGGATTTAAAATACATGATTTTTAAGGCTTGAGTTGTATTTAAATAAAAATAATAAATATTTGTGGCAATATTAGGTACTTATGCACGATTTAAAACACTTTCCCAAAAATAGTCAACATCCCTATTGTTTGGGTAAGTATTGAGAAACTCTGGTTTATATAGACAACACAATAAATCGACAAGGCGGCGTAACATAAAGGAGGAAATAAATCTGAAAAAAAAGATTGCAAATCGTGATTCCAGCTTTCCAGAGTTTCATATCCACTTCCTGTATAGAATTACATCCACAAACATTCAAGTTATGTGTTCTAGCTAGGGATGTGTGAACAGTGGCTTTACAGGCCATTTATTTAGTAAATATATAATTTTTGAGGTTATACTTCTTTTAGTGCATTGAGAGTAAAATTTTAGGAGGCATCTTACATAGGGTTGCCAACCGTCCCGCTATATGCGAGACGTCCCGTTTCTGATACCCTTAACGAGACGTTCCGCTCAGGGTGTGTGCGGGACGCTAAATATTCCGCTTTTCGGAGGACGCTAAATACATTGCATCTATTCCGTGTTCTAATGCAACAGCAGAGAGAGTCTTCTCACTTTGTAATAATGCCTGGACCCACTGGCGGATTTACCATTAGGCCCGTGAGGCCTAGACCTAGGGCGGCATGATTTTAGAGGCGGCAAAATTTTAGAGACGACAAAATTTCAAAAGTAAACAATGCTAGGACAGTTGAAATTTAAAAATTAATTTAATTAATTTATCATCCGTTGTCCAAATTTACGGTTCTCTGGCCTTCATTAGATGTTCAATTTCAATAATCACTTTTCCATAGAGCAAAAAGAGCGCCATATCAGACGGGGCAGCATTGAACCTAAATCCATCACTGCCTGGATCGACGCGCGAAATTGTCTTCATGTGGATTCTGTAAAGTCACAGCTAAAATTATTAATCTAATCTACTATTATTAATCTAACAAGGTGTTTTATTTTACTTCTCATCCTGATTTGTAAAGAAAATTTCACGTTTTTTTTTTTGTATTCTAAATAAAATTAGTTGGATCCCGCTTTTTAAACCCTTGTCCCGCATTTGAAATCATTGTTTCCCGCAAATTTGTATTTCAAAGTTGGCAAGCCTAATCTTACCCTACTGCCAGACTATGCTCCTCGCACTGCTCCTCGCTCTGCTCATCGCGCTGTCGCGATGTTGCCCTAAGCGGCCAGACACTGCTGTACTCGCGACGCTCCGCACTCGGCTTTCGCCTTTCGGCAATGGAGGTCGGTACTGTGGCAGCGTGCGCACTATGCCTTTACACTTAGACCGCTTGATTCGTACTGAGTGGCGCGGGGTATGTGGCCGGCTTACTCGTGCTCTTATTGCTGGTCCTTTGACTCGCGCACAAAAAACCGACCATCGAGGGAGCACTGGGCATGACGAGGAGCATGACGTGCGGCATGACGAGTAACGCGGCCACACAACGTCTCTGCCTCCTTTCCTCGCTACTTCCCATGCCACTCGTCGAGTGTGTGGCTGAGGCATTACACATACGAGGAGTGACATTTTATCCCAAAAATAATCCTTACGGGAGTAAATAGAGAAACCTTCATAAAGAATGCGCTGTATATCTGAAATTACTTAAGTTAAAAAAGAAATACATGTTCGACGGTTTTTTGAACACACTACCCGAACAGGGTGGGGATGAATTTTATATAAAAGAATTTAACCGGGTACAGTATATCTACTTTTACCGCGTGAGCGAATTCGTTGGCAAACCGCTAGTATTTATACAAATAAGTTCGTTCGTTTAATCTCCAGCTTAGAATATGTAATTCTAATTTATATTCGGGTACCGAGCTGGGTAGAGTAGTGGTGACAGCACTAGACTCGCATTCGGGAGGTCCGGGTTCGAATCCCGGCGGGAGCAGATGTGGCTGGGACTTTTTCCTACTGCCTCTCGCCGAGAAACGGTATTTCTTGTACCGGCCATCTTGATTGAGGTTTTCCATGGTTTCCCTCAATTAATTCCAGATAAATATCGAGATGGTTCCTTATTTGAGGCCATGGCCGATTACCTATCAAACTCCTAGTTCAAAAATTATCTACCTTATCCTAATTTCCTATAATTCCTTCATTCGCCCATTGCTATTACATAAGTTGAAGTTTTGAAAATGTAAAAAAATAACGGGAAGTGTGGTAGTTGGAAAATAGTAATGGTGCGAATGGCGTCTGTTATGACATAAAGTCGCATTATTATTATTATTAGTGTATTTGCCATATGGCAACATACACTATTGGCGTCGGTCGGATGGCGGGACCTAGGGGTCGGACCAAAATTTCTCGACGTTTCATAACCTCCTAAACACTTTGCCACCATTTTTAAAAATGTTTATATATATATGTATATATATATATATATATATATATATATATATATATATATATATTTATATATATAGGTATATATGTGTGCGGGCTATAACTTTCGAAGAAGTTAATTTATTTTAACGAAATTTGGCACACATGTTGGAATCCATCACCGCACGAAGCCTATTTAAAATGGGCCCAATCGGGTCATTTTAAGGGTAGTTTTTAGGGGTGTAAAAATGTTTTTGGGGCCCAAAATACCGAAAAAATTCTCCGAATCGTTTCAAAATTAAAATTTAACCCTCCGGTAGTAATTAAAAAGTGTCCTTAAAATTTTAATAAAATCGGCCCGACAGGACCGGACTTACAAATTTTATGAAAACACTAGTTTGCAGATAGTGAATTATTTACTGAAAGTTGCATATAATTTGGTACAGAGGTTCGATTGATAATAATATTGCAATTAAGAAAAAAAATGTTATTTTAAGGGCTGTATTAAGGAGTAAAATTTTTTTTTACCCAAAAACCAACCTAAGTTCGCATAATAAAGCCACACTGCCTGTATCAGCAAATACACTATATTGTCGGCAGGGTTTTGGCACTGCGACCCGGGTTTTTTATTATTATTATTATTATAATTTATATTTGGGTGAATCTGAGTCTATAGAGTTACAATTTTTACAATACTCGATCTTTACACTGTTCGAGAACGTGTTCAACCCTTGTTGTATGTCAAATATATGTATAATATATCAGTACATATTAATGAATACCACTCACTGACTTACTCATCAATTTATTTCATATTATTATAGAAAGCAGGTCTGCAATGAAATACTTAATAATGTAAAACAAAAGTTTGACAGGAACTTTATAATCATTACACAAAACTTTTAGATTAATGAAGTTCTGAGTTATCTTGTAAATAGTTTGAACTATGTTGTGAAAAGCAAACTACTAAATAATTTACATTGCATTACGTAATATGTATATTATTTGTACTTTTAAAATTGAGGTCAAATTACTTTATGGATTTTTTTTTTTGCATTTTTTTAATATGCGCAACAAAAATATACGTCAGTTTAAAGTGACTGTTCAGCAGCTGTTCAATATTACAACCATTTTGTTCTGGAAATCTGCTATTCCTATAAAAAACCATAATCGATTTTTTATGGTAATTGCTTCAAAATAAGCTGAAAGAATGTACAATTCTTCAAATATGGCTTTGAGCCAGATTTTTGTATATTATTTGATCTTAATAAATTTTGACTATTTCCTCAGATTATCAAATATGTCCTCGCGAAATTTCGAACTGTGGTTGCAAAATTCATTTTATTACTGCTTTTGTTAGCTGCAATTAAGCATTAAGCTTCACAAAATTAGACTTACTACTTAAAAAATTTCAAGAAACATGTAATTTTTCGTAAAAAATAAACAAAAAACCTGGCATTCGTCAATATTTCTTTACAGCACGTCAGAACATTTCAAATTATGGAAAGGCAAATTAACATTTTGAAGATTTTTACAAAGTTACGTTAAAAATACTGACTTTGGCTTGTTCAATAATTTTTTTAATTTTTTCTTTGGACAATTTTTTTTCTAATTTTAAATCGCTAATTTCGATCAGATAAACTGTAAAAACTTGACTAAAAGTCAAATGGGAAGAATGGTACATATTTCTAGTTCATTTTGTAAGCATTAATAATAATAATAATAATAAATTTATTTCAAAACAAACATAGGTACAGTGATAATTTTACAATATACTTGTAAAATTCATCCACCCAACTTGGCATAGCCAGTGCTAGGGTGGATTTTTTGACTTATTAGTGTATTTGCCATAGGCAACATACACTATTGGCGTCGGTCGGATGGCGGAACCTAGGGGTCGGACCAAAATTTCTCGACGTTTCATAACCTCCTAAACTCTTTGGCACCATTTTTAAAAATGTTTATATATATATGTATATATATATATATATATATATATATATATATATATTTATATATATATATATTTATATATATATATATATATAGGTATATATATATGTGTGCGGGCTATAACTTTCGAAGGACTTAATTAATTTTGACGAAATTTGGCACACATGTTGGAATCCATTATCGCACGAAGCCTATTTAAAATGGGCCCAATCGGATCACATTAAGGGTGAATTTTAGGGGTTGAAAAAAGTTTTTGGGCCCCAAAATACCGAAAAAAATCTCAGAATCGTTTCAAAATTAAAATTTAACCCTTTAATAGCAATTAAAAAGTGCCCTTAAAATTTTAATAAAATCGTCCCAACAGGACCGGACTTACAAATTTTTTGAAAACACTAATTTGCAGATAGTGACATTTATTTTATTGAAGGGTGTATTTAATTCGGTGTAGACGTTAGATTGATAATAATATTACAATTAAGAAAAAAATGTTATTTTAAGGGGCGTATTAAGGGGTTAAATTTTTTATTATGCCCAAAAACAAACTTAATTTCACATAATAACAGTATAAAACCACACGGCCCTATACAAGCAAATACACTATATTGTCGGCAGGATTTTGGCACTGCGACCCGGGTTTTTTAATAATTATTTTATGGATCAAAGATTGAATAAGATTTGTCATAGAAATTACAACCTTGTTTGATATGATTTCACACATTCTCATCTAATAGTAAACTTAATTTTATGGTGATATTTTACTAAAAAACGTACCAAAATGGCCGTAGCACTTTTGGTGTCACAGATTTGTTACACTATTAGACGCGGACATATGAAGGATAAAACAAAGTCTGGTAGAGTATATGGAGTGAATTTTGAGAATTATAATAATTGGAATTTTTGTCAAAGTTTTATTATGTTCTTCTAAAGCCGCGAAAGAGATGATTCTCATAAAATGGCTGAGAGCATCAATATATATAGATATATATCATAGTATATGTTAGTATATGTGGAATATAATTTTACGATCTCATAAAAATCGCCATCATAGTACAACAAAGTATATATATTTTATACTCTAATATAAAAAGTAATTGTTGTTGTGATGCGCAACCACGTTCGAACAATTCGATTGACTGAATAACTGAACTTGACTAGAACTAAAAATACCGGTCAAACGAGAGTCAAACTCGCGATAAGAACCTCCCGCACCATTCCGTTTACAGGATTTTTTAAGATAGGATATCCGTTTAGGATTTCCTATGAACTGCCTGGATTTGGATGGTAAAATTTGGAACATGAAAAAAAATGTTTTAAACTGTAATTTATTAATGAAAACACTAATTTTAAGATATTAACTTTCTTTCGTCATTAAAGAGAAAAATAATCTCCAAAATGGCGCATCAAACATTAATTTTGATACAGTATTAAGGGAGATATTTCCTACCGACAACAAAACACAACTGCGAAATAATATATACTGATATCCAGTCATAATTTTTAATATTTATTTATTTGTCGACCTGAAGCGTCGCACTTATATATAAGAAGATTATAAATAATATAATAATAATAATGCGTTTAACGTCCATTTCTCGACTTTATGTCATAACAGACGCCATTCGCACCATTACTATTTTCCATTTTACCACTTCCCGTTATTTTCTACATTTCTAATGCCTCAGCCACACACTCGACGAGTGGCATGGGAAGTAGCGAGGAAAGGAGGCAGAGACGTTGTGTGGCCGCGTTACTCGTCATGCCGCACGTCATGCTCCTCATCATGCCCAGTGCTACCTCGATTGTCGGTTTTTTGTGCGCGAGTCAAAGGACCGGCAATAATAGCACGAGTAAGCCGGCCACATACTTCCGCGCCACTCAGTACGCATCAAGCGGTCTAAGTGTAAAGGCATAGTGCGCACGCTGCCACAGTATCGACCTCCATTGCCGAAAGGCGAAAGCCGAGTGCGGAGCGTCGTGAGTACAGCAGTGTCTGGCCGCTTAGGGCAACATTGCGACAGCGCGATGAGCAGAGCGAGTAGCAGTGCGAGGAGCATAGTCTGGCAGTAGGGTTAAACTTCAACTTATATAATAGCAATGGGCGAATGAAGGAATTATAGGAAAATAGGATAAGGTAGGTATTTTTTTTTTTTTGAACTAGGAGTTTGATAGGTAATCGGCCATGGCCTCAAATAAGGAACCATCTCGATATTTATCTGGAATTAATTGAGGGAAACCATGGAAAACCTCAATCAAGATGGCCGGTACAGGAATTATCGGCGAGAGGCAGTAGGAAAAAGTCCCAGTTACATCTGCCCCTGCCGGGAATCGAACCCGGACCTCCCGAATGCGAGTCTAGTGCTGTACCACTACTCTACCCAGCTCGGTATATAAGAAGATTATAGACGCTCAACAATTTAGGTCATTAGTGGCACTAGTACACGACCCACCCCACGAATTGTTTCAAATTGTAATCGAATCAATACAAATTCGTAAACTTTAAAGAGTTATTTGCATATACATGTTTCAATGAAGTAGTTTAGAGTCGAAATCTTGAGTAAACTTTACTTAAGACATATTATGTAATGTTATACCATATGTATGTATGTTTGTACATTATGTACATCGCCTCCCGCGTCTTATGTGGAAGCCCGTCGGCTTATTTAGATTGTTTTAGTTATAAACCGGCATTGCAATAGTGCAATATTAAGTTTAGTTCTCTCTAATTTAGCTCTAGGCGTCCTTAAGTTATCGGAAACTTCTCTATAATCGTGGCTTCCTCTATGAGAAATTTAACATGTGAGTCTTAGAAACAGGAAAGCTTATGGTGAATCTGTAAGATAAAAAAAAAACATGGAACGTGTCGCGGGACACGCGTTTGGAACGAAGTCCCTTTCGTATAAGACGTTTTTCGTAACGCGTTTTATATAATCTAAAAACACTCGGTATAATCTAAAAACACCCGATATAATCTAAAAACACCCGGTATAATCTAAAAGCACCCGGTATAATCTAAAAACATCCGGTATAATCTAAAAACACCCGGTATCATCGTATACCAGTATACATTACGGTTTTTCGTGACACATTACATTTTTTGTCTTACGGTTTTTCGTGACATGTTACATTTTTTTTCGGCTAGGTCCACTCGCCAACCCGCGCTAAGGAACTTCGTTCCAATAATAAAAAAAAATTGCTGATTCGATTTATATAAAAACTATATAAATCGTTGATTTAGATCAAATCCACTGTGAAAACATGACTAAAAGTCATATGAGAAGAATGATATATATTTCTAGTTTATTTTATAAGCGTTACCATCAAAGATTGAAATTTGAGATTTCCGAAACAACTGTTAAGATAAACCGATTGCTACCAAATGACTAAATTTTAAACTGTAATTTAATAATGAAAATATTAATTTTAAGATACAAACTTACTTTTCTTCATTAAAGAGAAAAATAATCTCTAAAATGGCGTATCAAACATTAATTCTGATACAGGAGATATTTCATACCGACAAAAAAATACCCTTTAGAAATATTATGTACCAATTTCAGCACAAAGTCGACATAAGCAGTTTTGCTTTTAGGTATCAGATATAGAGTGTTATGGAAGTTCAATTTGTAACTTTGAGTTCTATACTTGTACGTCTTGGCAAATTTAACTGAAAGTCTAAAATATGACAATTCAAGTCTTAATAGGTCACGACGTGTATAAATATAGCAAGGTAAAGCGTGCCTACTGCTGGATTCAGTGGCGGCACGTGAGTAATGAATTAATTAATTATTAAATATTAAGAAAACCGTATTATTTCCCATTATTTTGCGGGACACACGACCGAAGTGAAACTTTTTGTAATAAAAATAGACGCTTTGACTGTTTTTGATTTCATCCATCTGTCATTGCAGTCTGAATCTCTAATTACCAATTTCATACTGTCGAATTTTCGTTAGCTGTGCGCGGGCACATTCTGTTACCTTATCAAATTTTACTCTCAACGTAGCTCGATCAAGAGGGAGGGGGAATCAGTTCGAAAACTACGCTACGTGAGGGGAGGTGGGAGTTGGAGTCAAACTACGTAATTTTTTTATATATTTTATTTGGCACTAACAATAATTTGCAGACTAAGTTGAATATTTATTTTCAAATACTGGCTACTTTTATATCTTAAAAACGCTATATTCTTACAATGTCATATGTATGTGCGATGTATGTATGTATGTATGTATTTTTTGAATAGTTTGTTTAACTGGGTAAGTGTAGATAAAATCTGTGGCACAGGATCAATAAAAAGACAATACTGATGTTTAAATTTGCATTTTCACTGACGTTTCGGTGCGCTTTGCACCATCTTCAGAGTTTTTATTGATCCTGTGCCACAGATTTTATCTACACTTACCCAACAATCATCAAGGATCACAACCACTCTAATTAACTTCTTTTAATTAGAGTCAATTTCTTATAGTTTGTTTAACATAAAACACAAACTGTCTTCTGGACGTGATAATAAAAAACTATGTTCCATCCGAGAGGGGGGGGGGGGCTCATAGGAAAGGCTTCCGCTCCCTTAAAAAAATATTTGTTTTAATTTTTTACTTGAGAAAAATATAGTTTGAACACCACTGGCATACAACACAACAGTAAATCAGTTTATTAGGTATTACATTTGTGTATTGAATAATGTTTGTCTAAAAGCTTGACCTTGGTTTTGACCTTTGATTTTTATATTTCTTGGTTTCACAGTTAGTTTAATGTTAATCGTGGTATCGGTTGGTTTTTAAAAAGTGCAGTTAATATCTATTGTTTTTTCTTTTTTTTAATTTCTGAATAGTGATAGTGGTAAATTATTTTAATTTAAACAAATCAGTGTAATGATTAAATACGTGGAACTCGAAACGGTGATGTTTTCGCAAAAACTTGATTGTGCCTTTAAAACGGCGGCTTTCTTCCGAACGTGCATTACGTAACCTTGAAGAAGTGAGTATTTTTTATTAAACAATATTAAATTAATATTCTACACGTTATTTTGTTCTAAAATTTAGCTTCAAAATCAGAATATTCGAGACTATTTTTTGTATTTCTTTGCTGAAAAATATGTTTTCGCCCTTGAAATTTTGCTGTGACCAAAATAGATATTTCGGACATAATTTTGCCCATTAAAAATACAGCGTCATCTAAAAAGCAGGCAAAGTACAACGTCATCTAAAGAGCAGGTACTACATGGGAACAATTTTTAGTCCTTGACCCAAGGTAAAAATATTAAATTAAATATATAGAGATAAAAATATTTAACGGTATTCCAGGCGACGTATTTCATGCAAGAGGTGCATGAAATACGTCGCCTGGAATACCGTTAAATATTTTTATCATTCACACAATATTAATTGACGTCATTTACCCACTATTATCCAACGGAACGAGGCTACCTCTGTATCTAAGAACATTGCCCCCGACTTTTAAGAAAAGGTTATATATTTCTTAAGCAATATTTATTAAACATTATATAATCAAAATTTAATTTATGACGAAAATAAATAGTTGAACTCGGTAAATCTGCTTCGGCATCTATTAGTTTTTTTTATAATTAATTTCGTTTAGTATAGAATGAATTTCGTGATGTAAAATTATATATAAACGTAAAAATTTTAATATTTTCAACAATCAGGGCAAACGTAAATCCTCTTATATGAGACATGGTTATAAACTTTAATGAGTCTCCAGTTGAAAATTTAAATTTAATCATGTAGACTAGAATTTTATTTTATTTCTATTATAAAATTGTGTAGTCAAACTCTGTGACTCACTCATTCATACCAAAACCCAATCTTTGAATCACGATCGAGAACTCTCAGCGGCTTCGACCGATATTGACAATTTTTTTTTTAATTAATCGTATAACTTTATACAGTTGCCAGTTCTACTTTGGTTTGCCATTTTTTTAATGTTTCTTTATGTTATAGCTACAGTTATTCAAAGATCATTCTTGCTATATTTTAATTTGAAATTTTAGTTATGATGAAACCCCGTCAGCCTATGATTTCCATGTCTACCGGTAATCCCTCGACTACCAGGCCATTTTTTTTTTTTAGTCATTAATTGAAATTTTTAAGCAGCAAGCTAAATTGCTTAATGCTTAATCACATTTAAAAAAACAGTAATAAAATGAATTTTGCGACCATAGATTGCAATTTCCCGAGAGTATATTATTTTATGATCTGATAGATCTATCACCTTAAAATGTCTTGAATTACTTGCGATTAAAAAAATCAATATTTGCGTCGTTTCAAATTTTGCTAGTAGAATGCAAGCAAATAATTTACCATTATGAATTTATATGAACTTAGTGCATAATTTCAAAAAGTAAAATTTACTTTTTATAGTTTTGTTATATCTTTCAAAAAACTACTTTTAGAAATTAATATTCATGAGGATGCTACATTTTTGGTCTATTTGCACACATTAATTGGATTTTTAAAAATTGTGAATTTAATTTTGCAAAGTCGATTGTATTAACTTAAAACTGTAAAATACTTTATTTCCACGCATTTTTTGATTAGAATATAATTTACCAGGCATCGCTCGAGAATGAAAATCTCTTATTAAATACTTTACCTACAGTGGTTAGCGTGGTGGCTTCTTGGCCGGTCTATCGTAGGTTCGAATCCTGCCTCTACTCATAGATGTTTTGTGATGACGTTTAGTTTTAAGGGATTATGTTATTTGATTTAATTTAGACCATAATGACCTCAGTTGTCGAGTGTCTATAACCTACAATAAAACAAAAATTTTCAAATAAAATATTTCTTTTTGAATTTTTGCATATTTAATTACCCAAATTTCTGCCTTCTGGACATTAGATAATTTAGAAAAGTTGTGAAGCTTCAATGAACCAGTGAAAGTATTAAATGATTTTTTTTTAAATACTTATATTTTTTTGTTTATTTTCTTAAAATAATTTTGGGGTTATTTTTTTTTTTTAATAATCCGTAATATTAAAATTATGTCACAAAGTCGTAAGACAATCTGTATATACAGAAATATACTTGTATGTTACATCACTATGCAAAAGGTTTTACCTATGGTTAGTTTTTACGAGCGTCGGCAGGCACAAAAATTCTGATGTAAATTTAAAATGATCCACGACGCACGGCGGTATATTAAAAAATGCACTGAACTGGATATTTTTTTAATTACGTAATAATTAAAAATGTTCATTATAAACTCGTTGACACTAAAAACCAACATACCAAGTTTGCCATAAACAAATATACCCATTCCGTTCTCAATGGATATACTTTCACCTGCCTGCGGCAATTTTATCGAAAAACTTTTAAAGCTGTATTATTTTTGACAATTTCATTCATTTTTTATCACTAAAAGTTATAATTAAGGTAGTTGTCGTGGTTAAGGCACACCGTCAGAAAATTCTTAATTTTTGTATACTTATTAAGGATATGATAATACAAATTACCCTGAAAATTTGAAGTCGATCGACCGTATATAATCCGAGATAAATTCAATTAAAAATTGGATAATTAACATTGATTGTATACGATCTCTGTAGTTCTGAACCTGTTTCTTATTTATAAAAAAAAAACTAACTGTCAGAAACTTTCCAAAAACTGACACTCTTTCAATGCATTTGTTATGAGTTTAAAAAAAATAAGAAAACTTTTTTGACCGTCTAATTATTTATAAATAACGGTTTAAAGTTCAACAATTTATAGAAAAGTATACATGCATATGAATACTGTATGGTTTACGTTTCCACAGGTTCAGTCTTGCGTATAAATTATGAATCACTTATAGCTACAAGCTAGTATACTTTTGTGGCGCGTATAATCTATAACTTTTTGACAATATTGTACCACGACAACTACCGCCGTATCTGCCGTATCAATTATATGGGACCCCCGGGCCACGGGGGCCCCCAACGTACGTAAGCAAAAATTAATAAAAACTTCCCAATTTTTTTTTATTTCAGAAATGACAAAAGTCAAAAAAAGCTATTTCTTTTTTTCCCGCGTAAAGCGTGCGTTCAAAAGTTGGCAACACCCTACATCGGTTATCCCGGGCTGCGGGATTTCCCCGTTTAAGTCATTTACTTCAACGGGGGAAGGGCCTCCAAACAAATTTTTATACGGGGCCCCGCCAAGGCACGCTACGCTTCTGATTACAGAGTAAAATCTGCTCTCGCATGATGTGAATTTAATGTTGCACTTTGCTTTATTATAAAGGATTGAGAGATGAGAGTAACTGAAAACTCATTCCGCCGCGAAAGTGGAAAGATTCTGGTTTGACTCCCGATGGTGACAGTTGTTCAAAAATATTTTTTTCTAATATAGCATTGTAACAATGAATGTTTCTAACAATCATTGCAAACATCAGCGACTACTGGCTATAAACGTATGAAAAAAACCAGCATACTAAATTTGTTTTAAACCACTGAATTTATATAAATTAAATAATAATAAAATATATAGACATAAAGACTATATTACAAAGTAGTACGAACACAAATTGACAATATCGCACAAATTACGTTTTCTTTTTTACAAGCTTTTATTTAGTTTCACCTGTCCGTGTCAGTCTATCTGTAATCGAATCTTGCAAATGACCCACTTTCTGATTTCCGATTGAGCTGAAATTTTGTGCATGCCTTTGGATCTGAAGACAATACAATATAGTACATTGAATATTATAGTAGAGCCAAGATGGCCGCCACCACAAAAAGGCGGGTTACCTTCTTCTTTACAACCTCTACATGGGTATCAAGTAGAATACAATCAGCAGTGTGACTTCACTCTAAATCCAAAATGGCGGTTGGCACAAAATGGCGGATCATCTATTTCTTTACAGCCCCCTTGATATGAATCTGAAATGAGAGAGCATGACAAGTAGAATACAGTAAAATGTGTGACGTTATTTAAATTCCAATATGGCGGCCTAAAGGCCTAACTAAAAGTGTGGAAATAAAATAATAGATAAAAAACTCAAATAAAGACAAACTTTTATTGCAGTGTACTAAAAAGGATAAAAATAGTCTTTATAGTAATTTAAGTTCATAGTTATAAAAGCGTGGGTTGTAAGCTCTATGATAGTCACGACTCACGCTTTTACAATTATGAACTTAAATTATTAAAAATTATGGATACTTTAATGAACTATGTTGCGTTTCCGGATGGACATATAGTATAGGTTTCACATGACAGAGACTATATACACTAGTGTCGAGTTTTAATCAAATTCCTAGCTTTTGAGACAAGTTACGTAGCGTCATAGACACGAAAGCGCCTCGACGCTTCTTCCTTTTAGACGACGGGAAGAGGTATTCATATCGATGACATTTCACACCACCCATATGTAGATTGCGTCCTTTGCTTTGTCCACGTTATAATATACAATGTCGTTGAAAAAGTTTCAAATCTACACAAATATAGGTACTTGAAACGTATCTCCAAAAACGCCTTGTTATCTAGTTATGTTTTTACACTTAAAAAATTGTCTAATTGGAGTTAACAAGCTAAAAAATGACGGGTGGTGACAGTGACGGTGTTGAGGTCATTAGATATACATGTTACCTCATTAATGAATGACGTCAGCTGGAAGATCGTTGTACATATTTTTATCAACCACGCAATATCAGTTGGCAGTCCACTGGATGACGTCGCCCCCCTCCACTATTATCCAACGTAACGAGGTCACCTCTGTATTTAGTGACCTCGCCAGGTGCTTAAAATTTAAAATATATAATCGGCATAATGACTAAGAAATTCAGAATAAATTAATAATTTCAAAAATACCAACGTCCTAAATTCTTTTCTCTTCCATAAAGTTGAGAAAATAGGGCGTTTGAGGAATGAAATGAAATATGTATAAAGTGAGTGCCCCGCGCTTGTAAATGTTATAGAAATGTATTTTCTACTTTTTAGTGCGTCAATATAGACGTGTTTTTATGAAACTATAATTAAAATCCTTTTTTGATCGTTCAGAGAACTTGAAAGCTAAGAATTCAAAATACGTACGACCACACGAAATCCGCTATAAGTAATATTACATAATTCGCATATTATGGAATGTATGTAAAAATGTAGCACGAGATTTGCGAAGAATTTGACAAGAGCAGTTTATCCCTTTGACCACAGATGTATTAACTATAATATTAGGTAGCTTTTTAAAATAAAATGTTTTCGGTTACTTTGTATATGAGAAAGAACTACCTATAGAATATAGATAGCGAATGCACTCTATCACATCAAATCAGTTTCTCATCGGTTGAATGTAATATTTTACCTCATGGTGCTTCCGAACAGTCGCCATACACAGGTTGGCTCAAAATCTTCGCATTGAATACTCTAAAAATGCTCGAACGCTCTGAATTTCAGCCAAAAATAGAGCTTCGGCTGTCAACTGATTGTAGACTTATTCGTCAACATTCTGCAAAAATTCTTTCTCTATAAGGAAGATAAAGGACAAATCTAGGTCTTTAATGGACTACTTTTGTAATTTATTTACGATTTACTAGAAAAGAGTTGGCATTAATTGTGCTAAAAAAACACACGTTTTCAATGTCACACTACGACCTTATTCGTACTTATTTCACAAAACTGTTCGATCACAAACCTAAAGTGACTCTTCCTTTTTCGGAAAAGTTTTTTAAATCTTCAAAATATTTCCAAAAATTAGAGTAATCAATTGACAGCGGCACCCTTGTAATAAGATTTTTTAGCCTCGTAGTTGGCACCAGCCAAAAATTGAAACGTGCGGATGATTTGAGCGAGACAGAGCTAAAGAAGGTCACACCTACAATATGTCTTTTGCCTACCTCGCCCCTTAGCGCTGGGTCTCAACACAAACAAAATTCAGAGCGTTCCGACAGCCTTAAGGTGACTACTTAATCCTCTAGATTGTAAAATATGCTCTCGAAAAATTTCGAACTGTGGTCGCAAAATTCAATTTATTACTGTTTTTTTAGCTGTGATTATATACTTAGCTCCACAAAATTTGGCGTGCTGCTTAAAAATTTCAAAAAAACATATTTTTGCACTAAACATTGAACCAAAAAACGTGATATTCGTCAATATTTCTTTAATGCAGCACGTCACAAGATTACGAATTACATTTTGAAGTTTATTCTTCACAAACATATATTAAAAATACTGACTCAAAAAGTGTTTTCAGGTTTAAATATTTCTATACAGACATTTGTGTAAAACTTGCTAATTTTCTCGTTTTTATGTGGTTTTAAATTGCTTATTTAGATCAAATAAACTGTAAAAACGTGGCTAAAAGTTATATGGAAATAATGGTACATATCTTTAGTTTATTTTGAAACATTACCATCAAAGATTGAATAAGAGTTTTCTTAGAAATGGGAGATTTCCGAAACGTAAGTGTATTTTACATGAGCACGTACATTCAACTGCTTCGTAAGATAAGTAAAAGAGGGGATATTGAACAGATTAATGCGTTTATTGAAATCAATCACACTGTATACCTATTGTCCTTTCACTATTGCGGCGCAATAAATAGAGTTCTTTTAAATAGAAGTGCATTTATCGTGGTAGATGCATCTAGGATTTCGTGTAGTTCGCATTGAGTGTGGTTGCATCTATATGCAGTTCGATAGAAGCGGATATTCGATTTAATATTCTAGCATTATTAAGATTAATGTTATTATAGCGGGACACTAGCATGCTTAGATTGATAAATTTACAATGTAATCGACAAATTATGTTTGATAAATTTACGATCTAATGGATCATTAATAATGATAAATCTATTCCATTTTGCTATTATCTAAATATTTCTCATGCATAATTTTTTATCTGACATTAATATATTTTAATTTTCTGGTAGTTGACACCATTTTGTTTTTATTTTTTTCTATTGCATGCTCTTAGCCGATATAGCAGGAGAGCTGTTAGACATTTTTGAGTAGGTATTTGAGGCACTGTGAAAATTTGTAATATGCGAATACAAAATCACAGACCTGGCTGGAGGGTAGCGGGGCTTTACCGACCCTCAAGCAACTAAAAAATGCAAAATAATTTGACAACAAAATTAACTTTACTGTAAAAAGCGTGGAGTGTTTAATATCGATATAAAATCTTTCATTTACTAGCTAATTGTAAACGTGGAGCTATTATGAAAATTTAAGTAGATAGCACTCCACGTTTTTTACAGCAAAGCTAATTTTGTTGTCAAATTATTTTGCGTATTTTAGTCAAGGGCGTACCCAGCGAGGGGAAGGGGAGGCAGCTGGAATTTTTACAATTCTTGAAATAACTTTACTTCTACAAATCCAAGAAAAATGATACTAGTATAAGACATGTAACTACAATAATTTTTTTTTTCAAGCAAATAATTGTAATAACTTAGTTGATAAGCACTGCTATAATTATACATAATTTTCTTAATATTTTGGTTTCATTCACCTTTTCCGTGATAAAATGTTACAACCTGAATGACCATGGCTTGCCCCCCCCCCCCTAGTTTTGATCCTGGGTACGCCCTTGATTTTAGTTCATAAAGGCGTGTTGTTTTAGTTTTTTTACTCTATTTTTTTTACATACATAACCCATTAATGTTTTATGTCGAAGTGTTCCGCTTTTCGCCACCATGAGTGCTGTTAGGTCATGCACGCATCGTTTAAAGTGACAGGAATATTGATAATAGTTCGACGGAAATATTTTGTAAGGGTTTTGTTTGTTCCCAAAAATTCTCTCGACGCGTTGAACGTGCAAATAGTAAACTCAAAAGCCTCTCCTGTTCTTCAACGTATTACATAACAGGAATAACAGGAATGGCGGGTGTACAATTCACGTCATTGGTGTTCAATGACAAAGTGAGAATGCCGGACTATCAGCCGAAATGTCGACACCAGCAATGATCAATTTAATTACGTGCCAGTCAATGTCCAATAGTGGTGCACCAGTGACGTACCTTCACTTGGGGACTAATAAAAAAAACTCGGGTCGCGGTGCCAAAACCCTGCCGACAATATAGTGTATTTGCTAACACGACTAGTGTGATTTTATTATGTGAATTTGTTTGTTTTTGGAGAATATAAAAAATTTAACCTCTTAAAATAACATTTTTTCTTAATTTCAATATTTTAGGTCTGTTTTATTTTTTCATCATCTCCACAAAATTATATACCTACACCCTTCAGTACGTATAAATCTTTATTCGTAAACGTTTTCATAAAATTTATAAGTCCGGTCCTGTCGAGTCGATGTTATTAAAATTTTAGAAACTTCTTTTAATTGATACTAAAAGTTTAAATTTCAATTTTGAATCATTTCCGAAAAAAATTTTCAACCCCTAAAATGTGACATGTCTAATTATGATGGTTTTTGCACAAAATAAAAAATGTTATCCCATATTAGTACACTCCTTAAAATAATATTTTTTTTCTCAGTTGGAAAATTGTTATCAATCCAACAACTGCATACCAAATTAAATACACACTTCAGTAAGCAAATTTGTATGCGCAAACTAGTGTTTTCATAAAATTTGTAAATTCGGTCCTGTCAATTGAATTTTACTAAAATTTCAGGAACACGTTTTAATAGATATTAAATGATTAAACTTCAATTTTCAATCAATTCCGAAGAATTTTTTCGGTGTTTTTGGGCCTCAAAACAATTTTCAACCACTAAATACACCCCTTAAAGTGATCCGATTAACTCCATTTTAAATAGGTTTCATGCGGTGATGGATTTCAACATGTGGACGAAATTTCGTTTAAATCAATTATGTCTGTCGAGAGTTATTGCCAGAACACACACACACACACACACACACTAGTTTATTTTGGCCTGGAACTCCAAAAGTGCTGAACCAATTTTGATCAGACTGCGCTTCTCAAACAAAAAAGAAGGACTTTAAAAGTAAAAATAAATATGTTGACGAATTGTCCAAAGGCAATTGTTTGTGTTTGTGTACTTAGATCAGGGCTTCTTAAACTTTTTTCATTCACGATCCCATTTATGGTTGCGAGTTTCCTGGCGACCCCATATAAATATAAAAGAAAGATAACTAAATATTTTTTGATGATTTATTTATTAGGTAACAATATACATATACATATGAAAATACATAGTTTTAGAATTCGTTTAGAAACATACAAAAATCTAAAATTAAAAATTGCACAAAAAGTTGTAAAACATCTAGATGTTATAAAATCATGTATTAAATACACGATTTTAATGTCAACTATTTATATACACTGTATTTAAATATTTGACATTAAAATCTCTCGCGACCCCATTTGGGGTCGCGACCCATAGTTTAAGAAGGCCTGACTTAGATGATAAGTTATTAGGGTCACCGTAATGCGACGCCTCTGGTCTATTGTGTTGACAGAGGGGGGCGTGACCGCAACCTGACTCGACCCTGATCGAAAACTCCGTAAAAAGTTAAACACTGACAAGGTCGATTAATTGTAATTGAAAAAAATCCGTCCTGTTAACAGAAAGAAAAAAAAGTAACAGAAAATCAATGTGTATAGAGATTTGTTAGTTTGCTGATCATACAAGCCGTGTTCTTTTTTTTCAGACTGAAAGTTTAAATTGTTATCAACCTTACATTGGAATGTACTATTTTCTTTTCAAACTGTTGTCGAATATCCGTAGAATTGTTTTACTAAGATATTAGAATGTAGGTCAAATGTTTTTACTTTTATGTTTTGTAAAAAAGTGTGGTGGGTTAAAATCATGATGGAAATAGTACAGGATGTGCTCATCAATAGGCAGGCTTCTCGGTCTAAAAATCGTTGGAATCTTTTTTTTTTTTTTTTTTATGTATGTTCCCCGATTACTCGAAGACGCGTGAACCGATTTGGAAAATTCTTTTTTTGTTTGAAAGGGTATACCTACATCTCAGGTGGTCCCATGGTCATCAGGTCAGGATCTGATGATGGAACCCTGGAGAAATTGAAGGAAATCTTCAAAAATGTACGAAATCAAATCCACCACTAAAAAGTAAAAAATAAAAAAACTAAAAAAAAAAATATTTACCTCCTTCAAAAAAATCACTAAAAAGATGAAAATAATGAAACTTTGAGGTCGGCGCCTATTTAATAAAAGTAGATATGTAATTAAAAGTTTTTGTAATGAAATTAGCTCCGACTTCAAATTTTCATTATTTTCATCTTTTTAGTGATTTTTTTGAAGCAGGTTAATATATTTTTTTTAAGTTTTATAGGAGTGTGTGTAGAAATACCATTTTAATGGAGCACCTGTATAAAAATTTCGATATCAAAATGCTTGTTAATTTAAAACCTTTCTGTCTGTTATTTCAATATCGTAGCACCGTCTCTTCGACAAGTCATCAAATATTCTAATATATACGAAGTTTTTTTTTTTTTTGACACTGTAGCAGACGAAGGACGAACTGAAGTAGTTTTTGCCCATAAGAAAATACTATCTTTCTATGTTTGTGGAACTTACATATAGATAGATAGTACAGACGGTACTCGATTTCCTGGAACCCTGATCTCTCGTTCAAATTTTCTGCGCAGCCTTGTATAATAATAAATAGCCGCGCTAAATTAAAATAAATTAGCGTGGTCATTTAACCAGGATTTATACCAGTTAATTAACCGATAGTTATTTTTTTTATATTATTACCAAATAGTTAAAGACACAACAAGTACCGGAGACCAGTCCTAGATAATTATGACTTACATCGCATCCGCAACGATTTGTGCGGATGCGGATTTCAGAAATAATGCGAATGCTCCGCGCATGCAGACATCTGCAATATTTCTAGTACATAAGTCGCGCACAAAAATTACTAAACAAATAAATTGCTACATAAATCATAGATTTTTTTTGACTAAACGATGCTTTCAATGTTGACTATTTTTGAGAAAGTGTTTTAAATCATGCATAAGTACCTAACATAACCACAGATGTTTATATAAATGCGACTCACGCTTTAAAAATCATGTATTTTAAATTCCGTTTCAAATTTCGCTCCAAAACGTCACTTGTCACGTGACTGCCGTGACGTCGCAGGCTCATAAACGCTGTTAAACTGATGAGGTGATAGGTTTTTTGGTAATTGTTGTCATAGAAATTTTCGAATAAATTATACACTCTAAATATTACCAACCAATGAAGTCTTGTGACAGCGTGAACAGCGTCTTTCTCTATGCCAGCGTCTGATGTTTATGAGCCAGTGACGTCATGTACTCTGATTGGTGTTCGTTGTCACGTGATTTGACAGTGATTTAATTACGTTTAATTTATTAAATATTAATTAAATTCCTTAAAAATAAGGAAAAATAATGTGTTTTTTAGTATTTCTATCATAGAACTTAACGTTAAAATTGTGTTTTTATTTGAATACGGTCAACATCCCTATTTCGACTGACCGTGAAATTTTGTTCAATGCTCACGTTTGTAAAATCGGTTTATTGGTATTCACTGTAGTGTTTCTATGCAATTTTATCACACTCACTAGATATGTTATTCGTTTTTTTTTTATTTTTTTTATTTCTTTTCCTTTTTGTGCCTCCTCTTTTGGTCGGATATTTGAACTATTGCTTTTGCATTTTTTATTTGCAAGAGTCTCTTTGTCTACGTGGAAATATCAAAAGGATTCGATTTTAATTTGTCCCTATTTTATATTCACTATTTTGTTGTCTCACTCGTGTTCAATTTACTTGTAAGCGAATGCGTAGACTGTAATCCGAATATAAATGAATCCAATGTTGCCAGATTGTTGTTTTGAGGCAGCTCATAGATATCTAGAACTAAATTAGGGATTTCAGAAGTGCCAAAAAGTATCGATATAATATATCATATCGATATTTTTTTGCCAGTATCGATATCGGTGCCGATATGTTTTTTAAAAAATATCGATATATCGGTACTCATAGAAATTAAGGCTAGCTTAATATAATCTTAAATAGCAATTAACGGACATTATTGCTAATAAATCAAGTAATAAATAATTATCTGAATCAAAAGCAACGATAAGATTTTTTTTTGTTTATTAGTCAATCGTCTAATACATTTAGGAGCAGATAATTTTAGAGATTAATCGAATACCTAGGGATGGCGAACCTATGGCATGCGTGTCAGAGGTGCCATTCGACAGAAAATTGTGAATCGACATAATTAAAAATATTCTAGATGTTGCAGAAATGAAATGAAATATTACAAGAATAGAGCTACTGTTTATTATTCCGAAAATATCGAAAAATCCAGAGAAAAAAAAAACGTGTTTTACATGTACTTTATCAATGTTGCTAACTTAAAAGTATATTTCAAAAACATATGTAAAAACACATTTTTCTTTTTCAGTGGAGTTTTCGATATTTTCGGAATAAGTGAAACGGCCATAGTCAGTCGCGGTAGTACATACTACTACTGGAATAAAATATCCGTTTTCGATACTCGGAATTTTATATCGATATATCGAAATATTAACAATCGCCCAAAAATATCGATATATCAAATAAAACATATCGATACATCGATATTTTTTCAACATTTTGACTGTTTATTATTCCGAAAATATCGAAAAATCCAGTGAAAAAGAAACGTGTTTTACATGTGCTTTATTGTTGTTTTTGGAACGCACTTAAAGTATGTTCCAAAATCATATGTAAAAACACATGTTTCTTTTTCAGTGGAGTTTTCGAGATTTTCGGAATAATTAAACAGTCATAGTCAGTCGCTACTGGAAAAAAAATCGGTTTTCGATACTCGGAATTTTATATCGAAATATTAATTATCGCCCAAAAATATCGATATATCAAATGAAAAATATCAATATATCGATTTTTTCCGACATTCCTGAACTGAATGACGTCGCATATTTCTTTTGTTGGAATTCAACATTACAAAATAGATTATCATAACCTTTTTTTTAGGGTCAGGTGAACCTAAATAGAAGCTTGCAAATTAAGTGCAATTTAATAACTCCCCAATATTTATTAATTTGCTATTGCAAAATCGTCGATTTTCAGTTAACAATGATAATATTCGCATTACGGTTGTATGCAAATTTGAATGGTAAACATTGGAAACTGTCAGGAGAGAGGCGAGGGGGGAGAGAACAAGAAACAAGAGAAACTAACGTAACGGACCGCAATTATTCCGCTGGTTTAGGTATACATATTATAATTACGCGAGTGGTCCATAATTTTTATCCCCACCGTTTATTTTGCAACCCCCATCCTCTATTGTTCAACTCTAACCCTTTATTTTTCAACACCCACCTTTTATATTTGAGCCCCCCCCCTTTATTTTTTAACACTCACCCTTCTATTTTTTAACCCTCATTCTTTATTTTTCAACACCCACGATTTATTTCTCAGTCCTCACTTTTTATTTCGTAACCTCCGCGCCTTTAATTTTAACTCTTGATTTTTACATAAGTACACGCACCACTTTTTTTATTTTCGTTCTTTTTAGGGTTCCGTACCCAAAGAGTAAAACGGGACCCTATTACTAAGGCTCTGCTGTCCGTCCGTCTGTCACCAGGCTGTATCTCATGAACCGTGATAGTTAGACAGTTGAAAATTTCACAGATGATGTATTTCTGTTGCCGCTATAACAACAAATACTAAGACAGAATAAAATAAATATTTAAGTGGGGCTCCCATACAACAGACATGATTTTTTTGCCGTTTTTATAGATAATGGTACGACTCGCACTTGGCCGGTTTTTTGGTATCGTTTATACGTCATGGTATAAATTTTGTTGTTTTCGTTACTTTAAGTTTTCTAAAGTATGCGCACATTTTCAGTTCCATACCGAGCTGGGTAGAGTAGTGGTGACAGCACTAGACTCGCATTCGGGAGGTACGGGTTCGATTCCCGGCAGGGGCAGATGTGGCTGGGACTTTTTCCTACTGCCTCTCGCCGAGAAACGGTAATTCCTGTACCGGCCATCTTGATTGAGGTTTTCCAATGGTTTCCCTCAATTAATTCCAGATAAATATCAAGATTGTTCTTTATTTGAGGCCATGGCCGATTACCTATTAAACTCCTAGTTCAAAAATTACCTACCTTATCCTAATTTCCTATAATTCCTTCATTCGTCCATTGCTATTATATAAGTTGAAGTTTTAAAAAAAACCCGGGTCGCAGTGCCAAAACCCTGCCGACAATATAGTGTATTTGCTAATACAGGCCTTGTGGCTGTATTATGTGAACTTAAGGTGATTGTTGGGCAAAATAAAAAAATAACTCCTTAATACACCCCTTAAAATTACATTTTTTTCTTAACTACATTATTATTGTCGATCGAACGTCTACACCAAAATTAAAAATACCTTTCAGGAAATAACTCACTATCTGCAAACTAGTGTTTTCAGAAAATTTGTAAATGCGGTCCTGTCGGGCCGATTTTATTGAAATTTTAGGAACACTTTTTAATTGCTATTAAAGGGTTAAATTTCAATTTTGAAACGATTCTGAGAATTTTTAGGTATTTTTGGGCCCAAAAACTTTTTTCATCCCCTAAAAACCACCCTTAAAATGATCCGATTGGGCCTATTTTAAATAGGCTTCGTGCGGTGATGGATTCCAACATGTGTGCCAAATTTCGTAAAAATGAATTAACTCCTTCGAAAGTTATTGCCCGTACACATATATACCTATATATATATATATATATATATATATATATATATATATATATATATATATCTATATATATATATATATATATATATATACACATATATATATAAAAATTTTTAAAAATGGTGCCAAAGTGTTTAGGAGGTTATGAAACGTCGAGAAATTTTGGTCCGACCCCTAGGTCCCGCCATCCGACCGACGCCAATAGTGTATGTTGCCATATGGCAAATACACTAAAAATGTAGAAAATAACGGGAGGTGGTAAATGGAAAATAGTAATGGTGCGAATGGCGTCTGTTATGACATAAAGTCGAGAAACGGACGTTAAACGCATTATTATTATTATTATTATTTTCAGTTCCATGGAAATCCCAATTCACTACAATAACTTGTCTTGTTGTGATTAAAGATGGCGTCTTTGTCCTAACTCTAACAGGAGAAACTCTACATATTATGGAGATGAGGAGAAGCATGTATTTGAGTCAAAATCCCATGTGTCGTTAGAGTAGTCGCCGCGGCATCGTTATTCGTGTTCGTTGTCCCGTGTGCTCTTATCGTTCCCGTAGATGTTCAACTGTCAAATCCACCTCTAAGGTGTAACCACCAACCACCAGGCTGTGCTGTAAGCTGATTACAAGTGATTTGAGCACTTTGAAAATTTGTTAACACGGAATTGAAAGATTGTAAACCGATTTAACAAATATAATTACATTTTCATTGTTGTAAGACTTCAGATACAGAAACAGTGGTTTTTATGGCGTTTCCCAAGGGTATTAAATACAGAGGTGACCTCGTTCCGTTGGATATTACCTCATCCAGTGGACTGTCAATTAATACCAGCGTACGTCAATCATTAACTAAGTAACCTGTATATTTCTAACAACCTTGGGAAAAACTTTACTTAAATTTTCAATGTGCTTCAAGCCAGTCACAATTTAAGACGACATCGTAAAATCGATTCTAAATGTAAAAGAAATTGCATCTAAAAATCAATTAGAAAACTCGAAGAAAATTTTTTCCAATGGTTTTGATTAAATTTTGCGTATCTAATGACTCCATCTCTCTGGATTTTCTAGAAGAAACTAGTTATTCTTTTAGATACTCAGGTTACCTCGTTAATGAATGACAGTTGGCATCGTTAATGAAGGATGTCAGCTAGGAGACCGTTCAATATTTTTATCAACAACGCAATATCAGCTTATAGTTCACTGAATGAAGTCATCCCCCACTACTATCCAACGAAACGAGGTCACCTTTATCCAAGACTACTAGAAACTAAGGCTCGGCGTTAACATTGTTGAAGATGTGACCAGGCGAGACACGTGAGAGGGCGGGGGAAATGAACTTGTGTCGTCACATGGAGTCCTTTTCCAAACAGTCGGGATAAACAATAATTGAAAAACCAAGCTATGGGCATCGGTGACGTAAGCAATCGACCCAACCAATCACAGACATGACATTGCGTTAGCATTGTTGAAGGTGTGACTAGACGAAACGCGTGAGAGGGCGTAGGAAGTAGGCTTGTGGAGTCTTTTTTCAAACAGTTGAGATAACAGTAACTGAAAAACCAAGTCATGGATATCGGTGACGTAAGCAATCGACTCAGCCAATCACAGACGTGACCGTATTTATAGCCTCTTACGCCCAACCTTTTATAATTCTAGTAACCTTGATCTCTATATACCTTGACAGTAAAGTTGTGTTGGATAGTTTCTGTTCGAATGTTTGCGATCGCACTGTAAACTATAAATGGTTGCGTCATATTTATAGGTAATAATTTCTGCGTTCGCTGCCTTTCCTTTAATTTGAACGGTTGACTAATAGCAAATACTGAATTTATATTATTTGCTAACCGATTCATAAGTGGTGCCGTGTTTTGTTTATAGTTCGGCCCACCATTTCCGCCGATGTAGCAAAATCAAAACGTTCCTGGTTTTGTTTATTGCGGTAGGTAAATTTGATTGCAATTAATTTCAATTCGGTGATTGTGTCACCGAACTTAAGTTGAAATTTGGTAATGAAATTGTGATTTCTGCGGATTCAAGAGATAAAAAAAAAAAGTTAAATTCGAGTCGGTTTAAATAATACATTGATTACAACATAGAAACGAGCAATAGTATTTGCAATATATTAATTTATTCACTTTTAGAGTTCCGTGTCTCAAAAGGAAAAAAGGAACGCTTCGATGTCTGTCTGTCTGACAAGATTCTTTTTCTCAGGAACGCGTGTAGATGTCAAGTTGAAATTAATATCAAATACTCAGGTCTTAAATCTCTTGGAGCTGTGAAAAAATCAAACGCGATCAAAATATACGGCCGTTTATGCCGCATATTTTGACTGTCGCAAAGGACTCAAAACTTATAGGGTACGTACTTCCCGTTGACCTTGAATCATGAAATTTGGAAAGAAGTAATGTCTTATAGCACAAGTAAAGGCAAAAATGCGAAAACCGTAAATTTATAGTTGCATTACAAAAAAAAATTTTTTTCTATAAACGTCAAAATAGTGCATACTAGCGACATCGAACGGAATCTCTTAAAAAGCTATTAATTCAGGCATTTCTGCGCTTAAGTGTGTATTACTACGGCCACTATAACAACAAATAATAAAAATAAAATAATGTTGTCGCTGCCGAATTTCGTTTCAATCGCGTGCGAAGTCACGGATGGCGGCTATGTAGGTATTTAAAAGTAATGTCTTAGAATTACCGAGGAAAATCCAAACAATACGTCCATTAAAGTGAGGTTAAAAAATCAGGGAAGAACACGTGGGTTTTTTTAGTTATCTACACTAATATTATAAAAAAGAAAGATTTGTATTTTTGTATGTTTGTATGTTTGTAATGAATAAACTCAAAAACTACTGTGTCGATTTAAAAAATTCTTTCACCATTAGAAAGCTACATTCACCCTGAATAACATAGGCTATATTTATTGCTAGAAAATATTAGGGATCCTTACTAAAACTTTAGTAACGTAACCCAAGGTGTAAAAAAAATGCCATAAAACATCTTTAGTCGCATGCGCTGCGGAAACTATTGATAATAGAACAAAAGTATGTTCTACAGTATTAAAGAACATATCAATAACTACAAAAAACTTCGCGATACTATATGTCCAACTATTATCGTTATGTCACAACAACCACTTTTTACATTTTAATAATCTATATAGATAAAAGACGATGTATATGTAATCTATGGACTCCAAACGGGTAGACCATTTTTGATGAAATTTTCAGACAATCTTTAGATTAGCCCAGCGGGTGATCTTCTGAAGTTTGGTAGCGATCGGATCAACAGAATTTTTTAAATTTCTTTTTGGGAAATAAGCTTTTTCTTCGATTTTTGAACATTCACAAATAAAAGCGATTGAATTCGCGCAAATTCAACACACGTTGAGAATTTAATGATAATGATTCTCATCTTTTATATCCTATATATTACATTTACACCCGGGCGAAGCCGGACTGGGCCGCTAGTATAGAATAAATAAGAAATTATATCCGAAAGCAAAAAATATACTAAAACCGGCTTACGCCGTTTTGTTTTGTGGCTATGTGTGCTAATACATGTACATAGTAAAGGAGGAATGAAAAAGGAGAGTGGAGTAGAAGCCTCAAATCAACGGAACGTTCTGTAAAATGTCATTTAATTTAGGAACGAACGCAGTTCCGACTGCTCTGGCACCGGGACTGCTAGGACAGCAGGGCTACGGTCGATGTCACAACAATCATTTGGAGCGACTGCACGTGCGAAATAATACGTGATACATATGCTTGTTGTTGACTTAACTGAACAAGCTTTCTTCTTTACTCCTTGTTTTTTTCTTTATTTCGTTGTTTTGGTTCCTTTCTAATTTGCAGTTGTAAAACAAAAGCGAGACAATTTGGCTTGTAGAATGCTTTCTCTAGCTCAATGACCACACAATTTTATTATTTCTTCATAAGAAAAACATTGTTGGATTTTAAATCGAACTTAATCAAAAAATTACTGTTCAATTGTAACGATATACTTTTTAGTATGCTTTTTTGGATAATTTCTTCATTTAAATAATATTTTTATGAGCATTTTTATCAAAAAGTGGGTTGAAAAGCGATCTTCAAACACCAATTTGTAAGGAGAATCGAGCTTCTATTCCCAATGTAGGCATCTGCATTATAATCTTGGTGAGTCGGGAAAAATACGGATTTAATGTAGGTTTATCCTAAAATGTTTTAATTTAAAAAAAAACGCCAATAAACCATTTATTGTAAGCCCTATAATGCATTAATGATTAAGGCAAGCGTGGTATAATAAGAAAAATCATGTTTCGACAGATTTTGCTCATCTTTTTTTCATAGGTTCAAACTAACGTTTTCTAATAAAGTTAAAGAATTTTTGACCGTTTAGAACTCGAAATAATTAATTACAAAGTTTCGTAATTTCACATGCTTACCACGGTAATCCACGAAAATTGCGAACCTTGTTATTAATTATCTCGCGTTCTAAACGGTCAAAAATTCTAAAACTTTGGAATTTATTAGAAAACGTTAATTTGAGCCTATGAAAAAAGATAAGCAAAATATGTCGAAAAGTGATTTTTCTTATTATACCACGCTAGAACTACCTTAATGCGTTATGGGACTTACATAATACATTATCAAAAAATGATTTATTGCCGTTTTTTTTAATTAAGGTAGTTGTCGTGGTTAAGGCACACCGTCAGAAAATTCTTAATTTTTGTATACTTATTAAGGACATGATAATACAATTACCCTGAAAATTTGAAGTCGATCGACCGTATATAATCCGAGATAAATTCAATTAAAAATTGGATAATTAACATTGATTGTATACGATCTCTGTAGTTCTGAACCAGTTTCTTACTTATAAAAAAAGAACTAACTGTCAGAAACTTTCCAAAAACTGACAGTCTTTCAATGCATTTGTTATGAGTTTAAAAAAATAAGAACAAATTTTTGACCGTCTAATTATTTATAAATAACGGTTTAAAGTTCAACAATTTATAGAAAAGTATACATGCATATGAATACTGTATGGGTTACGTTTCCACGGGTACAGTCTTGCGTACAAATTATGGATCACTTAGCTACAAGCTACTATACTTTTGTGGCGCGTATAACTTTTTGGCAATATTGTACCACGACAACTTCCTTAAAACGTTTCAGGACAAACGTACAAAAGATCCGTCATTGTAAATTCGACTGGTGAAGTATGAAGATGTATACCTTCTGAGTTTGTGTGGCGCAATGAAACATTCGTACGACTATCCAGAGACGGTTTGCTATTATTTATTCAAACTGTCTTGAATCACGCCTGTGGTTATGGGCCGTATGCTCTGTATCTATGCAAGGCTTGATCGTCTCTTCCAGAACACCTACTACTGCGTCTTCAGTGCGTACTACCCGTATAGACCAAAAGCTATCAACAGATTTCGAGTAATTATTTAAAAACTTGTGAAACTGTAGATAGTGCGTCTTATATAGCTTCTGAACAGTGAAAGTCGATTCTGACGAGCCCACGCGACTGGAGTATGCTACCACAAAATATTTCGAAAAGCAGTTGTTCTTTTGCCCTGAAGATCTGTAAAAAAATATTTTAGTATAATAGCTTTTGTCTGCTATAATTGTTAAGAAACGTTCATTGTTGTAGCACTATATTAAAAAAAATTATTATTCCAACACGTCACCGTCGAGATTTAAATCCGAATCTTTCCACTTTCGCGGCGGAATGAGTTAATCAATTACTCTACGGTGCACACAATTCAACATTTTAATCCTTCATAATATAGCGACTTATAACATTCAAATTCACTACATGCGAGAGCCAATTATTTTTAGCTATAGCTAGACAACTCTCACAGTAGCGAGGGCTCTTGAATGAATCAAAGATGAACTTTCCATTATTAATCCCGACGGTGACGTGTTGGAATAATAAATTTTTCTAATATAGTGCTACAACAATGAATGTTTCTTAACAATTTTAGCAGACAAAAGCTATTATACTAAATTAATTCAGCTGGTAGGTAGCTACAATCGTATGTAAAATATCTTCTAATGTAAAAAAATAGTTAGGCAGCTGACAAGTTTGCTGTGGTTAATTTTTACATCTGAAACCGTATTAACAAAAATTTTGTTTTATTTATTATATGCCAGATCCAAATATACCTACAAAGTAAATAAGTACTTCTCGAAGTGAACAGGCTAACTTTTGACTATATTTATCATCTCCCTAGTAACCCTATATTATTTTATTAACCGACTTCAAAAAAAAGAAGAGGTTCTCATTCGGTTGTATTTTTTGATGTTCACCGATATTTTCGTCAATTGTAAATCGATTTGAAAATCTTCAACGCCATTTTGTTCAGAATGCCATCGAATTGGCACCATACAGTTTTTATTAAAATCGGTTCATCCGTTTTTAAATGACAATAAAAAAGCGTACATTTTGTAAACTGATTTTGATAATTATGTTTATTATTTAATAGGGCACACTTTTAGGGTCATTTCACATAAATTTTGTTTAAATCGGTTCAGTAGTTTTAAAAAATGTGCGAAATAAAATCCACTAAAAAGTAAAAAATAAAAAACTTAAAAATAAAAATATTAACCTCCTTCAAAAAACTCACTAAAAAAATGAAAATAATAAAATTTTGAGCTCGGCGTCAATTTAATAAAAGTGGATATTTAAAAAGTTTTAGTAATTAAATTGCCGCTGACCTCAAAATCTCATTATTGTCATCTTTTTAGTGACTTTTTTAACGGAAGTTATTATTTTTTTTTAAAGTTTTTTCAATGTACATCTTTAACGAAAATGTGAATATCAATTATCGCGATCACGCCAAAGAAGTATAACTTCTGCCGCGCCACTTTTTTAAGACGATAAATTTCCATAAAATTATTTTTATTTTTTTGAACCGGTTCATTGACCCCTCAAGTAAAGTGTTTGAAAAAAAGGTTAGCTACCGTACATAAAAGTGAGAGGTTAAGTATTCTCTCTTTTTGGCCAGCAAATCGAATAGCGAACCGATTTTCTCTTTAGATTGTTGGTCATAACGTGTATAGCTGGTTTACATCTCTACCTTAGCCATAAACCGATGTTGACGCGGGGTCGAAGGTGGCGGCGATGAAAAGTATGAGAAGGCTGGTTGTGTCCCATCCAGTAGGGCGATGTGTAGGGGTTTTACGACACGCCAGTTACGTCCTGAGGTTGTGTTTTGTGTAGACGACACCCTTGAGTATATACCTACCGAACGCTACTGTACTCCGTCCTAAAACCGGACTTCCATTACGCCTTTCTCTGACCCGAACTCAGATTATGCTAAACTTGCTCTCTCTCTGACACGATCTACTTTTTTTCGTATGATAATGCGATTAGGTGTGAAGCATGTTGCGTAACACCTGGTTGGAAAATAAGATGTGGCCAAAAGTAAAACAGAAATGCCGATTTATAACACATTTAAATTAAAAAGGACCAAAAATTTGGTAGAAACGTTTTTATAAATAAAAAAATATTTTGAACAGTAAACGCAAGTAGTTTCGTTTTATTTAATAGTATATTACTGTTGGTAGAGTCAATATTATTAACATTTAAATACGGCTTTTCGTGTTTTCACGTACAAGCTTCGACGCCATGATTATGAATGATGATCACGGCATTCAAAAGTTTAGGACATTTTTTTACCCAACTGCCAAGAAGGATTATGCTTTTTGCGCGTATCTATGTATGTAATTAGACATTATATCGCATCCAAAATTATTATTATAATTCAATAATAAATCTCAGGTATTTGGATTAACAATACAAAACAATCGTGTTATTAGTGTATTTGCCATAAGGCAACATACACTATTGGCGTCGGTCGGATGGCGGGACCTAGGGGTCGGACCAAAATTTCTCGACGTTTCATAACCTCCTAAACACTTTGGCACCATTTTTAAAAATGGTTATATATATGTATATATATATATATATATATATATATATATATATATATGTGTACGCGCGATAACTTTCGAAAGAGTTAATTGATTTCAACGAAATTTGGACCACGTGTTGAAGTCCATCACCGCAAGAAGCCTATTTAAAATGGGCCTAATCGGGCTATTTTAAGGGTAGTTTTTAGGGGTTGAAAAAAGTTTTTGGGCCCCAAAATACCGAAAAAATTCTCCGAATCGTTTCAAAATTGAAATTTAATCCTTTGGTAGTAATTAAAAAGTGTCCCTAAAATTTTAATAAAATCGGCCCGACAGGACCGGATTTACAAATTTTATGAAAACACTAGTTTGCAGATAGGTAGTGACTTATTTATTGAAGGGTGTATTTAATTCAATGTAGACGTTAGATTGATAATAATATTACAATTAAGAAAAAAAATGTTATTTTAAGGGGTGTATTAAGGGGTTAAATTTTTTATTTTGCCCAAAAACAAACTTAATTTCACATAATAAAAGTATAAAACCACACGGCCCTATACAAGCAAATACACTATATTGTCGGCAGGGTTTTGGCACTGCGACCCGGGTTTTTTGTTAATCTTGCTACTTTCGACTACTTTATTTAGTCTTCGTCAGGCTCTGAAAAATATATTTTTTACTTATAGTATAATTGAATTTGTATATATAATATGTATTTTTCAGAGCCTGACGAAGACTAAATAAAGTAGTCGAAACGTAGCAAGATTAACAATAACACGATTGTTTTGTATTATTAATCCAAATACCCGAGATTTATTATTGAATTATGTATGTAATATTCTTTATTTTGACGTATTGTATCCCAAAATGGACTCGACAATAAATGCTTAATCTATTCTATTACCTCGTATCATCCAAATGATTGGACGGATTTCTAAAATTAATGTATCGTTGGATTAAAAAAATTAAAATGGCGGATTTTAGGTGCTATAATGTGTGACTCGAAATTTTTTTCTCCAAATGAATCCAATAGGATATTAAAATGAAGAATATTAAAAGGTGATTACAAAAATATATACAACTCATAAGTTTAAATTTAGATTTTCATTTATTGACTTAAATTTATTTATCAAAGTCTCTAACAGATGCAAATTGTTTTCCGGAGATGCTAATCTTCCAAAACTAAAAAGACGTCAACAAAAAAAGTAAACAAAAAAATCAAAAAACCTGACTGCGTAAAAAGAGATTAGAAAGATAAAGACAAGATCAAAAGATATATATATATATATCATTTGATCTTGTTTTTATCTTTCTATTCTCTTATTTGCAATATATTAATTTATTACCGAGCTGGGTAGAGTAGTGGTGACAGCACTAGACTCGCATTCGGGAGGTTCGAGTGCGAATCCCGGCGGGGGCAGATGTGGCTGGGACTTTTTCCTATGCTGTCTCTCGCCGAGAAACGGTAATTCCTGTACCGGCCATCTTGATTGAGGTTTTCCATGGTTTCCCTCAATTAATTCCAGATAAATATCGAGATGGTTCCTTATTTGAGGCCATGGCCGATTACCTATCAAACTCCTAGTTCAAAAATTGCCTACCTTATCCTAATTTCCTATAATTCCTTCATTCGCCCATTACATAAGTTGAAGTTTTAAAAATGTAGAAAAATAACGGGAAGTGTGGTAAATGGAAAATAGTAATGGTGCGAATGGCGTCTGTTATGACATAAAGTCGAGAAACGAACGTTAAACGCATTATTATTATTATTATTATTATTATTTTGAAACAGAAGCGTCTTAAAATACTTCTAGAGTTGTGAAGAAAAATGTTGAAAAAGAATGCAAGCATTTTGACATGTGACCAAGCTTGTATTTGATTCTAAGTGAACAACAAATAAACTCGTCAACATTCACATTGTGCTGGTTATGTTGTTGAAAAGAATTCTATTTACTTTAAATGCATACATATGTGTACAGAAAGGGACAAAAACATCTGGAAACCTTTACCTTAAATTTGAATGCTTGTATAGTTTTGAAAAAATTTAAAAACACGAGTTGTAAATACATTTATTTGATTGTATAATAATTTTTTTGTATACAAATCTATCCGGGCGAAGTTGACCTGGAATTAGTGACCTCAATCGGTTTTAGAAAAATTTAAAAAACGATTTTTGTAAAAACTGATAAACACCAGTTTTTCACATGAAATGAAGATTTGGTTGAGGATCAATAAATAAATAAGCTTTACCAAAGGTTCGCTAATGGCCAAAGCTTATTTATTTATTGATCCTCAACCAAATCTTCCTTTCCTGTGACATTCTATTGGATCAACACCATCATATACAAAGACACCAGTTTTTGTTTACTAAAACCGATTACTTTTGAACTCACTTGTGTTTCATTACTCGTGTACCCGAACACCAATATGTGCCGTCATCCAGAAGAAGCAGGTTTCAAACGGACGCTGTCAATCACAATCGGTTTTCTTAACCCGTTTTTTCTCGAGCTTTGTACAAACAGTATATATGGTATTTCAGAACAGCAATTTTTTTTAATTTAGTGTGATTTTTCTGTTTAAAATAACGCAGATTGGCAAACTTTTATGAATATTTCTATCAACATATAATTATATTTTTTTAAACGCCCGTTTCAATTTTGGAATATTGGGACAAACGTACAGAGTTCCAATTTTGGAACACTGGGAAAAATTGGTTAATCAAAATTACTATTTATTCGATTAGTTATTTTTAGGTAGAAGTTGTTTTGATTTTTTTTTATAAAGTAAACTTATAAATGTTCAATGTTTTGTTCTTTCTTTAAAAATTTTCTCGACTTTATGTCATAACAGACGCCATTCGCACCATTACTATTTTCCATTTACCACCTCCCGTTATTTTCAACATCTTTTAAAACTTCAACTTATATAATAGCAATGGGCGAATGAAGGAATTATAGGAAATTAGGATAAGGTAGGTAATTTTTGAACTAGGAGTTTAATAGGTAATCGGCCATGGCCTCAAATAAAGAACCATCTCGATATTTATCTGGAATTAATTGAGGGAAACCATTGGAAAACCTCAATCAAGATGGCCGGTACAGGAATTACCGTTTCTCGGCGAATCGAACCCGTACCTCCCGAATGCGAGTCTAGTGCTGTACCACTACCCTACCCAGCTCGGTTTCTTTCTTTAAAAAGTAACGAAAGAAACCTAAAAATGTCGGTTTTTTCTCAAAGTAAACAATAAAAACCAGTTCTCAAATTTGTAATCGGTTCACGACATTATTTAAACTATTTATTCAAAGATTAAAACATGTTATAAAGCTATAGTAAAGTAAAAGTTTAAAAGTGTTATGTTTTGTCCCCTGAAGCATAAAGCTGCGAAACGGAGGTCGCAAATCGATGGCCCGCAGTATGAATGATATTTGCATCACAAAACCGAACCCAAAGTGAACAAACACAATAAAATGGCTTTTTGATAAAAAAAATATTTTTGTATTGAGTCTGTTCACTTAACTACCCTTGTACCAACTGTAGAATAAAAATACAACAGATTAATATTTTTAGTGTATTTGCCATATGGCAACATACACTATTGGCATCGGTCGGATGGCGGGACCTAGGGGTCGGACCAAAATTTCTCGACGTTTCATAACCTCCTAAACACTTTGGCACCATTTTTAAAAATGTTTATATATATATGTATATATATATTTATATATATATATATATATATATATATATATATATATATATATATATATATATATATATATATATATATATATGTGTGTGTGTGTGCGGGCAATAACTTTCGAAAGAGTTAATTGATTTTAACGAAATTTGGCCCACGTGTTGAAATCCATCACCGCAAGAAGCCTATTTAAAATGGGCGTAATCGGGGCATTTTAAGGGTAGTTTTTAGGGGTTGAAAAATGTTTTTGGGCCCCAAAATACCGAAAAAATTCTCAGAATCGTTTGAAAATTGAAATTTAACCCTTTAGTAGCAATTAAAAAGTGGCCCTAAAATTTCAATAAAATCGGCCCGACAGGACCGGACTTACCAATTTTATGAAAACACTAGTTTGGAGATAGTGAATTATTTACTGAAAGGTGTATTTAATTTGGTGTAAAGGTTTGATGATAGTAATGTTGCAATTAAGAAACAAACTGTTAATTTAAGGGGTGTATTAAGGGGTTAAATTTTCTATTTTAACCAAAAACAAACTTAAATTCATGTAATAAAACCAGATTGTCTGTATTAGCAAATACACTATATTGTCGGCAGGGTTTGGGCACTGCGACCCGGGTTTTTTTTTATTTTGTTAATGAAGATCAGTAAAGTTGTAATAATGAAATAAAAATTAGCCTTTTAGCGGTCCATTTTCAAATTATTTTATCAGTTATATTATACGTTTCGACAATTTGGTTTGTCCTCATCAGAACCACTGTTAAAATGTATGCTTTTCATGCCTGTTCAAGCGGTAGTAAAATGATTTTTTTTGCATTAATACTTTAAAGTAAAGCAAAAGTGATTCAATTTTTAACCGACTTCAAAAAAAAGGAGGAGGTTCTCAGTTCGTCGGAATCTTTTTTTTTTTAAATTAATTTTTTTTTATGTATGTTCCCCGATTACTCGCAGACGCCTGAACCGATTTGGAAAATTCTTTTTTTGTTTGAAAGGGTATACATTCCAGGTGGTTCCATATAGTTTTTATTAAAATCGGTTCATCCGTTTTTAAATGACGTCAAAAAAACATATTTTTTAATGTATGCTACCTCATATTTCCAACATGTGTAAAGCGATTATGATGATTCTTTTCTTATTTAATAGGGCACATCTTCAGGGTGATCCCACATAAATTTTTCTTAAATCGGTTCAGTAGTTTTTAAAAATGTGCGAAATCAAATCCACCACTAAAAAGTAAAAAATTAAAAAAATTAAAAAAAAAATATTAGCCTCCTTCAAAAAAATCACTAAGAAGATGGAAATAATGAAATTTTAAGGTCGTAGCTAATTTCATTACAAAAAAAATCACATGAAATTTTGAGGTCGGCGCCTATTTAATAAAAGTAGATATGTAATTAAAAGTTTTTGTAATCAAATTAGCTCCGACCTCAAAATTTCATTATTTTCATCTTTTTAGTGATTTTTTTGAAGGAGATTAATATATTTTTTTTAAGTTTTTACCAATTCAATAGTAATATCTCTGTCAGTCCCCATTTAAACCTATATGAGCAACAGAAATAGGAATAATAGACGTTGCTATCATACAAAGTAAACATATGTATCCAATATGGCCGAATTGAAGTGTCAAAAATATTACAAATATACTTGAAATAATGTGAAAATCAACTATTTTATAGGAGCATGCAAAAAATGTAATATGTCATTCGATTAATTGTTTGATAAATCGCTCGTGTTAACACTTTGTCACACTCGTGATAATATCATCCATTACAAACGAGATACATAAATTACTATTATATTTTTTTCATTAACTATGAAAATCTAAAAATTCTTTTTTTAATTCAAAGAAAAATAAATTGAATTTAGAAAAGGTTAATTTAAAAATATGATTTTGTACCTTAAAAAAATTGGTAAAAATATCGATACAAATAAAAAAAAAAAACCCGGGTCGCAGTGCCAAAACCCTGCCGACAATATAGTGTATTTGCTAATACAGGCAGTGTGGCTTTATTATGCAAACTTAAGTTGGTTTTTGGGCAAAATACAAAAATTGACTACTTAATACACCCCTTAAAATAACATTTTTTTCTCTAAATTGCAATATTATTATCAATCGAACCTCTATACCAAGTTATATACACCTTTCAGTAAATAAGTCACTATCTGCAAACTAGTGTTTTCATAAAATTTGTAAATCCGGTCCTGTCGGGCCGATTTTATTAAAATCGTGGGGACACTTTTTAATCACTACCAAAGGGTTAAATTTCAATTTTGAAACGATTCGGAGAATTTTTTCGGTATTTTTGGGCCCAAAAACAGTTTTCAACCCCTAAAAACTACCCTTAAATAGCCCGATTAGGCCCATTTTAAATAGGCTTCTTGCGGTGATGGATTTCAATACGTGGCCCAAATTTCGTTGAAATCAATTAACTCTTTCGAAAGTTATCGCGCGTACACATATATATATATATATATATATATATATATATATACGTATATAAATATATATATATATATATATACATATATATATAAACATTTTTAAAAATGGTGCCAAAGTGTTTAGGAGGTTATGAAACGTCGAGAAATTTTGGTCCGACCCCTAGGTCCCGCCATCCGACCGACGCCAATAGTGTATGTTGCCATATGGCAAATACACTAATAAATGCTGAAAATATCTAATTCGACCTAAGCATCTCTTAAACTGTACATTTAAGTCGAAAATTCGTGAAAAAATTGTACATCTTTTTGCGAATTTCTGACATGAATGTATACATCTCTGAGATGCCCAGATCAAATAAACCATTAAATGACAAGTAGATATTACTAAAACATAACAAAGATTCTAAACTATAAAATTGCTTGAAAAAGTAGGAAAACTGCCTGCGAAACGTCGCAAAATTTATAAAACTTAGGATTTTTATTTATTTATGTCCAAGTACCCGCTAACCATAAATATACATTTTAAAAATATTCGTCTGTTGAAATTTCATTATAAACTGTCTGTGACTGTAAATTTTTAATGAAATTACGACTTAAATGTACAATTTAGGAGATGCCAATTTCTGTTTTTAAAGAAAAAAAATTCTTTAGCTCGACAGATATGGATAATATAACAGTTTGTTCAAAAATCCATTAGTGTTAAAACTCAAGTATCATCTTCCTTAAAATGGCCACTCAAGTCTAGTAAAAAACGCAAATGTCTCATCTCTAGTAATTACATTTAATTGAAAGAATATCAGATCTGCTTTTTATCGAGAAGTTTTAGTAATTGAAAGCTTTTAAATCAGCACTCAAATCAGTTCGTTTGATGTCCTTTTTGTGTGAAGACGTAATTTTCTGTATTTAGTATTTCTCTTCTGTTACAAATATTTAACACGTTCACTACCACTAACACTAAATCGACACCGAATCTAGATTGTTGACAGTCGCCAGCTAATGTCGTTATGTTGGAGGAAGAGGATTATAGATTATACCTTCCGGAACTATTAGACCTCCAGCCTTGAAATTTGGCAGGCATGTTTCTTTTGTTGAGTACAGATACTAAAATAGTCTTCTAAGGTGTGGAAAGGGGGAAGTACAGGGGTGTCAATGATTAACAAATTCTAATTTTTAAAATACAATTTCCTTGGACTGAAAATGTAGCTGTTAGGTCTTGATGAAGATTCCACTACTGTTGTTGTTGCCGTGTATCATTACAATCGCGGGCGGAGCCGCGGGGAGTGGCTAGTAGATTATAAACGCTCAGCAGTTGAATTTATCAGCGTCTTAATGTCGTTGTTAATTTTTTTTATAGAACTTGTACCCACACAAAAACACGTTATACGAAATCGTTTATGCCTTAGAATTTAAATCTTAGATTTCGAACGTCTATAAACCACAATCAATTCAAAACAAATTTTGGGTGAACAACATTTTTTTTCATGATTTTCTTGCGCAAGATAAAGACATTGTATTATCATCGGAATTACGCGTGAACGTTGTGTTTAGTTAACAGCATATGTGAATAGTAGATTATAGACGGTCGATAGTTCAAGTTGAGACCATTGGCGTCGGATATGTAGAAATGAGTCAAAATTTCGAAATTTAATCTTAACTATCAAGTGAAGTTAATTAAAAAGCTTGTAAAAAGGATCAAACTAATGTTGACAAATATGTCTTGAAAAGGGTTTTCGAAAGACATTTAAAAATTTACAACTCGTTTCGCAGCATTTAACTACAGGCAACCAATATTCTCAATATTCTCAAAAAAGTTGCTTTATTATTTATTTTTAAGGTACATTACTGCCCTTAAAAAGGTGGGACGTGCCTTTTTCAAAATGACTTTTTTCGTAGAAAAAGCTTCCAAGAAATTCTCAAAAAAATGATTGTAACTATTTATAACGTAGATTTCAAAAAAAAAAAAATGTGGGACGAGCCCATTTTGGTACATTAGAAAAAATTGTTATCGATTTCAACTCATGCTTATTGTGGACAACATTTGAACCAAAATCAGACCCTTTTCAAGTTGTCAGTTCGTATTTTACAATTCTGAACTCATTTCTGGAGATAAATTTATCCTGTAAAACTTGAAGGCATTATTTTGCATAAAAATAAAACATCTATTCTCCTATAATATATACATTGCTTTTCCGAACGTAACGTATTTGTACTGCGTATATCATTTTTTATATCAAATATTTCATTTTTTTATGATATATTTTCATAAAAAAAAAACAAAAATCTCATACGATTTAAAAAAGGAGGAGATCATAAAACATTACAGTCTAAAGTATCGTAAAAATAAAAATAAAAAAGGTAAACAAAAATCAAATGTACATTAGCATTTTATAGTCCACCTGTCCATTTAATAATAAATATGTACCTTTTCACCATACATAAATGTATGTAGTTACATATGTTTATATGCATATGATTTACAGTGTATTTCAGAAGTACCCACGTATTAGTTTTATCATTTCAAAAATCTTATTATTCTTCATACGCATAAATAAAAAAACCCGGGTCGCAGTGCCCAAACCCTGCCGACAATATAGTGTATTTGCTAATACAAGCAGTCTGATTTTATTACATGAACTTAAGTTTGTTTCTGGTCAAAATAAAAAATTTAACCCCTTAATACACCCCTTAAATTAACAGTTTGTTTCTTAATTGCAACATTACTATCATCGAACATCTACACCAAATTAAATACATCTTTCAGTAAATAGCTCACTATCTGCGAACTAGTGTTTTCATAAAATTTGTAAATCCGGTCCTGGCGGGCCGATTTTTTTCAAATTTTGGGAGCGCCTTTTAATTGTTACTAAAGGACTAAATTTCAATTTTGAAACGATTCTGAGAATGTTTTCGGTATTTTTGGGCCCAAAAACTTTTTTCAACCCCTAAAAACCACCCTTAAAATGATCCGATTGGGCCCATTTTAAATAGGCTTCGTGCGGTGATGGATTCCAACATGCGTGCCAAATTTGGTTAAAATTAATTAACTCCTTCGAAAGTTATTGCCCGCACATATAAATATATATATATATATATATATATACGTATATAAATATATATATATATACGTATATAAATATATATATATATATATATATATATATATATACATATATATATAAACATTTTTAAAAATGGTGCCAAAGTGTTTAGGAGGTTATGAAACGTCGAGAAATTTTGGTCCGACCCCTAGGTCCCGCCATCCGACCAACGCCAATAGTGTATGTTGCCATATGGCAAATACACTAATAATATTAGTCAACTGTTTAGTTCATAAGACTAAATTAATAAACAGTAGAGTAGCTTAAAAAGATTAAAATAAAATGCGGTGGTCTCTTGGCCCAAATGCACCACATCCTAAAAGGATTTTTGTGCTTCCCCTTTTACTGGATCTAGTCAACAAATAATCTGGATCTTCTTATGAGCTCCAGAAGATTTGCTACTAGATTATCCTGTGGAACTATTCCCTCCTCATCGATGAAACCAAAGATGGTTGTTCTCCTGTAAGTTAAAGCCTCACATTCGAACACGATATGGGTGGCTGTTTCATCCTCCATTTCGCAAAATCCACATAGTGTTAATTCCTGATGTATCCCCATCACGTGTAGGTGTTCTCTCAAGAAAGCATGACCGGTTAAAAGCCCAATCACCTTTCTGAGTATCGGTCTGCTAAGTCTAATTAAGTCCTCAGTTAACTTTGAGGGAGGACCTGCAAGCATTTTCTTCCCATGTTTGTTACCTAAAACCAGGTCCCAATCTGAGAGATGCTGCTCACAGGTCCATCTCCTGACAGTTTGCTGGACATTTCTATAAGAAATGCCACAAACTGGTTCAGGTTCAATTAATTTCTCAGAAGCTCCTTGTCTAGCAAGGGTATCTGCACTTTCATTGCCACGAATTCCTTCATGACCTGGTACCCACATGATACGGACTTTGTTTTTCAGACCCAGGTCATTTAGAAGTCGGTGAAAATCCCAAACCAGCTTAGAGCTGAATTTGTAGGATTGGTAGAGTAGCTATAATGTCTGCTATAATTGTCAAGAAACACCCAATTCTATATTAGAAAAAATTATTTTCAAACTGTCACAGCTACAATTTGCTTTATTATGAGAAAGATTAAGGCTGTCGGAACGCTCTAAAAATAGGACTTCCGGCTGACAACTGATTGTAGACTTATTCGTCACCATTTTGTTAAAATTCTTTCTCTATAAGAAAGATAAAGGACAAATCTAGGTCTCTAATGCACTACTTTTGTAATTTATGTAAGATTTGCTAGAAAAAAGTTGGCATTAATTGTGCCAAAAACACACGTTTTCACTATATTGTCGGCAGGATTTTGGCACTGCGACCCGGGTTTTTTTTTCTTCTAAAGGGACTAGTGAAAAAAAGGTTGGAAATCTGTGATCTAAGGTTAATGTCAAATTAGATTTTTTGACAATCTGCAACCCAACATTAGAGTTTCGTTTAATTTGATTTTATTTTTATTCTGCATAATAAATTCCCTGTACTGAACGTAATTTCATTCAGTATATTAGAACTGAAAGGGATACTTTTAGCGAGCACTGTATTTGTGTAGATACTTTATGAACATGTGTTGGTGAACATAGAACATGAGTATGTTTATATGCAATATTTACTTGTATGCTTGTGTGTGTTCCAAAAGATAGGCATCAACAAAATTTACGAAGTCAATGCTAGCTCTGTATTCAATGCGCTGTACGTTATTCAAAACATTTTACAAGAGGTACATGTTCTAGTAAAAAACCCAAATCTGTAACAACAGTCAGGCCCACAATCTCCCCCCCTGTATTTTCTAAGCGGATCTAGTTGTGCAAACTTGAACTCGGCAAAATCTAATTAAATGCGTTTCTGAAAAAAAAGATTTTCTATTTTTCCAGTTTGTAGAGGGTCACTTCTCCAGTATTTGGGTAGAACCAATTTTTAACCGACTTCAAAAAAAGGAGGAGGTTCTCAATTCGTCGGAATCTTTTTTTTTTTTATTTTTTATGTATGTTCCCCGGTTACTCGAAGACGCCTGAACCGATTTAGAAAATTATTTTTTTGTTTGAAAGGGTATACATCCCATATAGTTTTTATTAAAATGACGACAAAAAACATATTTTTTAATGTATGCTACCTCATATCTCCAACATTTGTAAAGCGATTATGATGATTCTTTTCTTATTTAATAGGGCACATCTTCAGGGTGATCCCCCATAAATTTTACTTAAATCGGTTCAGTAGTTTTTAAAAATTTGCGAAATCAAATCCACCACTAAAAAGTAAAAAATAAAAAAACTTTAAAAAAAAAATTAACCTTCAAAAAAATCACTAAAAAGATGAAAATAATGAAACTTTGAGGTCGGAGCTAATTTCATTACAAAAAAAATCACGTGAAATTTTGAGGTCGGCGCCTATTTAATAAAAGAAAATATGTAATTAAAAGTTTTTGCAATGAAATTAGCTCCGACTTCAAAATTTCATTATTTTCATCTTTTTAGTAATTTTTTTGAAGGAGGTTATTATTTTTTTTTAAGTTTTTTTACAATTTTGTCTCGAGGGATGACCGTCCTGAACACGTGTGCAAAATTTGAACAAAATCGGTTTAGTGGTTTGAGCTCTTGGTAAGATCCAGCAGTTACACATACTACATCGTTTATGGGAAGTTACATTAATTATTAAAAGCTAACAAACTTTCCTTTTAAAGTCTTTGATACATCCTTTAAATTATTGTATATATATATATATATATATATATATATATATATATATATATATATAAACGATAGGGCTTCGGCAGCAAGGCCATTAGCTCCAAATCTATGACTAATCACTGTATATTATATACCTATCACTGTTTATCATTGGTTAAATTTTGTTAAGAAGTTCAGTTTTTTCAAGGAAACGAAATAGTTTGTAAATATTTTCACTGTTGTCGCCGAGGATGTCTTGAAGTTGATTATTGTACTCGTAGTTATTTATATAATCGAAATAATTCTTAATGTAGTGACTTATTTCCTAAACAATTGTGTTTTGTTCAATTTGGATGTATTTATTAATGCATAAATATCGGGTGTAAACATTTTTTCTATATTCACGAGAGAAATAAATATTTATAACATTACGCAAACTTTCAGGATGGAGTAGTCTGGTAAAAAGATATCGTTTAGCACTACACTAAAAGTTCAAAATGATTCATGCTTATTCAGAATGTTCTTCTTGGCAAATTTCAAACTGTGGTCACAAAAAGCATTTTACTATTCCTTTTTTGTAACAGTGATTAAGTTTCACAAAATTTGATATGTTTTGTAAAAGTCTCAAAAAACACTTTTTTTGTCCTGAAAATTGTATAAAAAAAGTAAATCTACAAAATCAAAAAACCCGACTGCGTAAAAAGAGAACAGAAAAGATAAAAACAAAATCAAATGAAAATATGCAGTCGGATGCATCAGATATTACTGTTCATTTTATTTTTGCGCAGTTACCACATGTATACCTCCGACTGCATATTATCGTTTGATTTTGTTTCTATCTCTTCTGTTCGCTTTTTACGCAGTCGGGTTATTTGATTTTTTTAATTTACTTTTTTATTGACATATGTTTAGTGTTAGATCTTTTAGTTTTGGTCGATTAGCATTTCTTCAAAATGTGTTGAATTTTTTTTTATTTTTATTTTTTTATTTTTACTAATCCAATCACTTTTCGTAAATAATTCAGAACATGACCGTAACATGTATATGATTATATGTATTAAATGGCTGGGGCGTGTGGCCGCCATACGGTACGCGGTTTCACGAGATATTTCAATCCACTCACATAACAAATCCTGCTATCAAACGGTCACCGCTTCAAATCCCGGTGCATCATCAATCTCTCTGCCTTTTGCCATCGGCCTACACCAATGGTTATCTCCCTGCCGCTGTCTACCTATCCAATACATCCATCTCACTCCTATTCACTACTTTACAGATGATTCGTATCTCTCTTTACTTCTTCATTAACAATAATGATACGTCGTCAATTTAATCATCCACTGCTTTGTAGGAATGGCAGCGAGTGGAAAAAAAATAATTAGACTATGAATATTTTTTTTTATTAAACGCTTTCTTATATTACGGGGGTTGATCAATAAGTACTCGTGTTTGATGACAGATGGCGTTGACGAGAGAAATTGACTTTACCATCGTGTACTGCAGACTTTTAACCGACCTCGTGCTGAGTTGTAGATAAATTCATAGGCTAGGTTATTTTTGAAAGCCAGTGTCATTCGTGAATTGTATTTTTCAACAAAATGTAAATAGAGCATTAATATCGATCCGTAATTCGTTTTTTAAAAAACATGCAAAGAAATAAAACTGAAATTGGATGCTGTCTATGGGGACCCTTCGCCATCTATGACCACGGTGGGATACTCGTATAAAAAAACGAATTACGGATCTATATTGCTCTTTTTCCATTTTGTCGAAAAATACAAAACTAGAATGATACAACTGGCTGTCAAAAATAACCTAACCTATGAATTTATCTACAACTCAGCACAAGGTCGTTGAAAAGTCTGGAGTACACGATGGTAAAGTCAATTTCACTCGTCAGCGCCATCTGTTGTCAAACACGAGTCATTGATCAAACTTCGTATACCGTTATTCTTATGGTGTCTTTTTTGTGCGTCCTCGAGTCGGAAAATGAAACACGTAATGAAATTTGGACACAGTACGGAGTTTTCGCCACAATGTTGACCTTTTTGTCGTTACTCTGCAAGCTACCACAACTTGCGCAGCCCGTCTGCGCAATTTAGGTCTGACAGAGGACTCATTATGTTTCTAGCGTAGTTCAAATAGTTTTTGTGCTATATTATTCTGACCATCCTATAGTGCATTTGTATGTAGAGCATTCATCTCACTCTAACCTTTTCATTTATTTATATTGGTATTCGCATGTTATCTATCTATCTTTCATAGGGCCCGTCCGTCCCGTAACGTCCCGTCAGTCCCACACGGTGGTCCCTCTACTCATGTAACACCAGTCTGATATACGTATATACAAACATTATGTACAGTGTGTCCGAACAGTACACAAAGTATAATAAATAAAAAAACTTGGAACGTGTCGCGAGACACGCGTTTGGAACAAAGTCCCTTTCGTATAAGACGTTTTACGTAACGCGTTTTATATAATCTAAAAACACCCGGTGTAATCTAAAAACACCCGGTGTAATCTAAAAACACCCGGTATAATCTAATAACACCCGGTATAATCTAAAAGCACCCGGTATAATCCAAAAACACCCGGTATAATCTAAAAACACCCGGTATAATCTAAAAGCACCCGGTATAATCTAAAAACACCCGGTATAATCTAAAAACACCCGATATAATCTAAAAACACCCGGTATAATTTAAAAACACCCGGTGTAATCTAAAAACTCCCGGTATAATCTAAAAACACCCGATGTAATCTAAAAACACCCGGTATAATCTAAAAACACCCGGTATAATCTATTTATAAACACCCGGTATAATCTAAAAACGTCTAACGGTTTTTCGTGATGCGTTACATTTTCTCTTACGGTTTTTCGTGACGCGTTACATTTTTTCTCGGCTAGGTCCCCTCGCAAACCCGCGATTAGGAACTTCGTTCTAAAAAGAAAACAAGTCTTTCTTGTACCTATGATTTTTTAACTGACTTCATAAAAGAGGTTTTTTTAATTTGACATGTATATTTTTTTATGTTTATCCAGTCATAACTTCTCAAGGGGTTAATCTAAGTAAAAAATGTTGACGCCATTTTGTCCAGAATGTTTACGGAATGACTTCATATTATAAGTTTCGTCATTTTATAATTAGTCCATTGAGTAAACAGTTGGATGATACTTAAAATGACTATTGGTTGTAATCGAAGGTTATAGTTGGCTAGTATATTACATAGAATTTCCAGATGACAGAAAGTATATTGAGTTCGTCCATCTGTCATTTCAGTCTGGGTTTCTTATGGCCAGTTTCATACTGTGGTATTTTTGTTAATGCGGCCAACTTCATACTGCCGAATTTTCGTGAGCTTTGCGCACGCAACTTCCGTTGCCTATTGCACTTTTACAGTCAACGCGCCAAAAAAAGTATCATTGCCAAAATTATAAAACAAAATTGAATAATATGTTTGATAAATATATTTCATACGTTTATAGTCCGTAAGAATTTATTTTTACAATACCTGTGGATGACTAATATAATAAATAATAATAAAATGCACCGTAGAGTAACTGATAACTCATTCCGCCGCGAAAGTAGAAAGATTCGGGTTTGAGTCCCGACGGTGACAGTGAATAAAAAAATTAATTGTTCTAATTTAGCATTGTAACAGTTTCTAGCTATTATAAAATCGAATCAGTTTGCCATCAATTTGTTGTTTCAAATACAAAAATAAAATTACATTGGAAATTGTTGCGTCCATATTTTTTTTCAAACATACACAATTAGGTTAGCAGGAAAGTGGACAATTGATGTAAATCCAATTATTAATTTAGCGACGTTTCGGTCATTTATTTGAGCTTCATCAGGCATCTGAAACGTCGCTAAATTAATAATTGGTGTAATGATTTACATCAATTGTCCACTTTCCTGCTAACCTAATTGTGTATGTTTACAAAAATAAAATTTTCGCAGCATTGTCTGGTAGACATATGTGACGTTTTGTTGTTCACCTGTGGTACTCACTGTATAGTACACGCGTAGTACCACATACTGCATGCATAACCTCACCGTTTCACGTCATTCAATTGTGGTGTGATCATCGTCTCTGTGTGATTTCGATGTATCTTCTTCACGTGTTTGTATTTTTATTGCGTCGGAATAGAATGATTTAGGGTTTATTCCTTTTGTCGGTAATCAATTGTGATTGGTTAGATTAAAGGCCAGGTATTCAATGGCCCTGCAAAACGCACTAAAGTTTGAATGAAACTGCGATACTATATTATTATTATTATATGTTCTTTAATTATCCAAGTACGGTAAGCTTTGACGGCCGGCATTGTTCCAAATCTTCTCGGACTACGTTTCGTTTTCAACTGCGATAGGCGGTGTGGCAGCGAGCAAAGTGTCCTCCCCTATTTGTCTTATAGTTTTTTTGGGAAACTTTATATTACTGAGTTCAAAAATTTATTCAAGAAGTAATTAGAATTTTTTAGTAGAAGTTGCTTTGATTTTAATTAAGTAAACTTAAAAATGTTTAATGTCTCGTGCTTTCTTTAAAAAGTAACAAAAAAACCTAGAAATACCACTTTTTTAGGGTTTCGTACCTCAAAAGGAAAAAACGAGACCCTTATAGGATCACTTCGTTGTCCGTCCGTCTGTTTGTCTGTCAAGACCCTTTTTCTCAGGAAGGCATGGAGGTATCAAGCTCAAAGTAGTGTCAAATGCTCACGTCTGCAATCCCTTGGAGCTGCGAAAAATTCGTATTTCTAAATCAACGTATTCAAAAGATACGGCCGTTTATGCCGCATATTTTAATTTCAACTTGATACCTCCACGCGTTTCTGAGAAAAAAGGACCTTGACAGAAACACAGACAGACAGACGGACTTACGAAATAATAAAATTTTAAAAATAGACGAGAATTTTAATTTATTTACCTAAATAATAGAATCACAGACGTTAACAAAAGATAAAATGTGATAACCTGACTTTTATTATTTGTTTAAAATTAAATGAGAAAAATGATAAGTATATGCATAGGGTATATCAATAAAAATGGACAGTTAAAAATTAATTTAAAATAAAAAAAAAAGAAAAAATGCAATATAAAATGTGTTACGTACATTTTTGTTCGTAAAAAAGTATTAACCGGTAGCAAATAACTCACCACTGAATGTTAATTAAATGTACATTTTATATTATATAATGCATTCGTTATAACATTTCTGATCGGTGAATCTTAGAGCTTAGTAGCATTCGATTTTGTCGTATTTTGTACCGATTTATAAGCGACTTGTATCGGTTGTCCTTCTTTGTTACACAGTAATATATTTATAAGCTTATCAACAAAGCTCAGAACATAAAATCCTATATTCTAACCTAGTTTCTACAATTACTACTGCGTTTAAGCCGAAATATAAAACCAACCTTTTTACTTCTTCAGTGTTTAATATAAACTATAATACTCGCCACGACTCTAAAAGCTTTTGAAATTAGTCACATGCATCGCAAATGCATACTTTTGAGCCGTTCTGTTTGTTTTGTGGGAAATGAAGGCTCCCACCACCTCCCAGTTACCGACACAGAACGTGCGCTCGTCGGTGATTGATTATCGCTGGTTGTCGTGTCACTTGTCGCTTTCCTACTATAAAGTACAGTCCAGTACCCTATTATTAAGTTGTTTCTTTGATTGTTAATTGATCAAGATACCTAATACAGTTTGCATAGACAAGCACGAAAAATAATTTTTGGATGACTTTATGCTAGGAATTAGACCTTTAGATTGAGGAAAAATTAAAAATAATAATATAGCGCGAGTTTGTAATTTTTCAACCGACTGTTTCTGCGCAAGCCTCCATTTTCAACTAACTTCAGAACCTTTTATAGAATCGTGGCGCGTATTATACATTTCACTGTTTGCCTTCGGCTCTCCTCTATTATAGTTTTGCGCGACATCAAAATGTAATAATAACAATAATAACGCGTTTAACGTCCGTTTCTCTACTTTATGTCATAACAGACGCCATTCGCACCATTACTATTTTCCATTTACCACCTCCCGTTATTTTCTACATTTTTTAAAACTTCAACTTATATAATAGCAATGGGCGAATGAAGGAGTTATAGGAAATTAGGATAAGGTAGGTAATTTTTGAACTAGGAGTTTGATAGGTAATCGGCCATGGCCTCAAATAAGGAACCATCTCGATATTTATCATCTGAAATTAATTGAGGGAAACCATGGAAAACATCAATCAAGATGGCCGATACAGGAATGACCTTTTCTCGGCGAGAGGCAGTAGGAAAAAGCCCCAGTCACATCTTCCCCTGCCGGGAATCGAACCCGCACCTCCAGAATGCGAGTCTAGTGCTGTACCACTACTCTACCCAGCTCGGTGCTCGACAGCAAAATACACGAGTCTGGTCACGTCACGTAACTTCTATCAAAAAAAAAAAATTGAAAATTATTTCACTGAAAGTCAATCAGAAGTTGGACAAGTCATAATGAATTTAACAATATATGTGAACGTATAGATTGCACACACACACACACACACACACACACATATCCAGAAGGAAAATTAATGAGGTTTCACAAATCCCGAACAGCGTCCTCTTTCTCCCCGTATGCAGAGGTATGGGAGAGCAGGAACAGGACAGCCCTGTTATCAGCTGATTTTTATATCCAGGGCAATTAGTCTTTACAGGCATCACGTTTCCGACCTTCCATGTTTTGACTGTTTTGCTTGTTATCGTTGGGTGCTTCTGAAACAGATAAATTGATATACAATAAGACCCCGCTTAACGCGGGAGATATGTTCTAATAAGTTCTCGCGCTATATTTGAAACAGCGTTAAACGAGGTCATCTTAATACGTAGATAATAGGTATACGTGAAACAGAACTGAGAATAAGAAAATTTGTTAGTTTTTTTTGTATAATTTTATAGCATTTATTGTTAAATACTTTTTTATCACTAATTAATTATAGATTTATTAATTGTTAATATCAGTTTTTGTTCATAAAACATTTATGAAAATCAAATAAAAGTTCGAGTAAGAAGTTATGTTTGTGATGAGAAAGGTACCTCATATGACATATTTTGTTTTTTTGTGAAAAAGTCATCTAATGTCGTTTGCCTTTTTCTATTTCGTTCACAAGCTATTGTCGATTGCATCAATGACACTTTGTCTTGCCTTTGAACTTCTGTCAACATTTGAATCATTTTGTATAAATTGATCCATAATTTACGTTACAGTGGCTAAACTTTTTTTTAGAAAACGCGAAATACTGAAACAGCGTTAAGCGAGGTCTTATTGTATTTTTAAAAACTACGCATGGTGGCAGACCATTTGAAATAAAGTAAATGAAACAAATAAATACTACAAATATTTATTAATGTAGATTATAGTCCAGCAGCCACCGCCTGTTTTTTTAAGTGATTAATAACAGGCTGAATCTTCGTGAGTTCGTTCGGTTCGACGAGACGCCCAAGTTTTTCCTCTGTCCAAATTCTCAAAGAGGTAGGTAATGAACTGCGCATATGTAAAACATGTCGATTTGGTAGGGTGTCGAAATTGTCTGACCAACAGTAAATTTTTCATTGAAATTTTAAGATAATATGATAATAAACTCGGAAAAACAATTGTCCTACAAAATCGATGGTTTGAGTTGGAGCGTCCTCCACACCGAATATGTCGAAATAACGAGGTCATAAAAATTTTTAATAACCAGTTGATTTTTTGTATGCAGCTTACTAAATATTAGTATAATTGAATGGCTACAAAGTCCTACAAATGTAGTGGTAGGTTTTCCTAGTTCTACGCTTGGTAAAATTGTGTTCTACACTTTATTCCCGATAGGACAAAATCAAACCTAGGTTGTTATTAATGAAAAAAGTGTTACCGTGGAATCGACAACTTCCAAGCGTAGGACTAGGAAAACCTACCACTACATTTGTAGGACTTTGTGGCCATTCAATTATACTAATATTTAGTAAGCTGCATACAAAAAATCAGCTGGTTATTAATAATTTCGACACCCTACCAAATCGACATGTTTTACATCTGCGCAGTTCATTACCTACCTCTTTGAGAATTTGGACAGAGGAAAAACTTGGGCGTCTCGTCGAACCGAACGAACTCACGAAGATTCAGCCTGTTATTAATCACTTAAAAAAACAGGCGGTGGCTGCTGGACTATTAGAGAAAAAGCATGAATTCAGATTTGAAAACTTTTCAGAAGCACCGGAAATAGGTAAAAGTTAAACTCTCACCACGTATGAACAAAAACCAATGACCGTTAGCTTGGGCTAAAATAGAAGGACTCCAGGCGTAGAGATTCCGGTGACCGTACTTTTTTTTATTAAACATAATTTCGTTTTTTGTGACAATGAGTATTAGATATGCATAATATACCGTGTGTTAATCCAGCGCTTTTGTGGTCCATTTCACAAACGAAAATTAGGACAAACACGTCGACTGTTGTTCTTACTCATTCTAATCGCGTCTGCACTACTTTAAAGTGGACACTGAACACTCAAGGTTAGATACAGAGGTAACTTTGTTCTGTTAAATTGTATTTGGGGGATGATGTTATCCAGTGGACTGTCAATTGATATTGCGTAGTCGATAATAATATTGATAGGCCTCCCTACTGACGTCATTCATTAACGAAGTAACCTATGACCTTGCTGAACAATAAAGTTCGCCACACACGATCCAACAAAGTAGTACGATTTCGTTGGATACGATAAAATCGACAGCAAATTGATCGTGTCGTCTGATGAAGTTTGTGCGATTTAATTGCAGATAAACGTGTCAATCTCTAAAAATGGTGTAGTGACCTTGAAACATATACATTGGTTCTTCTCAGTATAGTGGAAAATGAATAAATGGTTTTGAGGCAAGTTAAAATTACCAATAATAATATATTCTCAAGTAAATGATTAAAATATGTTAAGTTGCTCTTATAATACGCGCCACGGTTCTAAAAGGTTCTGAAGTTAGGCGCAAATGAAGGCTTGCGCAGGTACAGTCCATTGAAAAACTACAAACTCGCGCTATATTATTATTTTTAATTTTTCTTTAAAGGTCTAATTCCTTGTATAAAGTCATCCAAAAAATTATTTTTCGTGCTTGTCTATGCAAAACTGTATTAGGCATCTGGATCAATTAATAATTAAACAAACAACTTAAGAATAGAGTACTGGACTGTACTTTATAGCAGGAAAGCGACAAGTGACACGACAACCAGCGATAACCAATCACCGACGAGTGCACATTCTGTGCCGGTAACTGAGAGGTGGTGGGAGTCTTCCTTTCCCACAAAACAACCAGGGCGGCTCTAAAATGTGCATTTGCGACGCTGTTTGTGACCAACTTCAGAACCTTTTAGAACCGTGGCGAGTATTATACAAAGTATATTGTGACCCACCAAGTATAAAAAACATTTTACGTGTATGAGTATGCAGAGACTCAATTAATGATTTTGGAAAATGTATTAAATCGTAGAGCTCTAGGTAATAGACAGGACATGAAAGGCAATAATTCAATTTTTAGTTTGAAAAGTTGGCAACTATTGAAACGTTCATTTATGTTTTACGAACATTTAAAATTCGAGCTTTTTAATAAAGTTTTTCAATCTGTACGCTTCTATCACTAATGACTGCAATTATTAATACTGCAACTTTCTATTTTAACTTTTTCTTGATTAAATTCAGCCGCCAGTTTAAAACTGCCATGTTTTATTAGCTGTAGAAATATGACCCGTTCCCTACACCATATCTAGATCCTCCACCACATTCAAGTTCTTTCTTCATTTCATAAACATTAATTTTTTCTCTGTCAAATGATATTGAAATTACAACAGTCAGTTGGCTAAGTTCTACACCAAAGACGTATGAAAAATCTTGTTCAAAAGGGGCAAGAGTTACGAGAGTTGACCAATAAGTACCCGTGTTTGACGACAGATGGCGTTGACGAGTGAAATTGACTTTACCATCGTGTACCGCAGACTTTTAAATGGCCTCGTGCTGAGTTGTAGATAAATTCATAGGTTAAATTATTTTTGACGGTCAGTTGTATCATTCGTATTTTGTATTTTTCGACAAAATGGAGAAAGAGCTATATCGATCCGTAATTTGTTTTTTATACGAGTATCTCGTATAAAAAACGAATTACGGATCAATCTTTTTCCACTTTATCGAAAAATACAAAACATGAATGATACAACTGGCTGCCAAAAATAATCTAACCTATAAATTTATCTATAATTTAGCACGAGGTCGTTTAAAACTTTGCAGTACACGATGGTAAAATCAATTTCACTCATCAACACCATCTGTCGTCAAACACGGATACTTATTGATCAACCCTCGTATAAACATGGACGTACGGTTATCCAAACCTTTTAAATATAATTCTGAAAATTCTTGCACTTTATTCTACGAGTATTATTTCAGAATCTCGGGGTGGAATTACGTACGCCCATGTTCTGCACTATAGTAACAATATTTATTGCCGATAGTGTTCGTTTGTTTTTACCTTACAGTAAATCTTCTTCTTTGAGATCTGTATTTCAAATGAACACAAATGGCTGCATTGTTTGTATAATTCACGTAAATAAATCTACAAATGCAGTTGAAAACTGCTTTGAATTTTCTCACACAAAGTTTCTAAAGTGATTCGTCAGCAGCTTTTGTTTACAAAGCGCTGCTTTCTTCATTCTTCTCAGATACTGCATTTCTTCTAGACAAAAATAACATGCAGTTCTGTTTCCAATGACAGATGTTACTATTCTTAAAAAAGGACCTATTCAAAATAAATGTTGTGAAATGTTTGCTGTAAATATAATATATGCTGGTACTTTGAAGACGAAAAAAATGTCAGTAATTACCATGCGTTGCTTTGTTTTATGGTCATGGTTGAACAAAAAGTAGTCACTCTTTTCGTAACTGTTTTGTAACTCATTTAGAAACCGTTCTTTAAGAACTGCTTGTTTGTTAAAAACATGTTTTTAAGGATTGACCTGTTTTTTGGGAAAGTTTTCTTTAGGAACGAATTTGAAACTTGTTCTTCTTTCAGAATCTGTTTTTTTCTTCACGAACATGTTTTAAGGAACATGTAAGGAACATGTTTTAAGGAACATGTTTTAAGGAACATGTTTTAAGGAACATGTTTTAAGGAACATGTTTTAAGGAACATGTTTTAAAGAACATATTTCTAAGAAGCACGTTTTTAAAGAAAAAGTGTTGAACGAACAGCTCTGAAAAAAAATTATTAAAGAAATTTCTTTAGGGATATATTCTTTAAGAGCATGCTCTTAAGTTGTTATTTAAGAGCCGGTTCTTTAAGTAACGTTTCTTCAAGAAATTGCTATTTAAGAACCAGTTCTGCGAGAGCTCTTATTACTGAACAGCGTAATTCGGAAAATATATAAAATTGAACCCAAGAAGAGAATCTTTTCCTGTAACAGTTCTAAGACAGCTGTTAATGTTATTTAGTATATATGTATTTATATAATATATATCGACAAATACGCGTATATCGATGTAAAAGTCGTTTGATTCATAACAGCGATAAGTTCATATTGAGTCAATTTGTCGACCCGTAAATTACATTTTTATTGTTTTTCGTTTCAATGTAATATATTCAGTTAGAAAACATAAAGAAAATTTATCAAATAAAATATATCTTCAAATGTACAGTACTAGGTTCGTTCCTTTTTTTTTCTTTTAAGACACCAATTCGCGGAGATCTGTACATATATGGGTCTGGTGCCAAAGTAATATTAGTGCCTGCTTTCATCAGTTCTCAGAATAGAATCTTTGAAACTGGTGGTTTGCAATAGATGAGCCGTGAATTCAAATTTGGCCAGTATATTTGGAATTTTTTTTTATCAAAGTAAAATACAGACATCTAACTGAGGGACAGTGAAGCTTAGTATTAGTGAAAAAAAATTAGAATCGGTTCAGTAGTTACAGAGATTACTCTCTACAAACAAACACATTTTACCTCTTGCTATGTTAGTATATGGGGGCATATGGTTTAATACTAACTCACTATACCTGAATAGCGACAAAACAAATTACATAAGATTTCACAGTTACCAACACAAAGGTGATTTAGATATAAATATAAAAATTAATAGCAGCATCATTTCTACAGTTGAATCTACAAAATTCTTGGGTTTAAACATCGATCAACATTTAAACTTCAAGAATCATTGTAAACAACTAGTTTCAAAACTTAATAGCATTCATTTTATATTTAAAAATTTAAAAAATATATTAACTACTCACCAGTTATGTAATTTCTATTCCGCTCAGGTTTACTCGCGATTAAAGTATGCAATTTGCTTCTGGGGTCCGTCTCCACATGCTAGTGAGGTATTTGTGTGTCAAAAAAAATTATCAGATGTATTGATGGTGTGTCGCAGCGAACAAGTTGCAGAGATTTATTTAAAAAATATAAAGTACTCACTTTATTTTCTATAATAGTCTTTGAAATGTTCATCTATGTATTCAAGAATTCTAGTAGGTTCATCAAGAACTCGGACGTTCATGATCTAAATACTCGATCTAAGTGTGAGCTTAGAGTGCCTTTCAAGCATTTGAATATATCAAAAAAATCCCCAAATTGTCTAGGTATTACTATTTTTAACAAACTGCCTCAAAATATTAAAAATTGTGGCGAATTATCAAAATTTCAAAAACACTTAAAAGAATTTTTGATAGCAAGCGCTTTTTATAATTTAGATGAATTTCTGTTGGGTCATGAACGACCGTGTTCTTGATGAGCCACTAATGTCCTTGATGGACTTTGAATTGACAATTTGTATCCACTATGGCACCACAAATAAAACTATTATTATTATTATTATATAGGTTAATAGGCAAGTAGTGTCAGATCGCTTATTTGCAATGTAGAAATGAAAGGAAAATCCCTGTACAACTTTCACCGCATTGGTTGTTTTCCCGTCTGCAACTTTATTATCCTTTGTTCGAGAGTAAATCCTGACCCAAGGTCGTTTTTAATATAAATCAAACTGCCCTTTGATATTACATAACGGGAAACATTTATGACTAATACAATGGAGCTACTAAGTTTTCTATTTAAATATCGATACAAAGAAATTATTATTTGATTTCAGGTGCCTTTTGTGTTAAAAATTTAATGAACATTTTGATTTAAAGACATTAATCCAATAATACTTTCATATTGAATAATTGAAATTTTGAGGTTACAGCCAATTTAATTACTAAAACTTTTTACATATTTATCTACTTATTTAAATATTAATTTATTTTCAGAATTGATTTGGTCTTATGAATTAAAATACAGTCAAAACCGTTTACGACGACATCGTTTAGAACAACATACCGGTCATATTGACCAAAATCATAGATCCAGGCTGAATGCTATATGATCGCCTAATAAAAAACACTGCTTTTTACGACATTGCTTATTACGACATACCACATTAAGCGACTACATTTAATGTAATATCTTCATATCTTCTGAAAATTATATCTGTTAGAACGACCAGCTGTATTGTAAACAAAATTCGTACGTACAGAAGTGTTCCAAATAGGCTAAAATTACAGATTTTTTAAATACAGAAAAATGATAATGATAATGTGAATATTATTTCTATTAATATCTATGGATTTGTATGTACCTACCTAATAAAAAATTACTTTGTACCTCGAAAACACCACCGGTTGTTACGATTATCGGTTTTCACGACCCAATATGAGTAGACCCTTCGATGTTATATCAGATTTTGACTGTAATGTAATTACTATTGTCGAAAGACTCCTTGTGTTTTGTTAAATTTAATTTATACTACTAAAATATAAAGACATAAAAATTGTTTATTTTTATCCGTTTGTCTCTTGAACTGTTTTAAAGTTTTAAAATAGTAGCTCATACATCTCGTTCATATACGAGTTGTGGAAATGTTAAAATGAGTGACCAGCAAGTTTTAACAGCTATCCGAGTCATAATAACTTAATAATTATTCACAAATTTGAGCAAACGCTAAGTGCTAAGTGCAAGTGCAGGCACCAAAAACATTCCGTTTTGAAATCTCGTGGAATTCAGTTTATTAAAATAAATAAGTTATCGAATGATAAAAACGTCATCCAAATCTGTTCAGTATAGTGAACTCAACCCGAATTTCACTCGGATGAAGCCGGGTAAGCCAATGATTATAGACCTAAACTTGTTCTAATATATAAGTTATCGAGTGATAAAAATCGCAATCAAATCCGTTCAGTAGTTCTCGCGGTTTTAGCGGACATACAAACTCACAAAGCGATTTAAATAATAAGTCCCATACTCCGGTTAAAAAAAAAAAATTGCTCGCCGATTTTTTCCGACAACCTTCAGAATTTCATTCTTTGGGTATTCCCGAAATTAAGTCATCAATCAGAAGAAATTTTTCATACGGGATATAGCCCAGCGCCCGGTCTATACTTTATTCCGAGATTTAATCTTTTATGGTTCAAAATGATAAAAAAAACTTCGTTGTCTGTATATCTGTCTGTATGTCACAGTCAATTTTAAATATATATTCATCTGACGCATAATTGTCTGCCATTTACAATAATTTAATTTAGCTGCATCGTCGTCGCCATCAACAAAACAATACTCAATTGTGCACTGACAGTATTTTGCCTTCAGACAGAGCGAGCGTTTGGTTCTCTTATTCAGTGCCACGACATTCGATGCTTGTTGTCGTCGTCACGGACTGTGGCGCGTTCCTTCCACATGACAAAACACCATCTAAATGAGGCGTGCATACATTTGCTCACCATTCCTTGCTACCCGTCCGTGTCCCGTATACGGAACGTCATATGACTACCACCAATCGATTTAACTCTACTAGCTCTGTCTCTCTTTGAATCATTTGAAGATGCATTCAAAGCCATGAAGGTAAGCCTGACTTACAAGATACGGATTTATTGTTAATGAATAATGACACAATAATTGTTTTAAATCATTTTTATTTAACAAAAAACAAGAATTAGAAATCAATTTTATAATGTTCCATGTTGAACAACGAATAATGAATTAATGAATTTCTGAACAAAAATGACAAATGTTTTAACAAAAAAGGTTACATAAGAGTAATGAGAATAATGAAATAAAGATTGATTCACATTCAATGAAATAATACAAAAAAAATACATTATATTTTTTCTTTTAAATATAAAACTGTTGATGTTTCAACATTTATAGACACCTAATTTTTAGAAATCGATCCAGCAGTTAAGACATAGGTACGTCTAGCAGCGTCAAAATAAACGCTGAAAAAATTTTATTTTTAACAATAGAAATTAATTCAAAAAAAACCCGGGTCGCAGTGCCAAAACCCTGCCGACGATATAGTGTATTTGCTTATACATAGGCAGTGTGGCCTTATTACGCGAACTTAAATTGGTTTTTGGGCAAAATTAAAAATTTGACTCCTTAATACGCCCCTTAAAATAACATTTTTTTTCTTAACTGCAATATTATTATCAATCTAACGTCTACACCCAATTAAATACACCCTTCAATAAATAAGTCACTATCTACAAATTACTGTTTTCAGAAAATTTGAAAACCCGGTCCTGTCGGGCCGATTTTGTTAAAATTTTAGGAGCACTTTGTAATTGCTATTAAAGGGTTAAATTTCAATTTTCTTTTATGGGGGTGTCACCTGCAGGTGACACTGGGCGTTGTGAAATTAAGACTTTGAAGCAGACACAGATTGTTTCTTATTGTTACGGTAAGAATAAAACGTTAGAATTTATAATATTTATTTATATTTAGATATATCAGTTTCTTTATAATAAAAATGGTTTATCTGAAAGAAACAAAACACTTATCTATTCTACCATAAAGCTGAAGAGTTTGCTTGTTTGTTTGAGCGCGGTAATCCCAGGAAATACTGGTTTGAATTGAAAAATTATTTTTTTGTTGGATAGTCCATTTATTGAGGAAGGCTATAGGCTACATAACATCAAGCTACGACCAGTAGGAACGGAGCATCAATGAAAAATGTTGCAAAAACGGGAAAAATTATTCCTTTTGAGAGCTTCCGTTGCGGCGTAAACGGTTATTATAATGCCCAGTGTCACCCGTAGCTGACACGGCATATTTCCATCGTCGTAAAAAACGTATTCAAAGTTATTTTTACCAATAAGAAAATTTGTGCAATAGCTTATTTATTTATTTATTATTACACGCAATAAGAAAAAATAACAATAGTTACGGTTTAGGCATTTTTATTTCACTTTTTATCGCAAGAGATTACAGAAACACAGATTGCTCGAATTTCGCGCGAAACATCTGATTATATTTGACAGATGGCATTTGGCTAGTGTTGGCAGAAAAAAATAATTAATAGTTTTACTTATTGGATTTGCAACAATGGTAGTGTAATTAAATAATAAAATCTCCGTATGGTAGAAAAAAAAATATTAAACTTATGTCACCTACAAGTGACACTGGGAATTGAAGAGTTAAAAAAAACTATTTTTTTTCACTTGTGTGAACACGGCTTTCGATAGCTTTTTGTCTGGCTGTTTTGACCGTGCTGTTTTATTACACTAATCATAAGTCAACTTTGGACAGGTTTACTGAAACTTAAAGCTATTTATTTCCCTATGTTTTGTATCACTTCTTGGCTTTTGAATACGTCTAACAAATGTTGTGCGGTTTTCAAATAGGCTTTGTGAGTTTAACCAAAATATATATGTTTCCAAGAAAATACTGTTTTATTTACGACTTAAAACAATTCTTGTTTTAGCAAATGTTACGTACAATAATTTACTGTTTAATTGCAAAGTTGTTCATTAAATGTTTAACGCTGAAATAGTTTTTAGAATAAATTCAGTATTTTGTTTTCTACGTACGGGAGGCTCAAAAATTAAAAAAAAAAATCAATTGAGCCTCATAAGCTCACATAAGAAGTTTAACTTCTTTAGTCTTTAATATTATAATTATTACGGTGAAATTATTGCACATTTTAAGAGGGCACTTTGATATTTATGCCATGTGAAAATTCTCACATGGACAAATCGTCACATTCATACCATAGTTTTATTTACTTACTATAATCTACAGAAAAACATTTTTAATATGAATTGTCTGTAGTAATAATAATAATAATAATAATAATGCGTTTAACGTCCGTTTCTCGACTTTATGTCATAACAGACGCCATTCGCACCATTACTATTTTTCATCTACCACTCTTCCCGTTATTTTCTAAATTTTTTACAACTTCAACTTATGTAATAGCAATGTGCGAATGAAGGAATTATAGGAAATTAGGATAAGGTAGGCAATTTTTGAACTAGGAGTTTGATAGGTAATCGGCCATGGCTTCAAATAAGGAACCATCTCGATATTTATCTGGAATTAATTGAGGGAAACCATGAAAAACCTCAATCAAAATGGCCGGTACAGGAATTACCGTTTCTCGGCGAGAGGCAGTAGGAAAAAGTTCCAGCCACATCTGCCCCCGCTGGGATTCGAAGACGGTGCCTCCCGAATGCGAGCCTAGTGCTGTCACCACTACTCTACCCAGCTCGGTGAATTGTCTGTCAATATCATAACCTCACAAAATGGACATTTCAGCATATACTTGTATTTAAAGAATGTTTAATCCGAAAATTGTTCTGATATCTGAAAATAGAGAATACCTATAATATTTAAATTTTCTTTCTGAATTTAGGTTAGGGCTAGAATAGAACATAAACCTATATCTAAACCTTGTTATGAAATCTGTCACTAGTCCGTAGTAGTAAACATAACGTACACTTTTCAAAGTAAACTTTACTGAGTTATCTACTCTATTCTAAAACTAAATTCACCTATACTTAGTTTATATGTATAACTGTATAAAATCAGATGAAAATAACTTTCTATTTCGAGATGAAAGCTAACCGCAAATTTCAATTATTTTAAAATTGAGAATCACTTCTTTTTGCTATAATTTCAATCATGATAATTTCATATCACATTAAGTTGTAACACCGTTCAAATAAAATTTCATGTGCATTAAAATTAAAGGAAAGAGGTTACGCTTTTATGTATGAGATAATGTGAACACCGAATGCTATGTTTGAAGTCAGCAGGAGATCGTGTACAAAAAGAAAACATATCCACTCTTTATACAAGGGTCTGTCTTCAGTTAACTTTATACAGAAATAATGTCAACTCCAAAACGAGTGTTAAGAAATAAAATATTAGATAAAAAACTTTTACAAAGACAAGCTTTCATTGCAGTGTACTAAAAAGGATAAAAATAAATTTTAATAATTTAAGTTCATAATCATAAAAGCGTGGGTCGGGACTATCATAGAACTTACAACCAACGCTTTTATAATTATGAACTTAAAAATTATGTCTATACTTTTTAGTACACTGCAATAAAAACTTGTCTTTATTATAATAGCTTTTTATCTAATATTTTATTTTCAAAATTTTAGTTACACCTTTTGGTCGCCATATTGGATTCTAAATAACGTCATTCAGTTTACTGTATTCTACTTGTCATACCCTCTCATTTGATACCCCTATCAAAGGAGTTGTAAAGAAATAGATGATCCGCCATTTTGTGTCAGTCGCCATTTTGGATTTAGATTGTAGTCACATTGCTGATTGGATTCTACATTTATTTGATACTCACGTGGAGAGGATTGTAAAGATGAAAACAATCCGCCATTTTGTGGTAGCGATCATTTTGTATGTGTATCATAATATTCAGTGTAGTATATTGTATTGTCTTCAGAACCAAAGGTGTGAGTGAAATAGGAAACCGGGAAGTAAATCAAATTTAACTTGCAAGATTCTAGTACAGGTGAAACTGAATAAAAGCTTGTAAAAAGCTAAATCCTGGGTGGCTATGGATTACGAAACACGTGTCTGTATTTTCTTCATACAATTTTTCTCAAAAACGCAACGTCCTTAGCTGCTTTTCGTATCGGAAACGCGCGATTTAGATTACTCCGCCTACTCGAAATTTTTCGTGACGCATCGGAAGTATGTTACGTATTATTGTTATGATTCATTGAAGACTCCTCGTGGCATAGGGATCGATTTGATTATTGCTATATTATTCTTAGGTTTCGACTGACTTCCAAACAATCTTCAAAAATATATAGTACCTACGTATTAATATGTACTGCAGATAATGCCATATGACAGATCCATTAATAAAGACCGATAATCGGCGTGTTTTCGGTAGTTTAAATCGAAATCCTACCCTGTGCGTTGACGGACCAATGTCGGCGAGAACTGTTTGGCAGTTGGCCAAACCCAACGCAGACAGCACAGCCCGCTCCAGTGCTGCCACCTCTTCTATAAAATATCTCGATATTGCAACTAATATTAAAAACATGTAGAATAAGTGAACCGTTTTTATTTGTCCGTTTTATATGCAGAATTTACATATTTTTTGCATATTAAGAGGAAAGGTGCCTCGTTAATGACTGACTCTTTGTACGTTTTAAAAAAACCGTGTAATCTTTACGTGCGATTAAAGTAAAACTTCTTTGGCGTAGTGGCGTATGTCGATAACCTAGAAATTTTACAACTGTGCGGCCATCTATTAACTAAAAGCTTCAACAGTTACCTTATAAAATTTCTAACTTACCAATACGTCGATACTTCTCTGCATAAACTCAATGTTTGTTGCTTCCGGCTGGGCGGATTGAAACCAAATTTTGGTAAGATGTTTGATATGTAAGTATAATAACCCGTGTTATTTTTGGGGAATAGATAGATAGATTGATAGATAGATATTTCTTTATTTTGACAGACTAAAGTCTGTATTATAGCGTCAAAAGAATTACAGTTTTGGTCCCATAGGGGTTACAACAGCGTCACATATACATATAATAAAGTTATAAAATTTAAAACTTAGAGGTTAAAGTGTCGGCGCTTGCGCAGAAGAGATATACGCTAGAACGTTGCTTTTTTCTGTCATAATGGTATCTTTTTTAAATCGGTTTATTATTCTATTTATTCTGTTCAATAAAAATCTGAAAACATTTTTTTTCTAAACTTAATAGTTTTGGAAATATTTTGAAAATAAAAAAAACAGCTGGTCATTTTTGTTCTGAAGATCTGTCAAAAAGAAACTGTTTACGTAGTTGACAAATATTCTTTGGTAAATTTTACATGTGAAACTTATGCGAGAATATTATATTATGTTATTAATGTGTCATTTTAAATAAACATTATTATTATTATATAATGTAACGAATATACCGAGCTGAGTAGAGTAGTGGTGACAGCACTAGACTAGCATTCGGGAGGTCCGGGTTCGAATCCCGGCGGGGGCAGATGTGGCTGGGACTTTTTCCTATACTGCCTCTCGCCGAGAAACGGTAATTCCTGTACCGGCCATCTTAATTGAGGTTTTCCATGGTTTCTCTCAATTAATTCCAGATAAATATCGAGATGGTTCCTTATTTGAGGCCATGGCCGATTACCTATCAAACTCCTAGTTGAAAAATTACCTACCGTATCCTAATTTCCTATAATTTCTTCATTCGCTCATTGCTATTACATAAGTTGAAGTTTTAAGAATGTAGAAAAATAACGGGAAGTGTGGTAGATGGAAAATAGTAATGGTCCGAATGGGGTCTGTTATAACATAAAGTCGAGAAACGGACGTTAAACGCATTATTATTAGTGTATTTGCCATAAGGCAACATACACTATTGGCGTCGGTCGGATGGCGGGACCTAGGGGTCGGACCAAAATTTCTCGACGTTTCATAACCTCCTAAACACGTTGGCACCATTTTTAAAAATGTTTATATATATATATATATATATATATATATATATATATATATATGTGTACGCGCGATAACTTTCGAAAGAGTTAATTGATTTCAACGAAATTTGGGCCACGTGTTGAAACCCATCACCGCAAGAAGCCTATTTAAAATGGGCCTAATCGGGGTATTTTAAGGGTAGTTTTTAGGGGTTGAAAACTGTTTTTGGGCCCCAAAATACCGAAAAAATTCTCCGAATCGTTTCAAAACTGAAATTTAACCCTCTGGTAGTGATTAAAAAGTGTCCCCACAATTTTAATAAAATCGGCCCGACAGGACCGGATTTACAAATTTTATGAAAACACTAGTTTGCAGATAGTGACTTATTTATTGAAGGGTGTATTTAATTCGGTGTAGACGCTAGATTGATAATAATAATACAATTAAGAAAAAAATGTTATTTTAGGGGGTGTATTAAGGGGTTAAATTTTTTATTTTGCCCAAAAACAAACTTAATTTCACATAATAAAAGTATAAAACCACACGGCCCTACACAAGCAAATACACTATATTGTCGGCAGGGTTTTGGCACTGCGACCCGTGTTTTTATTATAATGTAACGAATAGAAAATATCACGATATTTATCACTAGCCGCTCCCCGCAACCCCGCAAGCATTTACAAAAATTTCATAGTTTCCCAATCAATATAAGATGAAATAGCAGCGTTCCGTCTAGAAATATTTAAGATGTCAATGATCCATGTCGGCCTGTGTCCTTTTTAGAATAGAAACTTACCAACACACATGTGTACATAATATTACATTGCGTTTGTATTTTGTGCTCGACTACCCTTGTACTTTACTGGCCTCTGGGCTTCAACAAGGAGTACAGCACACAGAACACCTTTAGTGTTTTATTTAAACTCCGCACAGCCTTACCTCTATGTAAATACGCACACACAGTGTTATATTTGCTGTTCGTCTCTTCTTCTTGTTCTTCAATAGCCTGCGGGCCTCAAACACCAAGGAGTATAAAGGCCCCTTCACACGAGACTGGTCTTGCCGCTGGACTCGCTGCTAGATTTCAAGTGTGCTGTGGCGCTGGATTCACTGTTAGATTCCAAGTATGATGTAGGTTTTTAGTTAGTGGCTGAATATACGAATAGTGTAAAAGCCAAAAAATTTATAACAAAAAAAAAAAAAAAGTATGATGTAGCGCCGGATTCGTTGCTGGGTTCCAAGTGTGCTGTTACCCTGGATTCGCTGCTAGGTTCCCGGTGTGCTATGGCGCTGGATTCAAATTTCAATTTCAAATTTCAAATTTATATGGATTTTATTATTGACGGCTTATTTCACATTATACATTTCGTTAATTTAATATTAATAAAAAAACTATTTTGAAATTTCCCTTGTAGATTTCAAATGTGCTGTAACGCTGGATTTTTCAACACGATCACACTTCGAAAAATTTTTTATAACACGAATGTTTTTTTCTTATGATCCAAACCTTGCCGCCCCTGGAAATTTGGCGCCCTGGTATAAATTCAGCACTGGTTGCGAGGTTAACAATTTGGATCTGATCTTGTTTAATTGCGCTTAGTTTGAGTCTAGTTTTAGAGATGGCACCGTGATAGTAGCAAGAGGCTAATTGGGTTAAACGCTATATTCCTAGCGTTTCTAGCCCGATATATATATATATATATATATTTTTTTTTTTTCTTTCTGGGAAGAGAGGAGAGCGTATAGAATCTACATTATAACAAAAAACATCTTTCAACATTTTTAAATATTTTTCTTTATACCCGGTCGAAAGTACGTACTTTCGGCTTCGATTTTAAGGCAGAAAACCTTAACATTTATACACGTACGTCATCTGTAACAGCGGGCCGAAACAGTCTTCTCGTGCACACTAACATGGAAGTACGTACTTTCCACCGAGTATGAAAAAAAATAGTATACACTTCACGGGCAGAAAGTTGAAATTCCTGCACTGCGCGACACACGATGTCCGAGGCGAATTTCTGTTCTTGCGATGTAATATACTATTACGTCGAAATTTGGTTTATTAAAGAGCTTAGTGAATTATTGTTTTACCTTGTATTAGAGATGTAAATTATGATAGTAACCACTTCGGCCGGTTAATTAACCGGTTATTTATAAAACAAAATGGCGGCTAACGATTTTTGTTTCTCAGAACAACAAAAAACAAAACAACAGAGCAGTTTTCAACCGTATAAACAAAAGAATTAAATAATGTATTTATATTAATATTTATGGAATTATTGGTTATAAAATTAAAAATAAAATCTCGACCAGGAGCTGCAATCATGGGCAAAACTTTCTGAGCAGCACTGTATAATAATAATAAATAAATTTAACTGGTTAATTAACTGGTAATTTGCTTTTTTACATTACTATCTTGTAATGGAAATTAAAACCGATCGTTTCTCCCTGTGAAGAAGTGATTTTATCATAGTGTGTATTGTTCTATACTCCTTTTTCATAGCTCAAAATGTAAGGAACTACGCACTGTGACCGTACCTTCTATTATAGCGCCTGGTTTTGTATCCGTTTTAGGAAATGCTCACCGTGTGATAACATTATACGGATTCGTGGAAAACTATTTCTTTTCACTATTTACTTAAATTCCTTACATTTTCACGATACAAAAAAAAATGTTGATTTAGATCTTCGAAATAAGAAACAGTTCTGAAACAACTGCGTTTCATTTCAGTTAAATTTTAAAATTATTACTATCGACAGCGGTCTTCGTTGTATTGCCGTCCTAATATAACAAGCAGAAATTTTTGGCATTTGGTGTTAATTCACTCTACAGGGTACGACGACATTTTTCGTCATGGAAAAACTACGATCAATTCTTTGTAGGTTGAAAATATTTGATTTATAATACTAAATATCAAAGTATTTTGTCGAAATAAATAAAATCAACAAATCAAAAACTATTTTCTTACTTATCACTACGGAAAAAAATCTCCATTGTGAAACGAGCTGATCAGAAGTTTATTCCCGGTTAACAGGTTAATACTAGAAAATATGAGACGTAACCATGGTTGTTTTCAGTCACACTTATTTAGAATAGGCGTCATAAATTTCCCAATCTGCAGCTGCGATAACTCAGCTGTGGCAGACTTAAACCATATTTTTATATCTTGCCAAAATTATGCTTTAGATTTTAGAATACTTATGGCAACGTCTACAAGAGAAAGAATTCTTCTTCTTCCTTAGCTTAAGTGACATCCTAAGTTCGGTTAGCTTCGAAGTATATGAAATATTGAACGACTATTGTGCCCTCCATTTACTAACTAGTCATTTTTTGTGTTTTTCCAATGTCTGAGTCCTGTGTTTGTTTTGGGATCCTAATGCTTCTTGGGCCTGTGGCGAGAAAAGGTGTTGGCTCCTTTAATCCTTGTTTATTTAATCCTCATCACATTGTGTTTGGCACATGTGATTAAATCCCATAAGCTAATGAGAGGTTAAAAAAACACACTAGGAAATCAGAAAGAGAATTAGATTAACAAAAATATTAGTAAATAAAACTTTTTCAAATTAAACTTTTATTTAAATGTACTAAAAAAGAAAAAAGTAATTTCTTACCGATTTATAAAAAGAGGTTATCAGTTCACGTATATAATTTTCATATTTGTTCAGCCATAACTTCTCGAGAAGTTAATTAATTATTTAGGTTCATATTTGTAAAAGCGTGGATTCTAAACTTAGTGACATACAACCCACGCTTTCACCTATGATAAGCGATTTTTTTTTTCTGAAAAAAAATTTGAAAATATTTTTTCTAACATTGTTTTTCTTTTCTTTTTCAGATCACAATGGAATTAAACAAGAAAATGAAAATTAAACTTTTAATCTAAAATGTCTCATTATTTTGAATATGTAAAAAATAATAAAAAAACTATATTAATATAATAATTACAAAACAAAAATAAAAATGCTCATTGTAAGGTAACAGAAAGTATTCTACTAAACATATAAAATGTACCTAAATTAAAAATTCTAACATACAATCAAAATAATTTTAATAAATATTTGATAAATAGTATTTATAATAGTTATTTGTAAAATAATTATTAACCACATACATGTTAATTTCTGTGATAATATAATCAATTAATCGTTAAAATATAAATATCAAATAAAATAAATAAAAATTTTCCAAGCTAAATTACTATCAGTAAAGAAAAGCACTGATTTTTTATACACACTTAATAGTAATAAATTTTAAATAAATTAATCAAAAAAGTAATTTTAAACTTTTGGTGCAATGTATAGACGCTGATGACCTTAGATGTTGAGCGTCTATATTCTACAATCTCTCTCTGTCTGTTGCAATGTACAAAACCTATAAATTTGTAAACCGATATTGTTTAATCAAATTTTGCACCTTTTTTTTCTTTCTATCAAAAATCAAAATCTTAAATAAAGTAAAACTTTAATTTTCGTTTAAATCACGCGCGTAAAAAACACATTATGCACCGTGGCGCCCTATCGGCGGCGCCTAGAACTAATCAAAATCATCATCATTCGAGTGCCCCCGCGTTAAATACCAGTTCGCCGACCGGTGCTTCGCCTCAAAGTGATAGCAGTGTTGCAATTGGTCATCTGGACTTCGCAGTCACTTGTTTGTGGATATTAACACCAATAGCGGCAACGTTTTCGTTAGTTAGCGTCACAGTTGCTGTGACAACAAACCAGTGGCTTGCGACCGAAGAAAAAATGCGGAACCCGTCATATAATGGAACGGGAGAAAAGGATTACCTTTCCAAAAGGACCTTATCCGGACTGTGGACTCTTTGCTACACAAATCGTGAGTAATTTTACGTTATTCATTTTTCTTTCGATAATCATTGAATTTTTTTTTTTGGTTTTAAATATTTTTCGTTTCAGTTTTTTCTGCCCTACGATAATATGATTTATGGAAAATATATTTTTTGCACGACCTCCTACAAAGAAGCTGCTTTTCATGCGGTAGTAAAATGACCCATTTTGCACTAGTACGTAAAATAAAACAAAACAAACCGTGAGGTGGGTTATTTATTGGGACTCTACAGATGCGACCCTTTAGGTCCAGACGACCAAATTCCCTGTATGATCAGTATCGAATATTAAATATATAGATATTTAACAAATTAGACTCGAAAAATATTTTTTTAAAAAACCCTAAAATGCACATTTCTTTTTTTTCGATAAATAAAAAAAAGTTTGGACCGATTTTGATAAAATTTCTTTCGTATCATACTAACAAAGTCGACATCATTTTTTATTCGCAAGATTCGTGTAAAAGGTACATTTTTTGCAGTACTTTCATTTAAACATATAAAGCAGCTGCTTCGATTTTTATTTTAAAAATTTGGATCGTATTGGCGTTAATGCGCTCCGATTGGAACCCTAACATAGCTGAAATCATTTTTAATTCTTGAGAATTCGTCTTAGAAAGAAATTACCATGGACCTTACTTCATAAACACACATCTTTTCAAATACAGTTTAAAAATAATGTAGTAATCTTAAAACATAAAAAAATGTTAAAAATTTTGATTTCGATTTTCGGTCCCATTACAGTAAAAAAATATATTTAATATAGAAATGTCCATTAGAGGTGTCCAGAAAGATGGATTTCACTGTTGAATGATAAGAAAAGAGATTTCTTTTTAAATTTCATCATATTTTAATAAAAAAATTGAAAATAAGAAAACGCGTAGTAAAAAAAATTATTCTCGGAAAAACTTATAACCTTGCTAAAGCGCTCTAAGAGAAAACACGACATAGAATCACAATAAATTTCAATTAAAATGTAGAAGAAACCTGAACAATCAGCTTTCAAGTGTTATCTTACATCATATTTATTTTCTGAGAAAAAGATATTATTTTGCAACAACAAAACCCATATTGTATTAAATTTCAGTTATCTTTTAAACGTGCTTACCTATTTAAATGAAATAAATCTGTGGTCTAAAGACAAAAGTATTCAAATCTTAAGTCAAAAAATAGGATACTGGAAAAATGTCGGTTGTAGAGTAACTGCTTTCAAAATTTCGATATTTTAAAGGTAGGTAGATGTCTATGAATAGATCTACAAAACGCGCCTAAAGAAGCTTTGTTTCAACAGACAAAAATGATCTTAGTACATTCTATCACTCATCATTCATTCCCGCCAATTACTTGTCTCCAAAATATATTTTCACTGTACAAGCACGCAATGTTTACAGTTTTTTATATGTAGATATCGAAAAACACACGAAAAATTATGAAAACTGAAAATTCGCTCTAGGAACCTTTAAAACTGTGCAATTACAGACAGAGTTACTATTCTATTTATTTGTATTTTTTGAACTCCCTCCTGTATAATTTATTAAATAAACAACTCTCAGAGTATGTGGATTTTTGTAGTCCATTGCTATATATACAAAGAATTTTGCATTTACTGTACAGATGCGTTACATGAACTACATCAATTTCTTTCGAGCTTTTGTTAGGATTTCTGACTGCTTGAAGCGGTCGATTTCTCGACTACTAGGAGCAGTACGGCAATCTTTAGTAGGCCGCGTCAAAAAAATATTCCAAGATTTTCGTAACACAAATTCACAAAACGCGCCTAAAAAGTGTCTTACTGCAAAAATTGACTGGGAGAACAATAGTCGGTTAACGAAGTTGCTCTGTAACAAAATGGTAGCTGCATCAACACCAATGTTTTAGAGTTTTCTGACCGCTTGAAGCGGTCGGTTTCGACTGCTTGAGGCAATCCCTACGGCGATCTTTAGTAGGCCGTTTAGAAATGTTTGTTTTCCTTCAAAAGTTGACTGGAAAACAAGTATCGACTAACGAAGTTCTGTAACAAAATGATAGCTACAATCAACATCAATGTTTAGAGAGGGATACCGTTGCGATGGAGTGGGACAGCTATGCGTGTGCCCTTGTTGATTACAGCTATTAGCAAGCGTAAATCGCTGTTTGTGCCGGACAGTTGTTGTAGTGGTCACTTGCTGCACACTCAATTGACACGTGTTCAGCATTCAGAGGGCCGTCGAACTATTCAAATCAAACAGACCTCTGCACTTGGTGGAACGCGTCTATGAATTAGATTACACGGCGGAGGTGGCGGATATATTGTGGTGTGAATACCGCCGTCTATAACCTATATATCTAATTTAATCGCAGCTGCACCGATTGTCAAGCATTTGAATTTGATCGACCACTTTAGCGTTTATAATTGATACAATAAATTATAAGAAGATAAGCAAAATGGCAATTTGGATTTTCGATTATTAAACTAAAAATAGGAGAAATTTTTACGTAGCTTTCATATTATAACTAATAGCGACGGTAAAAATTCGATTCTACTTAATAAATTGCAAACTTATTCTATAGCTGTCCTTGTCGGTTGATATGGAAATATGAAAATAGCGCTTGCCAGTCTTAATAGTATTTTACACCACAAGAGCCGAAAGTTGAATTTCCTGCACTGCGCCACATGATGCCCGAGGTGAAGTCGGGGGCATCATACGGTGGATCCATCAAGGGCTCAATCATTCATAATTTAAAAACTCATCCAATTTGTAAAAAGCGTTTGATAATAAAAATTCTTTTAAGTATTTTTTAAACTTCGTCAGTTTATCGCATTGTTTAATATTTTGAGGTAGTTTATTATAAACAGCTAGGTATTGCTGTTTATAATAAACTACCTAGCTCAAAATATTAAACAATGCGATAAACTGACGAAGTTTAAAAATACTTAAAAGAATTTTTATTATCAAACGCTTTTTACAAACTATTTAGGGATTTCATGGAGACGGTTAATCGATTAAAAGGAACTCTAAGTTCAGATTTTGATCTGGTATTTAAGTAATATGAATGTCCGAGTTCTTGATGAACCTACTAAGGTTCTTAAAAACATAAGTTGACAGTTCATAAATTAGTATGCAAACTAATGTAAGTATTCTATATTTCTTAAATATATCTCTGCAACTTGTTCGCTGCGACACACCAGCAATACATCTGACAATTTTCTTTTGGCAGATAAATACAGCATTTGCTTGAGAAGACAAACCCCAAAAGTAAATAGTGTATTTTAATCTTGAATAAACTCGTGCGTAATAAAAGTTTAATAACTGTTGTGGTGTTAATATTTGTTTTAGATTAATAAACATATAATGATGACTACAGAGTTTGGAGGCCAAGTATTTGCAGTGATTTTTGAAGTTTAAATGTTGATCAACACTTAGACCCAAGAATTTAGTATATTCAGTTCTTGAAATGATGCTATCATGTATACTAGTTTTCTTCAGAGCATGTCGAAAGTACGCACTTTCACCAATATATAAAAATGTAAGAGGCACAGCTTTAAAAAATTTATTACTTTATGCAATTCAGATGAACTGCGACCCCAAAATATTATTCCGTACCTGATCCCACAACATAAATAATAAGTAAATAACTATTTATAATAACATTGCCTCCGCACCATTGTCTGATTACTGTAGGTAAAATCGTTGATCTGAAAAGTTTACTTGTCATATCATTAAATGTATGTCCTTTGACACATAATTGCCTCACCTAATTTAATTAGTCTCTCCTTCGTGTAGTTAATATCCTTGGGTCCTTTGCCAAATACATACGCACGATTACAGCGAAGGACGCACGCGCCATTATATTTTATCTTTGCCCTGATAGCAAAACGTCTTACGTCGCCTTTGTCGTAAATTTTTCTTTATCTACTGACGATTTTTTAACACGGCTTTGTGATATCTCGATAATAATAATAATGCGTTTAACGTCCGTTTGTCGACTTTATGTAATAACCGACGCCATTCGCATCATTACTATTTTCCATTTTTACCACTTCCCGTTATTTTCTACATTTATAAAACTTCAACTTAACTAATAGCAATGGGCGAATGAAGGAACTATAGGAAATTAGGATAAGGTAGGTAATTTTTGAACTGGGAGTTTGATAGGTACTCGGCCATGGCCTTGAATAAGGAACCATCTCGATATTTATCTGGAATTAATTGAGAGAAACCATGGAAAACCTCAATCAAGATGGCCGGTACAGGAATTACCGTTTCTCGGCGAGAGGCAGTAGGAAAAAGTCCCAGCCACATCTGCCCCCGCCGGTATTCGAACCCGGACCTCCCGAATGCGAGTCTAGTGCTGTCACCACTACTCTACCCAGCTCGGTGTGATATCTCGATATAAATTCTAAATCTGTACTAAATATCGAACCCGGCTTAGCTCGAGTGTATTTTAAATCATCAAAAACTAGAAAATAATTTGGGACTTTTAACAGACTAAAATAAAAACGTGAGGCGTATTTGAAATATTTCTTTTGGAGGGCTTGGAAACACATTTTTCGAGACAAGTCGTTATTATTTAACTATGCAGTCGTTGTATAGATTTTTATGCGTCCCATGTTTTTACTTTAGTCTGTTATAAGTCCCAGATTTGTTTCTACTTTTTTTGGTGCAACTGATGATTTAAAATAAAACCGCTTAACTTAAGGGGTTACACTACCCAGACGCGTCGAAAAAATACATTTTTTTTTGTGATTTTTTTGTTCTAGGTGGTGGATCAAAAAAAATTTTAGGGCTTTATTACACATATATTAAAGTTCTCAAAAATATTTTTTATTTGTATACCAAAATGGCGTTATCGCAGTATAAAAAACACCGTATCTCGATCAATTTTTGTCCAATTTACTTGCAATTTTAACTGCAATTTCTTAGATAGATTTCCCGTGGAAGTACACACGATTTTTATGATTGTTCGAAAATTCACAAATTTGTATGAGTTTAAACTTTTTCTTTTCATTTTTTAGCAACACATGGAGATTAAATTGTTAACTGCAAACGTAATCATTATTCAATCATAAAAATCGTGTGTATATATCTATATAATTAAAAAATATTTTTAAAAAATTTAATATATGTATAATAAACCTTAAAATTTATTTTTGATCCACCACTTAGAACTCGACAAAAAAAGCTTATTTTTTCGACGTGGCTGGGTAACCCCTTAAAAGTTTTTTTACCAATTTTTTAAATTTTTTTTCCATTGTGCATGTATTTAAAATTTACTTTTGACAATAATAAAATGCTGTTGTTTAAATTGCGTTTCGATGGCTTTGTCGTCATTCATATGTGTCACTCGATTGTGTTACTCAATTTTGTTACTCATTTGCATCACTTTTGTATCATTTGTGTTTTAATTCATTTTTCTCGCTAAATCGGGAAAACTAAAAATACAAAAAAATTAGTTAGGAGCAGTTTTGCTTCTCGGTCGCCGATATGCGACAAGATCATTCTCATCACATACGGACGAACGGACAGGCGGACTGAGTGCCCGCAAGCTGAGCGCTGTGACCCACACTTCGAGTACATAGTTAAGGTAATTCCATTGCCTTTATTAAAGTTCATCTCTGTATCAAGGAAGCTATGGTGGTCGCGTCAGACATGGCCGATAGGAGCTACCGTACCGTATAAACGACATTCATGACCGTTATATACGGAGCTCGTAATATTAAGGGCGTTTGCCGAGCAAACGGAACACTCGCTCTTGTCTTATACAAGCGAATCTTTTTTCCGGAAATACTTATCTATTAGTGGAGTGCCGTTAGACGTAAAAATTGTAAAACCTCGGAATCCAGGGCCAGTCAATGAGTCTTCATAAAAACTGCTGGACTGCATTGTTAAAAGCTCAAATAAAAAAGTTAAAAAAAAATTTGCCGCTCTCGATTGCACTTTAAACCGGTCAAACTTCTAGAGCATGTTACAAGTACATAAATAAAGTGAATTGTGAAGTGGTAATGATTATTTTTAATTAGGGTGGTAATAAGGGGGTGACTTTCACATTTTTTGACGCCGAAAAAAATAAGGACCAACATTATTTTCGTCAGATCTCAGTTAGTTTTGATGCTAGGGACTTTTATAAAAAATAAAAATAAAGGTTCTTTCAAGCACTTCAAAAAATGTTCCATGAGTTTCCTCCGAAAAATGTATTGTATTTTGGTAACTTCACGTTGAAACTTTCAATTTTGGCTTTTGACGAATAAGAACCAACCTTCAACAAGGTAGTACTCCGTTTGTATTGGGTCTACAGACACTATAAACTCACCATTATTTTTGTTTTTTTATAAGCTGCATTTTTACTAAGAATGATTTTTTCGATAAAATACTTACTTTTTCAGATATTCGGGAAAAACCATCTGAAAACGTGGGTTTATTGGTTGAAAAATTGACACTTACACTCGCGACTAAGTCGAAAAGTATGGACTTTCAGAAAAAACTTTATAGAACAAAAGTTGCTTAGAATTAGTCAACCTATCCATTTACGTGCTTATTTTCCACGAAACATTTTTCACCCCCGAGAAGGGGTGGCATCCACCCTGCAATCGAGAGCGGCAAAAATTTTTTTTAACTTTTTTATTTGAGCTTTTAACAACGCAGTCCAACAGTTTTTATGAAGATTCATTGAGTGGCCCTGGATTCCGAGGTATAAACCTTACGGCACTCCACTATATAATTAAGACAAGTTTCGTAACCTCTTCTTTATATAATTGATGACGTTTCGTTGAACGCGTTCAAAAGGAACGTTTTTATAGAATTTTAACACATTTGATTAGCTTAACCTGTATGTAAAGGAATCTTTGAACGAGAAATTCACCCATTTCAAAACGTCAGATTAAACTGAAACTTTGTACACTTATCAAGGACCGATGACAATACAATAATTTAATAAGTTTGTCCCGTTATCTTGACCAGGACTTTCTGGATAAAAAAATCTTTGAACGTATGTTTGTAAAGGAATCTTTAAACGTGAAATTTACCCATTTCAAAACGTCAAATTAAACTGGAACTTTGCACACGTATCAAGGACCGATGACAATACAATAATTTAATAAGTGTGTCCCATCATCTTGACCAGGGCTTTCAGGATAAAAAATAATTAATAATTTAAAAAAACTAAAAAACACGCTTTAATAGCAAACCGAACTAAAAAGTAAAAAATATGTTTTTATTGTAAAAATCGTGGAGTGCTCATTACCTTTTTTATATTAACTAAACTTTTACAAATAGTTACCAATGAAATATTTATACCAGTTGATATCAAGCACCCCACGCTTTATTACAATAAAAAAAATATGTTCTTAGTTTTTAGTTCGGTTTGCTATAAAAGCGTGTTTTTTTAAGTTTTTTTTAAACTATTATTTATTTTATACGGTATACAGGATTTGTTCGTAAAATATAATGAGACTCCATTGAGATGTGTATCTTTATTGCAAACGAAGCCATTTTTTTTAAATTTTCCCTTAAAAAATTTTTAAGACTGAGATGTGGTATTTAGGATCGATTTTTGGAACGCGATTTCGAAGATGAAATTTTAAGGGTACCGTGTTAAAAACAACAATAATAACAAATAATTAATAATATTGACTCTACCAACAGTAATAGATATGTTAACAAAATAAAATTACTTGCAATACTGTTCAATATTTTTATTTATATAAAAACGTTTCAACCAACAATTTTGGATTTATATAAAGACGTTTCAACCAACAGTTTTTTTTTTATTTTATATTTGAAAATTAAAAAGGACCAAAACTGTTGGTTGAAACGTCTTTATATAAATAAAAATATTAAACAGTATTGCAAGTAATTTTATTTTGTGAACAATAATAACAATTTCGAAATCACCTATAGAGTAGCTCGGGGGCGCTACACATTTCTGTACAGCTCCGCTCCAGGGGATGAGAGCTACTTGAGCTAACTTGTAATTGGCGTCCGAAGGGCTGTTGTATTGCCAGTCCGTTGCCTCTCACCTCCCTCACCCTTCAAACCCCGCCTTGGCTTCTGGTGCTGCAGGTCCCCGCTGACAATCACTGATTCTCTCTCCGTGAACGCTTTTCACAACTTATTATTATACTGTGTTAACTCGACATTGTCCCGTAGACTGTACTTACCTATTGGACGTTATATAACCAACTGGAGACGTCACGTGATGACACTTGACATTTTTAGGCGCTCTTTTCGCCGCATAAAAACATTTTTTTTTCAATTGATTTATTTCATTAGGTCCCGGTTTTTTTACCATTCTAACTCCACAAGTGGAGATAGAGAGCCCGCAACAAAAATGGCAGTAGTTCGAGTCCCCCTCTACAACTTTTTCCTCTCACATTATTCTCTGCCTTCGTATATGGTGATGTTGATCCAATAGAATGTCACGTAAAGGAAGATTTGGTAGAGGATCAATGAATAAAAAACCCGGGTCGCAGTGCCAAAACCCTGCCGACAATATAGTGTATTTGGTAATATAGGCAGTGTGGCTTTGTTATGCGAACTTAAGTTGGTTTTTTGGGCAAAATAAAAATTTGGCTCCTTAATAAACCCCTTAAAAGAACATTTTTTTCTCAGTTGCAATATTATTATCAATCGAACCTCTATACCAAATTATATACAACTTTCAGAATATAATTCACTATCTGTAAACTAGTATTTTCATAAAATTTGTAAGTCCGGTCCTGTCGGCCCGATTTTATTAAAATTTTAGGAACACTTTTTAATTACTACTAAAGGATTAAATATCAATTTTGAAACGATTCTGAGAATTTTTTCGGTATTTTGGGGCCCAAAAACATATTTCAACCCCTAAAAACTACCCTTAAAATGGCCCGATTACGCCCATTTTAAATAGGCTTCTTGCGGTGATGGATTTCAACACGTAGGCCAAATTTCGTTAAAATCAATTAACTCTTTCGAAAGTTATTGCCCGCACACATATACGTATATATACGTATATATATATATATATACGTATATATATATATATACGTATATATATATATATATATATATATATATATATATAAATATATATATACATATATATATAAACATTTTTAAAAATGGTGCCAAAGTGTTTAGGAGGTTATGAAACGTCGAGAAAATTTGGTCCGATCCCTAGGTCCCGCCATCCGACCGACGCCAATAGTGTATGTTGCCATATGGCAAATACACTAAAAAGCTTTAGCAAAGTTTCGCTATGGCCAACGTTTCGAAAAATTTATTTTCATCATCAGGGCTTGCTAAGCATTTCAACATGTGCGATGCTTGTTGTCCGAAAGATGTGTAGATAAAATTGTAAAAACCCATAATGACCAATACTCCGTAGGGATATCCAAATATGCAATGTCTTCGTATATGGTGATGTTGATCCAATAGAATGTCACGTAAAGGATATCCCACCGGAGTATTGGTCATTATGGGTTTTTACAATTTTATCTACACATCTTTCGGACAACAAGCATCGCACATGTTGAAATGCTTAGCAAGCCCTGATGATGAAAATAAATTTTTCGAAACGTTGGCCATAGCGAAACTTTGCTAAAGCTTTTTAGTGTATTTGCCATAAGGCAACATACACTATTGGCGTCGGTCGGATGGCGGGACCTAGGGGTCGGACCAAAATTTCTCGACGTTTCATGACCTCCTAAACACTTTGCCACCATTTTTAAAAATGTTTATATATATATGTATTTATATACGTATATATATATATATATATATATATATATATATATATATATATATATATATATATATATATATATATATATATATATATATATATATATGTGTGCGGGCAATAACTTTCGAAAGAGTTAATTGATTTTAACGAAATTTGGCCCACGTGTTGAAATCCGTCACCGCAAGAAGCCTATTTAAAATGAGCGTAATCGGGACATTTTAAGGGTAGTTTTTAGGGGTTGAAAAATGTTTTTGGGCTCCAAAATACCAAAAAAATTCTCAGAATCGTTTCAAAATTGACATTTAACCCTTTAGTAGTAATTAAAAAGTGCCCCTAAAATTTTAATAAAATCGGCTTAGCAGGACCGGACTTACAAATTTTTTTTTAAACACTAATTTGTAGATAGTGACTTATTTATTGAAGGGTGTATTTAATTCGCTGTAGACGTTAGATTGATAATAATATTGCAGTTAAGAAAAAAAATGTTATTTTAAGGGGTGTATTAAGGAGTCAAATTTTTAATTTTGCCCAAAAACCAACTTAAGTTTGCGTAATAAAGCCACACTGCCTGTATAAGCAAATACACTATATTGTCGGCAGGGTTTTGGCACTGCGACCCGGGTTTTTGATTCATTGATCCTCTACCAAATCTTCCTTTACGTATTATTCTCTGCCTTTAGGCCGGAGCGTGCTAGAGCGCTTTGTAATAGAGGCCCGTGTTGAGATTCAACACTAGTGGTCACGATGTCTGAAAATGCTTTTTTTAGCATTTGGGGGGCCTAAAAATCGTAGAAAATACATTTGTCTCGCATCGTTTCCGCGATTTTTCACCGAGTAACTTTAGCAAACGTATGGGAGCTATTAAAGACGTTTACACATCAAAAATATGAAATGAAAAGAATGATACCTACCTAGTTTTGTTGTTATAAAATTGTGAAATGATTCTTTATTTTCTTATGGCAGTACGTGTTCCAATTACAATTGTATAAAATCAAATTGTCTTGATAAAAGCGTCACAATTGTTTAGTACCGCCTCCAAGGGCGCTGGGGTCTTCATTGGAGGCGGTAGCGGATCCATAGGCAAATGGAGGGGCGTTGAAGGTGCTGCCGTAGCGTACTTATGTAGTTAGGAAATTATTATAATAAAATACTTGGAAAATAGGGGGCAGGGGAAATTTCCAAAAATGGTTATTAATGATCTTTAACCATTTGCAACTTTAAAAAAAAATTGTTTCAGTATTTTTTGTATCATTTTTATTATTATTATTAATATTAATATTATTAGTCATCTGAAATTTAAACTTTGAAAAGTTTTTGTCAAAAACCTTTCTTCAAAAAAATGTTTTTCAAAATTTTCCCCAATTATTTTTTTTTGAAAAAAATAGTTTTTGAAAAGATATTCCATATAAAATTAACTATTATGAACACGGGTCGTTGGTAAGGGGGCGGTGGTCCCGAAAAAATTGAGAACCTCTGCTCTGCATTTTAGAACGAAGAATCAAGTTTAGTGGGGTAACTCAAATTTTAAGTTTATTATATAGCTTAATACTCCGTCAAGACCATTTTATTGCAAATATGTATAATAATAGCTTTCAAACCAATTAATTTTTGAGATTAACAACTGCCATAAATTAGATTGACTCAATTGAAATTTGACAATAATGTCATCGTAAAACAATTCAGAATACATCGGTAATATAGTTTACTGATTACGACTTACAACGCATGAAATTAGACCAATTTTAGTGCTTCAATAGAATTCCTGTAGACATTTTCTCATTTAGTGTCATATATTACCGAATTAGAATTAATTAATGAAGTACACATATCATTGACATTTATTAATTAAGTTATACTTCTTTAGGCGCGTTTTGAAAACATGACGACAGTCAATTTTTAATATGTGCGTGCATACTGTAAGATTAAAATTAACAAGGTAAAGTTGCCGACTGTAACATCAAAATTAACAGGATTAAGTTGCTCGCCTTGGACATTTTGTTAAATATTTTGATTTTAAACACGTTTACCAAAAATTCGACTGATGGTGCAACGATCGAAAATGTAAAATAGTGAATATGACAGATGTTGGGGGATGTTTTATGTCAATATGAATAAAAATGATATACCGCTAAACCATACGTCTTGGACATTTTGTTAAATATTTTGATGTTTAGTACGTTTACCAAAAAGTCGACTGATGATGGCGCAGCAATAAAAAATGCAAAATAGTGAATATGACAGATGTTAATGTTTTATTTCAATATGAATAAAAATTATATACCTATCGCTAAACCATACGTCTTGGACAGTTTGTTTAATATTTTGACTTTTAGTACGTTTACCAAAAAATTTCAACAGATGTCACAGATTCACCTGCTTAGTGAACAAAAATTGAATTTCTTACTCTAAAATTTAAAATAATAATAATGCGTCTAACGTCCGTTTGTCGAAGTAGTGTCATGTAACAGGCCCCATTCACACCATTACTATTTTCCATCTAACACACTTCCCGTTATTTTCTATGTTTTTAAAACTTCAACTTAATTACCTAGCAATGGGCGATTGAAGGAATTATAGGAAATTAGGATAAGGTATGCAACTGTAAGAGCATAAGAGATAATCGGCCATGGCCTCGAATAAGGAACCTCTCGATATTTATCTGGAAATAATTGCGAGAAATCATGGAAAACCTCATCAAAAATGACCAACACAGAAATTACCGTTTCTCGGCGAGAGGCAGTAGAAAAAAGTCCCAGCCACATCTGCCACCGCCGGGATTCGAACCCAGCATCTCTCGAATGCAATAAGGAACCATCTCGATATTTATCTGGAAATAATTGTGAGAAATCATGGAAAACCTCATCAAAAATGACCAACACAGAAATTACCGTTTCTCGGTGAGAGGCAGTAGGAAAAAGTCCCAGTCACATCTGCCACCGCCGGGATTCGAACCCAGCATCTCTCGAATGCGGATCTAGTACTATCATCGCTCGGTCCTAAACTTAAAATGTTTGGTCACCCCTTCTTAGAACAAATGCTTCGTCCTTTGTCTAGCTTTAATGAATATTGTGCAGCATGGTCATACTAACTTATTGTATTAACATAACCAAACTGGTTGGCTTTGGTATTCTAGTCAACGGCGTTTGTCTGTTATTTGCGCATAGTGTCAAGACGTATGCAGCAGTGCAGTTAATAACTGCATATTGTGATAGTTATCTTCACGCGTCAGTAGACTAACGGGGAAAGCGCTGGATTTACATTCTGAGGGTCAGGGTTCGAATCCCGATGAGGACAGATGTGACCAAGAATTTTTCCTACTGCCTCATGTCGAAAAATCGTAATTTCTGTACTGACCATTTTGTTAAGGTTTTCTATGGGTTCCCTGAATAATTCCATATAAATATCCAAATGGTTTCTGATTTATCGCTATAAATGTAAAATTATATTATTGGTTCCACCATTTTCAAAACTAGAAACAGAACAGCCTGTATTATTGGAACAAGATATTCAGTTCGGCTGCAATGGTTATTAACAATACCCATTCGAAATTATCCTATTCAAATTTTGCCAACTGAATTTGAAATTAAATTCATAAGACAAGGGTATGGATAATTTGTAATGACACAGTTATTTCATTTGCACAAATTTAAAATAGATTACTGTCGTTATTTTATTATTTCTCGAAGGTGTTTTTTGTCGGTATGAAATATCTTCCTTAACATTGTATCAAAATTAATGTTTGATATGCCATTTTAATGATGGAAAATAAGTTAATATCTTAAAATTAATGTGTTCTTTGAAAAACTACAGATTAGAAATTTTAACAAATTTGAAATATTAAAAATAGTCTCTTAAAAAATTATGAAAATAAATCAATTATTGTGGGCCCAGCGATTAAGCCCTATTAGTCCCTATATAGTTTCACCTCTGTTACGGAATCTAGTATTCGAAAAATACTCCAGTTTACGATTTAATTTGTATAATCGTAAAAAGGATAAAAATATTCGGTTTTGTCTTGTGATCTACGAAACCTAAAACCGTGTATTAAATGATCGATTTTTACCTTTTCATTTCTGTAACCGAATATTGGAATAAAATATTCGAGTCTTACTCGTCAATAATTACTCGAAATTCTCGATTTTTGGTCGTTAATCTTAGAAATGATGCCTGAGTTTTTAATAAGTATTCGGCTGTCCGGATTCTGCCGAATAAGTTCGGTATGGAACATTCTTATTGGTTCCTTTCCTCAAAGCTAACTGAGGACTTAATAATTAAACCCAACAGGCCGACACTCAGAAAGGTGTTTGGACTTTTAATCGGTCATACTTTCCTGAGAAACACCTACATGTGATCAGGATACATCAGGAACCAACACTCTATATAGATTTTGCGAAATGGAGGATGAAACAGCCACCCATATCGCGTTCGAATGTGAGACTTTAACCTACAGCAGTGCAATTATCTTTGGCTACATTGATGAGGATGGAATTAGTTCCACAAGACAATCTAGTAGCGAATCTCCAGGAGCAAGAAGATCCAAATTATTTGCTAACTAGATCCAGTAAAAAGGGGAAGTACAAAAATCCTTACTTATTGGTTGCAATTGTACTTAAATTTTCGGAGACAATTTGATTTGGAAACAAAAGAGATGGAATACATAGACTCGACGTAAATCAGAGTGGGAGGGAAGGAGGACATAATATAAAGGACAAGATGGAGTTAATATATAAAGTTGGTTAACTGTCGACGTAGTGTCATGTCGTCTCAGATGTGCAATATAAACCATAATATAAACACCACCTATATGTAGCAGAGCGTAGTCGCAGCTTCCGCTTCCATTCCTTTCTATTACATCAAGCTTTCTCTGTCTTTCTTTTCGTCAACATTGAACGGACACATACAATAAAGCTATTGAAGAATTATTTAAAAAAAATATATATAAATGGAAAAAAACGGAACCCTTATAGGATCAGTCGCGTGCCTGCCCGTCCCTCTGTCACATCCAATTTACTCCGAAATTACTGGGCCGAATGATTTGAAATTTAGTACACATATGTAAGTTGGTGACCCAAAGACAGACATGTAACGTAAATAAATTAATTTTGAGCATGGGGGAAATTTTTGGGGAAAAATTAGGAAATTAAAAAAAAAGTTTTGTAAACTGTACCGTGTGACATATCAAATAAAAGGGCTTGTAGTAAGGATCTCAAATATATATTTTTTGGGGAGCAAATTTAGAAATTAAAAAAAAGTTTTGCTATCTATACCGTGTGATATATATCAAATATGTTTGCCAAAGATTAATCTAAGTTCGTTAGATTTTCACTTTATATACTTTTGTGATTAAATTTCATTTATTTCAAATACATAAAAATCAATTAAAATTTTCCAATTTTATTTATTTCTTCCGTGTTATCCACCTTACCTCGGATAAACGAGGTTTTACTCTACATAAAAATTGTCGGGTAAATGTCGTGTCACTACGATCGCTCAATTTTGTTAAAAAACACCGAGCTGGGTAGAGTAGTGGTGACAGCACTAGACTCGCATTCGGGAGGTCCGGGTTCGATCCCGGCGAGGGCAGATGTGGCTGTGACTTTTTCCTACTGCCTCTCGCCGAGAAACGGTAATTCCTGTACCGGCCATCTTGATTGAGGTTTTCCATGGTTTCCCTCAATTAATTCCAGATAAATATCGGGATTGTTCCTTATTTGAGCCATGGCCGATTACCTATCAAACTCCTAGTTCAAAAATTACCTACCTTATCCTAATTTCCTATAATTCCTTCATTCACCCATTGCTATTGCATAAGTTGAAATTTTAAAAATGTAGAAAAAGAACGGGAAGTGTGGTAGATGGAAAATAGTAATGGTGCGAATGGCGTCTGTTATGACATAAAGTCGAGAAACGGACGTTAAGCGCATTATTATTATTATTATTATTATTATTAATTTTGTTGAAAAACCATAATTAACGCGAGTGAAGCCGTATACGAAATCAAGTCTTATATCCAGTAGGTAAATTTATAAACACGGCTGCGGCTCGAAGGACATTACTAGACCTGTTTCGTTTCATCCTTTCGACATGAGTCGTCCTTTTAGCAGCGGCCACTAACTAAATTAAAGTCACGTTTTACTCCAGTTAACGGTCACGTGTATATATTGCACTTAGCAGTTACTCCTTTAACATGAATTACTAGTTACTAGTTACTAATTACCTATATAGGTAGAAGTTTGACTTTGTACCTTCCAGTTATCAGCCTACCTTTATTATATATAGGTTGTTCGAAAACATTCAGGGACAGCTTATGGACTTCTTTAGGCGAGCTTTAGGGGCAACTCATGACACAAGAATAAAAAAAATGGTGCATGCAATTATGTATGCGCGGCAGAAGTTATACTTCTTTGGCGTGATCGCGATAATTGATATTCACATTTTCGTTAAAGATGTACATTGATAAAATAAAATAAAATGGCTAGAGAGATGATAAATCTATACTAATATTGTAAAGAGGAAAGATTTGTATTTTTGTATGTTTATAATGAATAAACTTAAAAACTACTGTGCCGATTTAAAAAATTCTTTCACCATGAGAAAGCTACATTCACCCTGAGTAATATAGGCTATATTTATTGCTAGAAAATATTAGGGATCCTTACTAAAACTTTAGTAACGTAACCCAAGGTGTAAAAAAAATGCCATAAAACATCTTTCGTCGCATGCGCTGCGGAAACTATTGATGATAGAACAAAAGTATGTTCTACAATATTAAAGAACATATCAATAACTACAAAAAACTTGGCGATACTATATGTACAACTATTATCGTTATGTCACAATAACCACTTTTTACATTTTAATAATCTATACATAGATAAAAGACGATGTATATGTAATCTATGGACTCCAAACGGGTAGACCATTTTTGATGAAATTTTCAGATAATCTTTAGATTAGCCCAGCGAGTGTACTTCTGAAGTTTGGTAGCGATCGAATCAACAGAATTTTTTAAATTTCTTTTTGGGAAATAAGATTTTTCTTCGATTTTTGAACATTCACAAATAAAAGCGATTGAATTCGCGCAAATTCAATATACGTTGAGAATTTAATGATAATGATTCTCATCTTTTATATCCTATATATTACATTTACACGCGGGCGAAGCCGGACTGGGCCGCTAGTAATAGTTAAAAGTAATAATAGGAGAGCTGTTAGATATTTTTGGGTAGGTATTTGAGGCACTGTGAAAATTTGTACAGTACCTTTTTAGGCAGACCTTTCAAAGAGTAGCGGGGCTTAACCGACCCTCAAATTTTTAAATTAACAAAAATGTTGTCGCATTCAAAAGCCCTTGAAGCATTTTGAAATTTTAATACCTTGAAATTTAGTATTTTTAAAGAGTTGAAAAATAAAAAAGCCAGGATTCTTAATCAGGTCTAAAACTTAGCCAAGTGTTTGCAACATTATATTTTTGAAAAATTAAAGAAATATATTTGAAGCACGTTGAAATTTAAACACAATAATATTGGTAACTAAAAATAGATATATTCAAAAAAAATAGGTCGTTTCGGTGAAACATTCTATGATTAAAAATTTGGGGGTCGGTTAAGCCCCGCTTCCCTTCAGCCAGGTCTGTGTTTTTGTATTCGGATATTACCAAAGAGGTATTGTAGAAATTTTCACAGTGTCTCAAATACCTACCTAAAAATGTATAACAGCTCTCAACTATAAGCAACATTAATTTGAACACATTTTTCTAGAATTTGTTTTTATTAATAACATCACCTTAATTAACATTTACAAAATAACTATTCATTTAATGATATACAAGTGCCTAGGCTATAGGAGTTTATGTAGTATAATAGAACTCATTCAGAGTAAATTTTTTTCTTAGCTCAACAGTCCGGAAGTGTGTTTCTTTTGAAAACATTCCTACTTCCGTATAGATGTCGTTATAATTGTCATCATTAGCAGCGTCAGTTTCCGGTTCAGTACGTTCTATTTTCTCGCCATTATCAATTGTCTGTGCCACTGTTTTCGTTTTATGACAGCTTTAGTTATCTTCAAATATGATTTTAACTTTTTTTGATGTGGAACATCTAATGGCGCACTTGGATAGGAGTGAAAATGTTCTTTGTACCACTGCTTTCGTTTTATAACAGCTTTAGTTATCTTCAAATATGATTTTAACTTTTATTTTATGTGAAACATCTAATGGCGCACTTGGATAGGAGTGAAAATGTTGTTTGTACCACTGCTTTCGTTTTATAACAGCTTTAGTTATATTCAAATATGATTTTAACTTTTTTTGATGTGAAACATCTAATGGCGCACTTAGATAGGAGTGAAAACGTGGTTTGTGCCACTGATTTCGTTTTACGACATCTTTAATTATCTCCCAATATGGTTTTATTTATTTTTTGATGTGGAACATCTAATGGCGTGCTTGAATGGGAGTGAAAACGTTGCCTGTGTCACTGATTTCGTTTTATGACAACTTTAATTATTTATTACAACGACGGCTCACATTTTTTGTGCGTTGATCAGTTCCTTCATATTTATAGTCATGACCAGGGGTGGACTATATTTATTAAAAAGATGGCCACGGGATCGCCCTGCAAGTTGGAACTGAATCTTGTATGTTAAAAGAGCCTCACATTACTAACGCTCTGCTACGACTGAAAACGTAACGAAAATTGAAACACGCCCGTCTTATTTTACTTCGTCTCTCACTGACGAGGATATAAAGGTATATTTTGAAAAAAAAATGGTTGGTAATATTTGATATTTTTTTTTCGAGTAACTTTTTATGGAAGTTAAATGAGGAAAACTCTAAATTAGTCCATCTCAGGAGTAACTGTTTGTTTCATACACGATTAGGGTGGGAACTTTTTAGATCGGCATTTCTAGCCCTTTTGAGAGTTCAATGTCAAAAAATTAAAACTAATAAAATAGTATTCTATTTTACATCTAATTTTCTTAGACTAATTAGTACTAGTGACGTAGCTACGATTTATAAAAAAATAGTTTAACGACAGTTAATTTACAAAATACAAAAACGAGACAGACAAAAAACAAACATAAATTGCCATAAAAAAGCAAAAATGTGGAACGCCTAATTTCTTCTAACAGAGATACTCAGTCATAGGTTGACTCGATGGCACATAATTTTTTTTTCATTTCTCGCACAAGTAAAAGCTTTTTAATGCGTTTTATTAAAATGGAAAAATAATTAAATCACCTATTTCATTCATTCATTCATTTTCACCAAATGGCATAGTGCTATTCCATTTCTGCATGAATGTAGAGCACTCTTATTTATGTACCGACTTCGTAGAATTTACGACTTTTCTATGGAATACCTGTTTGCGTTGGATTATGAGTATTTTTTAAGTGAACCTTCTTTTAAAAGTGATATCGACAATGTATAAGAAAAAAGCTTGACGAAAGTAACGGTTAGGATAACGAGAAGAGAGAGGGAGCGAGAGGGGGGAAGGGAGAGAGACATTGTAGATTATAGACGCTCGCCAACTGAGGCCATTAGCGAGAAATACAACAGTGGTGTTAGGAAGAGTGAAATAGGTAACAGACGATAGTAAAAAATAATGAAACAGCGAAACACTGTTGGTGTTCGATTTTGATCATTTTTTAAGTGACCCTTCTTTTAGAAGTGATTCGAGAATGTATAAGAAAAAAGCGTGACGAAAGTAGCGGTTAGGACAACGAGAAGAGAGAGGGGGAGAGAGAGATTGTAGATTATAGACGCTCGCCAACTCAGGTCATTAGCGAGAAAGAGAGTGGTGTTAGCAAGAGTGAGATAGCTAACAGACGACAGTAAAAAATAATGAAAAAACAAAACACTGTTGGTGTTCGATTTTGATTCCGAAGGAGAGTGTACGAAAAAAGCGTGACGAAAGTAATGGTTAGGGTAAGGAGGCAAGAGAGAGAAATTGTAAATTATAGACGCTCGTCATCTGAGGTCATAAGCGAGAAAGAAAGGAATATAACAGCCACTTAGCATGAGCGAATTAGCTAACCGAGGACAGTAGAAAACAAATGAAAAAGCGTTTCCTCTAGTGATGAGCAAAATTGGTCTTGGTTTTGCCGTCTTGGTCTGGGTCTTGCCAAAAAGCAAGACCAAGACCAAGACTATATAAGCAAGACCAAGACTGACCCAGTCTTGGTCTTGTTTCGCTCATCACTAGTTTTTTCTGTTATAATAACATGTTTATTTTTAACGTGGAAGGAAAGTTTGGTTGAGGAACAGTTGAAAAAAAGAAGCTTTACGGATGTTTCGCTTGTGGCCTACGTTTCGGAAAATATATTTCCATCTTCAGGGCCTCAATTTACCACCCTTTGACTAGCCTGAGGCCCTGAAGATGGAAATATATTTTCCGAAACGTAGGCCACAAGCGAAACATCGTTAAAGCTTCTTTTTTTCAACTGTTCCTCAACCAAACTTTCCTTCCACGTTAAAAATATATATTGGAACAAAAAATATTAAGGACTATAATAACATGTGCACAGTCACTGTGAGAATAATAAACCAAGTAATAAATATTGATTAGTTGTCACATCGGTTTGCCATCCTCAAAACAAAAACAGAAACGAATTTCTCTGTCTCCCACACGTGTCGGATCGACGATGCCAAATTTTAAGAAATCCCGATTACACATTATACTTTTTGTTTGACTGAATTTTCATCTTCTATCTTCTTAGTTATAAAATAATAAGTTAATTTAAAAGATGATTAATTTCTCGAGATAATGATATCATATTTAATTGTTCATCTGCTAACATAAAAGGACTCTACAATAGAGAGACAAGACTAGGTGCCTACTTCATTCAAGTAATGCAATTAATCTAAGTGTTGGCCCTTTTGTTCGAAGAAACACAGGGAACGACACAAACAACTGGCTGCTTCATAATATAAAACTACCTCCGTTGCCAAAATACTTAAATGTTTAAATTAATATGTTTTGCACTCTGAAAATGAAAACTGGAACTTCCAAATTTTTATTTTTTTTTTGAAAATTAGTTAAATTACGATAAAATATAAAAATGAATTTGAAATACTATTCATATTGTGAAGGTTAAATTATGACATTATTTTAATAAAAATAATTTATATTTACGCACTGGTCACTAATGGGTTAATAGATATGATGGATGACATGAAAGGTTTACACATTAACAGCACATATGCAATGTAAATTTACTAAAAGCGTTTAAAGAGAGAAAATAGTAATTTTAAGTCATTTTCTGTTAAATATGAGTTGGTACTAGACTAAGCTAAAGCTACCAGTTGGTGGCTAAGAAGTTACACGCTCAGTCTATTACGTTGTCTCTACGAAATCTCTAAAATAAAAAATAATATGTATCTCGTTCTGCTTTTCTGATTTTAATAGTTCGAATTGTTTCATTACTCACTCAGTCCATTCGTTCACTCGAATTTATAATTAGTTGTGTCATTACTCACTCACTCCGTTCTTTCAGTCAAATTTATACTTGTTTCATTACTCACTCACTCCGTTCGTTCGCTCGAATTTATAATTAGTTGTTTCATTACTCACTCATTCAGTTCGTTCGCTCGAAATTATGATTAATTGTTTCATTACTCACTCACTCCGTTCGTTCGTTCGAATTTATAATCAGTTGTTTCATTACTCACTCATTCAGTTCGTTCGCTCGAATTTATAATTAGTTATTTCATTACTCACTCACTCTGTTCGCTCGCTCAAATTTATTAAACGGTTTTCTTTTGCACTAAAAATCAGAAAATAATTTTGATCAGAATAATTTTAAACATTAATTACAAAATTTGTAATTATTTGCAAATTATTTGACATTTGATATCAGAATGTTTCAGCTTGTTGTTGGTAACTAAGGCAACCAACAACTCGTCCACTTGTCAACTCCTTCAGGACCTCTTATATCATAGAATATAGCAGGCCATGGACGAAATCCCGTAGGAACCTAACGTTTTTCCGGGATAAAAAGTATTCTATTATTCAATCCAGGTATTAAACTAGCTGTGGGCATAATTTCATCCAAATCCGTTCAGCCGTTTTTGCGTGATAAGATAGCAAACATCCAAACAAACTCAATTCGCATTTATAATACGTATAGATAGATATTTATTTCCTACTTAGATAGGTACTCCACGGCGGTTCACTTTAACTGCCTTAATACCCCCCATTTGCCTCTGGATTCGCTACTCCTTCCATAGAAGGCTACCGCCTCCGTTGGTAACCCATACTCTAAGGAGGTTGTAGGCCGAACAGTTTAGGAAACACTGATATAGAGTATAAGACCTCATCACATTGCGTGGACCATACATTGCCTATAGTTTCTCATAAATGTAGTTAACGTAGTTAGTAGTAGTTGTAGTGGTAGTGGATATGATGTAGTATAGTACGGTAGTTTGTTATATTATCATGACGTAGACATGTATTAATCACCCATTCCCTTAATTAATAAGCAGATTGTATGTACTCTGTAAACACACACTCACACACGCAAACTATAGAAACACAGTTGTCTGCGAATATATTATCTCGTCTTAGAATTTAAAGTTTCAATGTGGCACATTTAAATGAGTTTTAAGTACTTACTAAATGCGGAACAAATGAAAGAACTGCAACCTCCCGGAATGTGAAACAAATGAAAGATCTGAAACCTCCCTGAATGTGAAACAAATGAAAGAAGTGCAAACGCCGTGACAACTTTTAACATTGTGACCCGCACCTCCGCCATCGTGACACGGTACCTCCACCGTAAGATGTAAAACTGGTGAAGTTAAGGTGGAATAAATGGACCACAATGGCGATGGCTTTTTAAATCGAATTATCTCTAGAAACTGTATTTTTTATTGTATTTTTTCAGGAGTAAATTGTAAGTTGTTAAGATAAAAATGAACTATGTATCGTCTATTTGTAGATAATTTTATTTTTCCTTTTAAAAATGATTTCTTTGGCTAACTAAAAAAGATGTTTCGCTTACAAAAAGTGGTGTTTTTCCGAGCATGAATGGCACAATTGACATAATACTTTCGAGTTTTCTAACTTCCAGAGCTATTGTCATATTGACCACACATTTTTCGAGAAGAAAAACATTGTAGGATTTCAAAAAAAAATTGATCGAAACCAAAATAAAATTTTGAAAGTGTTTTCAAACATTTGAGGTTAGTTTTTTTATAAGTATTATTGTTAAGCTCTTTGAAGATTTTACTTCAACAAATTGTTTGCATGCGTATGAAAAATTGGTTTTTATTCACGCTAAAGAAGTATAACTTCGAATGCTCGTAATTAAGTACAGGCACCCACTTTTTTATTGTTAATAGAAAATAAATTTCACATTCACAAATATAGGTCTATTTATGCAATTTATGTTGGAAAAATACATTTTGATTAACAGTGATAACTCTTTCCAACGCTGTAAGAAGAGTATTAAGTGATTTGCATACGCACTAGAAGATTAAAAAAATATTGTTTTAAGTAAACAAATAAATAGAAATAATAAAATGCAAATAGCGAAATATTTCGTTTTTTTTTTATTTGTTTTTAAAGTTTGCAACCACATGTTTGTCTAAATCTACATATTAGTATTTTGTGTATAATATATTTCGTGTATATTTCATATATGTATAATAAATATTTTATATACTTATGTGTATATTATTAAATGGCGTCGGAACAAAGCGGAAAGTTTCGCTACATTATTATAATATAGATATAATACCTATCTCAACTTGATACTCTATTATTAATAGGTTCGACTGTAAAAATTCGAATATTTAAGCCATTCAGCATAGCATGTTCTGCTTAATTTATTTGACAACTGATGTTTCTGCTCAGACCAGTTTAAAGTTTCTTCTAGTACAAATGCACTCTCATTCGGGAATGAACGAATACTTATACTGTAGCCATTTTTGAACTTGCCGAAAAACGACAAATCTCTGAATGAAATCGGACTTACATGCCGGAGTTTAGACATATCAAGATGTGTTCCAAGGAAAGGTATGCTAGGAGAGCTTTTAGACATTTTTGGGTAGATATTTGAGGCACTGTGAAAATTTGTACAATCACTCTTTAGTAATATCCGAATACAAAAACACTGACCTGGCTGATGGGTAGCGGGGCTTAACGAATCTCAAATTTTTAAATTAGCAAATTTTTTTTCGCAATAAAAAAATTTTAATACCTTGAAATTTAGTATATTTAAGGAGTTGAAAAATAAAAAAGCTAGATTTCTTAATCGAGTGTAAAACCAAGTGTTTGCAAAATTATATTTTTGAATAATTTAAAAAATATATATGAACCACGTTGAAGCTTAAACAGAATAATATTAGTACCTAAAAATAAATATATTCAAAAAAACAGGTCGTTTCGGTGGGACATTCTACCTACCAGGTGATTAAAAATTTGAGGGCCGGTTAAGCCCCACTACCCTTCAACCAGGTCTGTGTTTTTGTATTCGGATATTACGAAAGATATGTTGTACAAATTTTCACAGTGCGTCAAATACCCACCCAAAAATGTATAACAACTCTCAACTATAAGCAACATTAATTTGAACACACTTTTTTAGAATTTATTTTTATTAATTACATCACCTTAATTAACATTTACAAAATAACTACTCATTGAATGATGGTATACAAGTGTCTAGGCTCGGGCTCTTGTCCGACAGAAGAAGTGTCCAGAAGTGTCCAGGTCCAAATCACGGCAGTGAACTAACCTGTATCCCAGTTGGATATCAAGCGTGATGTGTGCAAGCCCGACCACGGTCAGTTGGCTAACCTGATGCAGGCTTGCGAGGGCGGGAATCTCGGATAACAATTAAACTCGCCTGTGCTAACGATGCACAAACCGCGCTACACCACCCTATCAGTTCATACTTCAGTGATCAGAATCAACCCCCGTCTCGTACCCTCTGTATAACACAGTTACGCTACATCCCTTAACGCGCATTCTCTCTCTCGTTCTGTGGACCAGGCCTCCCTGTTCCAGTTCACAGAACTGGACGCGGGACTGTATCATTATTTACAAAAAACACACGGATTTCCGTGATATTAAAATATACTACAGACTGAAACTTATATCTGCATTGGTTTTGAAAGAAATGTGCTTCTAGAAAAAGAAGGTATTAGTTTAGGAAGTCTTTTATTCAAGGTCATATTTTGTGTTTATGATTTAGAGCAGGGCTTCTTAAACTTTTTTCATTCACGACCCCATTTATTATTGCGAGTTTCCTGGCGACCCCATATATATATAAAAGAAATATTAATAAATATTTTTTGATGATTTATTTATTAGATACAGTCAAAGCCCTCTAAGTGCACAGCTCGGAACCGAGGCCCATCCTTTAAGTGCACACTTCCCCTACGATCTTTTTCATCCCCACTCTTCTAACTCCTATAGCTATCTTTATTCAATCAGATGCTTTAAACAATATCTCTAAAAATCTATGAATATGATGGAAATGGAAAGTTTAAAAATAGCGCGCTTACGGTCGCACGTTATTGGTCGCAGATTATTCGAAGTGGGGGCTGGGGAACGTGCACTTAGAGGGCGAGTTCGTGTGCAGTAAGAGAGCGTGTGCATTTAGAGAGCGTGCACTTAGAGGGCTTTGACTGTAACAATATACATATGAAAATATATAGTTTTAGAATTCGTTTAGAAACATACAAAAATGTAAAATTAAAAATTGCACAAAAAGTTGTAAAATTGTATTTATTATAGTTACAAAAATTATATGTCGTATTTTTCATCTAAATTGCATTTTTTGCAATAACATAGATAAAAGGGAATTCTGACCGTCTTAGTTCGCTCGAATATATTCGAACGCAGTGGTTGAGTGGTAAGTATTAAATTAAAATTAAAGGAAAAAATTTAATGAGATGGATGTGCCTGTTTTTTATTTCATAACAAATTAAATCTTGGTGTATTTAAATATTTGACATTAAAATCTCTCGCGACCCCAGAATTTTGCTACGCGATCCCATTTGGGGTCGCGACCCATAGTTTAAGAAGGCCTGATTTAGAGGAAACCGACCACAGGAGTAAATTATTAGAACCTGAAATATCGAAACCATGCTATGTTCAATTCTTGCAATATAATCACTTTGCTGAAAAATGTTAATAGCTTCCTCCTTTTCTGAAATTATACTAAATTATACTAAACATGTTTTTACCGAATTACTTATTAAGTTTCCAGTACAATGGAAAACTATTGTAATGGAATCGAAAAACACATTTTTATATTAGTCACTACATATTTAACTTAATAGACTTCAAAAAAGTAGTTTTTATACAAAATTTCGCGAATAAAAAATTATATCGACTTGGTTAGGGTATTAGGATGTACAATCCAGATTTTTTTATAAAAATCGGCTCAACAGTTTTTTTTTGTATAAAAATACTGCAAAAAGGTGTATTTTACGATTTTTTTGTAAAATATTTCTCGGATATAATTAATTGAATATCTACATATTTAATATTAAATATTGATCATAGTGGAAAGGCAATTGTATGAATCTCAAGGGAGAGATAGATTGTAGATTATAGACGACTAGCGGCCCAGTCAGGCTTCGCCCGGGTGTAAATGTAATATATAGGATATAAAAGATGAGAATCATTATCATTAAATTCTCAACGTGTATTGAATTTGCGCGAATTCAATCGCTTTTATTTGTGAATGTTCAAAAATCGAAGAAAAATCTTATTTCCCAAAAAGAAATTTAAAAAATTCTGTTGATCCGATCGCTACCAAACTTCAGAAGATCACCCGCTGGGCTAATCTAAAGATTGTCTGAAAATTTTATCAAAAATGGTCTACCCGTTTGGAGTCCATAGATTACATATACATCGTCTTTTATCTATTAGATTATTAAAATGTAAAAAGTGGTTATTGTGACATAACGATAATAGTTGGACATATAGTATCGGGAAGTTTTTTGTAGTTATTGATATGTTCTTTAATATTGTAGAACATACTTTTGTTCTATCATCAATAGTTTCCGCAGCGCATGCGACGAAAGATGTTTTATGGCATTTTTTTACACCTTGGGTTACGTTACTAAAGTTTTAGTAAGGATCCCTAATATTTTCTACCAATAAATATAGCCTATGTTACTCAGAGTGAATGGAGCTTTCTAATGGTGAAAGAATTTTTTAAATCGGCACAGTAGTTTTTGAGTTTATTCATTACAAACACACACACAAAAATACAAATCTTTCCTCTTTATAATATTAGTGTAGATCAACATCTTAGGTCATCAGCGTCTATTGAATCTCAAGCATCCCATAGTAGAGCTCTAATATACAAGCCACCACACGGTTTGTTTATTTTATTTTAGAGGTTTTTTTATACCAATTAATGACCTCTAACCATTCAACGTTATTAGTCAAAACGCTAAAATTACAAGAAAAATATAATTTTAATTTCCATTATACATGAAGGATGCTTCCAAAAAAAGAGGTTTATTTTTATAAAATTTATCTACCACGGATAAAAATATTTGATTTTTCAACGTACCAAAAAATACCTATAAACTAGGCAGGTATACAAAGATTAGGTACAGATAAATGTTCTGATTTTTCTAACATTCCGCTATATCAAAAATTTTTTCGCGTTAACTTTTTATTCAGCAACTCTCAGTGAATATAATCAGAACCGAATTGACCTCATTTATCTATAAATCTACGGGACATAAGTGCTAAAGAAAGTCTCTAATGTCCCATGCGGCCTGAACAGTCACTTAACGCAAAAAGTTCATCATAATTTTTGTGTCCGTAACGTAACAAAGTTAACTCTAAGTATCAGTGTCGCCACGTCATTTAAAAAGTCTTGAGGATACTGTGGTCCAGTGGTTAGCATGCTGGCTTCTTGACCGGACTGTCATGGGTTCGAATCCTGCCTTTGCTCATGGATGGTTTTTGATGTCGTTTAGTTTTAAGTGATTGTGTAATTTGGTGTAATTAAAATGCTAATAGCCTAAGTTGCCAAGCGTCTGTAATCTACAATAGATAAATTAAGACGGCTCAAGGTTAGAGTAAATTTACTAAATGCATTACATAATAATTTATACAAGGTGTCATAAAAGTCGAAATTTTGAAATTAAATAAATGCTTATGGATATTTTGTGCTGTCGTTTAAATAGTGATTGTGTTATTTGATGTAATTAAGACGCTAATAGCCTAAGTTGTCAAGCGTCTATAATCTACAATAGATAAATTAAGACGGCTCAAGGTTAAAGTAAATTTACTAAATGCATTACATAATAATTTATACAAGGTGTCATAAAAGTCGAAATTTTCAAATTGAATAAAAATTAAACGAATTATGAATTCAACAGTATTTTATCAATTATTGCGATCACGCCAAAAAAGTATATCTTCTACCACGCGTACATAAGTACACGCATCATTTTTTTTGAAGTTCAACTTCTTTAGCGACGTATCTGTTTGAAAAAAGTAAGAAATCGAGGGGAAGTAGAATGTAACAAATAAAGGGGAAGTTAGTTTGTCTCCTAAATTACATAAAACTGACAATGACAGAAGTTTATAGTGTGTTGCTAAGTATGTGTAAATTTTATTAATTAGTTTCTCATAAAAAAAATTAAACTTGGGAATAATATTATAAACTAAAGAAGTTAAACTTCTTATGTGAGCTTATGAGGGTGAGCCTCATTATAATTTTTTTTAGATTATTATTCCTAACTGATTTTTATTTATGTATTTCTTCTTTTGTTTCAGGTAAGTTTCATTTCTGCTTTGCCAATAAACCACGGTAAGCTGTTGTGATTAAAATTTAATGAATAAGTGTTTAGAAAAGTCAAAATTAATATTGCGAAAATTGTTCAATATTTTTATGACATCGGAAAATGATACGCTACTGTTCAATAGAGCAAAAAGAAAACGAAAAAAGTTTTTCTTGTGAACATACTTTTCGTATCCAATCACCACAAGGAGAAAAGTAAAAAAAAAGATGGACGATGTAAACAAAAAGAAATAGTTGTCTAAAGTTGTAGTGCTACTGAAAACCAAAAATATTTTTTGTTGGCACTACACTAGAATTTTTGTCGATCTGTCTGCTTATTCATTGTCCTTCAATTCAATTGAGTTAACCCAGATCAAACAGACGGACAGATCGACAAAAATTCCGCAATCGGTAATTCAGTATGGTAATCGCAAAAAATAGCCCCGGAAAAAATAAACCGAAAAAAATAGGCTTGGAAAAAATAGACCTGGGAAAAATATATTTGGAAAAAATAGATCTGGAAAAAATAGATTTGGAAAAAAATAACTCCGAAAAAAATCGATGGCTGGCTGTTGGGCGCTTTTAGGGGGGTGGGTGTTGGGTGCTTTTGGTTTATAATGCTAAATGCCCATAATATACTGATTTTTATATATTCTTAGTGCATATACAGGATGTTCTACAAGCTCTATGACAAACTTTGACAGGTGGTAGGTCACTTGATTTTAAACATATTTTTTTTAATAAACATGGGTCCGATTCATTTTTGTTTAGAAGAATCAAAAACGTAGGCTGATAAATAGAAATATCGGTTGTTATGACAATAATTATAGGTCAAGGAGGTCCAATATCATGGCCACCTCGTTCACCCGATCTGAATCCTCTGGATTTTTATTTATGGGAACACATGAAACAGCTGGTCTACCATGTTGAAATCGCTACCTATCAGCAGTTACTTGAAAGAACTCAAGATGGTAGACCAGCTGCTTCATGTGTCCCCATAAATAAAAATCCAGAGGATTCAGATCGGGTGAACGAGGTGGCCATGATATTGGACCTCCTTGACCTATAATTATTGTCATAACAACCGATATTTCTATTTATCAGCCTACGTTTTTGATTCTTTAAATGCTTGTAACTTCTAAACAAAAACGAATCGGACCCATGTTTATTAAAAAAAATATGTTTAAAATCAAGTGACCTACCATCTGTCAAAGTTTGTCATAGAGCTTGTAGAACACCTTGTATATCGGGTTGCCATTTCCAAATATAGTTGTGATTCGGGTCTATTTTTTCCGGGGCTATTTATTCCAAATCTATTTTTTCCAAATCTATTTTTTTCGGTCTATTTTTTCCGGGGTTATTTTTTCCGGGATTCTTCAGTATCGTACAAACTATTAACTGTACATTAATAATGTAAAATTACCGGTTATTTATGATCTATGGATTCCAAAGCGGCTAGACCGATTTTGATGAAATGTTCAGGCAATCTTCAGATTAGCACAGCGGGTGATCTTGTAAATTTTAGTAACGATCGGATCAACAGAATTTTTTTTTTTGCATATTTGATTTTTCTTCGATTTTTAAACATTCACATTTATAAGCGATTGAATTCACGCGTTGAGAATTTATGATAATGATTCTTATCTTTTATGGCTAGAGTTAATTAGTGTTACCCGTGCGAAGACGGACCGGGCCGCTATTAGGTAATAAAATTAAAATTAAAATCTCGACCGGAAATTACAAACATGCGCAAAACTTTCCGCGCAGCCTTGTATAATAATTATAATTAGTCGCGGTAATTTAAAAAAAAACCCGGGTCGCAGTGCCAAAACCCTGCCGACAATATAGTGTATTTGCTTGTATAGGGCCGTGTGGTTTTATACTTTTATTATGTGATATTAAGTTTGTTTTTGGGCAAAATAAAAAATTTAACCCCTTAATACACCCCTTAAAATAACATTTTTTTCTTAATTGTAATATTATTATCAATCTAACGTCTACACCGAATTAAATACACCCTTCAATAAATAAGTCACTATCTGCAAACTAGTGTTTTCATAAAATTTGTAAATCCGGTCCTGTCGGGCCGATTTTATTGAAATTTTGGGGACACTTTTTAAATACTACCAGAGGGTTAAATTTCAATTTTGAAAGGATTCGGAGAATTTTTTCGGTATTTTGGGGCCCAAAAACATTTTTCAACCCCTAAAAACTACCCTTAAAATAGCCCGATTAGGCCCATTTTAAATAGGCTTCTTGCGGTGATGGATTTCAACACGTGGGCCAAATTTCGTTGAAGTCAATTAACTCTTTCGAAAGTTATTGCGCGTACACATATATATATATATATATATATATATATATATATATATATATATATATATATATAAACATTTTTAAAAATGGTGCCAAAGTGTTTAGGAGGTTATGAAACGTCGAGAAATTTTGGTCCGACCCCTAGGTCCCGCCATCCGACCGACGCCAATAGTGTGTGTTGCCATATGGCAAATACACTAATAAATTGTCTTGATTATTTAATCGAATATTATGTCGGTTTATTAACCGGTAATTTATTTTTTACAACATAAAGTTTCAATTTAATCTGACGTTTTGAAATGGGTGAATTTCACGTTCAAAGATTCCGTTACAAACAAACATGCAGGTGAAGCTAATAAAAGCGTGTTAAAAAAGCATTGTTCTTTGTTAAAATTTTAGGGGAAAGCACTGTGTATCTCATCTTCTTGGTGATGCTAAGTTGTTTAACGAAACGGCTATTGAGATTTTAATTTAATCTATTGGTGTTTAAGATATTTTTATCTGGTTCAAATAGCCAATAACCGATGTGTTAGTGGGCCGATTTATGTTATTCGTTTAAATAATATACTGCGTTAAAATAGACCCAGCAGTTTCATTACATATACAGTTATTTTATGCGTCGTAAAAGAAGACGAAATAAATTAGATGTCGTAAAATTTTTTCAGGTACTTCGCGTGTTTTCTCGTAAAACAGATTCTATTAAATATATTTATCTCAGCCCTAACTTATTGATTCCGTATTTACTTAGTGACTTTTTCCATGACAACATCTTTTATCACACTTTTTTTCCTGTCAATTTATAAGACGAGTCAAACGAAGCGGGACATTTTTCTGGAAGCGTTTCGTCGTATTTTCGGACCGTCATAGTTTCGGTCTGGATAATGCTAGAAAGCTGAAATTTGCAGGATAAGATGTCCTTAGCAGACTTATTAAACACCCCAAGCATTAATTATTCAAGAAACTTATATCTTATATTAAAACTTTACGGAAGTCTTTCGTATATAAAAATTTCCATGTGATATACAATAGGTATGGCCCAGCCCCTGTATCTGCCTTTGAATTACATATTATGATGTACTTAGGTTGGATTAATAATGAAAAAATGGAAATTTACCTATACATTCATAACTCTCGCTATTGAGATGATTCATGTCTAGCGGTACCTAGTTAATATAATCAGCTCTCGTATGTAGTGAATTTAATGTTACAATTTGCTTTATTATGAAGAATTGATTGTTTAGATATCACACCGTAGAGTAACTGATAACCCATTCCGCCGCGAAAGTGGAAAGATTCGGGTTTGAATCCCGACGGTGTTGGTGGATAAAAAATAATTTTTTCTGATTTAGCATTGTAACAATGAATGTCTAACAATTAATTATTTAGCTTTTAGGGTTTCAAATTTATTGCCAACTGAAATACGTCGATTTCTTGATTGACTCACTGATCATCAAAACCTCTAGGGTACTTCCTGATGTACTAGAAGTCCAAAGTAATACTTTATAGTAACTGCAAAAATAAAATGATCAGAAATATTTGATGCATTCGACTGCATATTTGATCTTATATATATATTATGAGCACTGTGGTTGAAACAATAACAATCAAAGAAAGCATAGTTACTTCTTACCACAACAGATTTATTCATTGAATGTACATTTCGAGAGCAAAGCTCCCATCTTCAGCAAACACTACAAACAGTGTAGTGTTTGCTGAAGATGGGAGCTTTGCTCTCGAAATGTACATTCAATGAATAAATCTGTTGTGGTAAGAAGTAACTATGCTTTCTTTGATTGTTATATTTGATCTTGTTTCTATCTTTTCTGTTCTCTTTTTACGCAGTTAGGTGTTTTGCTTTTTTTAATTTACATTTTTCTTTTTTCAATCGACCGTAGGAATGTCTATAAAAGAGAGACGACTCCATAATGATTAAAAATTCTGTTAAATTATTCATGTTGTTTTAAGTTTGAGGAGGACCACGTCCTTTTCATGGGACAGATAACTCAACACTTGTCCTGATTTACCAACAAATTCACTGTTATTGTTGAGCAACTTGAGCTCAAGAAGTAAATTTCGGTGGAATATTGTAAAAAGAATAAAAAGTAGTCAAAAGTAGTAATTATTATCTTTTTTTTTCTTTAAACCGACAGAAAATAGACGTTCACGAAAGCGAAACTGCGGCTTCAGGCTAGTTTATAAATAACAATCAAGGCGGCTGGGTTAGTTCGTGAGGACTTCAGTTCATTTACCAATACCATTCTACAAAGAAAACAAAATGTAGTAGTGTGAAAAACTCATTTGGTTGTAGTTTAATCATCCTTAAACGGAGCTCGTGAAGTGTGAAGTGTCGATCGGTCGTTTGGCCGGTAATACAGAGGACAGCAATATTGGCTGTGCGACACTCTAACGTGTTTGCGTTCCAACATATTATATAACCCTCGAAATCGATCACCATTGACTTAAATTATAAATTTAATGGCATTACAAAAAAGAAACTATGTATTCTACACCACACACTACAAAAGTAAAACTGGTATAATTGTCACCGCCCGCCAGGATCGACTCTACAACCTTCAGGTTACGAGGCAAGAGTTCTACCACGCTGCCATCTTAGTATTCTACAACTGATTTTTATAGTATATGGTATACGTACGTTGTGACACTTTCATTACATTTTCAGTTTCAAGAATGAGTTTTACCCTACAATGCCACTAGAGGTTTTACTCCAAAAATATAAAAAACGATTTTTTACGTTTGAGCGCAAGCTGATAGTGGACTAGGTTAAGTTAAAATCGATCCAGTGGTCAAGGTATATAAAATGTTTGAAAATCTCACATAGTATAGAACAAAAACTCTTTCTTTCACTCATTGGTACACTTTTACTCTCTCGTTCACATGAAATACAACAGTTTAGTTAGCGTGTGGGGTGTGGTGTAATGATTAGCGTGCCGGTCCATGGGTTCAAATCCCACCTCATAATTTGTTAATGAACTAGCTTCTATAATCTACATTTCTACATTTTTGAAGTTTAACTTCTTTAACGACGTATCTGTTTGAAAAAAGTAAGAAATCGAGGGGAAGTAGAATGTAACAAATTAAGGGGAAGTTAGATTGCCTCCTAAATTACATGAAACTGACAAGGACAGAAGTTTATAGTGGTTTGTTAAGTATGTGTAAATATTGTTAATTAGTTTCACATAAAAAAAAATAAACTTGGAAATAATATTAAAAACTAAAGAAGTTAAACTTCTTATGTGAGGCTCATTATATTTTTTTAATAATCTACATTACATAAATTTAAAAAACATTAACAAAGCAAATTATTGGAACGGAAAAACACCTTTTAATAAACTAGCGGTACCTGTGCGAATAATGCGCACTTAAATTCGTTTCTAATTTCTCACACTCTTTATAACTTTCTTCTTTTTATTGTATTACATTACGAAGCTCAGTGATGGTTCAAGAAAATATTTTTCTAAAACTAACATATAGAGGCGCAAGTATCGAAAACGTTGAGCTGAAGCGCCGCCATACGAAAAGTATTTATACGTGAATTTTTATTAAAAATTAAACAAAAAAAAATTACCGACCGTCAATCATGTTGACATTGTTTCAAAGCTAGAACCGTCAGATGGCAGCATTGCTGCATATACTGAATAAATTTATAATTGTTATAATTAATTATTTTGTAAAAACAAAAGCAATAATAAATTTTTTATTTGTTGATATCGGTAGAGCAAGCAATTATCTATAAAATGATGTAAAATTTATGTGGAGCAAGTGTGTGTTTTTAGTGTATTTGCCATATGGCAACATACACTATTGGCGTCGGTCGGATGGCGGGACCTAGGGGTCGGACCAAAATTTCTCGACGTTTCATAACCTCCTAAGCACTTTGGCACCATTTTTAAAAATGTTTATATATATATGTATATATATATATATATATATATATATATATATATGTGTGTACGCGCGATAACTTTCGAAAGAGTTAATTGATTTCAACGAAATTTGGGCCACGTGTTGAAATCCACCACCGCAAGAAGCCTATTTAAAATGGGCCTAATCGGGCTATTTTAAGGGTAGTTTTTAGGGGTTGAAAACTGTTTTTGGGCCCCAAAATACCGAAAAAATTCTCCGAATCGTTTCAAAATTGAAATTTTATCCTCTGGTAGGGATTAAAAAGTGTCCCCACAATTTTAATAAAATCGGCCCGACAGGACCGGATTTACAAATTTTATGAAAACACTAGTTTGCAGATAGTGACTTATTTATTGAAGGGTGTATTTAATTCGGTGTAGACGTTAGATTGATAATAATATTACAATTAAGAAAAAAATGTTATTTTAAGGGGTGTATTAAGGGGTTAAATTTTTTATTTTGCCCAAAAACAAACTTAATTTCACATAATAAAAGTATAAACCACACGGCCCTATACAAGCAAATACACTATATTGTCGGCAGGGTTTTGGCACTGCGACCCGGGTTTTTTTTTTCTTAACCTTAGCGTATTAATATATATGATGATGTTTTTACTGTCATCTGTTAGCGAGTTAACAGAGTCCTTTATACTAGTGCCGCAGTCGTATTAGTTTCATTATTACTCCGGCCACAACTATCGTCACGCTCTTTCATTGCACTGCTCGATCGGAATCACCCCTAAGAAAACAATTAAATTCTATAGAAGAAATACAGTAAGCTCAGTATCTATTGAACGGTGGTGTACTCTGTTGGCAATTGTCGATATGTCAGCACAGAGAAAGGCGCGAAAACATAATGCGCCCGTATAAACAGACGTGCGACGTATGTCGAGAACACTAAGCCTGGACAGGATCCCAGAATGATACGGGTACCGTATGTGGCATATGCCATATATGCAACTGCTTCCCACGCATCCATATATATATTTTTATTACCCATTTATTCATTTTTTCAATCAATTTATATAACTGTTTATTCAGTTATTAACTATTATTTATTTATTTATATAATAATTTTCTGCGAATTTATTTTTAAGGTAGTTGTTGTAGTACAATATTGTCAAAAAGTTATAGATTATACGCGCCACAAAAGTATACTAGCTTGTAGCTAAGTGATCCATAATTTGCACGCAAGACTGTACCCGTGGAAACGTAACCCATACAGTATTCATATGCATGTATACTTTTCTATAAATTGTTGAACTTTAAACCGTTATTTATAAATAATTAGACGGTCAAACATTTTTTCTTATTTTTTTTAAACTCATAACAAATGCATTGAAAGACTGTCAGTTTTTGGAAAGTTTCTGACAGTTAGTTCTTTTTTTATAAATAAGAAACTGGTTCAAAACTACAGAGATCGTATATAATCAATGTTAATTATCCAATTTTTAATTGAATTTATCTCGGATTATATACGGTCGACCGACTTCAAATTTTTAAGGTAATTGTATTATCATGTATACAACAATTAAGAGTTTTCTGACGGTGTGCCTTAACCACGACAACTACCTTAATTTAATATTTACTTAATTAATACACATCTCTCATGAAAATAGTTTATAACCTCAAATCCGGTCTAGTTAGTGTGTACAAGGTCCGTAAATGACAGCCAAGCGACTGCGCCTGCGTCTGGCAACTGCGCAGATTTGATTTCCCCCTACACACTTCCGTTATACGCTTGGCGACTGCGCAGAGTTGATTTCCCCACCTCCGTTGCAAATTTATCGAATTAGGTCCATACCGCCGTATAAGATGTTTACACATAAAAAAATCGCGGATAGTTAATTATAAATATAAAAATGATTTGTCGGAAAAAAGGACTTTTTAAGTAAACATTTATTTGTTATTTATAGCGACGTTTCGTCCCTTGCTTGTTACTTTTTAAAGCTACAAAAAGTCCCAAGCAAGGGACGAAACATTGCTATAAAAAACAAATAAAACACTTATTTGTTTTTTATAGCAACGTTTCGTCCCTTGCTTGGGACTTTTTAAAGTCCTTTTTCCCGACAAATCATTTTTATATTAATTACCAAGGACAAAAAAGAAAAAAGTTAATTATAAATTTTAACGAACGAGCGAAACCAATGAATATCATATTAGTTAATTATAAATTCGACAAATTAAACAGTTTTTAATCATTTCATTAATCCCGAAATATTACATTTTTCAGTTCCGATATTGATATGTTAAAAAAATTGTCCGAAATTCTGGAATTGCGAAATCTCGAAATTTCGCTCATGAAAAATGTTGGTATGCTATTCCAAATTTAAAGTTTAGTATAATTTGCACTGATTTTTTTACTCGGCACTTGGTAGAACATGATTAATAATAACACATAAATATAAACACTTGAAAATTCTACAAAAATTATTATTAAATTTAATAATAATTTTTGTATAATTTTAAAGCGTTTTTGTAATTTTTAAAGTTTAGGTTAGTTTTTAGTCGGTTACGTTCGTTACGCTACTGACAAATCATAGAAACGCTTTCATACTGTGACGATGATATAATAATGCACACAGATCAGGCGGGACGCTAGGGACTTCAGCCCCGTCTGTCGTCACTGTTCTGTCAACGTTTAAAGATATGTCTGTTTCTGTCACACACACACATCATCTCTCGCAATATAAAACACACACACACACACACACATACGTTCTTCCAGAGCATTGACAGCAGTGGGTCCGTTCCTCTGGGATTGGTACACATCGACGGGTTCAAGGGAACGCGTCCGAAATATTCACCGAAAGTTGTTCACACGATCCCTCATGGATTTCATAGCCTCTTCGACAGAATATTCTTTGTTCGATGTCAATATGCAGGGTTTGGAAAAGTTCGAACTGTATTTCACCAACGCTTTTAACAGAAACGTGATTTCAATCCTACTTGCGTTGACATCCGAACGAATCCGGGTCGGATAGACCTAAAACCCAGTTCACACGAGTTGTTTTCAATTATTCATTTTTCATAAAAAAATTTTTTTTTTAAATTGAAAGTCCTTCAAAAGGGACCACTAAAAAGCGTCAAATATCAATGTTTTAAAGTCGCTGCTAATTTTATTTCTATAAAGTCTTATGTACTTCTATTAAATTGGCGACGACCTCAAAACTATGTTATTTTCACTGTTTTTTAGTGGCTTTTTTTGAACGAGTTTCATTTTTTTGTTTTTAGGGTTCCGTACTTCAAAAGGAAACAACGGAACCCTTATAGGATCACTCGTGTGTCTGTCCGTCCCACTGTCAAATCCAATTTGCCCCGAACTACTGGATCGACTGAGTTGAAATTTGGTACACATATGTATGTCGGTGACCATAAGACGGACGTGTAACGTAAATAAATGAATTTTGAACATGGGGGTAATTTTTGGGAAAAAATTAGGAAATTAAAAAAAAAAGTTTTGTAAACTGTACCGTGTCAAATAAAAGGGCTTGTAGTAAGGATCTCAAATATATATTTTTTTATAATTTTAAAATGAATAGTTTTCAAGTTATTTAAGAAAATAAATGAAAATTTACTATTTACCCCCCTTATCTCCTACTGGACCGACTGAGTTGAAATTTGGTACACATATGTAAATTGGTGACCCAAAGACAGACGTGTAACGTATATGAATTATAATAATAATAATAATAATAGGGGTAATTTTTGGGGAAAAATTAGAAAATTACAAAGAAAAGTTTTGTAAATCAAATAAAAGGACTTGTAGTAAGGATCTCAAATATATTTTTTTTATAATTTTAAAATAAATAATTTTAAAGTTATTTCAGAAAATAAAAGAACAGTTGACCTTTCTCCCCCGTTATCTCAGAAACTACTGCGCTTAAAATTTCGAAAAAAATAGGGAATGTCAGGTGTTACCCATAGTTTACAGGAAAATATAAACGAAAATCTTAAGTCTTAAAGTACTCACGGAAAACGGAATAGTACGGAACCCTCTTCTCGCGAGTTTGGCCCGCACTTGACCGGTTTTTTTTACTTTTTATTTGCGTTGCAGAAATTAGTTGGCGCTTCTACCGATAAAGTTTAGCAACGCCCATCTACAATTTACATTTAAAATTAAAGCTTATAGTATTAAGATTATTATAAAATCTTTCTATAAAAAAATAGAACCTTCTCCTTGTAAAAAGGATTTTTATTTGAACGATAAAATTTCCATTCTATTCTAGTTTGTACAAAATTTTGCACATCCTTTGCATCAGTATTCCGTGAGTATATTGGAATACTTGGACATGTGCTGCATTATTTCTTGCTCCAAGTCCCCCGTTCACTTTTTCCTTATGCTTTCCACATTTCATATTGTTGAAATATTTCAACTTTCATGTTATATGTATAAAATGTGCTGAGTGTGGAAAAATGTTGATTGCGTTCGATTTTTATAGGTCAATAATGGATACAATATAAAACTGAAAAGTGTTTTCACCATTTTATTGCCGACGGATTCGTGTATTTATCTTTTTCTTTTTGTTTTATCCCAAAAATAAAATCTTTTTTTTAAGTTACACTTCTTTTGGTGTCTTGAGAGTAACATTTTAGCAGGCAACGGAAGTTGCGCGCGCACAGAAAACGAAAATTCGATGTATGAAGTAGTGATGTAAACCGATTACAAGTTTGAGGACCGATTTGTACCGATTTCTTTGACAAAAAAACCGGTATTTTTAGATTTCTTTGTTGGTTTTTTAAAAAAGAACAAAACATTGAACATGTTAAAGTATACTTTACTAAAATCAAATATACTGGACTAGAGATGGGAAAATCGGGTCTTTTTAGTGATCTGCATCTTTGCATCTAGATCCCGTATGTGAGCCGGCTCACTGAACCGCTTCAAAAAGAGCCGAGTTCTGAATATGTTACTGCAGTCTGCCACTGAGTTACCTAGTTCAGTCAATCTAGAGATGTGAAAAACGGGTCTTTTTAGTGATCTGCATCTTTGCATCTGGATCCCGTATGTGAGCCGGCTCACTGAACCGGTTCAAAAAGAGCCGAGTTCCAAATATGTTACTGCAGTCTGCCACTGAGTTACCTAGTTCAGTCAATCATATCACGACCTGTATAGAATCAAGAATGCATAGCTAAACATGTGATGCATGAGTCATTTGAGCTGACAGATGCATCAAAGCAAGAACTGATACGTAAGTGTAAAATGTGCTTCTGTGTGTTAAGTATTTCACTGAGTTATGCGGATCCGGTGATCCGTCGGCTCAAAAAAAGTGAGCCGGCTCTCACGGATCTTCTGTCGGAGTCGAGTCTTTGAACCGGTTCAGATCTGAGTTACCCAACTCTACTTGCAACCTGCTTCTTCTGGATGACGGCACATATTGGTCAGACTTTGGTGTTCGCGGATTCACGAATAATGAAACGCAAGTGATCAGTAATCAGTTTAGGTTACCAACTTCAACTAACAATGTCTTTTATATTTAAAAACTATTATGTTGATAACATCATAGTCTTTCGATTAAACAAATCATAATTAACTTTCACTAATTTTTAGTGTATTTGCCATATGGCAACATACACTATTGGCGTCGGTCGGATGGCGGGACCTAGGGGTCGGACCAAAATTTCTCGACGTTTCATAACCTCCTAAACACTTTGGCACCATTTTTGAAAATGTTTATGTATATATATATATATGTATATATATATATATATGTATATATATATATATATATATGTGTATATATATATACATATGTACATATATATATATATATATATTTATATACGTATATATATATACACGTGTATATATATATATATATATATATATATATATATATATATATATATAGGTATATATGTGTGTGTGTGTGTGTGTGTGTGTGTGTGTGCGGGCAATAACTTTCGAAAGAGTTAATTGATTTTAACGAAATTTGGTCCACGTGTTGAAATCTATCACCGCAAGAAGCCTATTTAAAATGGGCGTAAGCGGGGCATTTTAAGGGTAGTTTTTAGGGGTTGAAAATTGTTTTTGGGCCCCAAAATACCGAAAAAATTCTCAGAATCGTTTCAAAATTGACATTTAACCCTTTAGTAGTAATTAAAAAGTGTCCCTAAAATTTCAATAAAATCGGCCCGACAGGACCGGACTTACAAATTTTATGAAAATAGTGAATTATTTACGAAGTGTGTGTATAATTTGGTAAAGAGGTTCGATTCATAATAATATTACATTTAAGAAAAAAAATGTTCTTTTAAGGAGTGTATTAAAGGGTTAAATTTTTTATTTTGCCCAAAAACAAACTTAATTTCACATAATAAAAGTATAAAATCACACGGCCCTATACAAGCAAATACACTATATGGTCGGCAGGGTTTTGGCACTGCGACCCGGGTTTTTTTAATTTGAGCATAGTATAACTAAACATAGTATAACTAAACCAGTAAGCCGCAAAATAATCAAGAAAGAAATCGAATTTTAATTCAACGCTTTTTCCTTATAAAATAGGCTTTCACGTGCGGGTTATATGTGTGTTTTTTGTTAGTTACCTAGCGAACGGAATTGATTTCTCGAGTTCTCGAGGCGTTGAGTTTTTTTCCCGTCTCGTCTAAAGACAAATTTCTCGAGAATTCCCGCCTCGAGAAGTCTCGATCAGAAACCCTACTTGGAAGTAGCTAGGACTCTGTTTTTTTCCTAGGAACTCTAGTCAAGTACTCAAAAATATTACAACCTGATTGCAGACGTACATGATTCATGGCTTCTAGACACGCCTAATAAAAACCTGACATGGCATACAAAATACAAGCGGGGAAATGTATACGTAGGGCCTTGTATATATGCATATATACAAGATGATCTATTTGTTTATCGCTAAAGAAATAAGGTATGCATAGATGCCATACATGTACATTCTATGTTCAATATAGATGTACATAAAATCGTCTACAGTAAAAACTCGATTACAATCCAACTCAACTTTACTTAGTTTGCAATATGTTTAAATCCTAACTAATACAGTGTAAACTCTTTATAACGAAACTCAAGGGACCGAGCATTTTTTATCGTTATAGAGAGTTACCGTTATATGGAGTGAAGAAAGAAAAACAACCAAATTAACAATAATCTTTAATATGTATGTTTTTGATAAAATTAATACATATAGTCAGTTAACTTTGCCTGACGTTTTTTGCTTTGCCAGTACTTGTTTTGTATTTTCTTATGTATTCTATCCATCTCTTGATATGTGGTGGAATCTTCTTGATTAAACAATAAAATTTTTTCTAAAGATTTAGTCGGCGTCTTTTGTAACCTGATAAGATAACCGACAATGACGATTTTCTGTGTCTAAATATGAACACATTTCTTCGTAATAGAGAATGGTTGCTGCGCTATAAAGAGTGTATCAATGTATGGGTTTTAATGTAAACCAACCAAATTGTGATCTTTTCTATGTTATAGAGAGTTTATCGTTATAAAGAATAATGTTATAAAGAGTTTACACTGTATTATAAATGCGAATGTGAGTTTGTTTGTTTGTTACGCTTTCACGCGTAAACTGCTCAACCGATCGAAATGAAATTTTGTACACGTATTTTTAAGAGTATACTAAAGGACATAGGCCACTTTTTATAAAAAATACTATTGTTGATACCAATTGGGGCGCAGCCTCACGAGTTAAGATAATAATACGGGAGAACCGAAGGCTTCATTACTGATGTCGCTGCCGAGTTTCGTTTCAATCGCGTGCGAAGCTGCTGGTAGCGGCTAGTCACTGAATAAATAGTAATAATAAAACAAACGATTGGTTTCACTATTCATTTATTAAAAAAGAAACAAACTTTACGACGTTTCGGCAATTGCGGTTTAAACCATGGGCCTCTTCAGGTGCACAATTAAAATAATTATAACAATGTAATTTTACAAAGTAGTCATCTCACATTAAAACAACAATTTTTGCTGACAAACTTCACACTATAATTGTCAATTATATTTGACAATTTATAGGTGAATATTTAACGAAATGAAACTACTTGCCAATGCTGTCCAATATTTATATTGAAGTACAATTAAATACAACGTTTCAACCACATTCGTGATCCTTTTCAAGCTAGATTTTTTTTTAAATGCGTCAGATATAAGACAAAATCAAATTATGACTCATTGATATATCTGATGCATTTTCTAACTTGAAAAGATCACGAATGTGATTAAAACGGTGTATTTAATTGTATTTCAATATAAACATTGGACAGCATTGGCAAGTAGTTTTATTTCGTTAAATATACCGGGTGTTTTTTTCAAAGCTTTGAATGGATTTTTTTGCTGATACACCGGTTGAATCAAAAAAAGTTTTAGGCAAAAGTTGTTGGGTTTTGAGGGGGAAATAATTTACACGTAATACCAACCCACTCCCCCACCCCTTGGCAGTTAAATGAAAACCCCCGATTTTTATTACGTGTAAATTATTTCCCCCTCAAAACCCAACAACTTTTGCCTAAAACTTTTTTTGATTCAACCGGTGTATCAGCAAAAAAATCCATTCAAAGTTTTGAAAAAAACACCCGGTATATCATTACTGTCGGTAGAGTTAATATGTGTAATTATAGGTGAAGTTTAAAATATTAGTGAGTGCGTGCAAACGAGAGTGTACCGTAGAAAGGTATATATCTGATGTAAAGTATTGTTTAGCAATCTAGACCTAACCTCCAATACCGTTATATAGATGTTATTCTGTAAACATTTTTCACACATTCCATTTTGGGGTTTGAGCGTAAACAATGCATGTCGTAAAGTGCTTACATACACGTGCTAGGTGATTTTGTGTATACAGTGTGAACTGCAAAACGCGTTTGCACTTAGCAAAGATTCTATCAAAACACTATTATAGTATTTGTGGTGGGAGCGACGAGTATTCTTACCGATTTATGGTGGAAGCGACTGGATTTATATTAAATAAGATGCGCTCTTTTTTCATGAACGCAAAATCAGTCAGGGGAGATTGTTGTCGATGCCTGTGTGCTTTTTCATGTTTATTTCAAATATGTTTCGTGAATTTGACTTATGTCTGCTGGAAGATACAAAGAAACGCTTAGATTATGAAAATTAATTATATTTTTTAAGAAACAAAGCCGCTAGACATAAAAATCGTTATCCTGTTTTTTTTTTATTTTTAAAATGGTATACAATTATCCTTAATTAAACATGTAGTTTTAGTTAATTCGGGGAAAGTCGGGAAAGGATAAAAACAAGCAAGATTTATATCGAAAATTGATATAAAAAATTTGCCCTCTTTATTTAAAATGGTGGATCTTAATTTGTATAGCCACTAGAAAAACGTCATTACGTGAATCAAACGCCAGTTTTTATTCTCTGTTTAATATCCAATTTTCGATGATAAAAAAAAATCAGATATCATTTTTCTCCGAGACAAATAGCTTTAATTAGAGGTGTATTGCCAGTCGCTATTTAAAATGTAGGTATCTACTATTTTTTTTTAATAAATAATAATATAATAATAATAATAATAATGATTTCAACACCCGTTTGTCGACTTTTTTATGTCATGACAGACGCCATTCTCACCATTACTATTTTCTATTTTACCACTTCTCGTTATTTTCTACATTTCTAAAACTTCAACTTAACTAATAGCAATGGGCGAATGAAAGAATTATAGGAAATTAGGATAGGATAGGTAATTTTTGAACTGGGAGGTTGATAGGCCATGGCCTTGAATAAGGAACCATCTCGATATTTATCTGGAATTAATTGAGAGAAACCATGGAAAACCTCAATCAAGATGGCCGGTACAGGAATTACCGTTTTTCGGCGAGAGGCAGTAGAAAAAAGTCCCAAGCACATCTGCCCCTGCCGGGATTCGAACCCGTACCTCCCGAATGCGAGTCTAGTGCTGTCACCACTACTCTACCCAGCTCGGTATTTTTTTAATAAAAGTATACATATATTTTCAACCTAATATGTCGACCGTCTATAATCTGTAATCTGTCAGTCGACTCTTGAATTTACGCTTGTAACATAAAACCGCTTCAACATATATTTTATTTAATTTCGTTTGACAGTACAGAAGCACGCTTGAATACAGTCTGTAAAGTGAATTGGCGTGCGGTTCCGTGCAGTAAAAATATCGATAATATTTCTAGGTTGAGAAAGAAGCACTTACGACTATGGATCTGAAATAGGCCAATTTAACAGGATGGTGATAAATTGCCACCCAATACATGTGAAATAGTATGGGCTTTTCTTATAAGTTCACCTCATAGGCGCCTCAACTCGTCTCAGAGAAGCTACGGGCGTTCAAAGGATTGTATTTAATACGTGTAACTTTTAAGCACCCATATAATTGAAGTTTAACTTCTTTAGCGACGTATCTGTTGGAAAAAAGTAAGAAATCGAGGGGAAGTAGAATGAAACAAATTAAAGGGAAGTTAGTTTGTCCCCTAAATTACATGAAATTGACAAGGACAGAAGTTTATAGTGTGTTGCATTTCGATTCGCAAAATAGTAAGACAAGGATGAACATATAATGTCAGTGCTTGGGAAACTGACGTTTAAAATTGCGAACAATTGAAGTACAAAATAATTTCAGTTATTTTTATTTGACGTATATAAAAACTAAAGAAGTTAAACTTCTTATGTGAGCTTTTGAGGGTGAGGCTCAATGCGTTTTTTTTTTCTTAATTTTCTTCTTTACCCTGATATGCAATCGAAAAATTCTGTATCTTTAAGACTAACAGTTTAGAAGTTATGAGCGTACAAAAATTTATGAGAAATAATGTAAGCTCAAAATAAAAACAAAAATGCGTTTGTGCGTTTTCAATTCGACGTCTTTTTTACAAGTATTTCTGGAAAATATCTGAGAGAATTTTTATGTCGTCAAAACACTTTCTCAATAACTTAGCGTGCGTAAATCCACAACTATAAATATATTATATTAGTAAAGATTTTCAAATCAAAACATTATTATTCTTTAGGAATCTACTAATAAAACACATATTTTCGCACGATTCATTTATATAAAAATAGACACACAGGAGCAAAGTGAAACTTCTTGCGTCTGCATAAACCAAAAATCAATTACATTTTATTATTATTATTTTTTATATAATAAATATACCACAGTTATAAGAAATAAAAAACGCATTTGTGTCACTCTTTTAATTTTAATTTCATTCATTTTACTCCCCAAATCGTCGAGGTACCGCGTAATAAGTTTCACGTCAAAAAAGTATCAACGTAAAAATTCTCCGCGATCGTTTTATTGAGATCCAGTGAACTTCTGTAAATATATTTCAAGGGCGTCACTAATTAGGGAACGCATTTGTGTCACTCTTAATTTTAATTTCATTCATTTTACTCCCCAAATCGTCGAGGTACCGCGTAAGATGTTTCACTTCAAAAAACTGTCAACGTAAACCTTCTCCGCGATGGTTTTATTGAGATCCAATGAACTTCTGCAAATATATCTCAAGGACTAATTAGGGAACGCATTTGTGTCACTCTTAATTTTTGTTTCATTCATTTTACTCACCACATCGTCGAGGTACCGCGTAATAAGTTTCACGTCAAAAAAGTATCAACGTAAACCTTCTCCGCGATCGTTTTATTGAGATCCAGAGAACTTCTGCAAATATATCTCAAGGACTAATTAGGGAACGCATTTGTGTCACTCTTAATTTTCATTTCATTCATTTTACTCACCAAATCGTCGAGGTAAGAAATTTCACGTCAAAAAAGTATCAACGTAAACCTTCTCCGCGATCGTTTTATTGAGATCCAGTGAACTTCTGCAAATATATCTCAAGGGCGTCACTAATTAGTGAACGCGTTTGTGTCACTCTTAATTTTAATCTCATTAATTTTACTCACCAAATCGTCGAGGTACCGCGTAATAAGTTTCACGTCAAAAAAGTATCAACGTAAAAATTCTCCGCGATCGTTTTATTGAGATCCAATGAACTTCTGCAAATATATTTAAAAGGACTAATTAGGGAACGCATTTGTGTCACTCTTAATTTTCGTTTCATTCATTTTACTCACCAAATCGTCGAGGTACCGCGTAAGAAATTTCACGTCAAAAAAGTATCAACGTAAACCTTCTCCGCGATCGTTTTATTGAGATCCAGTGAACTTCTGCAAATATATCTCAAGGACTAATTAGGGAACGCATTTGTGTCACTCTTAACTTTCGTTTCATTCATTTTACTCACCAGATCGTCGAGGTACCGCGTAAGAAGTTTCACGTCAAAAAAATATCAACGTAAACCTTCTCCGCGATGGTTTTATTGAGATCCAATGAACTTCTGCAAATATATCTCAAGGACTAATTAGGGAACGCATTTGTGTCACTCTTAACTTTCGTTTCATTCATTTTACTCACCAGATCGTCGAAGTACCGCGTAAGATGTTTCACTTCAAAAAAGTGTCAACGTAAACCTTCTCCGCGATCGTTTTATTGAAATCCAGTGAACATCTGCAAATATATCTCAAGGGCGTCACTAATTAGTGAACGCATTTGTGTCACTCTTAATTTTAATTTCATTAATTTTACTCACCAAATTGTCGAGGTACCGCGTAAGAAGTTTCACGTCAAAAAAATATCAACGTAAACCTTCTCCGCGATGGTTTTATTGAGATCCAATGAACTTCTGCAAATATATCTCAAGGATTAATTAGGGAACGCATTTGTGTCACTCTTAATTTTCGTTTCATTCATTTTACTCACCAAATCGTCGAGGTATCGCGTAAGAAATTTCACGTCAAAAAAGTATCATTTTATGAGATCCAGTGAGCTTCTGGAAACGGTGAGGTTTTTGTTCTCGGCGCGCTAATGATTAAACAAAGGATAAACAACACTGCACATACGGAGAGGGGTGTAACTCACCTTCCTATACGTCACACATGCATGAAACTTTCCGATACAAAAAATGTGCGCGTGCGTGGCAAATGTGTACGTTTGATGTGTTCAGAACAATTCGGTGAGGGGGGCGAAACCCGGGCGCACCTATTGGCTCAGAGCCGAACTAACGAATTACTAAATTAAATCGGGTTGCACGTTATAAAATTTCGGATAAATGGGTAACAAATTATAGGCGGAGAGCTCATGACATCCGTTTCATGAAGTGTTTGATTCAGGTAGAAATTTTTCTAGGCATTTTTGTGGATCAACATATCAAGTGATGCAAGCATATTAATGAACAGCTTGGTAGTTGTAGTTGTACATAGGATTGGCACTTTCTGCAATTATAATACAATAAAAACTATGTATTTTGGTAATTTTTACTCAAAAATGGAATATGGATTTATTTTTTGGGGTGCTGCAAATACTGATTTAATCCTTAAAGCACAAAAAATGTGTTCGCATTCTGGCCAAAATAAATCCTAGAGACACATGCAGAGGAATTTTTAAGACACATGGACTCATGACATTGTCTTCTGTTTATATATATGAATGTATTCTGTTTGTGAAAGAACATTTTAGCTATTTTAGTAACTACCAATTGTTACATAACTATAATACTAGGGGAAACAGTGACTTTCGTTTGCCAGATCATTCTTTAACTACTTTTGAAAAAGGTGTTCTTTACAACTGCCTTAAAATCTATAATCATCTGTCAAATGAAATCAAATCATTGCCACTGCAAGCCTTAAAAAGGAAGTTAAAGAATGACCTGGTAAACAAAGAATTTTATTGTCTACAAGATTTTTTTAATGTGTAATTTTAATTCATCTTTAAAGTTCAATTCCAAAATATGTAATAATAGAAATTAGTTTCACGGGTAATTGGAATAAAAAATCAATTTAAACACTTATAAGTGTTTAAATTGATTTTTTATTCTAATTACCCGTGAAACAAATTTCTGTAATTTTAATATGTTTTTTATGGACTTGCCATACACTTTTTTTGTCAATGTGGTAAATAAATCTACTTACTTACTACTTACTTACTTATAATAGTTTATATAGGTAAATAAGTGTTTGCTTGTCCTACCTGGGTACGCCAGGTACTGCGCATACAGGAAAGGTTTAAAAAAAATATATGCCAAGAAAGTGTTTGATTCAAAAGCCAACAAGGACTATTCGAAAGTTAAGTTGATTTTAAATAAATAAATAAATGAGGCAGGCACTTTTGAAGAGGTTGACATTAAATCAAAATACCTTAAAGTTGAATTTTAAAAATAAGTGATTGATTCACGCTGAAATTTTTATAGCAACTTCATTAGATATATTTAAAAATATTTGCAAAATTCCAGACACTTTTTCCAAGATTTAAGACTATTTTTGGGAACTTATTTATGCACGATTCGAACACTTTCCCAAAAATAGTCTTAACCCCCGGAAAAAGTGTCTGGCTTTTTGCAAATATTTTTAAATATAGGTATTGTTAATTTTATACATCCACCTAAAGTCAGAACCGGATTTGATAAAAAAATATTCAGACAGCTGATTATCCATTGACATTTGATACAGATCATGGGTAGGAACTCATAATATATATTTCATGTCAATTCAGAAACGAAAATAGTAAATGTTTATATTGATAGTGGATAATTGGACATAAATAAAAGAAAATTCTAAGTTTTTTAAATTTGCTACGTTTCGTAGGTTAGTTTCCTACTTCTTCAGGCAAATATTAATTATATTATATTCTCTGTTTTCCGATATCAGAACAATTTTCGAATGAAACTTTTTTTAAATACAAGTATATATTGAAACGTCCAATAATGTGAGGTTATGAAATTTTTAGGGATTTACGTATCCCACAGAAAATAAATAAAATTTGTTAAGTATGTATAAATATTTTTAATTAGAAATTTCACAAATAAAAATTAAACTTGAGAATAATATTAAAAAAATAAAAACTAAAGAAGTTAAACTTCTTATGAGGGCGAGGCTCAATGATTTTTTTTAAGTAACATTGTGTAACAACTGTCAGTGTATCGACTCTAATTCGATCATTCGATTCGAACTTAGTACGTCTAGTCACTAGTGTAAGTTCGATCAGACGTAATTCTCCGCCCATACATAGATGGCAGCAGAATCGCGGCAGTATACTATATGCACAATGTATTGCCTGTATACGATCGCAGTTGCCTTGCGGTGAAAATATAGCCATAAATCAGTGCATGTGCTGTGAACGCTTTGACAAAACAATTTGCGGTCGGCCGGAAGAACTGCACCCTCTCTCACTCTCTTATCTCGCCTCTCTCTGTCTGTCTGTGTGTACAGATCTTTCTGTTACACTGCCGGATGGGGGACAGTTGTCCTTTTTTATAAGCGTTTCCCTAAATTTGATTACAATTAAAGTGTCTTAAATGGAGCCGTCGCTCTTTTCGTCAAGGATAGAATTTTGTATCATTTTTTTTATGAATCATTTTTATATCGTGATGCGGTGGTTCCCCTCAAAGTCATCGTTCTCTTACTCCCTCGTTCTTGGTGAAAAGTAAAAAAAAAATAATAATAGGTATTTACTATTCCTATAAGATTCTTTTGGTAACGAATTAAAAAACCCGGGTCGCAGTGCCAAAACCCTGCCGACAATATAGTGTATTTACTAATACAGGCAGTGTGGCTTTATTATGCGAACTTAAGTTGGTTATTGGGCAAAATAAAAAAATTGACTACTTAATACACCCCTTAAAATAACATTTTTTTTCTTAATTGCAATATTATTATCAATCGAACCTCCATACCAAATTATTACACCTTTCAGTAAAAAATTCACTATCTGCAAAATAACGTTTTCATAAAATTTGTAAATCCGGTCCTGTCGGGCCGATTTTATTAAAATTTCAATTTTGAAACGATTCGAAGAATTTTTTCGGTATTTTGGGGCCCAAAAACATTTTTCAATCCCTAAAAACTACCCTTAAAATGGCCCGATTAGGCCCATTTTAAATAGGCTTCTTGCGGTGATGGATTCCAACGCGTGTGCCAAATTTAGTTGAAATCAATTAACTCTTTCGAAAGTTGTTGCCCGCACACATATATATATATACGTATATATATATATATATATATATATATATATATATATATATATATATAAACATTTTTAAAAATGGTGCCAAAGTGTTTAGGAGGTTATGAAACGTCGAGAAATTTTGGTCCGACCCCTAGGTCCCGCCATCCGACCGACGCCAATAGTGTATGTTGCCATATGGCAAATACACTAATAAGTACACTGTAAAGACTGAAAAGGCCGATTACATGGATAATCGCTGGTCCATATCATGCCAGCGATTATTCTGGTAATCGCACACACCATATGGAATGATACACGTTTTCCTGTAAATTTACATATAGTTGTGTAGTCCACATTACATACAAATATGTAATATTTTAAACAAAAAAATGTAATTTTTCAAATTTCCTAACCCATTCCCTACAATTTTACATACGTTTATGTAATATTTGTGTAAAATAATACATATTTAATTGTAAAATTATATACAAGAAGATTTTTGAATATAATTTTTATACTCAGTACTAGACAGCAAGTGTATGTTGTGTGCACTCAACGAAGTTGGCCGATCGGACATGTCTCGTGAACCGTTAGACGCTTGTCCCATAACCTTATACCGTGGGATTCACAGATTCCTAAATTCACACACAATCACGTGATTGTACTAAACTAGAATATTGCACAATATTACATATTTTGTTATGAAATTTTTTGACTAATTTTAATGAAAAATCACATAAAATACATTAAAACTACATAAGGGTATGTAATTTTACTTTACTTTATGTATAAACATCAAATTTGTTTAATTTCACAGCGAAAGTCCAAGTTTTTATACAGTTCTCCTTGTAAAAAGAAATAACAATGAAACATTACCTAGAAAATTGGGGGAATTTTACTTTAATTTTCAATGTAATTTTACACCCATTTTTTACTGTGTAACATGTTGTTTTAGTAACCTATTATATTAGTAACATGTTCTTTTAGTAACTAATAACAGATCAATAAAATCACTTGAAAATTCTACAAAATTTTAGTATTAAATTATTTCTCGACGATCGTTTCGGACAATAAGTCCATCCTCAGGAATATAAAAACTTACATACATAATATTTGTTTTATATTCCTGAGTTTGGACTTATTGTCCGAAACGATCGTTGAGAAATAATTTAATCAAAAAAATTTGTAGAATTTACAAGTATTTTTATTCTGTTATTTAATCATATTCTACCCAGTGCCGAATGAAAAATCAGTGCAAATTATACGTCAATTTATAACGTGCGTTTGTATGTTTCACTTCTAAAGTGTATAGTGTAAAAAAAAATTTGGATGATTTTTATACGTCAATTTATAACGTGCGTTTGTATGTTTCACTTCTAAAGTGTATAGTGTAAAAAAAAATTTGGATGATTTTTATACGGAACAAACTCTTGCGGAATAACGTAGAAACCTTTTGTGTCTGTAACTATGACGTAATGTAGAGAAACGAATCTCAAATCGTGTAGTTATTTTCTCTTTGTAGATCGTTAAGATAGTTTACCTTCGAATTGCCCGCTTAACTCAAGAATCCTTTGCAACAGACAACCTCCTCTAGGTACCTATGTCTAGACTACACCGCGACTATCTCTAGAGCGAATCTTGTTAGTGTATTTGCCATATGGCAACATACACTATTGGCGTCGGTCGGATGGCGGGACCTAGGGGTCGGACCAAAATTTCTCGACGTTTCATAACCTCCTAAACACTTTGGCACCATTTTTAAAAATGTTTATATATATATGTATATATATATATATATATATATATATATATTTATATATATGTGTGTGTACGCGCGATAACTTTCGAAAGAGTTAATTGATTTCAACGAAATTTGGACCACATGTTGAAATCTATCACCGCAAGAAGCCTATTTAAAATGGGCCTAATCGGGCTATTTTAAGGGTAGTTTTTAGGGGTTGAAAACTATTTTTGGGCCCCAAAATACCGAAAAAATTCTCCGAATCGTTTCAAAATTGAAATTTAACCCTTTGGTAGTGATTAAAAAGTGTCCCCACAATTTTAATAAAATCGGCCCGACAGGACCGGATTTACAAATTTTATGAAAACACTAGTTTGCAGATAGTGACTTATTTATTGAAGGGTGTATTTAATTCGGTGTAGACGTTAGATTGATAATAATATTACAATTAAGAAAAAAATGTTATTTTAAGGGGTGTATTAAGGGGTTAAATTTTTTATTTTGCCTAAAAACAAACTTAATTTCACATAAAAGTATAAAACCACACGGTCCTATACAAGCAAATACACTATATTGTCGGCAGGGTTTTGGCACTGCGACCCGGGTTTTTTTTTATTTTTATCGCGTTTTTATTACGTTTCCACTCCTGAAATATGAAAATATTTCTCGGAACTACAACCGAATTTACTCACACAGAACCTCCATTATTTGAATACTAGTCAAAAGAAAATTTTAATGAATAAATGATAAATTAAGTTAGATATAAAATTGTTTCAAAGAAATATGTCCTTGTCTTATCTCTGGCTGTCGAAACTAGAGTTGTGTAACTCAGATCTGAACCGGTTCAAAGAGCCGACTCCGACAGAAGATCCGTGAGAGCTGACTCACTTTTTTTTGAGCCGGCGGATCAACGGACCCGCATAACTCAGTGAAACACTTAACACACAGAAGCACATTTTACACTTACGTATCAGTTCTTGCTTTGATGCATCTGTCAGCTCAAATGAGTCATGCATCACATGTTTGGCTATGCATTCTTGAACTATACAGGTCGTGATATGATTGACTGAACTAGGTAACTCAGTGGCAGACTGCAGTAACATATTCAGAACTCGGCTCTTTTTGAACCGGTTCAGTGAGCCGGCTCACATACGGGATCCAGATGCAAAGATGCAGATCACTAAAAAGACCCGTTTTTCCCATCGCTAGTCGGAACGCTCTGAATTTAAGCCAAAAATAGGGCTTCAGCTGATAACTGATTGTAGACTTATTCGTCAACAGTTGCTTTCTCTATAAGGAAGATAAAGGACAAATCTAGGTCTCTAATGGACTACTTTTGTAATTTATGTACGATTTACTAGAAAAAAGTTGGCATTAATTGTGTCAAAAAACACACGTTTTCAATGTTACACTATGACCTTATTCGTATTTATTTCACAAAATTGTTCCATCACAAACCTGAAGCGACTCTTCCTTTTCCGGAAAAGATTTTTAAATCTTCAACATATTTCCAAAGCTTACAGTAATCAATTGACAGCGGCACCCTTGCAACAGCATTTTTTAGCCTTGTAGTGTGGCTTACATTTAGAGCGTTCCGACAGCCTTAAATCTAAAATTGTGTAAAAAATTCTAGCTAACTGGGCGACAGAACAATTCCATCTTCAATAATATTGAAATTTAATATACAGTAAAACCTTGCTTAACACTATTCCGCTTAACGCTGCTTCAATATAAGTTTAGCTACTACAGCGTAAATTATGGATCAATTTATACAGAATGTTTCAAATGTTGATAGAAGTTTAAAGGCAAGACGAAGTGTCATTGATGCAATATCTTGCTACTGACAACAGCTTGTTGAACGAAACAGAAAAAGGCAAGCGACATTATATGACTTCTTCACAAAAAACAAAATATGTCAAATGAGGAACCTTTCTCATTACAAAAATAACTTCTTACTCGAACTTTTATTTGATTTTCATAAATGTTTCATGAATTAAAATCGGTATTAGCAATTAATAAATCTATAATTAATGTGATAAAAAAGTATTTAACAATAAATGTTACAAAAAAACTAACAGATTTTCTTATTCTCGGTTTTGTTTCATTTAATGTCTATTATATCTACTTATTAAGATGCCCTCGTTTAGCGCTGTTTAGTATAGCGCAGGAACTTATTGGAACGTATTTTCCACGTTAAACGGGGTCTTACTAAAAATCAAATCATTCTAAAGACATCAATTATCGAGTATCTATAGTCTACTGTCTTTTATTAAATATTTCACAATTTCTTAGACACATAATGTGAAGAATCACCTATCAAACTCCTAGTTCAAAAATTACCTACTTTATCCTAATTTCCTATAATTCCTTCATTCGCCAATTGCTATTATGTAAGTTGAAGTTTTAAAAATGTAGAAAAATAACGGGAAGTGTGGTCGATGGAAAATAGTAATGGTGCGAATGGCGTCTGTTATGACATAAAGTCGAGAAACGGACGTTAAACGCATTATTATTATTATTGCCTGAAGAAGTTAAAAATATTTAACAAAACGTCGAAAATTTTTTATTTTAGTTTACTATATTAAAATTGAATTGTCCAATTTCCTGTTAAATAATAAAAAAAAAAACTTATTTTTATTATTATTATCTATACTTCTATACTAATATTATAAAGAGGAAAGATTTGTATTTTTGTGTGTATATAATGAATAAACTCAAAAACTACTGTGCCGATTTAAAAATTCTTTCACCATTAGAAAGCTACATTCACCCTGAGTAACATAGGCTACTCAAAAACTACTGTACCGATTTAAAAAATTCTTTCACCATTAGAAAGCTACACCCTCAGTAACAGGCTATATTTATTGCTAGAAAATATTGGGTGTTTTTAGATTATACCGGGTGTTTTTAGATTATATCGGGTGTTTTTAGATTATACCGGGTGTTTTTAGATTACCTATACCGGGTGTTTTTAGATTATACGGGGTGTTTTTAGATTATACCGGGTGTTTTTAGATTATACCGGGTGTTTTTAGATTACCTATATCTACCGGATTTTTTTAGATTATACCGGGTATTTTTAGATTATACCGGATGTTTTCAGATTATACCGGGTGTTTTTAGATTATATAAAACGCGTTACGAAAAACGTCTTATACGAAAAGGACTTCGTTCCAAACGCGTGTCGCGCGACACGTTCCAAGTTTTTTTTTTAATTTCTTTTTGAGAAATAAGATTTTTCTTCGATTTTTGAACATTCACAAATAAAAGCGATTGAATTCGAGCAAATTCAATACACGTTGAGAATTTAATGATAATGATTGTGATCTTTTATATCCTATATATATTACATTTACACCCGGGCGAAGCCGGACGGCCGCTAGTTATTTCATATTGTGAAGAAAACTGAAATCACAAAAAAATAAAATGTTACTTTTCGAAGTGTTGTTACGTACAGAAAAACAAAAGAGGAAAAGAAGAAAATTATTACAAATTATAAGAAGTAGGTGCGTTGACAAAAAAGAAAATGGAACTTGAAAGTCACGTTGCAAAATAACAACAAACTCATAACGGAAAAATCAATCGAGTTTTGTTGAAACTATATTAAAGAATTACCGAAGAAGTTTTTTCAATTTTTTTCTCCATATAAAAATAAATCATTGCTTTGGCAGCCCGAGAAATTTGTGTCGAAGGAAAACTTTTTGACAGTTGTGTGAAGAACATTAATGTTATATACCTACCTAACAGAGAGTTTTTTTTCCGTCGTTTTATTTCAACTCTCAGAATTTTGTGCAAGCTGTTTCTTATGTACACAATTACTTGTGCAGAGAAAAATGACAATTTTGTTTTGTTATTTTTAAACATTTGCCTTTTAACTACTTCTAATTTATTTACATTGCTTTTTTAGTTTTATTACAACAATTAAAATTCGTTGTTTGTTTTATTTTACATTTATTGTTACAATTAGTTTTGTTTTGTCGAGTAGCTGTTTTTCTAGCGTTGAATGTTTCTGATTTAAAAATAACGCAAGGTTACTAGAATACTAGAAGGTTGGGCGTAAGAGGCTATAAACATGGTCAAGTCTGTGATTGGTTGAGTCGATTACTTACGTCACCGATGCCCATGGTTTGGTTTTTCATTTATTGTTATCCCAACTGTATGGAAAACAGCGTTGCCAGATTTTTTTTTGCCAAGTCGGGATTTTGGAACTTTTTGAGTGAAAAAAGCGGGATTCTTTCGTCGAAAGACATATATAATCAAAAGTTTTTAAATATTTATCTTTTTATTTGAGTTCAAATTACGTTTACGTGACAATAGATAGCAGAAATAGCCATAGAAAATGTATTTTTATAAAAATATGATATTTTAAATCAGATTTACCCTATTGTTAAATAGTTAAGTCTTATTCGTCTTTTGAATAAAAAAAAATAAAAAAACAGAAATTAAAATCAAAAAAGTTTTATTCATTAGAAAAATATGGCGTTTCAAACAATAGTCTGAGGAGTGAGTGTTACAAATTGCAACTTACATTAAGAGAATAATTATTTACGCACGGTCGAGTTATCCCCGAAAAGCGGGACTGAGCCTGTCCCGCGCAGGACATTTAATTTTGATTTAAAAATCGGGACGTCCCGCCAAAATCGGGACATCTGGCAACTCCATGTGAAGTCACAAATCTACTTCCCCCGCCCAACTTTAGTTTCTACTAACCTTGAAAATAACGAACATTGAACTTATGTAATTATACTTTTTTGGCGTGATTAAAATCTAATTTTTAAACACACGAAATTATTTTATTGAAAAGAAATCTTCAAATATTTTAAAAATAATACTTACAAAAAATTAACCTCAAATTCATCTTTAAAGTTCAATTCCAGATATATTTTATAATAGAAAACAGTATCACGGGTAATTGGAATAAAGAAATAAATCAATTTAAACACTTATTGATTAATATTTTTTATTATATGAATGTTAATTTTTGTAAAAATTTTTTAGAGCTTGAAAAAGTCTTAATTAAAGAAAAAACGAAACGTTGCAATCAATGAGTGTTTAAATTGATTTATTTCTTTATTCCAATTATCCGTTTTTCTAACATTTTTCTAATTTTAAAATACGAAAATTTCACTGAACGAGCGTGGATCTAGTAAATTTTTTATTTTTAACTGAACGATGCTGAAAATATACCCAAAATAGGGTTGCCATATCCGTCGGGAAGTCGGAGGCATTTAGTAGGATTTCTTTTAACACAGAAAACAAATTAAGAATCATTCAAGGTAAATATTTTTTCTTGAACTAAAAGTATTTTTTCTTTATTTGTTTTATAGTTTCTTCGACCAAAACTGGAAAAAATTCGCAGTTCAGTTTCGATTGCAGCTGAAAAAATTACTTTCGACCGAACTCGAGCTGCCTCTTTACTCTTTGTTCACAAACGCATTATTAACATCAGTTGTCGAGCGTCTATAATCTTTCTCTCAAATACTACCCAAGTACGATATTGTACTTTCTTACTAGACACTAGTTAGCATATATTTTGTATTTCTTTTGTGCATTTTACTTGGTGCAATAACTTTTTGTTAAGTTTGAATTGCATTTTCTTTTTACGGATTTCTTCATGTTTTCTCTCCTTACTTTTTTTCACTAGAAACTTACTAACTTTGATATTATTTGCCAGCTATTTTTAATCAAATATTTTATGTTTTGAAAACTAAATAAACTTTTTACATGTTTTACAAATTAATATTAGTAATGAAAACACGTTTTTCTTTTTCCTACTATTTGTTCTGATTACATGATTTCGAGGAAAAATCAAGAAAGCAATTTGTCCCTTGCATATGTTTATTTCTTGGAGGAAACAACGGGTTGCAGCCAAGTAGTTGCGTCTCGCGTTTTTATTAGTTGTCTATATATTTTTTTGTCTATTTTTTTACTTTTAAGTATATTTATTTTAGTGTTTTAAATCGTGCATAAGTACCTAATATTGCCACAAATATTTATTATTTTTATTTAAATACAACTCAAGCCTTAAAAATCATGTATTTTAAATCCAGCTTTAAATTTCGGTCCAAAACGCCAATACTAGTCGCGTGACGTCACCTGTTCATACCAAAGGAGGCTCAAAAGTTTACACGGGAGCTACCATCCTATAGATGCGTATTCTGTGCTCATAAACGTTAGTAAACTGAGGTGATGAAAAGTTGTTTCGTAGTCGTTGCTATAGTTACATGTAATTTGACGTTTCCTATAAACAAATAATAATAAATTACACACTAAATATTACCCAAACAATGAAGTTTTTTGACAGCGGCTGAACATATGACGTCATGCGCTCTGATTGGTGTCTGTTGTCACGTGACTTGAGAGTGATTTTATAAGGTTTTATTTATTAAATATTAATTAAATTCCTTAAAAATAAGGAAAAATATAGTGTTTTTTAGTATTTCTGTCATAGAAACTACTACTTTTCGTTAAAATAATGTTTTTATTTGAATACAGCCAACATCCCTATTACTTCTGCGACGTTTCGATCAAAATTAGATCTTAGAATAGGTGCTTCATAATAAACATAATAATACAATTTATGACATTAATAAACCAAATTTCACAAACTAATAAACATACATTTTTTTTTGTTATTGATCTTGAAATGGGAGAAAGATTGTAGGTTATAGACGGTCGACATCTGAGTTTATTAGCGTCTGGCATTGAAATGTGAATTACTAATAGACGCCGTTTCGGAGACTCTTCAAGATGAAATAGCGCGCGTTTAAATTGTTAAGAAAGCGTTAGATTTATATATTAGCTGCTTCTAGACACAATAACAGACACTCTAAAGCAGTCACTTGTTTTCATATAAAGTTATCTCGGTGTACTGAACTGAACTGAATGTAGCACAGCGCAGCGTTGTGATTTAAAAGCGTATTGATTAAATTTAGGATAAAATATATATTATCTCTTTGTGCGCTTAAGTAGATTATGCGGTAGTCGGCATTAGAGTCGAAAGCTGGATACACAACGCGCTGTCGTAGTCGGAAAACGAGTTGAGTTTGTTGCTGGTAATAGTAGGAGAGCTGTTAGACATTTTTGGGTAGGTATTTGAGGCACTGTGAAAATGTATACAATGTCTCTTTAGTAATATCCGATTATAAAAGCACAGACCTGGCTGAAGGGAAGCGGGGCTTAACGCTGTCGGAACGCTCTGAATTTAAGCCAAAAATAGAGCTTCGGCTGTCAACTGATTGTAGACTTATTCGTCAACATTCTGCAAAAATTATTTCTCTATTAGGAAATAAAGGACAAAGCTAGGTCTCTAATGGACTACTTTTGCAATGTATGTACGATTTACTAGAAAAAAATTGGCATTAATTGTGCCAAAAAAACACACGTTTTCAATGTCACACTACGACCTTATTCGTACTTATTTTACAAAACTGTTCCATCACAAACCAAAAGTGACTCTTCCTTTTTTGGAAAAGTTTTTTAAATCTTCAAAATATTTCCAAAAATTAGAGTAATCAATTGACAGCGACACCCTTGCAATTGCATCTTTTATCCTCGTAGTTGGCACCAGCCAAAAATTGAAACGTGCGGATGATTTAAGCGAAACAGAGCTAAAGAAGGTCACACCCACAATATGTCTTTTGCCTACCACACCTCTTACCGCTGGGTCTCAGCAGAAAAACTGTGTGAAAGTGATCCAACACTGTTAACCGACTCACAAATTTTTAAATTAACATTTTCTTCGCGATAGAACCCTTGAAAATTAGGTTTTCAGGAGTTGAAAAATAAAAAAGTCAGATTTATTAATCGGGTCTAAATCTTAGCCAGGTGCTTGCAAAATTATATTTTTGAAAAATTGTAAAAATGTATTAAAGGCACGTTTGAAATTTAACCAGAATAAAATTGTATTGGTAACTAAAAATAGATATATTGAAAAAAACGGGTCGTTTCAATGGGACATTCTACCTGTCAGATGATTAAAAATTTGGGGATCGGCGAAGCCCCGGTACCTTTCAGCCAGGTCTGTGTTTTTATATTCGGATATTACTAAAGAAGTATTGTACAAATTTTCACATTGTCTCAAATACCTACCCAAAAATGTATAACAGCTCTCAATATAATTTGAACACATTTTTCTAGAATTTGTTTTTATTAATTACATCACCTTAATTAACATTTACTAAATAACTATTCATTTAATTATGGTATACAAAAGCCTGCCAGATGATTAAAAATTTGAGGGTCGGTTAAGCCCCGCTGCCTTTCAGTCAGGTTTGTGTTTTTGAATTCGGATATTGCTAAATGAACTTCATCCAAATTAATTTCCGAGATACGCGAAATATACAAAAACTAGCGGCCCAGTCCGGCTTCGCCCGAGTGTAAATGTAATATAAAGGATATGAAAGATGAGAATCATTATCATTAAATTCTCAACGTCTATTGAATTTGCGCGAATTCAATCGTTTTTATTTGTGAATGTTCAAAAATCGAAGAAAAATCTTATTTCCCAAAAAGAAATTTAAAAAATTCTGTTGATCCGATCGCTACCAGATCACCCACTGAGCTAATCTAAAGATTTTCTGAAAATTTCATCAAAAATTGTCTACCCGTTTGGAGTCCATAGATTACATATACGTCGTCTTTTATCTATATAGATTATTTTTTTTTTTTTATTATAAATTTTTTGGCTTTTACACTATTCGTATATTCAGCCACTAACTAAAAACCATAAAGTATAAATTATTAAAATGTAAAAAGTGGTTATTATGACATAACGATAATAGTTGGACATATAGTATCGCGAAGTTTTTTGTAGTTATTGATATGTTCTTTAATATTGTAGAACATACTTTTGTTCTATCATCAATAGTTTCCGCAACGCATGCGACGAAATATGTTTTATGGCATTTTTTTTACACCTTGAGTTACGTTACTAAAGTTTTAGTAAGGATCCCTAATATTTTCTAGCAATAAATATAGCCTATGTTACTCAGGGTGAATGTAGCTTTCTAATGGCGAAAGAATTTTTTAAATCGGCACAGTCGTTTTTGAGTTTATTCATTGCAAACATACAAATCTTTCCTCTTTATAATATTAGTATAATTACTCGTTTAAAGTAATAAGATAAGTATAGATGTCTCATTGTGAGGCTAGAGTTACTAAAGTTGTTCAAATATATTTTCACTGTATGCAGATGGAGCTTTGGCAATGAATTGTACATGTATTGTCTACGATAAGTAATCAATTCGATTAATTGATGTCTGTTCTTTAAAGAATACTTAGCTTTCAACTTCTCTCGGTTCTTGGAAACTCTAAGGTTCGACAATTTAACAAGCGACTGTAGATTTTATGAAACATTGTTAACTTTTAAAAAAATGGCCTCTCTTCAACGTTCATAACAATGACAAATCAATTGTTTTTATTCGTTACAACAGTTGCGTAATTGATACTAAGTTTATTTGAATACTGGAAATTATTTAATACGAAATTTGATTAAACTAATACATAGTCATCGAATTCATAACCCTCTTTTTACCGACATAAAAAAAATTTCAATTCGCTATGTATATGTATAATACACAATTAAGTTAGCACGAAAGTGGACAAATTGATGTAAATCAATAAACCAATTATTAATTTAGCGACGTTTCGGCCATTTATTTGATCTTTATCAGGTCTGATGAAGATCAAATAAATGACCGAAACGTCGCTAAATTAATAATTGGTTTATTGATTTACATCAATTTGTCCACTTTCCTGCTAACTTGATTGTGTATGTTTGAAAAAAAATATGGACGCAAACAATTTCCAATATATGTATAATTTTTTGTTTCTTGAGCCATAACTTTTTGAAGTGTTAACCGGTTAGAAAAATTTCGACACCATTTTGTTCAGAATGTTTATATTTTTATATTTCAGTCGTTTCTAACTGACTTGAAAAAAGGAGGGTTTTTCATTTTTTATATATGTTACCTCATCGCCAGCATTTGTGCTCCGATTTTGACGATTCTTTTTTTATTAAATAGGGCATAGCTTCAAGGTGGTCTCATATAAATTTTACTTATATCGGTCCAATAGTTTATTAATAGAATATTAAGAAAGATGGCGCCTAATAACGTGCAAAGTATGTAATTCAAAGCCACGAAAAAGTAAAAAATAAAAAATTTAATTGTACCTCCTTCAAAAAAGGTCTACTCGAGCGGAGTGGGGGTGAGTTTATATAAAATAATTTAACCAGGTATAATATTTCTACTATTACGACGCGAACGAACTCGTGGCCAAACCGCTAATATGTAATATATTCAGCTTTGAAAGTGAGTTAGGGGTAGATATTGTAAATAATAGAAATAAGATGTTTACACAATTGAAAGACGTGGTTTTCAAATATTGACGATTTTTAATTATCATTGTCTTGAATAATTTATTCTAATTATCGGAGTGAAAACTTTTGTTACGCACTGTTCAAATAGGCATATTATGTACTTTAATAATATGGCTTCAAAATCTGAGATATATATTTTATCTTGTAAATAACAAAATAATCTGCAGCAAGTAAAGGTAGATGATATAAAGTGATTCTGAATCACGTCTATAGAAGTTGAGTATCTGAGCTAAGCGACGACATGGAAACACAAAGGTTTTTGTTAAGTTGCACAAGGAGTGTCACCGTGGAAATTTCAATATAATAATAATAGCGACATCTTATGAAGCCCGATATTAAAAGCTTATATTCAAATAGCAGTTCAAAATGCAAAACATATACCGAATGTTTTCAAAATGTATCAGAATCTTATGATGAAATATGTGTGTTCACAATCTAAGGTCATGGTCAAATCAAATTATTTGACGATCTTCTCTGCAATCCACTATAAATTTACTATTAAAACTAGGGTCGCAGTGCCAAAATCCTGCCGACAATATAGTGTATTTGCTAATACAGGTATTGCGACTTTATTTCCGTAACAGCGTTGCCAGATTTTTTTTTTGCCAAGTCGGGATTTTGGAACTTTTTTGGGATTCTTTCGTCGAAAGCGGGACATAGTAAAAAAACGTATATAATCAGAAGTTTTTAAATATTTATCTTTTTATTTGAGTTCAAATTACGTTAACGTGACAATAGATAGCAAAAATAGCCATAGAAAATGTATTTTAATAAAAATATGATATTTTAATACAGATTTACCCTATCGTTAAATAATTGATTCTTATTCGTCTTCTGAATAAAAAAATAAAAGAAACAGAAATCAAAATCAAAAAAGTTTTATTCATTAGAAAAATATGGCGTTTCAAACAATAGTCTGAGTGAGTGTTACAAATTGCAACTTACAATAAGAGAATAATTATTTACGCACGGTCGAGTTATCCCCGAAAAGCGGGACTGAGCCTGTCCCGCGTGGGACTTTTAATTTTGATTTAAAAATCAGGGCGTCCCGCCAAAATCGGGACGTCTGGCAACGCTGTTCCGTAAGGTTAAGTGTGTTTTTGAACACAATAAAAAATTTAACTCCTTAATACACCCGTTAAAATAATAATTTTTTCTCAGTTGAATAATTGTTATTATATTATATTATAACTTGTGCATTAAATTAAATACTTCCCTTAGTACGTAAATTCATATACGCAAATTAGTGTTTCCATAAAATATGTAAGTTCGGTCCTGTCGGACCGATTTTATTAATATTTTAGGATCATCTTTCAATTGATACCAAAGGACTAAATTTCAATTTTGAAATTATTCGGTGTTTTTGGACCGAAAAACTTTTTTCAACCCCCAAAAATCACCCTTGATACATTTCCAAAAATGGTGCCAAGTTGCTTAGAATGAGGTGATACGTCAAGAAATTTGGCCCGCTCCTAGGTCTCGCCATTCGACCAATGCCAATAGTGTATGTGCAATATGACAAATACACTAAAAAGTAAAGGATTCGTAATCATAAAGAAATTTAATCGTTCGATTAATTTGCAGCATAGTTTTATATATATTTTTAACTTGTTTGACCGATGTTAAATAATAAAATTCGTAACTACAAATTGAAATGACGTAAGATAATAAAGAACAGACAATGCTTATCATACGATATTGATTGGTTTTGTCCTTTACTATCTTGCAGTTTTTTGAGCAATTATGTATAGTTCTGACAAGTTATTATGTAGCAGTTGCTTTGAGTCTTGACTTGCACGACGCTACGCATACCAGTTTATTAAAATGTGCCAATTTTAAAGGAATAAAGGTGGTTTTTGTGTTGTTTCGTTATTATTTATGTTATAAATAATTTGCTGGACATATTTTTTGTGGTGTGTGTTTTTAAAAACTGTCTTTAATCCAAAAATGAAGTTCTGTGACACGTGGTGGAAGAAAAAAAGGTAAAAAAATACTTTTTTTAGATATTATATTTTTTTTTCGAAAAATTAAGTATATTAAGATATTAATAGAAATATTCATTGAATAAATTAAGATGAAATCGTTTCAATTTACAAAAAATAATTACTTATTTTTTTAGTATTCACTAACTTAGTACTTACGCAAGTAGGTGTTTCATCATCTAAATCAGTGCTTCTCAAACTGTTTACTATTTAACTTGAATACATTTAGTTATAGGACGTTATCAAAAAAATAATAAATTGAAAATATTGTTGATACAAAATTGAAACTTAGCCCTTTAATATGTATTAAAAGGTGCCCTGAAAATTAAAAAAAAAATCAGGAAAATTTTATGAAAACACTAGTTTGCGAATACGGATTTACTTACTGAGGGGTGTATTTAATTTGGTGTAGATGTTGGCAAGGGTGTACCCAGCGAAGGGCAGGAGGGGGCAGCTGCCCCCCCTGGAAGCAAAAAATAAGTCGTTATTAAATTTTGTTGCTGAAATTTTTACAATTCTTGAAATAACTATTTTAATAATCAAAAAAATACTTACACTATTGAAAATTGTTACAACCTGAACGACCATGGCTTGCCCCCCCCCCCCTAGTTTTGATCCTGGGTACGCCCTTGGATGTTAGATTGATAACAATATTTCAACTGGTGAAAATATTATTTTAAAGGGTGTATTAAGGGGTTTAAATTATTTTATTTTGTCCAAAAACAAATTTAAGTTCACGTAATAAAGCCACAATACCTGTATTAGCAAATACATTATATTGTCGGAAAGGTTTTGGCACTGCCAATAGTGGTTTATGTATTCCAATGAGCGTTGGAGTTTTCCATTCTGCTTTGTGCCGCTTTGCTATCTCTGTTCATCTTACAGAATGAAACGCTAACTAACACGCCGCTTATGTAAAAAACTATTGGAATGATAAGATCGCATTTTTTATTGCACTCGTGCTAAATGGGTCATTTTACTAACCCTATACAGCCATCAAAAAAGCAGGAGGCTGTAACAAGTGTTATAAATTAAAACGAGAGCGATATTTTAAATTCGAGTTTGACGCGAGTGCGTTGGACGGTAATCTATTGACTATGACGAGTCGTATTGTTTTGTCGAACAGGCGGTACTTTAGACAATTGTTTTGGTTGAAGAGTGAAGAGGAAACAGTCATCTCTCGCGGCGCCTAGTTTTGTCCTTGTCTAGCAACTAATTAAAACAGAATAGTTTCATGCAATTAACACTTACTTTATACGCATTGTCGACGGTTGCTAGTTAGATGCTTTTTATTAAACACGGTTCGCTTTAAATGTCCCGCACTGCATCTTTTGTTTTATTGGTTTGTTTCAAGGGAAGCGGTCGGTAATAATCAATTAGAGGTCTTTTTAGTGATCTGCATCTTTGCATCTGGATCCCGTATGTGAGCCGGCTCACTGAACCGATTCAAAAAGAGCCGAGGTCTGAATATGTTACTGCAGTCTGTCACTGAGTTACCTAGTTCAGTCAATCATATCACGACCTGTATAGAATCAAGAATGCATAGCCAAACATGTGATGCATGAATCATTTGAGCTGACAGATGCATCAAAGCGAGAACTGATACGTAAATGTAAAATGTGCTTCTATGTGTTAAGTGTTTCACTGAGTTATGCGAATCCATTGATCCGTCGGCTCAAAAAAAGTGAGTCGGCTCTCACGGATCTTCTGTCGGAATCGGCTCTTTGAACCGGTTCAGATCTGAGTTACCCAACTCTAACTAACACAGAATATCATGAAATGTAGACAAGAATTATTTCACGATCCTGTGGATCTAATATGGTGTTTTTGACGTCATAATCAATGTAGAAGATTGTGAATATAAAATGATAATCGATTCCCAATGAACTCCCTACCCTTACCTACATGAACACAGAACGAGATCTTTTGTTATTCCACGAGAAAGAGAGATAGGAGATAAGAGAGGAGTAAGGGGGCAAGCATAATTTATTCAATATTAGCATTCCGCTAATTACTTTTGTCTCATGTTAACAATTTATCGTTTTATAGCTTGGCGTTGACTTCGTGTTGCTTACCAGAGTTTGTATTAACATATAAGACTACCAAATTCGCTAATAAATCAATATATAACGACTGTTTCGAATTTCGCAAATACGGACTACGGGACGATGTTATGAGACAAAAACCGAAACAAAAATTTCCTTCACGATTTTTCGATAAAACTGGTACTGAGTCATTGTGGATTTAAAAAACTGATTTTTCTCTTTACTTTCGGCTTCGAATTTAAGGCGAAATGCCTAGCATTCATGCTCTTCTGGAATTACACCGCACACCATCTATAACAGCGGGCCGAAAGAAAGTAACAGCGGGAAATATGAGTACAAGTTTATTAGCCATTTACGGAATTTTTGTCTGTTAGTTCCAAGTTAACCCAAATACTTCAAAACTTTCACTATAGTATTTGTTAGAGACAAGTTGTAAGAAGGTGGTTCTACTGTACTATAAAGCAAATTGAAGATAATTAATTGGATAACGGTTTTCTGATTGATATACAAGGACTCAATAAACGCCTTAAGTAGCAAAAACGTTTCCAAGTTACAAAATTATCTATAGCTATATTTGTTCACTGAAAATGTACCGAAATCAGAAAGATGATTGTCTTAATATAAATCTACCAAAATTATTCTAAACTCACAACGTTAATCTACACTAATATTATAAAGAGGAAAGATTTGTATTTTTGTGTGTGTGTATGTTTGTAATGAATAAACTCAAAAACTACTGTGCCGATTTAAAAAATTCTTTCACCATTAGAAAGGTACATTCACCTATATTTATTGCTAGAAAATATTAGGGATCTTTACTAAAACTTTAGTAACGTAACCCAAGGTGTAAAAAAAATGCCATAAAACATCTTTCGTCGCATGCGCTGCGGAAACTATTGATGATAGAACAAAAGTATGTTCTACAATATTAAAGAACATATCAATAACTACAAAAAACTTCGCGATGCTATATGTCCAACTATTATCGTTATGTCACAATAACCACTTTTTACATTTTAATAATCTATATAGATAAACGACGATGTATATGTAATCTATGGACTCCAAACGGGTAGACCATTTTTGATGAAATTTTCAGACAATCTTTAGATTAGCCCAGCGGATGATCTTCTAAAGTTTGGTAGCGATCGGATCAACAGAATTTTTTTAATTTCTTTTTGGGAAATAAGATGTTTCTTCGATTTTTGAACATTCACAAATAAAAGCGATTGAATTCGCGCAAATTCAATACACGTTGAGAATTTAATGATAATGATTCTCATCTTTTATATCCTATATATTTTATATACACCCGGGCGAAGTTGATTTGTCAATTTTGTTGTCATCTATAAACTTAATTTGTTACCACCTATTGGTTTGTGTTTAGAAATGAAGCCTTTTTCTGTTGCTGAAATGAAATGAAATTAAAAAATCGATCAAGCTTCTAACTCACGTAGAGAAGGTTCTGTGTTATTCCGTGATAAACTTTCATTTAGGTTTTCATGTAGAATGGAGCTCTATATTCCTTGTTTTTCGCAAATAACGAAGGGATACTCGAAATGAATATATCTTAAACTATTCATGTTCAAATTATAAAAAAAAATGTTCGTTTCGTTCTGTATATTCGGAGAAAAAAGTTACGACAGACAGACAGACATGAGAGTAATTCTTCTCCGTTTTTTCATCGGATGTACGAAACTCTAAAAACGATAAAAGCATAAAAATACACATTATAAATTTATGTAAATATTGTTTTAAAAATGTAACATGTTCATGAATATCAATTTTATTTTATTTAATATCGTATTAAGAAGCAAGGCAATTTGTGAAATTGACTTTATAAAAGCCAATTGATTTTTTATTCACCGAGATGAAATACTCTTATTTAAAATTATAAAAAAATATATTTGTATTTCTCATAACAAGCTCTTTCTCTTATAAAATGAGCCTTCATTTAATATACATAGAATTTTCGTTTAGATTTTCGTATAAATTATGAATAATAATAGTAATAATGCGTTTAACGTCCGTTTCTCGACTTTATGTCATAACAGACGCCATTCGCACCATTACTATTTTCCATCTACCACACTTCCCGTTATTTTTCTACATTTTTAAAACTTCAACTTATGTAATAGCAATGGGCGAATGAAGGAATTATAGGAAGTTAGAATAGGGTAGATAATTTTTGAACTAGGAGTTTGATAGGTAATCGGTCATGGCCTCAAATAAGGAACCATCTCGATATTTATCTGGAATTAATTGAGGGAAAACACGGAAAACCTCAATCAAGATGACCGGTACAGGAATTATCGTTTCTCGGCGAGAGGCAGTAGGAAAAAGTCCCAGCCACATCTGCCCCCGCCGGGATTCAAACCCGGACCTTCCGAATGCTAGTCTAGTGCTGTCACCACTACTCTACCCAGCTCGGTATAAATTGTGAATAAGACTCTATATTTTTTTTTTCAAAAAATTTTAAGTTCAGTAGTTTCGGAGATAAGGAGGGAAATGCTCGATTTTCGTATATTATCTTTAATATCTTTTAAGCGATACATTCTAAAATTATAAATTATTTCGCATAACGAGCTCTTTCATTTATTACGTTTTTATGATGCACTTGAAAAATATATATATTATCTAATTTTCTAATTTGGCCTTCAAAATTAACTCCCAAAATCGGATATCTGTTTTTTTACGCTATACATCCGTGATTGGGTCATTTCACTCTATGTACGTACCCAATTTCATCTTTTTTCGTCCAGTAGATTTGAAAAAAATAATCTGTGCCAAACAGACACTAAAATGATCCTTTAAGGCTATCGGAACGCTCTGAATTTAAGCCACACTACGAGGCTAAAAAATGCTGTTGCAACGGTACCGCTGTCAGTTGATTACTCTAAATTTTGGAAATATTTTGAAGATTTAAAAAACTTTTCAGAAAAAGGAAGAGGCACTTTAGGTTTGTGATGGAACAATTTTGTGAAATAAGTACGAATAAGGTCGTAGTGTGACATTGAAAACGTGTGTTTTTTGGCACAATTAATACCAACTTTTTTCTAGTAAATCGTACATAAATTACAAAAGTAGTCAATCAGAGACCTAGATTTATCCTTTATCTTCTTTATAGGAAAGAATTTTTTGCAAAATGTTGACGAATAAGTCTACAGTCAGCTGTCAGCCGAAGCCGTATTTTTGGATTAAATTCAGAGCGTTCCGACAGCCTTAAGGGTTCCGTTTTTTCATCAGATATACGGAACCCTAAAAACAACGAAAAATTCAGCAAATAAGCTTTATAAGATATAAGTTTTAATTTCTACAAGCTGCAGAACGGCTATTTAATTGTTAAACATTCATTGTTACAATCCTAAATCAGAAAAATTTATTTTTATCCATCAACACCGTCGGGATTCAAACCCGAATCTTTCCCGACGGTGTTGGTGGATAAAAATATTTTTTTCTGATTTAGCATTGTAGCAATGAATGTTTAACAAATAAGCTTTACTTAACTTTAATCCTGAGGATCCTAACATGGCTAGCAAAACGTGCGTTGAGCAAAAACTAGTGTTTCGATATTTTGCAGTTCATATACTTTTTAGTACTAAATGAAAATTTCATCCCTGTTCAAGAGATTCGTTCAGTAGCGCTCGATTTATAAAACAAAATGGCTATAAAGACTGCACTATAATCCGACCAGTATTAGATAAATGGTCGTCTACTGTATCGTGGATACATCGCAGTGCAACTTCTTGAACTGATATCTATGCAAATGGTTGACTCGGAATATGGCATATATATTCTACCGTTGGTGCAGTAGTTTGACGTCGTTACATAAATGAAACCACTGACCTGGTTTCAGTTTAGCCTGTTTGGTTAGCCTGACTATCGGTGATACGTGATATTTGATTGTAATTTTAGCATTTCAATTCAAACCAGTCGGCGGTCAGAGATGATTTGTTTAATAATGCTACCTAATAATTTTAGTATAATGTTTGATGGCAGACTTTGGTGTTCATTTGCATTCTGAATTTTGATCTGCAATAATTTAATGCGAATGTCAAAATTGAATAATTTTGCATTTGTTTAATTAAAAATATTATTACGTACTTCGAGGAATTATCTGTCGCTTTCACGATAACATAAAAAGTGGGGTGCGTGTATTTAGGTATGCCCGTTTGAAGTTATACTTCTTAGGCGTGATTAAAAACTAATTATTAATATACAATAATAATAATGCATTTCACGTCCGCTTGTCGGCTTTATGTCATAACAGACGCCATTCGAACCATTACTATTTTCCATTTTACCACTTCCCGTTATTTTCTACATTTCTAAAACTTCAACTTAACTAATAGCAATGAGCGAATGAAGGAATTATAGGTAATTAGGATATGATAGATAATTTTTGAACTGGGAGTTTGATAGGTAATCGGCCATCGCCTCAAATAAGGAACCATCTCGATATTTATCTGGAATTAATCGAGGGAAACCATGGAAAACCTCAATCAAGATGGTCGGTACAGACATTACCGTTTCTCGGTGGAAGGCAGTAGGAAAAAGTCCCAGCCACATCTGCCTCCGCCGGGATTCTTTACAGAGCCTCAAATTTTGAAAAAATAGGACATTTAGTGCCTCACTTATAACTTACAGGAAGAGCTAAACGAAAATCCTAAAGCTCTCACGAAAAACGGAATGCTACGGAACCCTCCCTACGTGAATTCGACTCGCACTTGATCGATTTTTTTAAGCAAGGTGTTTTGAGAAAATTAAAATAAAAATAATAATAAACTAAAAATATGAATTTGTACTAGACCCAGATAATTCTGACAGTTGATCTTAAAATTTTGTATTAATAAAATCGGATAATTCTGCGCCATTAATAAGTGTTGTTAATGCGTCGCAACGACGTAACACTACATCGAATAAAAGCGTTAAGCTCACTGTTACGGAATTGTGAGTGAGCATTTATTGTAACATCAATGCTTTATTGCATTATTTCGCACCATATAACCTTGAACCCGATACAAATAGAATATACATAATAATAGTCGTTGTCGCATTCGAATAAGACTTAAGGAGCTGAACGGGACAGGCCCTTGCCTCCTTAGCGCTCCTTGAGCAAGGGTATCAACCCCAATGCTTCGACTAGGGCTGTATAAATATCTCCAGCTAAAGCTGATAGAGACACATTCCCATAGGCGGCGGAAGACGTGGGCCACCGCCTACGGCCTCGCGGTCTGAGATGCCTCGCGCCTCGAAGATTAATGAATTAAAGCCTAAACTAAATAATGGTGAAATTCAACATCGCCGCTAGTTGGTTTATTCAAATTCTCAAAATAAAGTTTCCTGTTTTCTATTATTCATAGGGTAAATGCGTTGGATTTATTAAAAAAAAAACACAATTGGCTTTATTATTTTTATTTAAGCCACGATAAATATTATTGTGTCGGATTTTGTCGTATTTTAGTCAAGAAACATGTTTAACTTTAATTTAACCCAATTTTCTCGCAATTTCACAGTTTTTGACAAGAAAAAAATTACGTGATATTTGCCGACCCCCTCCCCCCCTCTCACCCCCGTGAGATTGAGCGAGATTCGGCTCGTCCCCCCTGCCCCTCTGAACACCTCACGTAATAAATGGACGCCCCCTAAGAATATAGTTTACATTTTTATGAATAAAAATTTGATAATTTCAACTATTTTTTTTTATTTTATTAAATCCGCCTTCTTGCGTCACCAGAGGGCTTCGCAAGATGTACCTTGCCCACACCAAATTTAGGTCTTCCGCCGCCACTGCACACTCCTGTATATGATTGATTGCAGATTGTGGACGTTTGACAACTAAGGAAACCTCTTCTTTTTAGTGTATTTGCCATATGGCAACATACACTATTGGCGTCGGTCGGATGGCGGGACCTAGGGGTCGGACCAAAATTTCTCGACGTTTCATAACCTCCTAAACACTTTGGCACCATTTTTAAAAATGTTTATATATATATGTATATATATATAGATATATATTTTTATATATATATATATATATATATATATATATATGTATGTGCGGACAATAACTTTCGAAAGAGTTAATTGATTTTAACGAAATTTATTACACATGCTGGAATCCATCACCGCACGAAGCCTATTCAAAATGGGCCCAATCGGGTCAATTTAAGGGTGGTTTTTAGGGGTTGAAAAAAGTTTTTGGGCCCAAAAATACCTAAAAAATTCTCAGAATAGTTTCAAAATTAAAATTTAACCCTTTAATAGCAATTAAAAAGTGCTCCTGAAATTTTAATAAAATCGCCCCTACAGGACCGGATTTACAAATTTTCTGAAAACACTAGTTTGCAGATAGTGAGTTACTTACTGAAAGGTGTTTTTAATTTTGGTGTAGACGTTCGATCGACAATAATAATGTAGTTAAGAAAAAAATGTAATTTTAAGGGGCGTATTAAGGAGTTAATTTTTTTATTTTGCCCAACAATCACCTTAAGTTCACATAATAAAGCCACAAGGCCTGTATTAGCAAATACACTATATGTCGGCAGGGTTTTGGCACTGCGACCTGGGTTTTTTCTCTCGGGAAGAAAACCGAAAACCCGACTTCGTTAGGTTGTGTTCTATTTAAACACGTATCTAATTTTATATTACGTAAAACATTCCTTTTCTTCCACCATCGAAACACGCTACTTCCACCATATATGATAACATTTTTATCAAGACTCACATTAACTCGAGTCAAGCCGCGGATAAAGGCTAGTAAGAAAACAAACTACATAGTAACTGTTTAGTCTTGCTACAATTTATTAAAATCTATTATTTTAGTGACGTTTTTTGAAGGGCGTTCATTTAAAAAAAAAAATTTTTAATAAATAATAATAGTCACGGGTATTTGGATAATTCAATGTTAAAACAATTGAACAATTATTGATATGCTACGTTTTGTCTTTTTATGAAGCAACTCAACAGATCAATTGACTAAAACATAATAATTATATGGAACATGAAATTAATGATGAACTAATATTTAAAAAATGCAAAAAAAATATATAGTGAGTCTCACTCTCATAAGCTCACATAAGAAGTTTAACTTCTTTAGTTTTTAATATTATAATTACAGCGAAATTATTACACATTTTAAGAGGGTACTTTGATGTTTATATCATGTGAAAATTCTCATATGAAGAAATCGTCACATTCATACTACAGTTTTATTTACATACTATAAACTACAGAAAAACATGTTTAATATGAATTGTCTGTAGTATATCAACATCATAACCTCACGTTATGTAAGGTTTCAACAAATACTTGTAGTTTAAAAATGTTTAATCCGAAAATTGTTATAAGTATCTGAAAATAGAGAATATGATATTTAATATTTTTTCTTTCTGAATTTACATGAAATATATAACTAGTAGTTTTAACGTTTAAAACTACTAACAATTATTCTGTACTTCAATTGTTAGTAGTTTTAAACGTCAGATTCAAGCCGTTTATCTTTGTCTTACTATTTTGCGAATCAAAATTCAACACACTATTAAACTTCTGTCCTTGCCAGTTTCATGTAATTTAGAGGACAAACTAACTTCCCCTTAATTTGTTTCATTCTACTTCCCCTCGATTTCTTACTTTTTTCAAACAGATACGTAGCTAAAGAAGTTAAACTTCAAAAATATTTTTTGTAATATTGAAAATGCAAGATTTTTTCTTCTTTTTTTGAAGTATTAAACAAATTTTTAAACAATGAGTTTTTTTAATAAGTACCCATTTTGACATGTTCAGCAATAAAACAAAGACTGTGTAAATCTGACGGTCGATCGGCGTCCGTCTGTACCAAGTTCAGATACTGTTCATCCCTGGCGTCGCCGTGACGGGGAGCGGGCGCGGGGTTAGTATCTATAGCCCACACCCTCCTGCTACACAATATACACCATGTTATAATATGTATAGAGAATGTAGAATACGTCGTCGTTACTTCTATCCCAGTGTGTGAGCTTTACTAGAAGGCACACTATGAATTGATATGCAGATTAACTATTTGGTTGGCTTGCGGGACCACGCGCTCTGAACGTGCATACGTCCATACAGTGTGTCTGACGAAAGTATACCCGGAAACTAAGAAGGCCTATATAAGTAATTCAGCGACAGCAAATGAACTCTTGTTTCAAAATGGCAATAGTTTATTTTTTTAACAGACTTCTGCTCTAGAGCAGAGCAGAGGTGGGTATCGAATTGAGCTGGTTTTGACCTACTTCCGGTTATCCGACAAAACTTACACATTAATTATTTTTATTGGAATTAAATAATCAATTAAGGGGGTATTCTCATGTGAACGTATAAATTTTACGTCTTTTTAGGGATTTTTTTTAGACGACAGTAACATTCAATAATTTTAAATTTTTTATATGTTTTTATCTGTATCTTAAACTGTATAAAAAAAATTTTTTTTCTCTTATTTTACATTTTTTATATATATATTTTTTTAATTAAATTAGACACTACAAAAAAGCAGGTCACTGGTCATGGTAATAGCGGTTGTTCATGTTGTCTGAAATAAAAAAATCGAATGGATCATTGTTCAGTAGGTATGTCGCTATCGGCCCTACCAAAATTAATCAATTTCATTGAAAAAAAAAATGGCGGATTGTAGAAAAAATGTTTGTTTTTTGTTAATTTTTTTGTTAAAAATCGTTTAAAAAAAATAAGAAAATATTTTCGAAAATAAGCAATTTTGGTACGACCGATAACCATTAATGAGTAGAAGAACATGTATAAATTTCAAAGCAATCGGTTGAATACTTTGTTTTTAGGACCATGACAGTTTTAGAAAATAATGTTTCCAGAAAAATGCGTTTAAAGTTTCAAGAGCCTGACAAGTCGCTGACGGCGCGTCGGCGACTATGAATTGTAACTTATTTAAAACTAGGAATTTCGGTCTCTATTTTTCACAGCATATTTTGATAGGTTTTACTATTGAAATATGAAAAAAAAAATCGATTTTTCGAAGTGGTCACATGAGAATACCCCCTTAATTTAATAATTAATAGACGTGAAACAGGTATATTGTAATATTGCGCGATAATTCCAAATATACAAATCCAAAATGGCGGCTGACACAAAATGGCGGATTATCTATTTCTTTACAATTCCCTTGATATGGGTATCAAATGGGAGGGTATGATAAGTAGAATATAGTAAACTGTGTGACGTTATTTAAAATCTAAAATGGCGGCCAAAAGCTGTAACTAAAAATTTGAAAATAAAATATTAGTTAAAAAATTTGTATAAAGACAACCTTCTATTCCAGTCTACTAAAAAGGATAAAAATAACTCTTAATAATTTAGCTTCATAATTATAAAAGTGTGGGTTGTAAGCTCTATGATAGTCACGATCCACGCTTTTATAATTTTGAACTTTGTTTTATCATTTTTAGTACACTGCAATAAAAGCTTATTTTTATAAAAGTTTTTTATCAAATATTTTATTACGTCTAAATTTAATAATCCGAAATCGGTCAGAATTAGAGGCATTGTATATTATGTATCGACTACTTGAGAAGATATATCATAGAACAAGCGCTATAATAATTTACAATGTAGCGGTATCAACTACATATATTGTACACCGCTAATACGTTCTTATATATATGTATATATACAACTGACTTAACTCTTTAAAAGTTTGTACCTCGTTTGGTATGCAAGGGAAATGATTCAATAACACAACTGCGCTAACAACTATTGTATAATGTCTTTGTGTTAATTGTGTTTGGTTCACACAACGTCTTGTATATTAATGACATGTAAGGATATGTATCTACCTATACGTCAATAAAATCCCACAAATAAGGTTCAGCAAATGTTCAATCGCTTAAAAACTGCCAGACACAATCCAGACTATTCAAAGTTCGTAAAGTAACGCAATGTTAATGGACCGTTGACGTAAGGGATTGCGACGTTAATATAATGTTGTCGTAACGTTGAAGTAAGGTAATGCATCGTTAACGTTATGTCGTCGTAACGTATCGCAACGTTAACGTTATGTTGTCGTAACGTTGACGTAAGGTAATACTACGTTAATATTCTGTTGTCGTAACGTTGACGTAAAGTAATACTACGTTAATGTTATGTTGTCATAACGTTGACGTAAGGTAATGCATCGTTAACGTTATGTCGTCGTAACGTATCGCAATGTTAACGTTATGTTGTCGTAACGTTGACGTAAGGTAATACTACGTTAATATTCTGTTGTCGTAACGTTGACGTAAAGTAATACTACGTTAATGTTATGTTGTCATAACGTTGACGTAAGGTAATGCATCGTTAATGTTATGTCGTCGTAACCTATAGCGACGTTAACGTAATATTGTCGTAACGTTGACGAAAGGTAGTACACCGTTAATGTGATGTTTTCATAACTTTGACGTAAGGTAATGCGTCATTAATGTTATGTCGTCACAATGTATCGCGACGTTAAAATAATGTAGCCATAACGTTGACGTAAAGTAATGCACCGGTAATGTTATGTTGTAGTAACGTTGGAGTAAGTTGACGTAACATTACTACGCCGTTCACGAAATGTCGTAACGTAACGTGGTACTTAATATTATTTTTACCTTATTTTATCTTTACGAAAGTCGAATTCGTCAAATAAATACAAAAAGAAGGACCACCGTCAGGGAGCAAGCACTGCGCGCAAGTAGATCATCAAAATATGTCAAGGAAAAAAATGAAATGTAAGAAAAATAGTGATATCGACGGGGTTGGACGTGGGGCTAGCGATTGAAATACCGGAGACATCAAAGTTAACGTTAACGTGATGTTGCAGTAACTTTAGAGTTACTTATAATGTTAATTGACTGTAAGTACTGAAAAATAATTATTATTGCAGGAGAGTTAAAGTAAATAGAATGTTTTTGAAATAATTAAAATAAATGAAAATGTTGATTCTGAAATGTAATTTCCAGTCGGATAAATTTCTGTTGTTGATTATAATTAATTTTATATACAATGGCTTCATCGTCAGTCGTCAATAATTTATGAACATTCCAAACTAGGTAGTTGCACGGCAAAATATTTGCACTATAATTTAAACATTATTTAATTATTGGGAAACGCAGACACAGAAGAAATTAAAATAAGAGAAAAGTTAATTAATTCAGTACTGATTTTTTTATGTCATGTTGAGCCAAGTAGGTAATTAATATTCGATGTATAAAAAAATTGTTGTATTATGTATAGACTAGCGGACCCGTGCGAATTATACTTCGCGCCGTTAGTAATGTTATTTGCCACTACGTCACTTAATATTACCGACAACTGTTAAAATAAACAGATTGCCATATTACCGACAACTGTTAAACAGACTGCGATCAGATGGCTAAAATTTAAACTGTAATTTTTAATGAAAACATTAATTTTAAGATATTAACTTCTTTTTCGTCATTAGAGAGAAAAATAATCTCCAAAATGGCATATCAAACATTAATTTTTGATATATTATTAAGGGAGATATTTCAAACCGACAAAAAACGCCTCTGAGAAATAATATATACCTGCCGATACTACAGGTACTACCAGGGGCGGGCCTAAGTTGTTCAGGGCTAGAGCTTACTGAAGTCCAATGGGGCTCCATTTTTTTTGATAGATTGAGAATCTTTAGAGAGGACTTTAAAATTCATTTTTAATAACATTAAATACAGACTTGAAAATTGACCAAATAAATGATACCTACTAAAAAAATCATCCAAAAAAATGTCAAAATTCACCCAAAAATGTTTCACAATTCTTCCTGCATGATAATGATCATCATTAATTTTAACTATTTTTTACTATACGATAAGTGGCCATTTTTAATGAAAAAGTATTATGGGTTTGCATAAATATATAGACTTGGTAAGCAGCGCAAAAACGTCTCATTTGTTCATAACGCTTGCACATCGAGTTGCCTCTTTGCGAAATTCACGAAACGCGCCTAAAGAAGATTTACTTCAAAAATTAAAAACTAATAAAATCAGTAAAAAAAGAAACAATTTAAATATCAAGGATAAAACAAAGGCCAACAGCGCTAGATAATTAAATAAATTTCGTTTAATCATATATATTAATACGCTATAAGGTTAAGATGTTGCCTCCCTTTTTCGAAAAAACCACACACTTGCTTCACATAAATTTTATATCATTTTATAGATAATGGCTTGCTCTACCGATATCAACAACTAAAAAATCTATTATTGCTTTTGTTTTTGCAAAATAATTAATTATAACAATTATACATTTATTCAGTATATGCAGCAATGCTGCCATCTGACGGTTCTAACTTTGAAACAACGTCAACATGATTGACGGTCGGTAAATTTTTTTTGTTTAATTTTTAATCAAAATTCACGTATAAATACTTTTCGTATGGCGGCGCTTCAGCTCAACGTTTTCGATACTTGCTCCTCTATATGACAGTTTTAAAAAAATGTTTTCTTGAACCGTCACTGAGCTTCGTAATGTAATACAACAAAAAGAAGAAAGTTATAAAGAGTGTGAGAAATTAGGAACGAATTTTAGTGCGAATTATCCGCACAGGTACCGCTAGTATTATATATTTTATTTAATAATTTGAGTAACTATCTTAATTAACCGACAAACTAGGCAAAAGATAATTATAACAAGTGTAGAGAGATCATTATAATTATTTAGATGGTTGGCAATTTAATTTACTAAATAACCAAACATGGGTTGGTATGATTGTATAATACAACGTACAGCATTAACAACACCAAACAATAATAAAATTAATCCTCAATTGAAATGCATGAAGTAATCCTTATTTGGAACAAATATACACTACTGATCAGAAAGAACATTTTTTCTTTTTAATAGGTCGTGCAACATTTTTTTTCAGTTTTTGGTTAGTTTCTTGTAAAAACGTAATTTTACACAAAAAAAAAGTTTTTTTAAAACTATTTATTAGAGCTTTCTATCTGCTCTCATGCTGACAATTTCATATAGCGCCATCTCGTTACCTCAAAGTTTTATGAGATGACGCTATATGATATTAACCAAATATGAATATGTTCGGTTTACATCCAATAATACCTTTCATTGGTCCAAGCAAAGCTCGGTCTCTCAAGTACTTTATTAATAATAGACCGGAAAGCCCATCCAGACGGATACTGCCAGACTTGATCTCTAGGAGCGCAAGCTAAACTAACACATTGGTGGTAATAAAAAAATAAGTTTATATAAAATAATATATATGGGGAATGGCAACACGATCTAACGCGTTAAATATTTAAATGATCTAAACGCTCTTTAAAAGTTACATTTAAAAATCAAAAGTACGGTCCTGTTATCTAACGCTTTGTTCAAGAATACAATTATCATTATCAAGGTAAATATTTATGATAGCTATTGTACAAATGAATACGTTCTACGTGTTTCGCCATTAGAGTAATTTTCAATCTAAAACTGGCCACACAGGATTAATAACCCACATTTCACGTCCGAAAATTGTTAACATGACTGCAATTATCAGGCTTTTCATACCTGTTTTGTAAATAAATGCGTCGGTCCACACAAAATACCCATATAATTATGTAACAAACGGTCAAAATACCGTTCTCTTTTGTTTTTACTGACCGAAAATTATTTGAAGTTTGACTTGCGCGATATACATTAAATTTATTTTATTACTAAACTAGCAATCTGGACCGGATTTGTCCGGGATTTTAGATACACATGTGAGGTCTCAGACTTTTAGAATATAACACAAGTTTTTTATACATTGCATTGATATTATAGATATAACGATTTAGGCAGCGTATGCCTTAAAAGATTCCTCTCTCTGCTTGTTTCAGTAATTTTGTCAGTTCGAATTCCCTGTTACCTGGTTTAATAAAATACAGACTAAAAACCTGGTTAGAAAACAGTTGTTATAATTGGCGCCCAACAGAGGGCCAATTAAATCTTCTATACATTCCATTGATATATCTCTAAAGGTTTAGGCAGAGTATGCCTCGTAAACTTTCAGTAATTTTGTCACTGCCAATTCCCTGGCATCTGGTTGAATAAAAAATAGATTAAAAACCTGGTTAAAAAACAGATGTTGCAATTGGTGCCCAACAGGGCTAAGTAAATAGTCCTAACATTCCATTTATATATCTCTGTAGATTTACGCAGCGTAGGCCAATCGACCTTTTTCAATTATTTTGTTACTACTTATTTCCTGTCACCTGGTTTAATAAAATATGGACTAAAACCTAGTCCAACAACATGCGTTATAATTGGCGCCCAACGTTGGGCCAATTATTACACCAACAAATCTTCCATACATTCATATCTCGAACGGTTTTGGCAGCGTATGCTGAGAAAGCATCTACTGGACCTGTTTTTGTCGCTTTTTTAATAGTAATTCTATCAAAAAACCTCTATTAGTTATGTGAGTAATACTTGTACCTAAAATACAGCCAGTAGCTAAATTTGTATTATAAATATTTTTGTAAATAACTCTTTTTCTACAATCTTCTATGAAATAATCACTACCGATTCCTTATTCATAACAAAATGCAGCCTTAAACTTAGGCGGACCTCTAAATAAAATAAAAAAATGCATAAAGATCATTTTTGTCCGTTGAAGTGAAACTTCTTTAGACACGGTTTGCAAATTTCGCGAAAAAGCAAGTTGCTGTCACATAGAAAATCGTATAAGCTAAGTATATTCACGTAGCTTAGTGTAATTTCAATTTAGAGCCGAGCTGAAAGCTGGAAAAAGCCAAAGAAAATCTTTCCGATATCCCGGAGCTATGACAATATATGTTTTGTTTACATGCTTTACTTCAACCGTGCATAAAAGGTACACGCACATTTTTTTTTAAACGAGTCACTCAGATGTTAAAGCATAACTAGGAAAGCAGAATCGAGTATGCAAAGCAGGACGGAACCTGTGTTCCTTGTTCACTCTATCGCACTCAGGAAAACCGGTAAAAGCACAACAATAGGTCGATGACGTGTAAAGAACTTCCGTCGGTGTGCCTCTCTCCCGCCAGAGGCGTGTCGTCATTGTTTTGATTAAAGTTACTAGATTTGACAACGGACCGCAATCGGCGACCATTTTGGGGCGTTAGATTCAATTAAAACAAAATGCATCCAGACCTGACCGCTCCCTCATTTTTATTGTTTTTTATTTAGAAAATATATAATAATAATAATAATAATAATAATGCGTTTAACGTCCGTTTTTCGACTTTATGTCATAACAGACGCCATTCGCACCATTACTATTTTTTCATCTACCACTTCCCGTTATTTTCTACATTTTTTACAACTTCAACTTATGTAATAGCAATGGGCGAATGAAGGAATTATAGGAAAATAGGATAAGGTAGGTAATTTTTGAACTAGGAGTTTGATAGGTAATCGGCCATGGCCTCAAATAAGGAACCATCTTGATATTTATCTGGAACTAATTGAGGGAAACCATGGAAAACCTCAATCAAGATGGCCGGTACAGGAATTACCGTTTCTCGGCGAGAGGCAGTAGGAAAAAGTTCCAGTCACATCTGCCCCCGCCGGGATTCGAACCCGGTACCTCCCGAATGCGAGTTTAGTGCTGTCACCACTACTCTACCCAGCTCCAAAATATAACGCAAAGGTTTCTGAAACTTAAAATCTTGTGAGAGGAAATGTAGTGATATAAAATTATCGGTAGTAACCATTTTGTCTGGAGTCCGGATAATTTACCGGTTATCTATAAAACAAAATGGCTGCTTCCGGTTTTTCTTATCCAGAACATCAAAACACAAAACAATAGTACAGTTTACAACAGTAGAATCGAAAGAATTGATTAAATAATGTATATGTCGTAGGATAATTAAAAAAATCGGATTTTTGCAAAAATTCTAGGATGTCTGCAAAAAACCGGATTCCAATTACCCGGTTTTTTGTAATCTTCCTAGGATTTTCGAAAAGATCCGATTTTTTCAATTATCCTACGACGTATATATATTTATGTAGATTAAATTAAAATTTAAATTTACAACATTGCGTAAAGGTTTCTATGCAGCCTTGTATAATGATAATAATAAATAGTCGCGGCTATTTAAAATAAATTACCGCGGTAATTTAACCGGTAATTTATTCTTTTATATCCCTAAGTACAGTAAGACCCCGTTTAACGCGGGAGATACATGCCAATAAGTTCCTGCGCTATACGAAACAGAGCTAAACGAGGTCATCTTAATACTTATATAACAGGCAGAAGTGAAACTGAACCGAGAATAAGAAAGGTTGTTAGTTTTTTATTTATTTTTGTAACATTTATTGTTAAATACTTTTTTATCACATTAATTAATGACTTATTAGTGTATTTGCCATATGGCAACATACACTATTGGCGTCGGTCGGATGGCGGGACCTAGGGGTCGGACCAAAATTTCTCGACGTTTCATAACCTCCTAAACACTTTGGCACCATTTTTGAAAATGTTTATATATATATGTATATATATATATATATATATATTTATATATATATATATATATATATATATATATATAGGTATATATGTGTACGGGCAATAACTTTCGAAAGAATTAATTCATTTTAACGAAATTTGGCACACATGTTGGAATCCATCACCGCACGAAGCCTATTTAAAATAGGCCCAATCGGGTCATTTTAAGGGTGGTTTTTAGGGGTTGAAAAAAGTTTTTGGGCCCAAAAATACCTAAAAAATTCTCATATTCGTTTCAAAATTGAAATTTAACCCTTTAGTAGCAATTAAAAAGTGCTCTTAAAATTTTAATAAAATCGGCCCGACAGGACCGGATTTTCAAATTTTCTGAAAACACTAGTTTGCAGATAGTGAGTTATTTACTGAAAGGTGTTTTTAATTTTGGTGTAGACGTTCGATCGACAATAATAATGTAATTAAGAAAAAAATGTAATTTTAAGGGGTGTATTAAGGACTTATTTTTTTTTATTTTGCCCAGCAATCACCTTAAGTTCACATAATAAAGCCACAAGGCCTGTATTAGCAAATACACTATATTGTCGGCAGGGTTTTGGCACTGCGACCC